>CM038672.1:638939403-639604046 GCA_021605145.1 Aegilops bicornis | reverse complement strand
TCTCCTCCACTGCCTCCGCCATGGCTCCGAAAGCCGACAAGGGGAAGGCCGTGAAATCGGCCGAGGCGCAGCGGCTCGTGGCGCTGCGAAAGGAGCGGGCAATCTTTCCCCCCCAGCTCGCCGCGAGGGAGCTGAGGGAGGACTACTACCTCTTCTGGTCGACGGAGACGCGAGCGCATCCGCGCACGAAGGTACTTCCAGCTGCTGCTTCGGAACTAGCTCCGAACGGATATCCCTTCCTCGCGCTCTTCTTCTATTGCGGGCTCTGCCTGCCTTTCTCTGAGTTTTTCTATGACATCATGAACACCTACGGGTTCCGCCTCCTTGATTTCACCCCCAATGCTATTCTGACCATGGCAGTTTTCGCACATCTCTACGAAAAACTTTGTCGGAGTCCATCCAAACGTAGCCCTTTTCCGCCACTTCTTTATGCGCCGAGTTGAGAGAGGGGAGCCTCTTGCCGGAGGAATCGCTTGGATCTCGAGGATCGGCAAGAAGGAAGCCTATCTGGAGGGAGAGCTCCTAGCAAATGGGAGGAATGGAGGGCGGATTGGTGCTGGATTGTCGAGGAGAACCCGCAGCTGTCTACCGCCCAGCGCCAAACCCCAATAGTCTTGGCAACGATTGGAGCAACGTGGCCCCGAATTTGCTAGGCTGAAGATTGCAGTCACCCGAATCCTTCGCCTTAGACTTGCCGGGCTCACCGTGAGGCACCGTTGGCGCAGACTTTCTTCGCCGCAGACGCCATCCCTTGCAGGAGAGGAGGAGACCTGCACTGGGAGTTTCAAACGGCAGATATCATGAGGCTGCGCTCGGGCCTCAACTTCAACTTCACCGTCTTGGAACTTGACGCGATGCTCTTGGAGCTGTTCAAGCCCGATCCCGATCATCCGAAATGTTTAGGTTGCCGAAGGGCGTCGTTCCGCTGTGCAACAATTCCTCGCTTGACCGCATCCGTGCAATGATGCCGTTGTGCGACTCGCATGGAATTGTCCCAGCTTGGCAAGAGCCTGCAGATGACGTCGTGTGGCAGTTCTTTGTGATCTGGTAGAATTGCGGTCCATACGATGAACGGAGGAGCCTCACCCGCGACACCACCGATGATGAGATGCAGCGCATCGCCACCAGGCTGGAAGAGGCGGCAGCAGCCGCTGCCGTGGGCGAGTTTGGATTCACCGTGGAGGAGGCAGAGGCAGCAGAGGCGGCAAGCCTTGTCGAGCGAAGGGAGTTTGCCGGCAAGGAGGAGCTTGCCGAGCTCGGCTGAGTCGGCGAGCCACGAGGGCGCCTCCTCCCCACCTTCAAACAGCTTGCCGCGGCGGAGCCCCAGCTCCACCAAGAAGGCGTCTTCGCAAGGCCGGAGACGTGGCAGGCGGCGGGCAGACGGGCCAACAGCCGCAGCGCCGCGCGACGCGCTCCACCGCGGCAAGCGCTGTTGCCGCGGGAGCACCTCATGCCACTGCGGCAACCGGAGCGGGGCCCTCGCAGACCGCCGCTTCTGCTCCAGCCAAGCGGCCAAGGGAAACTACTCCTCCACCTCGTCGTACTGGAGGCGGGCCAGAATTTGATCTCTCCGCGCTCAGCTCCGACGAGGAAGAAGAAGAGTAAGATTCATTGCATCATTCGTAGTTCTTCGGCTTGTTGCTTTGTCTCGTATCTGATTTGCTTCACTCCGAACCCATTCCTTTTCAGGACGCTGGCCCAGAGAGCTTCGAAGAGAGCCAAGGCCCCGGTGGTTGTCATCGAGGACGAACCCACCGCAACAGCAGGAGGCGCGTCCGAGACCACCTTGCTGGACGCGGCAACTCTTCCTCAAAGCAGCCCCCAGCGCAGCCCCCAGCGTAAGTATATGGTTTACTTCTTGCTGTTCGGCGTGCATGGGTGCTCTTTCTTTGCTGATATCTGACTGCTGATTTGTGTAGGAGCAGAGCAGCCTGACCGGGAGTGCCCTGAAGCCGCTCCTGACATGCCTTCTGCTTCGACTACACCGCCAAGGGAGGATTCCCCGGCAAGGGAGCGTTCTCCGGCAAGGGAGACTTCTCCGGCAAGGGGCAGTTCTCCGGCAAGGGACATCACCAGCGATCCCCTGGCGGCGGAGACCATGACTGCAGACGGCGGTAATCCTCTTGCCTGAAAACTTTCCTTGTGTTCTTCTTCTTCTGATTTTGTTTTTCAATATTTGCTTGACTTTTATTCATCCATCTGCCACAGAGCCAATGGAGACCGAGGTCGCCGGCGAGGAGGACGCCCGCGGCAGTACTGACGACACCGCTGCCATCGGAGAAGAAGCTGGCGCTGACGAGCCCGCCGACGAAGAGGCCGCCAAAGCTGCCGTGGCAGAAGCTGGCGAGGGGTCCGGCGATCGCACTGACGGCCCTGAGGCCGCAGGAGCGCCAGGCGCTACGCCGACCGCCAATCCCTCCGCCGTTGCCGCAGCGTCGGGCTCCGAAGAGCCCCAGCCCGGCGCCTATTTGAAGGCCGGCGATGGCGTCTTCATCAAGGTCCCATGGGCGTCGAGCTCCAGGGCGCCGGCCGAAGGAGAAACTTTTGATGAAGAGCTGCTCGCCTCCGCTGGGCTGACGCTGGTTGACGCGCCAAGCAGCAGCACCGGCGAGTCTGAGGAGGAGCAGTTGCTGCGGAAGCTGTTGTCGCTCTACCGCGCCCGACAAGCCAAGCTGGAGTCCCGGGAAGCGCTTGTCGCGAAGGCGGGAGCAGACATCGAGAAGCGCGCGGAGGAGCTCCGGGGCCTCAACCAGGAAGCTCTCCGGGCTTTGGCAGAGGAGCGGGAGCAACTCGCCGAGGAGCGCAAGGCCTTCCTCCTCGAGAAGGCTGAAGCTGAGGAGGAACAGCGGCTTGCCGCCGAGAAGCTATCTGCACAGGAAGGCGAGTTGGCGCAGAGGAAGGTTTATCTTGACAGCCAAGGATGCTGCCGCAGCTGCCGAGGCCGCCAAGAAGGAGCTGGAGACGAAGGTGGCGCAGCTGGAGGCCAATCTCAAGGAGAGCGGCGAGGAGCTTGCTGCACTCAAGCATGAGCGCGAGAAGGACGCCTACACTCTTGGCGAGCTGCAGGGCCGTCTCGCCGAGAGGAGCAAGGAGCTCAGCGCCGCCAAGGACTCCAACGCAGATCTTGAGTTGAAGCTAACTACTTTGACTCAGACGCTGGACGGCGCCAGGGAGCAGGAGGTGGCCTTGAAGGAGAAGATCAAAACCGACGAGGCGCTGCTGGCGAGTGCTGCTGCCGCCCAGAATACCTTTAAGGAGAATGTGGAGCACTGGACCGAGGGTCTCGTGGATGTTGCTTTGCAGCCATCGAGGAGTGGCCTTGTTGGGGATGGTGGATCTTGGATATTCCTCCGATGAGCACCTCCAACCCAGCGCCAAGCTTAGCTTGTTCTTCAAGGGCGTGGTGACGGCCCTCCAGCGACTCCGGGAAAAAGTCCCAAAGCAGCTGGCCGAGGAGTTGCGCTGGATCTGCGCGGGAGCTCTTCAGAAGGTGCTGATGAAGGTGGCCTTCCGCAATCCAGGCCTCAACCTCACCAACGTCCTCAAGTCCTTGCCACCGGATGCTGATGTGGAAGCGCTCAAGACCCTTGTCGCACCCATCGTGGACAGGGTGAGCGGGATCAAGAGGGTTGAGGGCGATCGTGTAGATTAGGCCGCCCGCTTTCTCTTTTTCTTGCCGCTGCTGGTCATGTTATGAGAACAATCTATTAGAGCTGCGGCAATCTATCTTGTAATATAACTCTATTTCGGGTATCAATTGCTATGTTATTTCCTTTACTAGTTTCCTTCCTTTGTATGTTTTGCCCCTCGCTTTTAGGGAACTTGTCGGTGCAGGCACTGGCATGGCTGAGTCTTGAACGTCAGCAGCTTGGTGGCGGTGCTGCTACCGACAAGAAACCTTGTCGCAACTAGTCGCAGCTCACTTAAGTTGTTGAGCGGACTCGAAAAAAAGTAAGGGCCCAACCAGCTACGAGTTGGTTCCTCCATGCACAGGTTTTCCATACAAAGTATGGTCGTTCGAGGAAGATAACTTAAACAATTTTAAAACTGATTGCTCAAACCTTAGCAACTTAACTTTTCTGTCGTTTGCTTCCCGGTAAGGCTAGACTTCCTTGAGCGACGCTTGGTCCACACCATTATCTTCTCCTTCCCCCCCGGCAAACTTGTGTGCGAGGGAACCTTCCTTTCTTTGAGAAAGAGAAAGAAGAGAAAATAAAGATATGGAGCCTTATGGCTCGTTATTGCTTACCGGGTGTAGGTGCTGCACAAAGTGTCAGATAATGGATGCAAAAATAGAAGTAGAAAGCATGAAATTGACAAGATGTGCGAAGCACACTAGCTTTACTTATGCACGGGGTCTGCACCCGGCTTTGTACAAAGGATTACATGCAACAGCGGCAAGACTTGTACAAAAGGTGGTTGCTGGAACGGGTTACGGCAACCGCGCCCTACGGGTAAAACTTACGAAGATGCTCAATGTTCCAGGAGTTGCTCACCGGAATGCCATCTTCGGTCTCAAGGCGGACAACGCCAGGCCTAGTGACTCGTTTCACCCGGTAAGGGCCTTCCCACTTCAAGGCCAACTTGTTGGAATTCTTGGCGGACTGAACGCACCGAAGAACAAGGTCGCCTTCCTCAAGACTTCTGGCATTAACTTTGTGGCTATGGTAGCGGCGCAAAGCTTGCTGGTATCGAGCAGCTCGTAGACAGCACGAAGGCGATCCCCTCAAGGAGCAGTAGCGTCATCTTGTCGCAGCTGCTCTTGCTCAAGCTCATCATAAGCGAGCACTCGAGGTGATCCGTATCTGAGTTCCGTGGGGAGAACTGCCTCTGCTCCATAGACTAGAGCGAAAGGTGTGCGGCGGTGGCTCGATTTGGCGTCGTCCTGATCGACCAAAGAACCACCGGCAGCTCCTCAATCCAGTTTCTTCCGCACTTGTGCAGCCTGTCGAAAGTTCTGGTCTTGAGTCCGCGCAGCACTTCAGCATTCGCCCTCTCCGCTTGACCGTTACTTCTCGGATGAGCAACAGAAGCAAAGCATACCTTGGCGCCAAGATCTTGGACGTACTGCATGAAGGTGCGGCTCGTGAATTGCGTGTCGTTGTCGGTGATGATCCTCTTAGGGATTCCGGAACGGCAAACAATCGACCTAAAGAACTTGATCTTGTTGTCTTGTCACCTTCCTCATCGCTTCCACTTCCGGCCACTTTGTGAACTTGTCGATTGCAACGTACAAGTACTCAAAGCCCCCGACAGCTCGGGGAAAGGGGCCGAGGATGTCGAGCCCCCAAACCGAAAATGGCGAGGATAAAGGGATCGTCTGGAGAGCTTGAGCTGGCTAGTGTATCTGCTTGGAATGGAACTGGCACGCTTCACACTTGGTTACTTGTGCAGTTGCATCCTGGAGGGCTGTCGGCCAAAAGAAACCTTGCTGGAACGCTTTGCCGGCAAGTGCTCTGGCGCCAATGTGGTGACCACATATGCCTCCATGTATCTCTGCCAACAGCTTTTGTCCGTCTTCCCGGTGAACACACTTCAATATCACACTGTTGAGTCTTCTTCTGTACAGTGTGTTGTCGACAAATTGGTACATACTTGACTGCCGGGCTACTCTTTCCGCTTCTTCTTGCTCTTCGGGAAGTTCTCCTGTCTGAAGGAAATGGACAATCTGCTGCGCCCATGCTGGAGCTTGCGGCTCGACAACAAGGACTAAAGGCACATCTGCTGCTGCAGGAACATCCGCTTCTACGGCGAGAACCTGCGGCTCAGCCGGAGCTTGACGTTCCCCGGCAAGCTTGCCGGAGCAAAACTTGTCGGGAGCGTCTGCTTCAACAAAACAAACCCTAGGGCTTGTCGGAGCAGACTGCTCCTCAGCACTGTTGGTGTTGATCTTGGGGACTTTCTTGGCAGCGGCTTCGGGGAGCTCTGCCGGAAAATAGTCACCAGAAATCAACTTCCTCTTCTTGCTCTGTCCAGTTGATGGCGTTACAGACGGTTGAGTCAGCTTGAGCACAAAGATCCCTGGTTCCACAGGTAGCTTAAGTGCGGCGCACTTCGACAGGCCATCAGCAATGTCGTTCTGAGCTCTTGGAATATATTCCATGTGCAGGCCGTCAAAGTGCTCTTCTAGCTTTCTCACTTCATCAACATAAGCTTCCATCAACGGACTCTGATAATTCTTGTTCACTTGGCGTATGACAAGATGTGAGTCACCCCTAACAATGAGCTTCTTGATCCCAAGGTCTACTGCATGATCTCGAGACCGGCAAGCAAACCTTCATACTCTGCGGTATTGTTTGTTGCTTGCTCCTTGGGAAAGTGCATCTGGACTACGTACATGAGGTGCTCTCCGGTGGGTGCAACAAGTAGCACGCTCAAGACCGGGCGCTTTGCAGCTTAAAAAAAGGCACCATCAAAGTACATAAGCCACTCTTTGCTTGCTTCCTTGACGGGGATGCTCCTTTCTGGAATTTCTTCATCTTGTGTTGGCGTCCATTCTGCTATGAACTTCGCCAATGCTCTGCTTTGGATAGTTGAAGTGCTCTCAAATTTAAGGCCAAAGCTTGACAGTTCCAGTGCCCACTCGACAATCCTGCCTGTTGCCTCTGGATTTTGCAGTATCCTCTTCAGCGGAAAACGAGTGACGACTATGATCTCATGTGCCTGGAAGTAATGGCGCAGCTTTCTCGAGGCCATGAGGAGGCCGAAAAGCAATTTCTGCACACCAGAGTACCTTGACCTAGCCCCCTGCAGAAGGGAACTGACAAAGTAAACTGGGCGCTGCACCATTCTTCTCTTCTCATGCGTCTGCGCAGATCCATCCTTGTCGGGACCAGAGTTTGCCGGTGAAGCCCCCTGCTTGTCATTTGGATGCATACGCCATGGTCGCTAGCGAATCATCTGCCTCCCTCTCCGCTACTAACGCAGCACTAACCACTTGATTGGTTGCCGCTATATATAGCAGCAACTTCTCTTGTGGCTTAGGTGCGACAAGTGTTGGAGTGGAGGACATGTATCTCTTCAAGTCCTGCAGCGCAGCCTCCGCTTCCGGAGTCCATCTCATCGGACCTGCCTTTTTCAAAATTTTGAAAAATGGCAGGGCGTGCTCAGCAGACCTAGAGATAAACCTGCTAAGAGCAGCTACGCAACCGGCAAGTCTTCGTACATCCTTGACGCGCTTTGGTGCTTCAATCTGCTCAATGGCCTTTATCTTGTCGGCATTGGCTTCAATTCCCCGCTGAGACACGAAGAACCCGAGAAGCTTGCCGGAGGGGACTCCAAACACGCACTTCTCAGGGTTGAGCTTGAGGTTGATCTTGCGCAGATTTGCAAAGGTTTCGTCCAAATCTTGAATCAGAGCCGCCTTGTCCTTGCTTTTGACCACTATGTCATCCATGTAGGCTTCCACATTTCTGTGCATTTGCGGCTCAAAAGCGTTTTGGATTACTCTTGCAAATGTTGAACTAGCATTCTTTAACCCGAAGGGCATCCGTACAAAACAGTATGTGCCACATGGGGTGATGAATGCGGTCTTCTCCTCATCCTCTTCTGCCATGAAGATCTGATGATATCCTGAGTATGCATCCAGAAATGAAAGCAAATCACATCCGCCGTGGAGTCAACAATCTGGTCGATGCGCGGCAAGGGAAATGGGTCTTTGGGACAAGCTTTATTGACATCGGTAAAGTCGATACAAAGCCTCCATTTCCCGTTTGCCTTGCGTACAACTACAGGATTGGCCAACCACGTAGGATGGAGCACTCCTCTGACAAGGCTTGCTGCTTCCAATTTCTTCATTTCTTCTGCGATGAACTATTGGCGCTCCACTGCCTACTTCCTGACTTTCTGCTTGACGGGCCGCGCATGAGGACAAACGGCAGGATGGTGCTCAATTACTTTCCTGGGAACACCGGGGATGTCAGACGGTTGCCACGCAAACACGTCGATGTTCTCCCGCAGGAAAGCAACGAGCGCGCCTTCCTATTTAGGGTCGAGAGTGGCACTGATGGTGAAGGTACCACCAGTGCCGTTCTCCTTGGCGGACACCTTCTTGGTCTTTGGTGGAGCTGCCATCGTCTTCTTACACTTGCCGGTGGAGCTCGATGGTGCGTCCTCGACGGTAGCGCAGCACTCCGAAGAGGTGCGCTTGCCGGAGTGGGCATCAGAGCTCTTGCCGGACTTGGTCTTCTTCTTCGCCCTGGGAGCTTCAGCGGCAAGTGGCTTGCAATCTGCTGCAGCTGCTGCTTCCCGGTAGATCTTGTCGGCGCAGATAAGAGCATCCTTCTTGTCGCCAGGGACAGAGATGACACTTATCGGGCCTGGCATCTTCAGCATGTTGTATGGATAGTGAGAGGCTGTCATGAATTTGGCGAGTGCTGGACGGCCAAGTATCCCATTGTAAGGCAATGGAAAGTCGGCAACGTCAAAAGTGACCCTCTCAAGCCGGAAGTTCAACTCGCTGCCAAATGTCACCGGCAACGTGATCTTTCCCTTCGGCTTGCTCCTTCCCGGATTGATTCCTTGGAATGTGCCGGTCTCTTCGAGCTCGCCATCAGGGACTGGAGTTTCTGGAGCACCGCGGAGGAGATCAGATTCAAGCCGGCCCGCCGTCAACTAGCATCTTAGTGACCTTGAGGTTGCGGATAGTTGGTGAAACCAACATCGGCAAGCACCCGACCGCAGATTCTGCGATCAGGGTGGTCCTCAATATCAAAGATGATAGGCGTGCTGGACCATTTCAGAGGCCTGCGTGACTCGATGGACGGTTCTGCCGCATTGACTTCCCGCATCCACTGCTTGAGCTGGTGGTGTGAAGTATGCAGAAAAGCACCGCCGTCAACGCACAGGACCTCTGTGGCTTTCTGGAACTCCTGCTCATCGGATTCGTCGCCATCCATGTCTTCATCATCGTCGTCGTCTTCATCCTTGTCGCGGCCGCAGGGAGGTCTGTCTCCTTGCCGCTGCTTGGCCTTGCCGCCGCATCCTCCTCGGCCGGGATGTTTCTTGCTAGCTCCTCCAGCACCTTCCTGGGCCTTCTCCTTGTCGCGTCGTTCATATTCAGCCTTCTGCTGCTCGACAAGCTGCTCGACCTTTTTGCAGCTCTAGAGGTCATGGCCCTTGGTGCGGTGGATCTTGCAGTACTGTTTGTTGGAGCCGTCCTGCTTGTCGGCGACCGCCACAGCCTGGCAGTTGGTGCCAGCGGCAACCTCCTTGTCGGAGCTACCAACTTTGGCTTTCTTGGCGCCACCTCCGTTGCCGGACTGCTCAACAACTAGCACATCTTTTCCTTTCTTCTTCCTATTGTTCCGCCGCCGGTTTTTCTTTGCCGGGGCGGTCTCATCACTATCGAGATCCTCCCGCTTGAGATTCTCTCCGGGAGTCTTCTCCCTTCCTCAAAGACGTGCACACTTGTCGGCCAGGGCATATAGCTCATCGACGCGTCTCGATCTTGCACATCGCCATCTCCTCCGCATCTCGCGGTTTCGCACGCTCGATGGAACGCGCTGATTACCGCGGCGAGGTGGACATCTGGGATGTTGTCTGTCTGTGGCTGAATCTCTGAATGTACTTGCGAGGGGCTCTCCTTCCTTCCGGGCGAGCAGATGAAGGTCGCTTTCTTAGCCATGGGGCTTGTGGCGCGTAAAAGGCGCCAACAAACTGATGGCATAGATCTGTCCAAGAGGATATGGAGTTGTCCGGCAAGTGCATGAGCCAGGATCGGACGTTGGGCTTGAGCACCGGTGAAGTAGTTGGCAAGGATCTTGTCGTCGCCCCCGGCAGCTTGCACCGTGATGGTGTAGATGCTGAGGAACTCCGACGGATGCGTCTTGCCGTCGTACTTCTCTAGTACGTCTGGCCTGAAATTCTTCTTGCTGGGCCACTGGACTTGCCGTAGCTCACGAGTGAACGCAGGGCAACCTACCGCGTACGGCAAGTCGCCTGGTTCTCCTGGCGCATGCATGTCGACAGAGGGCCCAGCGCGCTTGTCGGATTGACGCCGCGCTTCTCTTCGGCGCTCGATGCCCGGGGGTGGCCGGGACGGAGGAGGGGATTGCATCGTGGCTGCAGCGCCTCCAGCACGGTCTCCGCTGGCGTGCGGTGGCCTGGCGGAGCGACGGCCTGCGGGTCCCGCCGGTCGCAACTCATCGTTGTTGGCGATGCCGACGAGGCTCCGGACAGTGGTCCTCCACTCATCGAGCTTCTCTGAGGCGTGAGGAAAGTCGAGGAGCAGCTGTGCACGTGCTAGGGCCTCCGCTGGTGTGGGCAGCGACAAAAGCTGGGTGGCCCGTGATATGTCTCCAACATATATATAATTTATGAAGCATTCATGCTATTTTATTATCTGTTTTGAATGATTACGGGCTTCATTATACACTTTTATATTACTTTTGGACTAACCTATTAACCGGAGGCCCAGCCCATATTTCTGTTTTATTGCCTGTTTCAGTATTTCGAAGAAAAGGAATACCAAATGGAGTCCAAATGGAATGAAACCTTCGGGAGTGTGATTTTTAGGAAGAATATGATCCGGGAGACTTGGAGTTCACGTCAGAAGATCCTCGAGGAGGCCACGAGATAGGGGGGCGTGCCCTACCCTCTCATGGGCCCCTCGAGGCTCTCCCGACCAACTTCTTTCGCCTATATAGTCCCACGTACCGTAAAAACATCCACGGAGAAGATAGATCGGGATTTCCGCCGCCGCAAGCCTCTGTAGCCACCAAAAACCTCTCGGAAGCCCGTTCCGGCACCCTGCCGGAGGGGGGATGTCGTGGTTTTGTCACGGCAGATGTCCTCATGAAAGGACTTAGTCGTGGAGCCATCGCTACGGGTTAGCTTAAAGGGGTTAAAGCGGACACAAGGACACAAGAGAGTTTATACTAGTTCGGCCCCTTCGATGAAGGTAAAAGCCTACGTCTAGTTGTGATGGAATTGATGGGGGTTTCGATGACTAGGAGCAAACAAGCTTCGCCTAAGTCTCGAGTTGTTGTGCATTCTCTGAATACATGGCCGGTCGTCCCCTTATATACATGGGTGACACCCGTCGGTTTCCATAGTCCCGAGACCGGCTCATAGACGTGTCCGGTTCGGTCTCTAGTATTTCTAACTTACAATACAAGTTACATACTAAGGCCGGTTTACGGCTACAACCCTTAAACCGGTCCTGGGCCTTGGGCCCTTATTGAATATCCTCACGGGCCTCAAGCATACTTGGCTACTGATGAAGTTAACCCGGCCTCTCCTGGCCGGTTTACGCCCAGTAGTAATATCCCCAACATTAGGCCCCAGATTTATTTGAACAAGTTCATGTCAATCCTTAGTAAAAAACTTCGTCTTCAATCATCTTCTTAGTTGAAACTCCGTGACGTCATCTTCTCAGATTGTGGTGAACCGGCTTGACGTCATCTGTCATAAAGGATTATGTCTAACATCTTTGTTTAATAGACCTGCGACAATCGAGGCGACAGCTCCGTTTCCAAACTCGCGGCTCCTTGATTTTCGCGCCTGACACACGTACTTTGCCTTTATAAGTAGACCGAAGGGTCAATTCCTTTTACCCCCTCGTGCCCCTCTGCTTCATCTTCCTCACGCTGCCCAGCTTCGGAGCTCCGCCGCCGCCGTCAACCTCTGCACCAACGTTGGCCGCAGCATCACCCTGAGCGCACCAGGGCATCACGGCGACCTTCCAATTCTTCCTCCGCTCCGGTAAATCTTCTATCCTTTCACCGTAGATCTGTTCTTAGGGTTTCCATGTTCTTCGGTGTTCATCGTTTATTTCTTGCTTATATGATAACTGTCAGTCAGATCTGTGAATCCTTGTTCTGCATAGCGGTAGTTTTTTAGCATCCGCTATTACCTGCGCATCTCAAGGTTTTAGATCTCTCTGCGCCTTTGCTTGTTGATTCAATACTGCTCCGTTTTATACCTTGAATATTTTTTCTTTTCCGACTATGCTCCAGATCCAAAGCTGTAACAAGTTTTCGTGAAACCTATTTTCGCACCTCCACACTTGATTCATCCATGTTTCAGACCAGGCGGTTTTACATTGTAGAAAAACTGACAACTCGGCATATACCATTAGTCCCCCTGTTGAACCGCCAAGGTTTTTCCGGTTTATATATTGTCACTTTGCAGAATGCCGGTTTAACAATGAACGCACCAATCTATAGCCTTCCAATATGTTCTTGAACCAGTATTACTGCCTTGCAGATTACATTATGGCCAAACAAGTGTATGAGTGTAACTGGGTCCCTTCTCGAGTGACTGAAACCCAACTGGAGAACTTAGTTCGCACCGGCGCTTTAGGCCAGAAAGATGTAATTCACTGGAGGGTCCCTAGTCCGGAGAGTTCTCCAGAACCTAAGGATGGGGAAGTTGTTGTTTTTGCTGACCACCTAGCCCGGGGTTTCAGTCCGCCCGGTTCAAAGTTTTATCGAGATGTCTTGGCCAACTTTCAATCAAGGCCCACAAGATATTGGCCCCAACTCCATCACCAATATCTGTCATTTTCAAGTGCTCTCTGAGGTGTTCTTTCAGGAGGAGCCCTCAGTTGAACTATTCAGAGATTGCTTCCATCTAAACCGCCGCACTGAATTTTCTGACGGTCCCAACAACAAACTGGGTGGTGTGGCGATTCAAAAGCGGAAAGAGGTCGCTTACCCTCACGCCAAACTGCATAGCCATCCCAAGGAGTGGAACTCAACATGGTTTTACTGCAAAGATACCTCTCCTGAAGGAGAAAATCCTTAACCGGGTTACCGTCCGGAATGGCTAAGCAATATACACCCTCTCCCTCACAGACTGACTGCTAGGGAAAGAAGCATTTATGCACCCCAACTATCCAAACTCCGGGCCTTCATGGCCAGCGGGTTGACAGGAGTCGATCTTGCTCGATGCTGGATATCTTGGAGTATACTACCCCTGAGCCTGCGCTCCGGTTTGATGTGCAAATACACAGAAGATGTAAAAGACCCTCTCCGGCATATTGGGATCCAACTGACAGACGATGAAGTCACTAAAGCTGTTAAGAGGATGTTGGACGTACCGGAAGCTGCTTGCGCACAAACCGGCCTGGCTCCCTTTTCTGCTATTAACAGACCGCCAGCGGTAACACTCATATCTTATTCATTTATAAAATCTGATTATGTTCAAATACTCTTTGCTGATGTTTAACATCTTTCCAACAGGGTGATGACCCATTTTGGAGCAGGAAAACTCCACAAGAGAAACCGGTGGCAATAACCGGCCCAAGACCAAAGTTGTGAAGAAACCAGCTTATAGAAAGAAAACCACTGCCTCCTCCGATCCACCAGCTGAGGATGATGTGGGTAATCCGGACCTTGTGGTAGAACTTGACTCACTTGGTCTATTTTTTACACACCTTATTGATAATGATTATTGCGGGATGATCTTGAAGCTAGTCTTGCTGATGTTGTAGAGGTAATCGCTCTTTCTTCCGATTCAAACCCTTTACCTTCAGTACAAATCCGTCGGGCAAACCGGAAAGTTAAATTTTCTCATCCTCTTGCTTACTTGGATCGAAACTTTCTTATGAAGACACAACAGCATGAAGCTCGTCGCGCAACCCAGCACATCAGCCAGGTAGTCACATCCATCGGTTTACAACAGTCTGGTTCGGAAACACCGTTCAGAGGTCTCTAACTGTTTCGTCAATGCTTATCCTAAAGCGGGCTGATTTCGTCAACCTCTTAATCCATCTGACTCCGATTATCAGGTGAATTCTCATCTTCTTCTAGCTAGTCAACAGGCACTCCACTCCCACCGCTTAAGACAGTGCTTGGGTAAGCCATATTCCTGATAATGCTGTTTGATATAGCACCTTCAATATTCATTGGACTGATCCATCTTTTCCTTTTAGAGCCAAGCCCAGGCCAAGCAATAAAGCTCGCCTGGATAAAGCGGCAGAAGACGAAGCGTCTGAACCGGACGAAACACCAAACCCGGAGGAACACATCCAGGAAGATATACTAACTGATCCACCATTGCAAAGTCATGATGTTACTGCTGAAGAAACGTATGTTGATACCACCGGTCCTCCAAGTCAACCCACAAGTCCTGCCCAAGCTGACAAGGCAGCGAGTCCACCAAAGCAGAAGGATAAACCGGCGACCCCAATGCAAACCGGCGAAGCCAAGGATGATGATGTTGTGATTACTGGCTTTGGCCATTCCGAGCCAGGTAATCCAGTCGCCTTGTCCAAGCATACTGCCAAGGAGGAATTTACTGCCTTTGGTAAAGGCAAGTGGAATGCCGATTTGGCAACGTACGCCGCTTTGAATCCACAAGAGCTTCATTCTGGCTACTTGAACCGGTTATATACTAGCCGTGACTATGAAGCCGGTTTGGTAAACATGATGAAGGATAAATATGAGGTAAACTCCATAACTCTCTGCTTGTATATTGCAAACTGTCAACTCTGATAGCCCCCAAGGGCCGGTTCAACTTAAGGTAGTTAAACCGGGACTTGAAAATCATAAGAATTCTAGCATAATTTAATGATAGAGCCAATATGCATTAGCCCCCAAGTACCAAGTTGAATACTTGTATTGAGCTTGGGACTTTATATATAAAGTGTAGGATGAAAAGCAAATATGCATTAGCCCCCAAGTACCAAGTTGAATACTTGTATTGAGCTTGGGACTTTATATATGAAGTGTAGGATGAGAAGCAAATATGCATTAGCCCCCAAGTACCAAGGGCATAACTTGTTGTGGGGTTGGTACTTCAACTCTGCATCTCAGTCCTTAAATCATTTTCTTTATGTAGGCTGATGCGAACAAGAAAGATAGTCAAATTGCTGATCTTCAAGAAAACCTGAAATCCTAGCAGACTGAACCGCCAAAGCAAAAGATGAATTAACCAGCGCTTTAAGCATCATGGAAAAGCTTAAGGAGGGCTTCAATAAGAAGCGGGCGGATTGGGCTACTGAAAAGGCCGCTTTAACTCGGTAGGCGTAACATGTCAAGCTGCCCTTAAACCGGTGGTGGATGAACTGACCAGCGTAAAACGACAAGTACATGCCATGAACGCTGCTGTCTTTGGTAAGTTCTTTTTGATTTCTGCCATAATAAAGCCTTCTCATAAAATTTCCGGTTTAATAATCGTTTGAATGATGCAGGGACACGTATTGGCCACTTGGGATCAGACGTGCGAAAAAAATTGAAAGCTTCTTACGCATTGATAGAGAAACTCTATACCAGAGCGCAACGGATCATCAGTACCCCTTCTCACAACAACCCGGCCCCGACCTTGATCCAGGACACCCTTAAAAGGTTGTCAAGGCTTCCTGCCCGGTTTGAAGAATTAAAGAAATCTGCTGCTAGAACCGGCGCGATAAATGCTTTAATCCGGGCAAAAGCATGGGTGCCAAATTTTGATCCTGTTGAAGCGGCCCAAGGCTTCCCAAGTTTGAAAGAAGACGGGACGGAATTCAACAAAGAACATCTTCGAGCCATAAACCGGGAGGTGCGCCCTTTAGCTTGTCAGCTGGTTGAAGAAGCAAATCTATCTCACTATCAGGCCCAGTATGATGGAGAAAACAAATGAGTGTCTGCCCTAATACCTGAAGCGGAGAACCTTATACCGCCAATCCGTAAGCATACTTACACTCCTGATATTGAATCGTCGTTGCTGATCAACGATGAAGCTGTATTCCAAGCATTAATGGGAATCGACTGGACAACTATTGATTTCCAGCCGCTGGGTAGAGAATCGGTTGAAGCGGCAGGATGACCCGCAACCATCAGGCCAAGCTGGCGATCAAGCATAAACCGGAGTCCGGTTTACATTACTGCTTCATGCTGTTTAAAACAATTACTATTATGCGAACTGTGTTTCCTTGTAATAGACTAGCTGCCACACTTTGTGTTGATATGCCTTCGCGCATAGTTATTGCAACTTATGCTTTTGTTGAATTATCAATTTCAAACTGTTATCTGCAGCCAAAAAATCTTAAACCGCCGTGGTGGTTGTACCACCAGACGGGTCATCATAGCCATGTATATGAAACTAAAGATAGTACTTTAGATCAAACATATAATAAAATATGGGAATATATGATACCTGCCATCATAGGGCATGAAGTTTGGCCATGCCAATCTTGAAGCCGAATCATAAAAAAAACCGCTCTGCTGAAGGAGAAGACAGCTCCTTCATATATAAGGTCGGTTTACTAGGTAAACCGTTCCGGGTTAAGATGAACACCGGTGTTACTCCATAATAGGATGTTTATTAAAAATCAAACCGGGCAAAAATGTCTCCTGATGAAAAACAAACCGTATCTCATCAACTGACAGTCGAAATGCTTTAACATTCTGTCGGTTTAAGAACACAACAAAATAAATATGCAAAAAGACAAATAAATTGCAAGCAAAGGCAAAGACAAAATCTTTTGCGAACAGAGGCTGCTTGAGTCGATCAAGTGGCAATACCATGGTCGAACATGACCAAGCCCCCAATATGCGTGGCTATGGTTCATGTTAGCCAGGTCCCCAAATGATGCAGTGGCATTACGCCGATCAAGAGGTGTAGCGATGGTCTGGGTTCACCAAGCCCCAAGTGATTACGTGGCCTTAGGCCGACCAAAAGCGTGACTGGGTCAGACGTGACCAAGTCCCCAAGTGATCTTGTGGCTTTCGCCTTTCAAAAGGTGTTGCATTGGTTCGGACACGACCAAGCCCCCAAGTGACATAATATAAAGCTTTGTTAAAAAGCTAACTCAAGGGGTAAACCACAGACCACTTTAAGACAAAACTCCGTGTAACCACTCTTTATGTAAAAAACAACAGAGACCCCGCTTTAGCTAAGGCTCCGATTTATTGTATTGATCATAGTATATATATAGTCATAATATGTACGTAAGTATAGCCTATGGCTTAAGTATAGTAGGGCCGAAGATGAGCTATGTTCCACGGCCTGTTGGTCTCCTCCTCTAACGTACGTGAGTCTTTATGCTCTCGAATATCAATCAGATAGCACAACCCGTTGTGCAGATTCTTGCTGACCACGAAAGGTCCTTCCCAAGGTGGGGATAGCTTGTGCATATCAGTCTGGTCTTGAATGAGCCTGAGTACCAAATCTCCTTCTTGAAAGGTTCTGGTTCTAACACGACGACTGTGATAGCGACGAAGATCCTGCTGGTAAATCACCGAACGGGCAGCTGCAATGTCACGCTCCTCATCCAACAGGTCCAAAGCGTTTTGCCGAGCTACCTCGTTGTCCACTTCAACATAAGCTGCTACACGAGGTGAGTCATGACGGATATCGCAGGGAAGGACCGCCTCCGCTCCGTAGACCATGAAGAAGGGCGTGTATCCTGTCGATCTATTGGGTGTAGTGTTGATGCTCCATAACACAGATGGTAACTCCCCGACCCAACAACCCGGCGTCCGTTGCAAAGGAACCATAAGCCGGGGTTTGATGCCTCGCAAGATCTCCCGGTTAGCTCTCTCTGCTTGGCCGTTGGACTGTGGGTGAGCTACTGACGAAACATCAAGCCGTATGTGCTCATGTTCACAGAACTCCTTCATAGCACCCTTAGACAGATTGGTACCATTATCAGTAATGATACTGTGTGGAAAGCCGAACCGGAAAATCACCTTTTTAATGAATTGAACCGCCGTGGCTGCATCACACTTGCTAACGGGCTCCGCTTCTACCCACTTTGTAAATTTATCAACTGCCACCAAGAGGTGGGTCTTCTTGTCCTTGGACCGTTTGAAAGGTCCGACCATATCTAGCCCCCAAGTGGCAAACGACCAAGTAATTGGAATCATCCTCAATTCTTGAGCCGGCACATGCGCGCGTCTTGAGAACTTCTGACAACCGTCACATCGCCTAACCAGGTCCTCTGCATCATCACGAGCAGTCAACCAATAAAAATCGTGATGAAACGCCTTAGCCACCAGAGATTTTGAACCGACGTGGTGACCACAATCTCCTTCATGGATTTCGCGCAAGATCTCACAACCTTCCTCTGGCGATACACAATGTTGAAATGCTCCTGATACACTGCAATGATGCAACTCGCCATTGACAATAGTCATGGACTTGGATCGCCGGATTATCTGTCTGGCCAGCGTCTCATCCTCTGGTAACTCGCCCCGGTTCATGTACGCAAGGTAAGGAACCGTCCAGTCCGGAATGACATGCAGTGCTGCCACCAACTGAGCCTCCGGATTAGGAATAGCCAAATCCTCTTCGCCAGGGAGCTTGACCGACAGGTTATGCAAGTCATCTAAGAAGACATTAGGCGGGACCGGTTTACGCTGAGAGCCTAGCCGGCTTAAAGCGTCCGCCGCTTCGTTCTTCCGTCTGTCCACATGATCCACCTGATATCCCTTGAAGTGGCCTGCAATAACATCCACCTCACGGCGATAAGCTGCCATGAGCGGGTCCTTAGAATCCCAAGTACCAGACACTTGTTGGGCCACCAGGTCCGAGTCACCGAAGCATTTGACTCGGCTGAGATTCATCTCCTTAGCCATCCGGAGACCATGGAGTAAAGCTTCGTACTCAGTTGCATTGTTAGTACAAGGGAACATTAAGCGAAGAACGTAACAGAACTTATCACCTCGTGGGGAAGTTAATACGACTCCAGCCCCCGAGCCCTCCAATTGCCTAGACCCATCGAAATGAATAGTCCAGTAGGTGTGATCCAGTTTTTCTTCAGGCGCTTGCAGTTCCGTCCAATCATTGATGAAATCCACAAGTGCTTGAGATTTGATCGCCGTCCGAGGCACGTATTTCAAATCGTGCGGCCCAAGCTCTATAGCCCACTTGGCAATCCGGCCAGTTGCCTCCCTGTTTTGAATTATATCTCCCAAAGGAGCAGAACTGACCACTGTGATGGGATGTCCCTGGAAGTATTACTTGAGGTTCCGGCTTGCCATGAAAACTGCATACACCATCTTCTGCCAATGCGGGTATCTTTGCTTGGACTCAATAAGCACCTCGCTGATATGGTAAACCGGACGCTGAACCGGATATTCCTTGCCCGCCTCCTTGCGCTCTACCACAATAGCTACGCTAACTGCACGAGCATTAGCTGCCACATATAGTAGCAATGGCTTTTGTCGATCGGAGCAGCAAGAACAAGCGGGTTGGCTAGCTGCCGCTTTAGATCCTCCAAAGCATTATCAGCGGCCAGACTCCAAACAAAGGGATCCGCTTTTTTTAGGATCTGATACAAAGGTATTGCTTTCTCACCCAGGCAACTGATAAACCGGCTTAACGCGGCAATCCGGCCTACCAAACGCTGGACATCATTGATACACTTTGGTTTAGCCAGAGAAGTGATAGCTGTGATCTTCTCCGGATTAGCCTCAATTCCCCTGTTGGACACCAGAAAACCCAATAACTTGCCTGCCAGTACACCAAAAGCACACTTAGCCGGATTGAGCATCATCTTGTATGTCCGTAGGTTACCAAAGGTTTCCTTCAAGTCATCAACCAAAGTCTCCTTCTCTCTTGACTTAACCACAATATCATCCACATAAGCATGCACATTGCGGCCGATCTGCTTATGAAGGCAGTTCTGTAAACACCGTTGATAAGTTGCCTGGGCACTCTTGAGCCCAAAGGGCATAGATACATAGCAAAAGGCTCCAAAAGGAGTTATGAACGTCGTCTTCTCCTGGTCCTTAACTGCCATCTTGATCTGATGATAACCGGAATATGCATCCAGAAAACTCAAACGCTCACAACCCGCCGTAGCGTCAATAATCTGATCAATGTGGGGGAGGGCAAAAGGATCTGCTGGACAAGCCTTATTAAGATCTGTGTAATCCACACACATGCGCCAGGTGCCGTTCTTCTTAAGGACCAGCACCGGATTAGCCAGCCATTCAGGATGGAACACTTCAACAATAAAACCAGCCGCTAAGAGCCTGGCTACTTCCTCTCCAATAGCTTTGCGCCTTTCTTCATTGAACCGGTGGAGAAATTGCTTCACCGGTTTATACTTAGGATCAACATTAAGAGTGTGCTCAGCGAGTTCCCTCGGTACACCTGGCATGTCAGAAGGCTTCCATGCAAAAATGTCCCGATTCTCACGGATGAACTCATGAGCGCGCTTTCCTATTTCGGATCCAAGTTGGCACTGATACTAAACTTCTTGGACGAATCGCCAGGTACGAAGTCAACAAGCTTGGTCTCAGCTGCCGATTTGAACTTTAGAGCCAGATCATGTTCTGTGGTTGGCTTTTTCAACGGAGTCATGTCAGCCAGATCAACAATATCCTTGTAATACTTCAACTCCTCGGTGGCACAAACCAACTCTGCATAGGCCACCCCACCTTCTTCACACTCCAAGGCAATCTTGCGACTTCCATGAACGGTTATGGTCCCCTTGTGACCCGGCATCTTGAGCTGCAGATAGATATAATAGGGCCGCGCCATAAACTTGGCATAAGCCGGCCACCCAAACAAAGCGTGGTACGGGCTCCGGATCTTAACCACCTCAAAAACCAATGTTTCTGATCTGGAATCATGATCATCTCCAAAGGCTACCTCCAGAGCTATCTTTCCAACAGGATATGCTGACTTGCCCAGTACCGCACCATGGAACACCGCATTAGACGGTTTAAGATTCTTATCTGTTAGCCCCATACGATGGAAGGTCTCGTAATACAAGATATTAATGCTGCTTCCTCCATCCATGAACACCTTGGTGAACTTATAACCTCCCACCTGAGGTGCCACCACCAACGCTAGCTGACCCGGATTGTCAACCCGGGGTGGGTGATCCTCTCTGCTCCATATGATTGGCTGTTCGGACCAGTGTAAATAACGAGGCACGGCCGGTTCAATTGAATTCACTGCTTGCTTGTGAAGCTTCTGGTCCCGCTTATCCAAGCTAGTGGTAAATACATGATATTGCCCACTATTCAAATGTTTCAGATGGCTCTGATAACCCGACTGCTGCTGCTGCTGGTTGTAACCACCCTGGCTATTCTGATTATTTTGATTGTTATGTCCACCCCGATCTCCATTGAAGCCTGAACCGGTGTTTCCTCCACCGTGACCCGGCCCATGGACTCCGGATCCTGAACCACCACCTGATCCATGATCATACCGGAAAGCATTAGAATTTTTAAACTCCTGCATAATATAACAATCCTTCCAAAGGTGGGTGGCTGGTGCCTCCTTCGTCCTGTGCTTCGGATAGGGCTGGTTTAATAGATAAGTCAGGCGGTCCGGATTGGGACTTGGAGCTCCACCACGATTTTGCGGTTTACCCTTCCGTCTCTGACCCCTGTCATGTGCATTGGTATTAGCCACAAAGTCCATGCTACCATCCGCTTTACGCTTGCCTCCGTTACCATGACCTGCCGTGTTGTGCTGCTGCCCCTTGGAGTTGCCGTTCTTCTTTCCCTTCCCTGTCTTGTCATCATCAGACTCGGGATCCTTGGTACCATCAAAATCAGCATACTTCACTAACGCAGTCATGAGGGTTCCCATATCGTTGCAATGGCACTTCATCCTTCCTAATTTCAACTTTAGAGGTTTAAACCGGCAGTTGCTTTCCAAAGGTATAACCGCGGAGTCGGCGTTAATGCGGTCTGAAGAGTGCAAAATTTTCGAGACTTGGCGTACCCAGCGGGTTGTCGACTCTCCTTCCTCCTGGATATAGGCCGCTAAGTCCACTATCGACATGGGCTGCATACATGTATCCTTGAAATTCTGGATAAACCAGGCTCGTAACTGGGCCCATGAACTGATAGAATTGGCTGGCAAGCTCTTTAACCAAATACGGGCTGTCCCTTCCAGCATCATGGTGAAATACTTCGCACATGCCGCTTCATTTACGTCGAGCATCTCCATGGCCATCTCATAGCTCTCTATCCATGCTTCCGGAGACAAATCGGCCTTGTAATTTGGTACCTTGCACGGACCATTGAAATCCTTGGGCAGGCGCACATTGCGTAAAGCGGGGACAAGACAAGGTACTCCCAAAGAACTAGAAGTCACCCCTGGTTCAGTTGTGGTGGTTGGACGAACCGGCGTAAGTTGACGAGCCTCATGCTGCGCTGCTAACTCGGCGTCCCTGCGTGCTCGGGCCCGGTCCACCACTTCCTGGGCATCACCTACCGGGTTACGGCCACGGGGTGCTTCACGGTTCCGTGCATTACTGGATATGGCCGCTTCATCCATCCGCCTGCTATAAATTCGGCTTGGGCGGGGGGTGGAACGAATCCGGTCACGGCTATATGAATATGCTTCCTGCTGAACCAAAGCTGTTCGAAGAAGTTCCTTAACCCGACGTGTCTCCACCGCTTGCGGAGAATCTCCTTCAGTTGGGATGGCCTCCAGCCGTGAAGCGGCGGCAATAAGATTGTCCATCGGATTGGAATAATGACTTGGAGGTGTCTGGATAGGCTAAGGCATGATGTTATTCTGTCGAGGTGGCTCCATCAGGAGAGGTTGAACCGGCGCACCCGTCCCCGGCGCCTCTGCCCGGTTTAACCACGGCGGGTTACTAGTCCTCGCCTGGGGTGTTAAAGAGGTTTCTACCATCAAAGACTGTCGGCAGGCGAGACCGATGCTTCCTTTTCAGGACTTCATGCGATGCGGTCTGGTCTAGCATAAGCCTATAGGCCTGCGCATCCAAAGCGGCCCGCTCCGCGGCCATCCTGTTGTTCTCGGCTGCCAAATCGGCCTTGGCCTGAGTGATCTGTTCCCTCACTTTTGCAATCTCCGCATTGTGGGCGTCCTGATCCGCCGGGTTAGCTTCTGCCATAAGCACAACCAACGCATCAAACTAATCCGATAAAACATGAGCCGGCGGGCGCACAGAGCCTCCTGCCCCGGCCGCCGCCGCCGCTGCTGATCCGGAGAACATTGCTGCTGCGGTTGAAGAGTGGACCACCGCCTGTGTACCGGCCATGAATATCCCAACCCGATTGGGCAGATCAGAGGGGTCCGGAATACTGTCGCCATCGGAACAGCCCCCAATCCGGCCGTCCTGCAGCTAATACAGTGATTCGGTTTCTCCGGTTGAGGACTCGTCGCCAGAGTAAACAACGGTCTCGCTACCAGATGCCGATCCACCTTCATACTCTCCTCCTTGGATGACTCCCACGAAGGAACGCTTCATAGCCGGTTTAACCTGGGCAGATCTCGCATGCTGAGCCGTTTTGACGAGGTCGGTGCAGATGTTCGGCTCAGGGCCCGGTTCACCTATCTTGCCAATGAAGACGTGTATGCCACCAAAGGGGACCCGGTACCCGTACTCAATTGAGGCGGCCTCGGGGCCCCAGCCTGAATCGTCGATGTAGGGCTTGCCGCGACGACTCTTGGTCATCCGGCCCACAGCATAACCCTTGAGTCCTTCGAAGTTGCCCTCTAAGAACTTGAAACCATCATGCGATAGCCCCACGGTGGGCGCCAACTGTCGTGGTTTTGTCACGGCAGATGTCCTCATGAAAGGACTTAGTCGTGGAGCCATCGCTATGGGTTAGCTTAAAGGGGTTAAAGCAGACACAAGGACGCAAGAGAGTTTATACTAGTTTGGCCCCTTCGATGAAGGTAAAAGCCTACGTCTAGTTGTGATGGAATTGATGGGGGTTTCGATGACTAGGGAGCAAACAAGCTTCGCCTAAGTCTCGAGTGTTGTCTGTTCTCCTATGTATACATGGGTTGCACCCGTCAGTTTGCAGAATCCAGAGACCGGCTCGTAGACGTGTCCAGTTTGGTCTCTAGTATTTCTAACTTACAATACAAATTACATACTAAGGCCGGTTTACGGCTACAACCGTTGAACCGGTCCTGGGCCTTGGGCCCTTATTGAATATCCTCACGGGCCTCAAGCATACTTGGCTACTGATGAAGTTAACCCGGCCTCTCCCGGCCGGTTTACACCCAGTAGTAATATCCCCAACAGGGGATCTATCACCGGTGGCCATCTTCATCATCCCGGCGCTCTCCATGATGAGGAGGGAGTAGTTCACCCTCGGGGCTGAGGGTATGTACCAGTACCTATGTGTTTGATCTCTCTCTCTCTCTCTCGTGTTCTCTCTATGGCACAATCTTGATGTATCGCGAGATTTGCTATTATAGTTGGATCTTATGATGTTTCTCCACCCTCTACTCTCTTCTGATGAATTGATTTTTCCTCTTGAAGTTATCTTATTGGATTGAGTCTTTAATGATTTGAGAACACTTGATGTATGTCTTGCCGTGTTTATCTGTGGTGACAATGGGAGATCATGTGCCACTTGATGTATGTTTTGGTGATCAACTTGCGGGTTCCGCACAGGAACCTATGCATAGGGGTTGGCACACGTTTTCGTCTTGACTCTCCGGTAGAAACTTTGGGGCACTCTTTGAAGTACTTTGTGTTGGTTGAATAGATGAATCCGAGATTGTGTGATGCATATCGTATAAACATGCCCACGGATACTTGATGTGACAATGGAGTATCTAGGTGACACTAGGGTTTTGGTTGATTTGTGTCTTAAGGTGTTTTTCTAGTCCGAACTCTTGAATAGATTGATCCGAAAGAATAACTTTGAGGTGGTTTCGTACCCTACCATAATCTCTTCGTTTGTTCTCCGCTATTAGTGGCTTTTGAAGTGACTCTTTGTTGCATGTTGAGGGATTGTTATATGATCTATCTATGTTATTATTGTTGAGAGAACTTGCACTAGTGAAAGTATGAACCCTAGGCCTTGTTTCCTACCGTTGCAATACCGTTTACGCTCACTTTTATCATTAGTTACCTTGCTGTTTTTATAATTTCAGATTACAAAAACCTATATCTACTATCCATATTGCACTTGTATCACCATCTGTTCGCCGAACTAGTGCACCTATACAATTTACCATTGTATTAGTGATAATATTCGACGATATACGGACACAAGAGATGATGTACTTTTGCTTATAATTGAATGCATGCTAATTTGAATACTACTTTATTTTCCGATTTGGTTTTGCTTATTGAATGCTCATGTTGGAAAAGTACTCCTACTTTGAATGCTAAAATTGGAGAGCGCTATGCAGAAATCTGGGAGCCCCCTCCATCATTCACGCCGTCGTGGGGGTAGCTTCTCCTTCATTCCCGTGTAATAATGCACTCGGGAATGAAAGGAGGAGCTACCATCACCGATAGTCAACCCGTGATTAATAATAATGATTTAATTTAGGTTTTTTAGTACATATATTTAATTGTACAAGTTTAATATTTGAATTATGAACATAGGCCGGAAATGTCGTACTCGAACGACGAAAACCGCCCGGGGGAGTGCGATTGGTGCCACGACGACCGAGGTATGTGCGACATGTTCCTTGAGCTGGACGAAGATCGGCGCTTCAGCATTAATCTCGAGGAGACCTTTGATGTTGAAACAGTACGCAACGACGACAATAGTTTTTTTTCATAATTAAGGACGAATTCAATTAATTAACGTGTATTTTTCATCTTTTCCGATTCGACTACGTTATCCCATACTATGCAAGACGCTATGTCTTGGAGAGGATGGGTTTTGAAGACCATGAAAGTATGGAAACCAAAAAAATTCACCTAAGGACCCATCATGGAGTTGATTTTGAAGTAAAGATGTAGAATTCTGAGAGTGTAACCCATTTTGGTTGCAAAAATTGGGAAGCACTTTGCAAGATGTATGGTTTTGATGAGGGTATGCTTGTCACCATGGATCTTGGTGATCCTACAGTCGAGCAAGACAATATGGACATTTGGGTCCTTGTTGATACGCTTCCAATTCTTCCCCAATGTGAGCTTCTCAAACATAGTTATTAAGTAATTTATATTTTTTATTTAAAAATAGTTGACAACTTATTTCCATTGATAGCTTATTTTAATTCTTCAAAGAATGTGTGGAAAATGGTAGACAAAACCCACTACACCGATGGCTCCGAATTAACTTATAAGGAGAAAAATCATCTGATCGCATTTTGTACTGATCTTGAGAATTACAATATCTACAATCGAACTCCTCAACATTATGGTCAATACGTGCCACTAGTGCACGTGTTGAACTACGGTAACTACCATGGAGATACCCTGGTAAGATTTTTTACTCTTACGACATCCGTGCATCTTTTTGCATACTTCTAAAACTAGTACATCATTGCTAACTACGAAGTTATTACTATGTTTTTCAATAGATAATCCTGAATGATTGTGTGCCTCATCTGATGTATACGCACGGGCGGCTTGATGTTTTGAACATACAACCAGGTCGTCCTACGAATCTCAACTGTCCATACCGGATTTCTAAAAGAAGTGGAGACATGACAACCAAAGAATGGAAAAAATGTATGGACAGTCGTAAGGAGCTTCTTGGAAGCAAAAGGAAGTGAAGAGCAAGAATTGGAGACAGGATGATCTCCATTCTTCACAATGGAGAGTCAGGGTCTATATTGTTTTATGATATTTTACCTTAAGGGTGTTTAGGTCCTACCTGATACTGATGATCATGTGCTAAGAACAATTATGTAGGGTTGGGTTCAATGACTATGAGGATGATGATTGTATGACTTGTTATTAATAACGAGTAGAAGTTGTATGATGCTGCATGATTAGTAGGACTTGTTATTATATTTGAGGATGTATGATGCGAGCATGAAGAGTTATTATATATCAGCGGGTGAAATGAACATAGCAGTAGCATTGGTAAACCAAGCATGAAGATATAAGAGAGGACACTTCTCTCTATTAGCTAGCTAATAACAACCTAAATTAACCCACAAACCCCCTAAACCAGCCACTTTAAAAAAAAACCTCAGCTCCAGCCAGCTGCTGACGCGTGGATGCCATTTGGTCCCGGTTGGTGCTACCAATCGGGACCAATGGCCCCGTTGCCTGGGCTGGCCGCAGCGGCCACGTGGAGGCCCATCTGTCCCGGTTCGCGTAGGAACCGGGACTAAAGGCCAAGGGCATTAGTACCGACCTTTTAGTCCTGGTTCTTAAACCGGGACAAAAGGCCCTTACGAACCGGGACAAATGCCATGTTTTCTAATAGTGCTTGCTCATGAAGACCTCGGGCATTTGAGGAAGCCCATCATCGGAATATACAAGCCAAGTTCTATAATGAAAATTCCCACTAGTATATGAAAGTGATAACTCAAGAGACTCTCTATATGAAGAACATGGTGCTACTCAGAACCACAAGTGTGGTAAAAGGATAGTAACATTGCCCCTTCTCTCTTTTTCTCTCATTTTTTTGTTTTCTCTTTTTTTTCTAGAGACTCCCCTCTTGTTTTAGACTCTTTCTGTTTTTTTGGAGACTCTTTTGGCCCCCTTTTTTTATTATTTCCTCACATGGGGCAATGCTCTAATGATGATCATCACACTATTATTTACTTACAACTCGATAAAACTAATACATGATGACTATATATGAATGCCTCTAGCAGTGTACCAGGATGTGCAATGATCTAGCATAGCAAAGATATCAAAAAATGGACAAGCCATGAAAATAGCATGCTAGGTGTCTTACGATCATGCAAAGCAATATGACAATGAATCCTCAAGTCATGTATATGATGATGATGGAAGTTGCATGGCAATATATCTCGGAATGGCTATGGAAATGCCATAATAGGTAGGTATGGTGTCTGTTTTGAGAAAGATATAAGGAGGCTTATGTGTGATAGAGCGTATCGTATCACGGGGTTTGGATGCACCGACGAAGTTTGCACCAACTCTCGAGGTGAGAAAGGGCTATGCACGGTACCGAAGAGGCTAGCAATGATGGAAGGGTGAGAGTGCATATAATCCATGGACTCAACATTAGTCATAAAGAATTCACATACTTATTGCAAAAAATTATTAGCCATCAAAACAAAGTACTACACGCATGCTCCTAGGGGAAGGGTTGGTAGGAGTTAACCATCGCGCGATCCCGACCTCCACACAAAGGATGACAATCAAAAAATAAATAATTCTCCGACTTTGTTATGTAACGGTTCACCATACGTGCATGCTTCGGGAATCACAACCCTCAACACAAGTATTTCTACTAATCCACAATTACTTACTAGCATGACTCTAATATCACCACCTTTATATCTGTCGATGTTTTGGATATGGGGGTATCCAAACTTGCCTGCCAGCGGCCAGCGGCGTGGCTCAGCAGTGGCCCAGTACGGCCCTCTTCATCAACCCAACTTCAAGACCCTCGCGAGGGGCCAAGCCCCGCGGGGAGGACGACGCAAAGCCTCCCCAGGGGCGGCCTCACCAGGCAGGCTCGTGAGGAGGCGGAGAGATCAAGGCAGGGTACCTCGTGAAGTGCTCATGACGCAAGCCATGACGATCAAGGCCAGGCGGGCGCCAGACTGTGCAGTGTCCTCGTTTCCTATTTGGTGCAAAGGGGGGCTAGCGCAGGCGCAGAGTACCGAGGCATCGAGAAAAGGTGTCATCGCCAGTTCCTTTGGCAGTCGAAGACCACCTTTAGTCAGGATAGCTTGTACTGGTTGTCCCCCTTCAAATGCCATCGTTGTGGAATCCCTTCCCGCTCAGTATTTGGGAAGAGGACCAGGGCCTCTATAAATAGAGATAGCCATCACAGTAGAAAGGAGATCAGAACCTAGCTGATTTACACATCACCACCACAAGAACACTTCTCCTTGCGAGGCTGTTCTTCCTCTGTACTGTTCATCATCAGCCCAAGAGGAAATCCACCACACCACACACAGGAGTAAGGTATTACACCACAACGGTGGCCCAAACCTATATAAACTTTGTGTCAATTGTGTTGTTGATCGTGTTAGCTTAGAATCGCGGCGAGGTCGTGGGCGCGGATCGGTAGGGAGAAGATATTCGTGCGCACCCCAGAGTTCGAACCTTAAGGGTTTTGTTGGAATCCGATATCTAACATTTAGCGCGCCAGGTAGGGGTGTGCCGGAGCTCTCCCTTCTGTCGCCTCACTCTCCACCAACACCGCGCTTCGCCCTCATGGCGGACAGCGTAGCACCGGCTCCGGCGGCCAACGCCAGCGCTGGGGCCAGGGGGCTCGAGTTTGGCCCCGCCTTGGCAGTGTGTAGTGGCCGCTAGTTCAGCCAGAGATGCCACCGCTTATAACGGGCGCTGACGGACCCGCTGGTCTTCACCGCCAAGATACGAGGAGGCCGTCCTCAAGGCCGGCAGCGGCGACAAGGTCATGGCCAACTAGTTTCCCCTGGCTCTCACCGGGGTCCCGCGCGCTTGGCTGCTCAACCTACCTGCATCTTCTGTGGCCTCCTAGGAGGAGCTGCACAACCTCTTCCTCACCCGCTATGCTGCACCGGCGCCCCCAGTTGTCGCAGCCCTCCTGGGTGGCTCGCAGGCGCCACCCTCGGACCGCCCCATCAAGCCGTTCGTCCGCCAGATCATCGCCGCCTTCAAGCGGCAAGTAGCTCCTCCGGGATGGGTGGCACCCACGGACGACCTGACCTTCAGCTCGGACGATCACCCCGTCACCACCGCCTGCTCGGGGGCACTCCCACTACTCTGCACGTCCACCATCTGCCAGGTCGCCGTCACCAGGACCCTCATCGACGGCGGCGCCGGCCTCAACATGCTCTCGGCAGAGGCTTTCAGTCTCCTTCACGTACCGCTGGAACGTCTCCGACCCAGCAGGCCCTTCTCACGCGTCGGAGGCGGTTCCTCCAGCTCCTTGGGGCAGATCCGCCTTCCTGTGACCTTCGGCACCCACGACAACTTCCGCATGG
This sequence comes from Aegilops bicornis, assembly GCA_021605145.1. Lineage (NCBI taxonomy): Eukaryota > Viridiplantae > Streptophyta > Magnoliopsida > Poales > Poaceae > Aegilops > Aegilops bicornis. Next base: position 639,574,355 of record CM038672.1, on the reverse strand, counting down.
AGCTGGTCGACTTCGACATCGCGCACATCGGCCTCCCGTAGAACGCCATCCTCGGGTGCCCCGCCTTGGCTCACTTCATGGCGGCAACCCACCCGGCTTACAACCTCATGAAGATGCATGGAGCGGTGGCGTCCTCACCATAGCTGGAGATATCAAGGACACTCTGCTGGCACTCAAGCTCGCCCTCAAGACAGCTGCAGCAGGGCAGCCCGCCGGCGCGGACACCTCCAAGGCCAAGGAGGCTGCGACGACTAAGAAGAAGCAGTTGTTCACCTAGGACAAGGCGGAAACCAAGAAGGTACCTGTTGAGGAGGACGGATCTTCCGGAGCCACCTTCACCATAGGTGCCAACCTCGGCCCCGACCAAGAGGAAGCGCTAGTGAAGTTCTTGTGCACGAACAAGGACGTGTTCGCATGGGAACACAAGCAGCTAGCAGGGGTCCCAAGGCAGGTGATTGAGCATCACCTGAATGTGTGCCCCAATGTGCGCCCCGTGAAGCAGAAAGCCAGGTGGCAGTCCACTGAGAAGCATGCCTTCATCGTCTAGGAAACTCACAAGCTAGAAGCAGCGGGAGTCATTCGCGAGGTTCGCTACCCCGAATGGCTGGCAAACCCTGTTGTCGTTCCGAAGAAAGGGGGAAAGTAGCACATGTGCGTCGACTTCACCAACCTCAACAAGGCCTCTGCCCTCAAGATCTGTTCCCACTCCCTCGCATCGACCAAATCGTCGACTCCACCACAGAGTGCGACTTGTTGTGCTTCTTGGGTGCATTTTCGGGCTATCACCAAATCAAGATGGCAGTAGAAGATGTGGAAAAGACGGCTTTCCTAACCCCATGTGGGGTATACTACTACACATGCATGCCATTCGGGTTGCGCAACACGGGCGCAACTTTCCAGCGGCAGATGCACATCGCCTTGTGCCGGCAGCTCAGGAAGAACACCGAGGCTACGTCGACGACATTGTGGTGAAGTCTCGAGAGGCGAAGACCTTAATCCAAGACCAAGAGGAGACCTTCGCGAGCTTCCGCAAGGTGGACCTGCGGCTCAACCCGAAGAAGTGCGTGTTTGGCGTTCCTTCGGGCAAGCTTCTGGGCTTCCTCGTGTCCCACAGGGGGATCGAGGCCAACCCAGAGAAGGTCAAGGCAATCGAAGACATGAGCCCACCGCAAACCCTCAGAGAAATATAGAAGCTCGCCGGACACGTGATGGCGCTGGGGCGCTTCATCTCCAAGATGGGGGAACACACCTTGCCTTTCTTCAAGCTAATGAAGAAGAAGGGCCCGTTCGAATGGACGCAGAAGTCCAACCAAGCGTTCCAAGACCTCATGACGTACCTGACTAGTCCCCCGGTGATGGTGGCACCACGCCCTCTCGAGCCCCTAGTTCTATACCTCGCCGCCACACCATACTCTGCCAGTGCAGCTCTAGTGGCGGTTCGGGAAGAGCGCCAGGTCAAGGCTGCGTCACGACCAGCCGCGGCCCCGGCCACGGCTACACAAGACCAAGAAGACCTCGCGAAGACCATGGCCTCGGCAGATGGAAACCAGCCTCACGGGAGGACGCCCAAAGGGCTGAAGAGGCCTTACCAGGCAGCCAGGTACCGAGGGTTCCGTCGTCTCGGGAGGTGCTTAACCCTCCGGAGGGCACGGACCCCGTCAGCGCACCCACCCTCGTCGAGCATCCGGTGTACTTCATCAGCACAGTGCTGCGGGATGCAAGGGCACAATACCCCATGCCTCATAAACTCTTGCTTGCGCTATTGGTGGCCTCGCGGAAGCTGCGGCACGAGTTTCAGGGTCACCCCATCAAGGTCCTCTCAGTGTACCCATTGGAAAGGGTACTCAGGAGACCCAACTCCGCTGGAAGGGTAGCTTAATGGAACATCGAGTTACAAGCGTTTCAGTTGGAATTCAACACAACCAGGGTTGTCAAGGGAGCCGCACTTGCAGATTTCGTGGAATAATGGACGGAGGCGCTAGGGCTCGAAGCAGGCGAGGACCGGTCACTTTCCCCAGGAAGTGAGGAGCCGGATGGCTGGGTCATGTACATCGATGCAGCATTCTCGCGGCACGGCGCGGGGGCTGGCGCAGTGCTCATATCCCCCACTCAGGACAAGCTCTATTACGCCGTGCAGCTCTGCTTTCAGCATCGCGAGAAGGTCTCCAACAACATAGCAGAATACGAGGGCCTCATAGCAGGCTTGAAGGCTGCAACGGCTCTGGGATTGAAGCGCCTCATCATCAAGGGTGATTCCCAGCTCCTCGTCAACTTCTCCAACAAGGTGTACGAGCCGAAGGACGAGCATATGGAGGCATACCTTGTGGAGGTGCACAGGATGGAAATGCAGCTCTGGGAGCTGGAGCAATAGCACGTGCCCCGCGGCACCAATCAAGATGCTGATGACATCGCCAGAAGGGCATAAAGGAAGCTGCCTCAGGAGCCCGGCGTTTTCGAGGAACGGCTCTTCAAGCCATCAGCAGCGCCTTCACCATCAAGCACAGCGCAACCTCGGGAGGAACTCCCTCAACCACCTGCCACAGGAGCCCCGGCCTGTGGCCCAACACTACAAAAAAAGACACATTCGTGACATTTTGGGCCGAATGAATTTTTTTTCTGTCATACATATGGCACTTCTATGACGATAATTGTGACAAAACCCGGTATCATCATAGATGTGGTGGGCTCCTACTTCTGTGACAAAAAATCATGACATAAAATGGGATTTTCGTCCTGGGCGGGCCGGAGACACAGCTGCATGACATTCTTTCGGCCGTTCATGATGAAAAAAACCGTGGTAGAAGCGAGGGGGAGGAAAATTTCGGGGAGTTCCCGGTTACGGTGGGAGGTCGGGGGCCGAGCGATGCACATTTCTCTCGTACACGTACGCGCGTGTGTGCGAGGCGTTGGCTCTTACTAAACCCGAGCGAGGTGTTAGGCTCTAACTGAACCCGAGCGATTGCACTGCAAGTTACTCGTTACTGAACCCGAGCGATCGATCGATGGCTGTTAACTGAACCCGATCGAGCGATTCCTTCGCTACTGCTGCTAACTGAAGCCGATCGATTGGATGAATAGTGAGCATTGCGGGGGGGGGGGGGGGGGTTTGATGAACAGTGAGCGGTGGCGTTGCCTCTGGATGAACAGGACCCCGTGGTGTGGTGGAGGGCTGGATGAAAAGTAGACGGTGGAGGGGTTCCCGTGGAGGGGTGGTTGAACAGGACCCCGTGGTGTGGAGGGCTGGATGAACAGTAGACGGTGGAGGGGTGGTTGAACAGTAGCCGGTGGAGTAGCACGCGGTGGAGGCTGGATGAACAGGAGCCCGTGGAGGCTGGAGGAGGTCGACGGTAGCCCGTGGAGGCTGGAGGAGGTCGACGATGGAGATGAACAGTATCCCGTGGAGTCCCGTTTTGCGGTACGCCACAACCCTCCCGATGAACATGACCCCCGTTTCGACCGTAGCGCTCCAACACAAGTCCGTTTCGTCCGTTTTGCGGTACGCCACACCCCTCCCGATCAACAGGACCCCCATTTCGACCGTAGGAGGTCCGTTTCCTCCGTTTTGCGGTACGCCACACCCCTCCCGATCAACAGGACCACCGGTTCGACCGTAGCGCTCCAACACAAGTCCGTTTCGTCCGTTTTGCGGTAAGCCACACCCCTCCCGATCAACAGGACCCCTGTTTCGACCATAGGAGGTCCATTTCCTCCGTTTTGCGGTACGCCACACCCATCCCGATCAACAGGACCCCGTTCCGAATGTAGGAAGTCTGTTTCCTCCGTTCTGCGGTACGCCAGGCCTCGTTTCTATTGCCTGTTCCGTCCAATCTGTCCCTACGAACACGACCACGCATTCTGTTCCGACCCAGCCGGTTGGCTCCCACGCGTTCTGTTGCCTCCCGATGAACACGACGCATTCTGTTGCCTCCCCATGAAAACGACGCACCGTTGCCTCCCGATGACCACGACGACGACGATGTTTCTCCGTTTCAACCCATCCATGTACACGAGCCCTGGCCGTACGTATGCGTGAGTAGGCGTTCGAGACCCCGCCCGTATGTACCCATACGTGGCCGTATTTTCTTTCTTGCACCCTGGCCGATGTACATACGTGTACATGCTATGTGCGCGCCTCTACATCCACCAGTATATATGTATGTACACATTCGCGACCAGAATGACAATGCTACGTACGCTTCGACCAGGTGGGTCCCGACTGTTAGGCACTTCCTTGCCTGCGGAGATGTAGCTGGTGGGTCCCAGCAGTCCGGGGGTCGAATCGTTTTCGTTTTTTTTGCCCGGACGCACTTCCTTGCGTGCGAAGGTGTAGCTGCTGGGCCCAGCAGTCAGGGGGGCAAATCATTTTTTTTGCCCGGACTCACTTCCTTGCGTGCGAATGTATAGCTGGTGGGTCCCAGCAGCCGGGGGGCAAGTCGTTTTTTTTCGGACGCACTTCCTTGCGTGCGAAGATGTAGCTCGTGGGTCGCAGCAGTCAGGGGGGCGAATCGTTTTTTCGGACGCACTTCGTTGCGTGCGAAGATGTAGCTCGTGGGTCGCAGCAGTCAGGGGCACGAATCATTTTTTCACGAAATATGGTGGCCCGTCCGATGGGTCCCCGCTGTCAGTTGGAGGAATAATTATTTTGCGCGTAATAAGGAGGCACTTCCTTGCGGCCGTCGTGGACCTAGCTGTCAGCCTCTCCACCTACAGTCCACGTCCGATGGAAGTCGTTCCTTGACCACGTTGACCACGCCGCGCCGAGAGCACCATGGCGGTGGACGACGGCGAGGTCTAGGAAGGGGACGACGCGGAGCCGGGGAAGACGCGGTAGTGGATGCACACGCGGAGAGGAGTACGAGGGTTCATTGGTTTGGTACGCTGTCGTCGCCGCAGAATAACAGGGGGTGTGGGTGAGTGGAGGGATGGCCTGGCCAGCGGTGCGAGTAGTAGGGGGCGGTGAGGCCTCCGCGGCAGTACAGCCGGCCACGGGAGGCAGGGGCAGGCGGCACGACCGGCGCTGCTTTGGGCGGCTGGAGCAAGGAGACTAGAGGTTGAAGAGGCACGACGGCCGTTGGATGGACACCGTACGGTCACTTCAGCTAGAAGCGTTTATATTGACTAAGTTGACAAATCCCTTGGTACGTCAACTTAGTAGGCCCTCTGGTCGCCTTAAACGGTGCGCCCCGGATGTCGTGGGAGGAATCATTTTTGGGCGGGTGAAGCTAGAATATCCGAGATTGAAGAAGAAGCACGGCATCCGTTGGATGGACATCCAACGGCCACTGCTGCTAGAACCGTGTGTTGACTATAAGTTGACAAAACCTTGCATACGCGTCAACTCTGTTTTTTAAGGGACGCGTCTACTTAGTAAGGCCAGAAGTGTGTGGAAGAGAACTTATAGCCCATTTGATATTTGTAAGAATGTGTTGCCCATTTTTGAATTCTAATGGAATTTACTACAGCCCATTTACAGTTTGTTAAAAGTACAGCCCATTTCAACCAACAGTTCAAAACAGAATTCAATAAAATTTCCCACATTTGGATGGGATCCGAATATTTTTATCCCGAAATTTCTAGTCAGATTAAATACAATTTCAATATAAATTTATATTACATAAAAATCCAACGAAACATTGCGCTTGCAACAATTAATGATATTAAAATTTTCAATATCCAAAAATAATATTTTATAAAGTAATCACTTGTTTGGTGCATTTTTTTTATAGTTACTACCCATTTTTTATAATTACATCCCATTTATTATTTCTTAAAGCCCATTTTTCTTGTTAAGCCTAATGCATCCCTCCTAGGAAAGATTTACAGCCCAGCGGGGCGGAGAATAACAACTTGACCTTGCGTGGATATTCCTAAAAACAAAGTATAGCTGGGCTAGCCATTTTCAGCTTGAAAAAAGTTAATATCTGGGCTAGATATCTAGCCTAGGCTAGACGGGCCACAACCCGCCCAGTTAATACCTGCAGCGATGTTTTCGTTGTTGTTCAGAGGAGAAAAGTTAATATCTGGGCTAAACATCAAAAAACTCTGCAGTGCTCACACCTCAAAAACACAAATACTGCTCGAGCTGCTTGGTCACAGCAGTTGGCCGCTTTTTGAGCAATTCACTCGTTTATAGACTACTCCCTCCTTTACGGTATATAATGAACAGTACAAAAATCTCACCAATCAAGGTAGATGGCGAGTGGTAGAATACTTTTGTAGTTTTGCAAAAGCACCTAATTAATGCTCTTGTTATCCTCAAAAGTTATGTTTATCAATGCATTAATTGCAATGCATGCATGCATAATACATGCATTGGTCAATTTTCTCTTAATACTTGCATGCAATGATTTAATGCACCTTGGAATCTGAACATGTGATGGAAAACAACCAAATTGAGCCTTATAAAATGGAAAAACAAAAATTTTGAGATAAGCCCTATAAACCGGAAAGGAGGGAGTACATAGGTTGACAATGGTGTGGGACCGTGATGTCAGGAAACCAGGAGGAAGCAAAATAAATTATAGTTATATATATATATATATATATATATATATATATATATATATATAAGGAGGCACTTGCGTACGTGAGGCTATGGACCTGGTGGGTCCCCATTGTCATCCTCTCCAAATAAAGTCATCTCCTCACCCGCGCGCGCTTTCCGCTCGAAACAGTCAGCGCCGCCCGCCCCGCTTCCTGGTGCAGGCGATTGCTCCGCCTTCAAATGATACAAGTGTCGTCCGTTTGTCCTCTGCCGCACACATTAATAATACGCGGTTGCCGAGGCGGCTACTCCGGCGCCACACGTCCGTCCCTCCGCCCCCACCATTGCTATATAAACTACTTCACCGGCTATAGCCGCAGTCATCCGCATCCGTTCCCTTTCTCCTGTCCACACCACTACTGCCCACCATGGCTTCCTCGCGTTCCAGCGCTCTTGTATCTTCACGCTTCAATAGTCCGGATGATGTATACAGTCCGGCTGGCCGGATAACCCCTAATCCAGGACTCCCTCAGTAGCCCCTGAACCAGGCTTCAATGACGATGAGTCCGGCGCGCAGTCTTATTTTTGGCATTGCAAGACGGGTTCCTTCTCCGAATACTCCAAAGTAATTATCGAACACCCAAACCGTGTCCGGATCTGCAAGATGATCTTCACATACCATTGTAGGGAACATAGTGCAAATCTGACCTGCTGGCAATCTTCGTACGTCGTGCCCTTGCGTCGTGGCCTGGTCCAACCACGAACCGGCGTTTCTTGCCCCACCTCGACTCGCGTTGCGAGGCGGTTTTATTTGCATGCCCTGCCAAAGCAGAGATCGTGTTCCTCTTATTATGGGATTTTCCATCAATATGGGCTTGCGCAACCCCACGGCGACTGTTGGTATGACTCCGTGTATTTTTGGATAAGTCTCAAGCGGTCACGCTGAGGACTCTTGATATTCACCCCCTTTATAAAAGGTTCAAGGCCTATGCCTCTTTTCCACCTCCCTTGCACCTTCTCGCACCTCGAGCTCCAGCACCCAAGACCTAAGCTCCAACACCCCAGATCCTCCAATATGTCTGGATCCATCCCTAAAGGCCGGTGGGTGGCCTCCTTGATCCAAGAGGAGGACATTACCAGGCTTAGGGAGGTCGGATACCTTACCGCCGATATCCAGCACAGGCTTCCTGCTCCAGGGCAGGTTATCCCTACACCAGAGCCCACTGAGAGTGTTGTGTTTGTTCCTCACTTCCTCCGCGGCCTGGGCCTCACCCTCGACCCCTTTGTGAGGGGGATCATGCTCTACTATGGGTTGGATTCTCATGATCTGGCTCCGGATGCTATCCTCCATATCTTGTCGTTCATTATTGTGTGCGAGGCTTTTCTCCACATCACCCCACACTTCGGCTTATGGCTCAAGACCTTCAATGTGAAGCCGAAGATGATCGACGGGCGACATGCGGAGTGCAGAGGTGCCATAAGAAGCAGGAACGCCGATGCCCCATGGCTAGAGGGTTCTTTCCCGGAAGTATCCGATGTATGGCAACGGAGGTGGTTTTATGTTACGGCTCCCAGAGGCACAAAGTGGGTAGCCGCCCCCGAGTTTCGCTCGGGCCCTCCATCACAGTTGGCGTCTTGGACCGACGTAGGACGGAATTAGGGGCCCGCTGGCGATGTACATCCGGGAGCTTCTCGAGAGGGACATAAATCTTGTCAGCATAATTCAAGTGATGCTAATCCGACGGATGTTGCCGTGCAAACGTCGGCCTCTCCGGATGTAGGAGTTCAATCCGGAGGGTCCGCGGACTATTAAGCACTTCTTCGGCCTGAAGCTTGAAGGGATGTGTAAATTATTCTTCGGTCCACAAGTAAAGTGTCCGAACACCACCGAGGATGCGGGCCTAAGCTGCAATCGCCTAGATGCCCAAGTAAGTAACCTTTAAAGCCGGACACTTCGTCTATATTTTCATTATTCTGAAAACCCTCCGTGGCCAGGAATGGCTCAACAAGGCGGAGAGAATCAGGTGTCCGGCGCCACTTCCTGAAGGCTCGGCTGGTCCAACCGTTGCCAAGATGCTTGGCCGGGTGCTCAGCAAAATGCCCTCAAGGAAAGGTCAAGGAAAGGGGACTGAAGCCGAACTTCACACACTACGCATCCAAACCGGGGGGATCGTTACCTCCCCTGAGGAGTTTAGTCGGGGAGGGGAGGCTAAAGCCTCCTCCCCGCGCGGCAAGAAGAGGGCCGCCTCCGAAGACTTGGAGACGGAGATGCCCAAGCAAGGGAAGAAGGTATCACCAGGGGGCTCTGCCGCGACGGGTGCCCTCACCGCATCGTGCCCACCAACGGGCCAGCCCTCCACCGAGCTGTAAGTTAATCGTTAATTCGAAGGTACAGTGTTTCTCTGAGATCCCTAACCAGGATTCGTCTTTTGCAGTCCGGCTAGCAGCTCTTCTCAATAGAGTTCGTCTTCGGGGGATCTTCCTCCGGAGATGATGGAGAGCGAGACTCCACCCACTTCTTCGCGTCATGAAGCGGGCGACACTGAGGTGTCGTCACGGAGGAGTCCGGTTCTGCCGAAGTCGGTAGGTAATACGTCAGCCGCCCTAAGCCCGTTGCGTTTTGCTCCCACGAGGGGCGATGAGGAGGGTCCGGCACAGTTCAGTGTTCAGTCGGACGTACTGACAGATCTTCTGGAGCGAGATGCGCTCTCGGAGGAGCACCACTCATTAATGAGCGCGATGCTTAAGAAGATTTCCTCCACTACAAGCGGTTTGAATGAGGCATTTACAAGCGTGCTCAGAGGCTTTGAGGTATGTAGTAAAAAATGCACTATTTTTTGGCTGTAAGGCACGCGCTAGGTGTGCTCCATATGGATAGTAGCCCCTGATACTCTGGTTGCCCGCCATAGGCGGCAAACTGGGGATCATATAGTGATAGCTGCGCTGTACATGTGCGCAGGATCCGACAGCCGACCAGTCTGTTGAAGTTGCCGAACTAAGGAGGCAAATCGGATCTATCGATGCCGATATCACACTGGTGAACAAGCGGCTGGATGAGTCACAGGGTATGTGCTCTGCTTCCCTAATTATGTTGTATAGGAAAGTGTGAGAGGGGCATAATATTAATGCAATGTGTTTGTACTTCAGATGGTGCTGCTGCCGTGGAGGCCCTGAGGGCGGAACTTGCTCAGGCCCAGGAACAAGCTCGGGCTAGCAGTGCGACTGCCCTAAAGGCGGCAGAAGAATTGAGAGCCGAACAGGTTGCTCATTGCCGAAGCGAGGAAAAGATAGCCGAAATGGCTGTGGAGTTGAAAAATGCTGCCGACCGGTATGTACTCCTTGAAAAGGAGAATAAGGCTAGCTCGGCCGAGCTGGACAAGGCACTTAATGCCACCAAGGAGATGCGGACCGAGATCCGGGGTATGCGGGCGGAGCTCCAACAGGCCGACAAAATCGTGGCTGGGGGCTCCTACTTACTGCGGACGAAGTTTTTGGATCCGAAGTATGCTCCCCTGGATGGGCGCTAGAGTCCTACCGACACATATGCGGACTTGGCGAATAGTACAGCTGACGCTGCTAGGTTCTTCGAGGATCAAGGTGATAAGGAAGTGGAGAAGCTTTTCTGGTCGCAATTCAATGCTCCCACTCGGCCGCTGCCGTTAAATGAGAAAATGGCCGCTGTGGCGGAGCTTCATAGGCTGTCCGAGCTTGCAATGCGGTCTGTAATAGACCATCTTTGGCCGAAGGGGCCTAAGCCGGACAGTTACTTTGGTTTGGTGCAACAATTCCTTGGGGCCGTGCCTCGGATCGACGCCATGAGGAGGTCGGCGTGCATAGAGGGTGCACGAATGGCTCTTGCCCGCGTTAAAGCCTATTGGACGGATATGGAGGCCACCATTATAGCGACCCAGGATCCGGCGGGAGGCCAATATCCGGCCGAGCACTACTTGGTGCAGGTCACAGAAGGTGCCCGCCTAATAGAGGCGCAGTGCTCGAAGAATGTCTTGTTTGAGTGATAAATCGAATCATTGTAAAAACAATGTTTATTTTGATTATGAGGCTATGTTTATACGGGTTGCCTAAAAATATGATTGTGTCCCTTGTGCGGCCGTTTATATATATATACATGTAATCTGAAAGTTAGCAGTCGTTGGCTTCAGCCCCCACGCATACAATGCGGCGGTGTTCGTGAAAAATATGCTTAATCACACTTGAACCAACGTCTTGGTCCATTAAGGAGGTGATCGCACGTCGAACTAGGCATCCGGACTATATAGTTGTAACACTTTCGCTTGGCCACGGGAGTCTAACGGTGGGGCTACTATGTAGCCCCTTGTACCTTCGCGTACATCTGGATACGGGCGCGTACGTACATGGCCGGGAAACGACCCTTCGTTAATGCGGAGGAATCCTAAAGATTCCGGTGAGTCTTCGAGTGGTTGACCAGTCTCTCGCTATATCATGACAGTCAGTTTTCGACTTTCTCTACTGAGGTGCTCATCCGGAATAACCAGGGCACAATCGCAGTAGTTCTCCTTTGGCCGCCTTAGCCGATAATAATGGAAAGTAAGGCGGCAAACCCAGGATCCGGGCAAACCCAACATTTTACCAAAGACATGATTCGGAGCTGATGCATATAAGGCCAAACTCGTGACGCCGAACACTCCCGAAGGTATTCGGGCTTTATAATAGAAGATGGGCTCAAGAATGCCCATTCATTAGACCCTGTGTTTCCAGGTACGTGCGTTAATCTGTCGTGGCGAAATGCCAATAACGGCAATATCCTCTATGGGTATGGATCCCATGGGATGGTTATACAACAAGAGGCAATAGAAAAGGTTTACACAGGGGCTTAATCTAAAAAGAAACCTGTTGAGCGGGGCCCTGCTGCACGTCTGCGCCTTTGTCTCCGTTGTGCCGTATCCTGGAAGGGTATCGTGGGAACGTTGTCTGTGAAAAAGAGAACTCGTAGGAGAGTAAAACGTAAGTATGCGATGGATAATAAAAGTGTAAGATGTTGGCCTGCCAATAAGGTTGAGCCAAGTGTGGGGCTTTATTAAATATTTATAACCCCTGGTGTCCGCTATGGGATTACATATACGGTGCCCTAGTTCAGTTTTGTCTGGGCTACCAGACGCATCTAACCGTGTCGATGGTCTTAATGACCAATCATGTTTTTGATATTGGAGGCCGCTTATAGTCTAGCCGCTAGGGCCGTCGCGTGTTCTTCTGCGCGTGAAGAGCGCTCTGAGATTCCGTTAACGGTGATGACGCCACGTGCACCGGGCATCTTGAGTATAAGGTAGCCATAGTGCGGTAACGCGTTGAAGCAGGCGAACGCCGTTCTTCCAAGCAATGCATGATAGCCGCTTTGGAAGGGTAAGATGGTGAAGAGTAGTTCTTCGTTTCTGGAATTGCCTGGGGAGCTAAATGTTACCTCCAGTACAACGGAGCCCCTGCCATAGGCTTCAACGCCTGGTATCACCCCTTCAAAGGCGGTGTTGCTTTGGCTAATTCTAGATGGGTTTATCCCCATCACGCGGACAGTGTCCTCGTATATTAAGTTGAGACTACTGTCGCCGTCCATGAGGACACGGGTGAGACAGTATCCGTCGATTGTTGGGTCAAGCACCAAGGCCTTTGATCCTCCGCACCGAATACTAGTTCGGCCGTCCAATGATCGAAGGTGATCGGATAAGACATCCAGTAGTTAGGTGTGGGTACGGTGGGCTCTATATCGCGCGCGTCTCTATGCACCCCTTCATGCCTTCTCGTGGATATGTGAGTCGCGTGGATCATGTTCACTGTTTTAACCTCTGGCGGGAATTTTTTCTGTCCCCCAGTGTTCGGCTGGCGAGGTTCATCCTCGTCTTCACTTGGTGTTTCCCTTCCCTTGTGTTCAACATTTAATTTTCCGGCCTGCTTGAAGACCCAGCACTCTCTGTGCGTGTGGTTCGCAGGTTTGTCAGGGGTGCCATGAATTTGGCATACCGTCTCAGACTCTATTCACGGACGGTCCCTCTTACCGCCTTTAAATGGCTTCTTTGTCGATCAGGTCGAGAGCCCCTGAATCCGGCATTAACCGTTGTGTTATCCGGGCTCTCTTCCTTGTTCTGGCGTTTGTTTTTATTACGCCGTGGCTTCCCGTTGTCATCCCTTATTTAGGATGTGCTGTGGTCGCTGGTGCCTTTACGGGCTAGCTAGCTGTCTTCACCCGCGCAAAAGCGGGTCATAAGGCTTGTTAGGGCTGCCATTGTCCTTGGCTTTTCTTGGCCGAGGTGTCTGGCGAGCCACTCATCGTGGATGCTGTGTTTGAATGCCGCTCAGGCTTCGGCATCCGGACAATCGACAATTTGATTCTTCTTGGTGAGGAATCTGTTCCAAAGCTTGCAGGCGGACTCTCCGGCTGTTGGATTATGTGGCTTAAGTCATCCGCATCCGGAGGCCGGACATAAGTCCCTTGAAAATTGGCCCTGAAAGCATCCTCGAGTTCCTCCCAACTCCCAATTGAATTTTCGGGGAGGCTTTTCAACCAGTGTCAAGCTGGTGCCTTCAACTTTAGGGGAAGGTATTTGATGGCGTGGAGGTCGTCCCCACGAGCCATGTGAATATGTAGGATAAAATGCTCGATCCAGACCCCTGGGTCTATCGTTCCGTCGTATGCCTCTATGTTCAAAGGTTTAAAACCTTGTGGGAATTCATGGTCCAGTACTTCTTCGGTGAAGCACAGGGGGTGAGCAGGCCCTCTGTATCTGGATGCGCTGTGGCATGCAGTCGGCTGTTGTTGTGTCCGATGTTTATTCCGAACTGGTATTTGGCTTGTATGATCGTTTTGGTGACCATAGTCCCTCGCCGGGGTGTGTCCTTTAGATCCATAGATGGACCTGGCCGCGCCGGCTTTCTTATCCAGATGCTCACGTAGATCGTGCGCGGCGTCGGTAGCCATTCTATTGTGGTTATGGAGCGGTACGTTGGGCCTCCTGGTCATATTAGTCTTTGGTGGAACGGCCTCGTCGTCGAATTCTGGCAGTAACTTGGGTTTTGGATAGCTCTTTGTATGGCGATCGTCGACATATATTTCTTCAGTGTCTAGCACTTTATTCCATCTGCGATTGAGCGTTTCCTATGCGGCTTTGAGCCATTGCTTCTGCTTCTTTAGACTTCTCGCTGTGGCCATAAGCTTTCTGTGGAGGTTATCTCGTTCCACGCATTCTTTCGGAATGATGAATGCATCATCATCCGGACTGTGTTCTTATCCTGGGGCGGTTTGATGAACTCGTCCCTCTGGATCATTGTGATCGGGCATCTGCTCCGAACTTGGTTCGGCGTGACCTGGCTCGTCCTGCTCCATCGCTGGGTCCTCATGGTCGTTATTGCCTTTGGAGTTTACTGGTATGTCGATCCTTCTTGCGCTCTTGTCGCTATTTTTACTGTTGCTGGACTTTGAGCGGCGTCTGCGTCGCCGTTTTGGCTTTTGCCTGGGGGTTTTTTCTTCTGGATTGCCGCCGTCGTCCTCCTTGGGCGTATCCACCATGTATATATCGTGTGACATGGTAGTAGTCCAGCGCCGCAGAGATTCTGAATCTTCTCCTGCATCGTCGTCCATACCATCGATGCCTTCGGAGTCGAAGTCAAGCACGTCAGTTAGATCATCAACCGTGGCAATGAAGTGGGTGGTGGGTGGGCAACAAATTCCTTCATCGTCTGCTCCCCACTCGAGCCAGACATAGTTCGGCCAAGAGCCTCCTGACAAAGAGAGAGACTTTAACGACTTTAGCATGTCGCCAAAGGGCGAGTCCTGGAAGATATCCGCAGCGGTAAACTCCATTATCGGAGCCCAACCTGGCTCCGTTGGTTCGGGAGTGCGCGGACTAGAACCAACAAACAGATATGAGTCTGGGGGTCCGGAGTCACAGGTTTCCACAGAGGCGGGACCCGTGTTTGGATCCACCACCGATGAGTGTGCAGCCTGCGGGGCAGGGCCCACCCCTCCGTCCTCGGGCGACGCAGCCTACTCCAGATTTAGGTCCGGGGCCACTGCGGGGGTGATAACCCGAACATTATCCGACAGTAGGTCTAGGCCGTGCTCATCGTGACCGTCCGGTGCTCCTGGCACGGGCTCTTATCCGTCGAAGATCAAGTCTCCGCGAATATCAGCCATGTAGTTCAAGTTTTCGAACCTGACCTGGTGACTAGGGGCGTAGCTGTCGGTCAGCTCTAGGTGGCCAAGCGAATTGGCCCGCAGTGTGAAGCCGTCGAACACGAAGATCTGTCCGGGGAGAAAAGTCCTGCCACGGACCTTGTTGTTGACGATTGAAGGCGCCATCAAGCCTTGCAGCGACGACACAGAGGAACTCTCAATGAAAGCACCATTGTCGGTGTCAAAACCGGCGGATCTCGGCTAGGGGGTCCCGATCTGTGCGTCTTAGGCTGATGGTAACAGGAAGCAAGGGACACAATGTTTACCCAGGTTCGGGCCCTCTCGATGGAGGTAAAACCCTACTTCCTGCTTGATTAATATTTAAGATATGAGTAGTACAAGAGTAGATCTACCACGAAATCGTAGAGGCTAAACTCTAAGAGCTAGCCTATGATGGTATGATTGTAATTGTGATCGGCCTTCTAAGGACCAACCTCTCCGGTTTATATAGACACCGGAGAGGGCTAGGGTTTACATGGATTCGGTTACAAGGAAGGAAACACAATATCCGGATCGCCAAGCTTGTCTTCCATGCAGAGGAGAGTCCCATCCGGACACGGGCCAAAGTCTTGAGTCTTGTATCTTCACGCTTCAATAGTCCGGACGATGTATACAGTCCGGCTGTCCGGATACCCCCTAATTCAGGACTCCCTCAGCGGCCGCCTACAAAGAGGCTAGCAAAGAGGGCGATGAAGCGGGCGAGGCACTGTTTGGCGAGACTGAGGATGAGGCAGAGGACAATGCCGGCTCCGACGAGTCCCGCCCGCCGACGCCGACGAGGCCTCGCTCCGCCGAGGACTCATGGCGCCAACAACGAGGCAGAGGACACCGCCGGCTCCGCCGAGGCCCGGCGGCGCCAACAACGAGGCAGAGGACACCAGCGGCTCCGCCGAGGCCCTGTGGTGCCAACAACGAGGCAGAGGACACCTCCGGCTCCGCCGAGGCCCCGCCCCGCCAACAACGAGGCCGAGGACATCGCCGGCTCAGCCGAGGCCCCACCCTCCCGGCAGCATAGGGGAGGATTTCCACCACTCCGCTGAGGCACCGCCCGCTGGCAACGAGAAAGAGGACACCGCCGGCTCCGCCGAGGCACCGCCCCGCTGCCAACGAGGCCGCGCCACACAGAAAATGAGGAAGAGTAGAACATGGTAGGTCGCTGCCGCTCGGGTCCAAGTAAGGCCACTGCTGCTACCCTCCGGTTGAAGCCAAGCTAGGAGGTTTGACCATTGACGGCCGGTTAGATTCTTGGCGGCGACGTGGATTCGGAGAGTTATACCGAGAAGAACATCGCTTCTACTTAATCGCTGGTGTAGTTATCGATCGACACGTGGGCCCAATGGGCCACATGTCAGTTACGCAAATGCACCTGCAGTCAAGTCACCGAAGCTTCTGTTCGGCTAAGCGGGACACAGGTGGGTAGCTTAGGTTAATTAATTATACCTCCAGCGCACCCCTTTTTAGTTGAAGAATGTATGAAATGTAATGAAATCCGGCATGTTTATATGAAATCCGACTATGTATGAATGAATTTATTTTGATTAGTTCGAATTCCTGTATCACTGGCATTGGATGAACATGCAAAACAATACGTACTAGCATTATTCCTGTGGTGATCACCTCGCTTGCAGTAGTTTAACATGTACTCCCTCCATCCTTTCTAGTCTTCATACAAGTTTTGTCTGCAAATAAAGTATCTCTACTTTGACCAATCTTATACAAAAAGTATGCGCTTTCACAATTTTAAGTAAAAAGGAATGTATGAGTACAAAGAGTTTGAGCAGCTTTTTAGCATTTCAGACATTGCAATCAAACACACAGGCCTCGGCAATTCATATAGAACTTTCAAAACAATCGATGATTATGCATCTCGTTGACTCACATGTCGAGGCAATATTTACTTCACAACTAAAGAATAAAGAAAAAATTGATCGACGCCACGACAAAGAAGGGCGTCCCATTCGAAAATATCAAATGCATGTCTTGCTAAAATCAATGAGCAAAATTTGACAAGGTTGTCCCATTCCAAAATATCAAATGCCTACGATTGTGGAATGGGCAGGGTTTGCCATCAGTTCGGACATTGACATGGCACCTCGTGCTAAATAAACCAGCTGTTCTTTTTGTGCAGTTCCACCAAAATCATCCAAATTCGCGCGTAGCTTGTATGATTTCGCCCTTATATGTTGCAACGCCTTGAACTTATCGGCACCTCCTTTCTTGTGGTGGAAATGAATGATTCGATGTATTCATGAACATTTTGTGCGGTTCCCATTGAAATCAAGCTGAGCACCCCTGTTTGCACAAATACAAAAAAGTGATTAGTATAAAGCAAACTGTCCTATGAATTGACAGTTTCAACAGGCACATACATGGTCCATGTAGAGCACACTTTTAGAAAAATGGAACTCACCGTAAAGAATCCTAGAACAACATTGTACTCACGCGTCACGTAAAAAAAATGGAGATTTGTCACCCTTCCGAGCTGAAGTTAGTTTGGTTTTGTGGGGAGTAATGTAACCATCCTTCAACTGCTCCTTCTGATGAGAAGATAGACAGGGCTTCTTCATCCTGGCATAATCGGAACTAGTCACTTCATGTACTCCATATTCTTCTTCAGAGGAAGATGTTCCTGTTGTGCAAAGACAAGAGGACTACTAAATGCTAGCATCCCTGTTTGCTCGATAAAAAGGAAAGGAAATATTTAAAACAGCACAGATGAAGCACTTCTCAAGGACAATACCACCTTTTCATGACAGTATCTAAACAGTAGCACAACACCAATAGAGATGACAAAGCTCAATCATATGGATGAAATCAGTGGGCGAGTACCAACCTTTGTAAGGAGGCTTATTGTGTAGAGCATACAGATGAAGCACTTCTCCGGAACCATCTGTTGTTATCTACGATGGTGGCCATGCTTACTATATACTCCTCGAGTAGTTTAATGTTTCCAACATCTTCTTGTGTAGTTCCACTAAAATATATGGTATCTTCAAAGAAGATCCCTGTTTGCACAAGTAGAGATTTTTACGTATTATATTAAGAGTGGCATCAAATCAGTGGAAAACAATTGCTCGTTCCAGCCATAGCAATAAATTAAGATGCAAAACTATATCATTACTTGTGTCGTTACGCCCAAAGGTTTCATTACAGCACCGGGAGTTGATTTTTGTTTTTCTTCCAATTGTTCTTCCCCTTCATCACTTGGTTCAATAACAGACATGCTTCACCTTCAATTTAAGATTTGGCATGTCAATTAGGGAGCACAAGTATAGTACTAAGCTTAATTTTCTGATTAAAGTGGCAAAATACAGGCCAGCAGTTGTGAAATATCCTTATCTTACCTCAATGGGATATTACGGTGCACATACAGATTGGAAGTCTTGTCTCCATTTGTGTAGTTTACTAAAATCAAGCAACATTATCGTACAAGTAGCACAACATATGAAAGCACACCGCAGAAATGATGTGAAAGAAGGCTACTACTGACCTCTCATGATGCGGAATTCAAACAACTCACAAGAAGAAGATCTGAACCAAATTCGCCTTAATGGATAGGAAGTAACATCTCCTCTTGTGCAGTTCCACTAAGATCAAGCAATCAAGCAACGTTGTCGGTGTGATATTTTGGTTGAACTGCACAAAACACTCTTAAAACAAAAGTGTTTTGTGTAGTGCAACAAAAGGTCACAATGGCAACAAGGTGAAGTAGATAACCCTGTTTACATAGAGGTGCAAAGGAAACAATTAGTGGTTAATAATGGTGGATGACACATAAGCCAACAAAAAGAAGCATCTACCTTATCTAAATGGGAAAGAAAGCAAGACAGTAGCATTTGTCAAACGGTGGCATTGATTAATATTAACATAGAGATTATATTAACAATATAATTCATTAAACATGTGATTTGCTTTTAACTATGGCATTGCATCAATTTTCCAGCGGCATTAATTATTAGAGGGTGTTTGTTTACAGGGACTAAAAAAACTCCCTGTCAGTCCCATCTAAACCAAACAGGAGGGACGTTTAGGGACTAAAAGTGGGCATTTGGGACTAAAGAAAGAAGACCCTGAGGGAGTCTTTTTCCAATTGTTGCCCCTGCCACGCATCGCACCTTGTTTCTATTAGTTCATTACTAGGGGTAACATGGTATTTTAGCATGTCATTTAATAACCTCTAGTCCATGTTTAGTCCCTGGAACCAAGCAGGTAGGGACTAGGGAGTTTTTAACCAAACATGGCCTTAGATTAACAACAGCTAATGAGTTGCATGGGACAGTGGACGCACTAGCACCATGTGCATCTACCAATGTACTGTGGTCATGCACAGTCTGTTGCAACAAAGAACAAACAACCAAGGAGCATATTTGTGTTGGTCCCAGTTTTGTTATCTTTAGACAACTTTCCCTATGTGAGCACAGCAAATCTAGTCCTGCTCAAACACTACAGCCTTGTCCCTTCCATTCCTTTTTGAACTAGTACTTTCGCCCCTTCCTTTACTCTTTGAACCACATCGTATATTTATGCGATACAACTTTCCCCACTACTTTCCCCCATTCCTTTCCTCTTTGAACCACGTCCTAGATTCATTCTATACAACTTTCCCCCTTCATTTCCTCTTTGAACCAAGTCCTAGATTTATGCTATGTACAACTTTTCCCACTACTTTCCCCCACTCCTTTCCTCTTTGAACCACGTCTTAGGTTCATGGTATACATGCAGCTAGAGCAATGCATGTGGAGTAAGTAAATTATACCTTAAGGTCCTTGGGGCATGGTTCGGTGGGCGACGGGACGGCGGCGAAGAAGAAGGGGTCGGAGGCCCTCCCGCGCCGTGTCGGTGGGAACAACACCTATGGGATCACAAGAATCCCTACTACGGTCACGGGGCGCGGGGTCGTGAGAAGAGCGGATCAAACAGATAGCACACAGTTTCCTTATCCAGGTTCGGGCCGTGAGGATGCGTAAAACCCTACTCCTGCTTTGGTGGTTTGTTTATCTGTGTTCTTGAACTAGCAATGGGGCGTGAGGAGCTCCCAAAAAGCCGAATCCTCCTCGTGGTCGCCTTGGGCCTCCTTTTATTGGGAAAGGGGTTGCCACAGTGGCACACAGGAGGTGGAAAGGGTACAATGATGCGAGTTTACCCCTCGCATTACATGACAAGGCGCCTTTAATGCGTCTTGCTTAGGTGACCTTGCGTTATCGGGGCCGCGGGAGAGCCCTATCTCGTCTGTCGCCGCTCCCTTTCGTGTCGACACGTGCCCTGGCCAGCGGTGCCCGCGGTGCCATGTAGGCAGGCAGGCAGCTGAGGTGGCGCCGTGGTGGGTCTCCACGAAGATTCGCTTGCCGCCACGCAGGTGCCTGCCCAACTGGTTTGGTCGGCAGCTGCATGCGAATGGTGGTGGAGGTTTGATTGGCGTGGGCCTGATGGTGGCCCTACGGGCGTCTTGGCAAGGGCCTCGCTGTAGCCCCGGCAAGGGTCCTGCCATGGCGCCTGCTGTCATCCCCGGCAAGGCTCTTTCCGGGGCCTTGTGGTCCTCCTTGGCTGGGATCCCGCCAAGGGTCATCATCTTCTATAGTGTGTATCTGATCTTGAATGTCTTCACAAAGATCTGCATGCCACCACGGGGATGTCTCTCAATCCTTGCCCCATGGGGGCAGTGGACTCAAGGGTGATTCGCCCGTAGGTGTGGGGCGAGCTGCCACGGCAAGGGTCTTGCCGGTTTGCTAAAACCGCCTCTGGCAAGGATCTTGCCGGGAGTCCGCTTGCCCCTTTGCTCTTTGTGGTCTTGGTCTTGGCGCCCTTGATCCTTTCGAAGCTTCGCCTTACCTTGGCTCACCTCCCTTGCCTTGCTTAGTGCGGTGGTGCCCGTGGCTCAGACTGCCTGCAGTTAAGATAGGGGTACAAAAGTGTACCCCACTTTTTGTACACCGACAGAGCCTCGGCCTGGGCCACACGTAAGCGCCAATCGCGTGCTGGGCTAGGCCCAAAACGGTGCGGGGCAGGCGGGGTGGTTTTTACATGATGAAGTCTCTTCACAAGATCGCGCTTCCCATGCCTCCCGCGCGTGGCTCGGCGTGGGGAGGCATGCGTGACGTGGGCGGCATGCGTGGGGCTGTGCTCGGCGCGCATGCGTCACGTCGTAGTAAAGGGGGCGGTTCGCGCCTTCCCCATAAACGGAGGGAGGCGTGGAGGCGCGGCCCATTTATCGAACGGGCCGAGGCGTGGTCTTCAAGGCGCCCACTCCCCACGATCACGGGTGGGGAGAGGTCGCCACCCGTCGCTTGGTCCCGCACGCCGCCACGCGGCTCTCATGCGCTTGGGGTGGCGAACAGTGGAGGCGGGAAACCGGGCCGTCGTGGGCTGGGGCAGCGGGTTGGTCCCAGTTCCCTGCGCCTTCCGCGTCTTGATTGGCTGAGCGGGGCGGCCGAGCCCCCACCCCGTTCCTTTATAAAGAGCGGGAGGGGGATGGCGTCCCGCATTCTTCCATCTCCTCCCTTCAGCTTCCCCCTCCATCCGCCATGGAGAGAGGGAATCTCGCCATTCAACGGTGGCGGCGAGGGTCGCCGCCGACAACGCTGGCCCTTCCTTCTTCTCGCACTGCGGTGGCAGAGCCAGCCGCGAGGGGAAGGGGGAGGGGGCGAGGCCGTGGGCGAGGCCGAGGTGCTCGGGGAAGAGGAGGACGGGGCGGCGCGCCGGTCTCGCCTCCTCCAGTATTTCCTCCCCCCATGGAGGGCCATGTTGGGGATGACCCTTGCGAGTTTTTCGTCAGGATGCGCCGGCCACCTCGCAGTCGCCTTCGTCTCCCGACTCCATTCACGCGGGAGATGGAGCTGGATCCGCCGGAGTCATTGCGGCTGCACATGAGGGGCTGTGGGATCAGCGTTACACGAGTTCGTGTCGACTTCCCAGCCCCTCACGTGATGTATCTTCGTCGGGGATGGAAGACGTTCGCTCATATCCGCCGCTTGACGGAGGGGCTCACTCTCCATTTCAAGCTGATGGAGGGCGGCCTCCTCTCCGTCAAGGTCTTCGGGCTCTTCGGGACGCGGGCAAGGTGCTGCGTGGAGAGCTCTTCTGATAGCGAAGACCCCTCCTCGGGAGGGAGTGGCGAGGAGGACAGCGGCAGCGACAACGAGGTAGCAGGCGGCAGGATGACGGGTCCGAGTAGGTGTCGGGCGCCGCCTGCGGCGGCACCGGGCGACCCCATCATCCGTGTCGCCGCCTCCCTGAACTTCTTGGGGTCGCCTCCTTGGGCGGGCGCTATGAGGCTGCGGAAGAGGAAGAGGGCGGGCGGCAAGGCCGTCAAATCAGAGTACGCGGGCACCGACGCCTTCGACGCATGCTGACGTCCTGCCGCCTCGTCTTCGAGCTCTGCTTCCGGCGCCGCCATCACCATTCAGCCTTCGGACGGCCACCAAGATGTTCTCTTGGTGTCTCCTGCCACCCGTAGCTCGCCTAGGCGCCCCTTCTGCCCTTTTCGCCTCCTTGACCTGCCTCCTGAGGAGAGGGACAAGAAAGGGATTACGGGCACCTTATATCTTTTTAGCTTGTAAGCCTTTGGGCCTTGACTGAATTTAGAACTTGCAATCCCATCATTCATGTTTTTCATTCCCCATGGGCTGTACCTGAGTGGAATGTTTTTAATGAAAAAGGGATGCCTCCCGGGTCATTTGTTTGCGGGTAGAACCCACGACAAGGAGTAAATCCTTGATATCTCTAAGATAAACATTTCCTTGCCCGGCAACAGGCTCTGCCGTCTTCCCACTTCGCTTGACCTTTCTCACGCTTTTATGGAGGCAGGGATGAGGTGGAGTTCAGGCTCCTCGTTTCATCCTTTGCTGCCGCGACTACGACCAAACCTGGCCCCTGTGAACGCAGCCCTAGGGCCTAGAGTTTTAGGGGAGCACGGTAGCTTTTAGGAAGAAACGAGGTTTCACATACCTCAGTCCCTAAGGGAATGCATGATAAGGGATGAAGAACTTATCTGAAGCTGTAGCCCTCGGCAACTCTGGTTTGCCGTGGGTGAATCTTTGCACTTGCAGCCCGGCAATGTTGGCTTGCTGGGGTCTAGATGCCGGTCTGTCCCTCTTCTCTTTTTCGTCCTCAAGTGATCTGGCAAGGATATCTGTGAGTCCTGTGAACCAAAGAAGACAAAAGAACGGCAAAGGGACGCACACTCGACCTCTAAGCTAGGGTTTAGTCGCTGCTAAGCACTATCAACCCTAACCAAGGATGATACTCGACCTAGCATGCATGCTATAACTTAGGGCGCCAGCGCTTCATTTATTTATGCTCAGGGTCTGCGCCTGGCTTTGTACAAAGGGTTACATGCATCATCGGCAATGCTTGTACAAAAAGGTGGCTTGTCGGGGCCGGCAAGCCGCTACCATTGTAAAACTTGCGAAGATGCTCAATGTTCCCGGAGTTACTCACCGAACGGCATCTTCGGTCTCCAAAGTGACTGCGTCGGGCCCGGTGACTCAGATACCCCATAAGGGCCTTCCCACTTTGGCGCCAACTTGTTGGAATTCTTGGCCGATTGAACGCTACCAAGGACAAGGTCGCCTTCCTCAAGGCTTCGGGCATGAACCTTGCGGCTATGGTAGCGGCGCAAGGCTTGTCGGTAGCGTGCTTCCTCACAGCCGCCAAGACGATCTTCATCAAGGAGCATTGCGTCATCTTGCCGCAGCTTGCTCTTGCTCAAGCTTCGTCATAAGCGAGCACTCGAGGTGACCCATATATGAGTTCACTGGGAGAACTGCTTCGCCCAAAGTATACTAGGGCAAAGGTGTCCGCCGGTGGCTCGATTTGGCATTGTCTGATCGACCAAAGAACCTCCCAAGAACTCATCAATCCAAAGGCCTTCCACTCTTGTGCAGCCTATCAAAGGTCTTGGTCCTTAAGCCTCGCATGATTTCAGCATTTGCCCTCTCAGATTGACCATTGCTTCGCGGGTGAGCAACGGAAGCGAAACAGACTTTGCTGCCGAGGTCTTGGGTATATTGCATGAAGGTGCGTCTTGTGAACTGTGTGCCGTTGTCGGTGATAACCCTGTTGGGTATGCCAAAAGAGCACACTAGTCCCTTGAAGAACTCGACGGCTGACTGAGCTGTGACCTTCCTCACTGCCTCCACCTCCGGCCACTTTGTGAACTTGTCGATTGCAACGTTGTCGGTGTCAAAACCGGCGGATCTCGGGTAGGGGGTCCCGAACTGTGCGTCTAGGCGGATGGTAACAGGAGACAAGGGACACGATGTTTTTACCCAGGTTCGGGCCCTCTCGATGGAGGTAATACCCTACCCCGCTTGATTAATATTGATGATATGGGTAGTACAAGAGTAGAGATCTACCACGAGATCAAGGAGGCTAAACCCTAGAAGCTAGCCTATGGTATGATTGTTGTTCGCCCCACGGACTAAAACCCTCCGGTTTATATAGACACCGGATAGGTTAGGGTTACACAGAGTCGGTTACAATGGTAGGAGATCTACATATACGGATCGCCAAGCTTGCCTTCCACGCCAAGGAAAGTCCCATCCGGACATGGGACGAAGTCTTCAATCTTGTATCTTCATAGTCTTGGAGTCCGCCGCGACGATAGTCCGGCTATCCGGACACCCTAGTCCGGACTCCTCAAGAGCTCTCGAACCAGGCTTCAATGACGATGAGTCCGACGCGTTGATTTTCTTCGGCATTGTGAGGCGGGTTCTTCTCCAAATTCCATATACTTGTCGAATAGTTTCCGGCTTCTGATAAATGTTGCGCTCCTTGGCTTCTACGCCCAATAATGGCCATCTTCCACGTGCTTGAATGAATGCGAAAAGCTAGGGTATTTTTACAATTACCCCCCTAGCCGCGCAAATGAGACGCTTATAAAAGGGGCAAGGATCTAGATCTCAGTCACACCATCCCCCCTTTGCGAAGCTTTCATTGAGCGCCTCGACCAAAGCCCATTCCATCATGGACAATGACGACGCTCCTTCCTCAAGGCCCCCAAATTTCACCAGAAATTGGGAGAGATGCTCAGTCCCGCATAGCGAGCTAGTGATACTCCAAGCCAAGGGATTTCTCCCCCCGGCCTTCATGGTTCCGGTTCGAGCCGGACTTGCTACCTACAAGGGCGGAAAGCAAGCGGAGAGCGTCCCCGATCCCTCTAAAGGAGAGCGGGTGTGCTTCATCTATTATCTAGTAAGAGGACTCGGATTTCCAATCCATCCGTTTCTCCGGGGGCTCTTGGAGTTCTATGGCCTCCAATTGCACCACCTTACTCCTGCCTCCATCTTGCACATCGCAGGCTTCGTGTCCCTTTGCAAACTGTTTCTGGGCGTCGAGGCTCATTTCGGGCTGTGGAAGAGAATATTCTGCCTAGTACCCCGTTCTCATGAGGGGTCAATATATCAAGTGGGCGGAGCCGAGCTATGGCGCATCGCCGGGACCGGATACCTATCCGAACCCCAAAGAAGGCATCCAAGACCGGCCTTCGGAATGGTTTTACATGGAGGACGCCCCGCTGCCGGATCCTGCTCGGATCGGCCTTCCGGAGTTTAGCAATGCTCCTCAAGAAGCGCTTGTTGGCGCCCTCGGAGCCCCGGAGAGAAGATGACCGGATGTCCGTTATTTGATGAGCCGAATAAGGTTATCGCTCATGCCGGATTGACCATGACAGGAGTCATGGCAATCTGACAGAGGGGAGTGCAGCCGCCCAATACAGGGGCCACACCATGTGGGACTTCAACGGGAGGACGATGCCACACGCCATGGCTGCAAAGGGCTGGATCGGGTCACCGAACCGGTGAAGATCTTGTCCGCCATGTATAAAGGGGAGGAGGAGGATTTCCTCCGCCAATCCACTAAAGGAGTTTTCTTTGAATAATCCTCGTTGGGTAAGCAAACATCTTTGTGACCTGTCCGATCCATGTTCCCATAGTTAAACATCTCATTTCGTGGTTTCTGCGCAGGAGCTGCGCCGGACTGTGGAGAAGATACACAGCCCGCCCCCACAACCCGGGGATCCGGATCGGTCCCTCGATCCGACCTCCGAAGATGATCTGGATATAAAGGTGGAGTTGATCGACGGGTATTCCACCAACTTAGCATCGACAATGCGTTGGTTGCCATTACGGATGATTACCCCGGAATACTTCCAAATTTCACTGTAAATGAGACCGAGATCCCAAAACCACGATAACGACCCATCCATGCTTATTTTTATCACCAGATACCAATGGTGCTTCGTAGGGATACCTTCGAGGCAGGAAGCCGAGCTCATGCGGCTGGCCAACAAAGGGCAAGGCGGCCTCAAGAAGTTAAAAAAGAAGTGCGGTCCGGATTGGAACTCCGCCGCAATGGTATGGCATGTCACCATACTCCCAGGATTGATTCCTGGAAGGCGTACTAACGCTGATGCTCTTTTCAGGAAAAAGAGCGCTCGCCGGACAGAGTCCGGAGAGATTGCCGATCGAACCTTCACCGGACAAGCTTCAAAGTCGGGTCCGGAGGCTGAGGCGAGCACGAGACGTGCGTCGGATGCTCCTCCGATAGAGGATACCGACAGGTTATCCGCCACCAACTGCGAGGTGGAGAGTGCCTTGAATCACAGGCGCCGTCGGACAGTTCTTCGTGACGCATGTTTCTCCCAAGAGGCGTAGAATGCCTTTGATTCGGGAGATGCGCACCTCCGTGCTGCTCAAGATGGTCTAGCCAGAGCAACGGAGCAGTATGTGAAGGACATACGGGTAAGGAAATTTGACAATTATATATGCCAGTAGCCCCCGAGACTTAAACTAGTTAGAATAACTGATTTAAGGATCATTTGTTATGCAGGACCTTACAGAAAAGAATACCCGACTGTCCCTGTGAGCCGGAAGAGTGCAGGGCCCAACTTGAGGTCAAGATTAGCCGCCACGAGGGGAGCCATAGAGACCCCTCTCGTAATATACGCTTCAGAAAATAAATAATTTATGAAGTGCGGCGGGTGTGTAAATCTGACAAAAACATTGCAGATGGCGCCGGACTAGATCCGGACAAGCAACAGCTCTTACGCCAGTTAAAGGCCGATGAGAGCGTGCTTACGAGGGTGCGGCAGGAGAATAATAACCTCCGAGACGCCAATACCAAGCTGGGTGATGAACTAAAGGACGTTCGTGCTCAGCTTATCTCGACCAGAAGGAGAATCGGCGGCTTCGTCGCGGCATTTTCAGTAAGTGCGTGAGCGAACTTTGAAAGAGTTCAGCGAGGAAGGCGACTAACATAAACATGTATGTAGGTTTGCTCACAGGTCGTCCTTAGGAGGAGGTGCCCAATTCTTCGGGTGATCTTCTTCCCGAATCAAGGCTGCGCCGCACGTAACGAAGTCCGGCGGTGATGAAAAGCATCGCCAGGCCTTGTAGCCATCTATCTCCTCGCTCAAGGCATTGGGGAGCTGGGCAGAGCGGCTTCAAGGAGCACGGCGGCGCTTCCGTCTGTGGAAGATATCGCCCCGCCACAAGGCGCCAGTGGAGGCTCGGGCCATGGTAAAGACGCTGCACACGGTTGTCGACCCAAACCACATGGCCGAGGTCGGACTCAGGGGCCGGATGGGATGGAGATCCTCAGAAGCTTAGTATACGGCCAAGTAGAATTGGCTGCCAAGTATTCCCAAAGAAGATTGTAAATTAGATAGCCTATTAGATGGCATTGAGGAGGAATACAATGAGTCAAGTTGACTATGTAAAAATATGACATGAAAAATGTCTTCTAGCCGGATTGTAGATCGCTTGTCATAGCGGACCTTTTCGCTTCAATTCGGACCCAATAGTCCGGCGTGTCCGAATACCTCGTGGTTATATAAGAACCGTGGTATGCATGGAGACAAGGCGAGGGGTCATTGTTGCTGTATCGCATAAGTGCCCAACTAGTTATGTTATATTACATGGGTAGTAAGAAACATCTTCCGTGGAGAATAGTTCCGTTAAGGGTTCCTTTCGGCTGGGATGCATGCCCTAAAGTGCATGTCAAAGCTGCTAGGCAAGCGTAAAATCATCTGGGGCAGATGGGTAAATAGTTAAAAATCATCTTTCAGTTCACCGAATCGAATAGTACCTTAAGAACGCTGGCTTTCGGCTTCACCCGGTCGAGGTACACATCCGGCTGACTGGCAAGAATAATCGCAGAGCTGCTCCTTTACCACCTAGCCGAACAATCGGGAACGAGGGGTAAGCACAGGAGCCGTGCAACCCAGCTTGGCCAAAACTTAAGTCATATCGATGCATATAATGGTGAATAAAAGGTACATGTGGAAGTTTAACGCATGTGTTGGGCATGAAAGCCCGTATAAATAAGCTTCATAAAGAAGCCCCAGTGTATAATGAGCGCGGACAGCGCGTCAAGTGTGTGCGATAAAAGCGCAAACGATCCTCTAGAGGCTACAAGAAAAAGAAGGAGGAAGGAGAGAAATAAAAGACAGCAAAAAAGCAAAAAATAAAAAATGCGGACGAAGGAAGGAGACGAACTTGGAGTCCGACACTTAGGTGTAGAATCTTCGTAAACGGGCTGCGTTCCCTGGGTTCGGCTCGAGTCGGTTATCCGATGCGCAGCAGACGGTATGCTCCGCCGTCGACCTGGTCGATGATGAATGGACCTTCCCATTTGGGCTTGAGTTTGTCCTTTTCTTGTCCGGCAGAGTAGAACTAGTTCGCCAACGTTATAAGCTTTGGCCCGCATTTCCCTGCTTTGATATCTTCGAGCCTGCCGTTGATAGAATGCGGAACAAGCTTTTGCCACGCCGTGTTCCTCCTCCAATGCGCCCAAACTGTCCCGCCGATCAAGCTCGGCTTCTCTTTCTTCATACATGCGCACGCGAGGTGAGTCATGTATTATGTCGCAGGCAAGATCGCCTCTGCGCCATACACCATGAAGAATGGTGTGAATCCGTAGTACGATTCGCGTGCTCGCAGCCCCTGTAGTACGGAGTCGAGCTCCTCAACCCAAAGGCGTGTTAGATTCCTTGAGGGACCGCACTAGTCTGGGTTTAATGCCGCTCATGATTAGACCATTTGCCCGTTCGACTTGGCCGTTGGTTTGAGGGTGATAGACTGAGGTGTAATAGAGCTTGATGCCCATGTTTTTGCACCATGGTTTGACCTCATCGGCCGTGAAGTTGGTGCCATTATCAGTGATGATACTGTGGGGGACACCATAACGGTGCACTACCCCTGATATGAAGTCTATCACTGGTCCGGATTTGGTCGTTTTAACAGGCTTGGCCTCTATCCATTTGGTAAATTTATCCACCATGACCAATAGGTATTTTTGCTTGTGGGTTCCTCCCTTCAGGGGTCCGACCATGTCAAGCCCCCAGACCGCGAACGGCCAGGTGATGGGTATAGTTTTAAGGGCGGTGGGTGGCATGTGGCTTTGGTTAGCAAAAAGCTGGCAACCGACGATCGTTGGACTAAGTCCTCAAGATTCGCCTGCCGGCCGGGCCAATAAAATCCAGACGGAAGGCCTTGTTTACAAGGGCCCGGGCTGCGGCGTGGTGCCCACCCAGTCCGGCATGAATTTGAGCCAAGAGGTTTCGCCCTTCCTCTTTGGAGATACACCTTTGAAGGACTCCGGTAGTGCTTTTCTTATAAAGCTCTCCCTCATGGACTTTATAGGCTTTAGAGCACCGTACTATGCAGCGAGCCTCATTTTTGTCTTCGGGGAGTTCCTGCCTAGTTAGGTAGGCTAGGAATGGTTCCGTCCACGGGGGGATAACCGCATTTATTTCGTGAGAAGAGGGTGTTATCTCGGAGGCAGAGCCTCCGGTTATGTCAGAGTGTTCGGCGTCAGGTCGTGCGGTTGGGTCCGGATTGATATTGCCGGACTCCCCTTCCCATAGTACGGATGGCTTGAACAGCCGTTCCAGAAAGACATTGGGTGGGACGGCATCGCGTTTTGCACCGATGCGTGCCAATATATCCGCCGCCTGGTTGTTGTCCCGAGCAATATGATGAAATTCGAGCCCTTCGAACCGTGCTGACATTTTTAGGACCGCATTGCGGTATGCTGCCATTTTCAGATCTTTGGCATCAAAGTCTCCGTTTATTTGAGATATTGCGAGGTTCGAATCCCCGCGCACCTCTAGGCGTTGAATGCCCATGGAGACTGCCATCCGGAGGCCGTGCAGAAGGGCCTCAGATTTCGCCGCGTTGTTGGAGTCCGTATACATTATCTGAAGGACATATTGGACTGTGTCCCTGGTTGGGGACGTCAGGACGACGCCAGCCCCCAGGTCGGCCAACATTTTGGAGCCGTCGAAGTGCATGATCCAATTGGAGTATGCGCTGTACTCTTTAGGGAGTTCGGCTTCGGTCCATTCGGCCACGAAGTCAGACAAAACCTGCGACTTAATAGCTCGTCGTGGCTTATAAGTTATATCGAATGGAAGGAGCTCTATGGCCCATTTAGCAATCCAGCCCGTCGCGTCATGTTGTTTATAATGTCGTTAAGAGGTACTTCGGAGGCTACCAAGTTATCGAACACTCTTGAAAGTAGTGTCGCAGCTTCCGGGATGCCATGAACACCGCATATGCTATCTTTTGATAGTGTGGGTACCGGACTTGCATGGAGTTAGGACGGTGGACACATAATAAACCGGTTTTTGAACAGGAACTGGTGTCCGTCCGCTTCTCGCTCGACAACGAGCACCGCGCCGACAACTTGATGTGTTGCGGCGATATATAATAGCATTGGTTCGCCAACGCGTTGGGCTGCCAGGACCGGATTTGTTGCCAAAATGGCCTTTATTTCTTTGAGTCCGGCCATGGCGGCATCCGTCCACTCGAAGTGTTCGGTGCAGCGGAGGATGCGGTAAAGAGGTAATGCCTTTTCTCCTAAACGTGAGAGAAAGCGGCTTAGAGCCGCTACGCATCCCGTCAATTTTTGTATTTTTTTGAGGTCTTTTGGAATATCCAGTTGTGACAGAGCTCGAATCTTGGCTGGGTTTGCTTCAATTCCTCTAGCGAACACAATGAAGCCCAGGAGCTTTCTACCGAACGCCGAAGACGCATTTTCTGGATTGAGCTTGATGTCATATTTTCGAAGATTGTCGAATGTGAGCCTCAAGTCGTCTACTAGAGTTTCGACGTGTTTGGTTTTGACGACCATGTCATCTACATATGCTTCCATCGTTTTGCCGATCTGGTTTGCCAGGCATGTCTGAATCATGCACTAATATGTTGCGCCGGCGTTTTTGAGCCCAAAGGGGATTGTGTTGAAGCAGAAGGGGCCGTATGGAGTGATGAATGATGTTGCAGCTTGGTCTGGCTCCGCCATCTTGATTTGGTGGTAGCCGGAATACGCGTCGAGGAAGCACAATGAGTCGTGGTCCTGCCAGAAGGCCAATGATTTGATCAATTCGAGGGAGGGAAGGGATCCTTTGGGCAAGCCTTATTAAGGTCTTTGAAATCGACAAATAGGCGCCAGATTTATCCTTCTTTGGTACCATCACCAGGTTTGCTAGCCAGTCCGGATGTTTTATATCTCCGATGAATCCGGCTTCCAAAAGTTTGGCTAGCTCCTCTCCCATGGCCTGCCTCTTGGTTTCGAAAAGCGCCAAGAGCCTGCTTTGATCGGCTTGAATCCTTTTAGGATATTTAGGCTGTGCTCGGCCACCGACGTGGGATTCTGGCATGTCTCAAGGGTGCCAGTGCAAAGATGTCCCAGCTTTTCTTGTAGAAATTCTCGTAGTGTGGCGCCTACATCAGGGTTTAATTGTGCCCCAATGGAAGCCGCCTTTGCGTGGTCCGTTGGGTGGACTTGGAATTTGACTATTTCATCCGCTGGTTTAAAAGAGGTGGACTTGGATCTTTTATCAAGTATCACATCGTCCCTGTTCACCGTGGAGCGCATCGCGGTGAGTTCCTCGGCCGCTAGGGCTTCGGATAGTGCCTCGAGGGCTAGTGCGGCTGTCTTGTTTTCGGCGCGGAGTGCTATGTTCGGATCACTAGCAAGAGTGATGATTCCGTTAGGTCCGGGCATTTTAAGCTTCATGTACCCATAATGGGGTATAGCTTGAAAGATTGTGAATGCCTCTCGTCCTAGTAAAGCATGGTATCCGCTGTTGAACGGGGCCACTTGAAATGTGACCTCCTCAGACCTGTAATTGTCCGGGCGAAATAACACTACGCCCGTAATTTTTCCCTGCAAAGCATGCTTCCCGGCTAGGGATAATTCCTCTAAAGGTTGTGCTGCTTCGCTCAATGCGGTTCCAGTCTATTTCCATTTTTCAGAGGGTTTCCTCATAGACGAGGTTTAGTCCGCTGCCGCCATCCATGAGTACCTTAGTAAGGCGAAAGCCGTGCACTATCGGACTGAGGACCAATGCGGCTGGTGCCCGGGCAGTTCGGAATTTAGGTTCGTCACTGGCATTAAAGGTAATAGCCGTGTCACTCCATGGATTTATTGTTGCTACTTGGTAGACTTAGGCAAGGTTGTGGAGTGTTCGTTTTTGCATGTTATTTGATGCGAAAGTCTCGAAGACTATTAACACCGTACTGGTGTTGCTGGGCTGGGATTCTGAAGCTAGAAGCTCTTCGCCACTTTTGGCCACCTGCCGCAGTATCCAACATGCTCGAAGGCTATGAGTTGGAGTGGCGCCCTCTGTGCTATGAATTTTGCAGGGTCCATTTAGCCAACCCTCCAGTATAGTTCCGTACCCTTTAGGGGGTTTTAGTTTTAAGGTATTCAACCCAGGTGCTTGATAATGATGCACCCTTTTGTTCCGGACTAGGGATGTATTCGGGTCCGGATTATCCCAAAATTTAGTTTCGGTTTTCCAGGCGCTCTCCATCGCACAGTATTTTTGTACTATGGTCACCAAGTCAGCAAAGCGTGTAATTTCGTGACGACTTATGGCGTTTAGGATTCCCTTGTTCGTGCAGTTATTGCAAAAAAAATGGGATTGTGTCCTCCTCTCGGCAGTCTTTTATCCTGTTCATAACCAGGAGGAATCTGGCCCAGTAATGATGTACTGTTTCAGCGGGCTCTTGCCGAATTCGAGAGAGATCGCTAATGTTTGGGTGGGCGGGTGGCCCTAAATCCGGAACCCCATCCAATTTAGGACTCAAGGGCCGAGAAGTTTCCGAACTCGGAAGTTTGGATTTTTGACTTTAAGTTCAGGGCTTGATCGATATCCGTCCCCCCGCGGTAATCCGGCATGGAGGGATCGGGAATCCGGACATAGCTAGTCCTTAAGATAGAAGAAGAATCGCCACATTGCTCCTCTATCACAGCAACATGATGGGTGGCCTGGGGAGAGTTGATCTCTCTCAGATC
This sequence comes from Aegilops bicornis, assembly GCA_021605145.1. Taxonomy (NCBI): domain Eukaryota; kingdom Viridiplantae; phylum Streptophyta; class Magnoliopsida; order Poales; family Poaceae; genus Aegilops; species Aegilops bicornis. The sequence continues at coordinate 639,541,371 of CM038672.1, read as the reverse complement.
GGTCTTAGGCCCGATCCAGTCGTAATCCGTGGCGACTCCCAGGGCGGCGATGCGATCCAAGAGCTCGTTTATGGAGGAGAGCTCGATCGGATCTAACTGTTCGGCAAGTTCCGAACTAACATGGAGATTGGTTTTTGTAAGTGCATCTAGTGCCCCTTAGTGATTTTGGTGTATTGAAGACTTATAGGTTAAGGAACTAATGCGTTTGTGAGTGTACACAGGTCTATAAGTCTATGAGGAGTTTGATATTTAGAGAGAAAGTCGACCCCTAAAAATGAAGTTCTTCGACTGAAGACTTTGATATTCTGAAGACTTTCTGAAGACTTTGAAAGTGAAGAAATTGGTGTGACCTTGCAGACTTGGTATTCATTTGAGGAACATGAAGCGTGAAGACTTTTGTTTTCGTAGTTTCATTTTCTCTTTCTTGAGTCATAGGAAACACCGTACTGTTAAAGGGGTCGAGGAAATACTAAGGAAAAATTTCCATGTGATGCTCAACTCAAAATCCTACACCTACCAATCCCTTCGAGTGAAGCCATTGGAAATCTCATACAGTTCAGTCAATTTCTTTAGTGACAGAGACGAAGTTCTTCTGGTCACTAAGGAATTTGTTCTGACTGAGGAGTTAGGAATTCGCCAAAGGCGGATTGCCTACACAAATGAGGAACATGATAGCCCCGAGGAATTTGAGAGTCAAATTTCCGATCGTTCGTGCTTCTTGGCCAGCTGTCCCGAAATATCTTATCCACCTAACGGTCATATCATTGAAGGGCATTTATGTCTTATCATGTCGGGCTGCTCCCTAGGCTATAAATAGCCGCCCCCTACAACCACTAGCTGGTTGGCTGCTCCGAGAGAAACTTGACACTTGTCATTTGAGAGCAACCCATCCTTTGAGGACTTTGAGCGAAAATCATCGAGTGAGGAAAAACCCAAAACCAAACCCCTACAAACCCAAAGTGATTGAGCATCATCAAGAGATTGATCCTGCGTGGATCCGACGCTTGTTACCTTTGAAGACTGTGCTTCTTCCAGACGGTTAGGCGTCATGGTCTAGAGCATCCAAGAGGAATTGTGGATCGCCGAGTGACCAAGTCTGTGAAGGTTTGGAAGTCACCTGAAGACTTACCACGAGTGATTGGACGAGGTCTGTGTGACCTTAGTTCAAGGAGAATACGGTGAGGACTTGGTGTCCTGAGCTACGTGTTCAGCGACTGGGTGTCCGGGACTATGTGTCCTCGAGTTTAAATACTCAGCCGCTCCAACCAGACGTACAACTGAGATAGCAGTTGGAACTGGTCTACCAAATCATATTCTTCACCAACCTAACTGGTTCTATTTCCTCAACCCTTTCATTTCCTCATTACTGTGTTGAGTGTTTGTTCATATCTGTGTTTGAAGACTTTGACTGAGGACTTTCTCAGTTTCCTCAGTTCAATTTCTTCAGTCTGTTTGTCTTCATCTTGTGTTATCCTCGTGATTACACTTTACATCTTGTGTGCTAGTCTTCATTTCATCATGATGACCGGTGCGTGTATTCTGTTATGCTTACTTCTGAGTACTTATTCCATCGCTAATAGTTCTTCGTTAAGGAATTTCCTCACCGCAAATTCCTCGCTGAAGAATTCATAAAAATCGCCTATTCACCCCCTCTAGTCGACATAACGCACTTTCAATTGGTATCGAGCAAGGTACTCCCTTGTTCTGCTTTGATTTTGGTTTAACCACCGGAGTTTTAGTTATGTCGACCGCAGGTATGATCAAGGTCTCAGCAGGGTGTCCTACCTTTGATGGGACGGACTACCCCTATTGGAAGAACAAGATGCGAATGCATCTTGAGGCAATTGACAACAATCTCTGGTATGTTGTGGAAAATTGTGTTCCCTCGGTCACACCTTCTCTGAATGCTGCCGATGTGAAGAGATTCAAGCAACTCGATTCTCAAGCGAAGAATATCATATGTGGCCATCTGAGCAAAGGACAATATGGAAGAGTGAGTGCTTTGGAAACTTCCAAGCTCATCTGGGACAGGCTGTCCAAAGTAAATGAAGGAGTCTCAACTCAGCGTGACTCTCGAGTTGATGTTCTTTGCAATCTCTTCAACCGCTTCAAAAGACTCGACAACGAAAATGTTCAACAAACCTTCGATCGCCTCACTGACATCTCAAATGAACTTCAAGCGCTTGGTGCCACGGACATCACCGACCATGAGGTGGTGAAGAAATTGTTGAGATCGCCTGATTCCTCATTTGATACTCTGGCACTGATGATACAAGAGCGTGCTGAATACAAGTCACTTGATCCAGCTGATATCCTCGAGAGGCTAAATACTCATGAGTTCCAGCTTGCTGAAAAGAGAGATCTCTATGGTTCTAGCTATGGAAAAACACGTGCCTCAAGGCCAAGGCTGTGTCTCGAATCTGAGTGTGAAGACTACGGTAGTAGCCTTGGAGATCCTGAAGAATTAAGCCGAGGAGCTAACCTGCTTTCGTGAAGAAATTCAGAAGTTCTCAAGACGTGGTCGCTTTGGAAAATCCTCAAGAAGCTGATTCCTCATCCAAAGGACTATAAGAGAAGACTTTGCCACAAATGCAAGAAACCTGGTCACTACATTCAAGATTTTCCTCAGTGGGAAAAGGAATTAAAGAAGAAGAAATACAAGGATTACAGTTCTGATGACGCTAAGAAGAAGAAGAAATCGTCGAAATCTTCATCATCAAAATCCTCAAAGCCCTCTTCTCACAAGAAAAGCAGCTCCAAAAAGGCTCGGGCATTCATTGGCAAGGAAATGGACTCTGAAGCTGAATCTGAGGAACATGAGGAAGAGGAGGCATCAGAAGAATCTAAGTCTGGTGTGGCGAGTCTAGCTCTCGCTACTGCTTTCGTCAGCAAGTCCATCTTCAACTCTGAAGAAAATGACCTCACCAACAAAGCTGATGAAGATAGTGATGACTACGCTCCCACCTATTGCTTCATGGCAAAGGGTGCCAAGGTACTCAAATATACCTCCTCTGAATCTAGTGAAAATGAATCTGATGAAGATCTAAAGCCCAGTTACTCAAAACTTGCTAAGATTGTTTTAAAACAACAAAGGGCTTTAGAAAAGGTTCAAAACATGCTAGATAAGAGTGATGCTATGTTAGGTGAAGAAATGGATCGCACTAAAGCCCTGACTGAAAATCTTCAGAGACTTCAGTCTAGGTTTGACAGCCTTCAAGGTCATCATAACACTCTCTTATCTGATCATGAGAAACTTTCTTATGAATTTCTTCAAAGAAAGCAAGATCTTGAGAAGCTAAGAGTGAATTATGAAGATCTTCAGAAGGAGCGTGATTCATTACTTGCTTAACAAATCAGCGCTTCTCAGGAAGAATTTGTTCCTCCATGCTTAAAGTGCATTGAACGTGAATCTGCTAATTCTTCACCTGAATGTTCAAATGCTTCAACTGTTACAAATTCTTCACCTGCCTCTGCTATCACTAATTCCTCATCTGAGGACATTGCTAGTATCACTGACGATGCAGGGCTGAAGGAACTGTACACGACAGGCATGTACAAAAGCCTCAAAGGGCATCATACTCTTTGTGATGTGCTTAAAAAGCAGACCCTCAACAGGAACCCTAGGAAAGAGGGTATTGCCTTTGAGAGGAAACTCAATGCTGATGGAACATATGGGAAGCCTGAGCAGTATCCCAAAACCTCATGGGTTGCATTATTCTTCAAACCAATATGTTCATAAGTCCTCGAAGAATTTCTCTACTTATTCATATGCTTACCCTAACCCCTCTTATGTGAAACGAAATGGATTGGCCTCTATGCCACCATTCTCACATGGTGCTCGCAGAATGATGAACTCTTTGCCACCCCTTCAGATGTGGGTGGTGAAGAAAAAGAACTAATCTCTTCTGCAGGGTCAGGTCTCCAGACGTGCCTTAACGTCTGAAGAATTTACTGGGGACCTGACAAAATGCCTGAAAGGACGCAGGCTAATCATGATGAAATGAACTTTCATTTCACACGTCCTCATACTGCTTATCTGTTAATACTGACTGATGAAATTCATCTGATGAACTTGATATCATATTCTTCACTGATGAAGTATATGAGATCGTAAGTTGTACTAATTCATCTGCAGGATGATCAACCCAAAGCCACTGAGTGGGTTCTCGATAGTGGATGTACAAATCACATGACTGGTGACAAGAATTTATTGATGGATGCTCCCTTATCACCGTCACATCTGAAGCATATCATCTTTGCTGACAAAGGCAAAAGTCAGGTATTGGGTCTTGGTAAGGTTGCGATCTCTAAGGATAAACACATGGACAAAGTCATGCTTGTTGAGTCCTTAGGATACAACCTCATGTCGATCTCAATGCTTTGTGATCTTGATATGGTTGTTATCTTTGGCAAGTATCGTTGTGTTGTGATTATGGAAGTCGACAATTCCAAAGTCTTCAAGGCTTTAGGAGAGGAGACTTGTATATTGTTGATTTCTCTACAGGACCACAACCAGCCGTGTGTCTACTTGCAAAAGCTTCAGAAGGCTGGCTATGGCATCGGCGACTTGGTCACGCAGGCATGAGGAATTTGCACACGCTTGCAAAGAAGAAGCATGTCATTGGCATTGAAAATGTCAAATTCCTCAAGGATCACTTGTGCGGAGCCTGTGAAGCTGGAAAAATGACCAAGGCCAAGCATGCAGCGAAGACTATCATGACCACTACTCGTCCCTTCGAATTGCTTCACATGGACGTCTTTGGTCCCAATCATTACTCAGCTCTCGTTAGTGATGCATCTCTATATGGCTTTGTTATTGTTGATGATTACTCTCATTACACATGGGTACACATTGTTACTTACAAAAATCAAGTGCAGGAAGTCTTCAAACGATTTTCCTCGAGGGCTTCAACTAACTTTGGTGTGAAGATCAAACACATCAGGAGTGACAATGGAACTGAGTTCAAGAATTCTGGTCTTGATGCCTATCTTGATGAGCTTGGTATTACTCATGAGTTATCTGCTCCCTATACTCCTCAGCAAAATGGCGTCGTGGAGCGCAAGAATCGAACTCTTGTTGAGATGGCTCGCACTATGCTTGATGAATACAAAACGCCTAGTCGTTTTTGGATTGATGCAATTGATACTGCGTGCCACATCATCAACAGAGTATATCTTCACAAATTTTTCAAGAAGACTGCCTATGAACTCCTCACTGACAAGAAACCCAATGTAAGTTATTTCAAAGTCTTCGGTGCTAAATGCTGGATTAGAGATCCTCATCACAATTCTAAATTTGCACCGAATGCACATGAAGGTTTTATGCTTGGTTACGGAAAGGACTCGCACACCTACAGAGTCTTCATTATCGCTCTTCACAAGATTGTTGACACTGTAGATGTGCGGTTTGATGAAACTAATGGCTCGCAAAGAGAGCACCTACCTTCTGTGTTAGATGAACCAGCACCTGAGGATTCTATCAAGTTCAAGGCAACTGAGGATGTCATTCCCTCTTGAAGAATCTGCTAAGAATTCATTCCTCAGACGCGAAGAACGCCGAGCTGATGCACTGAAGATAATGTCAAGACAATGGTGCCGAGGAAAATGATCAAATTCCTCGACGACAACCAGCTCATCCTCGCGTTGCAAAAGAAGTGCAAGTGGAGAAGATCATCAATGACATTGAAGCGCCAGGTCCTCTCACACGCTCAAAAGCTTCACATTTATCTAACTTTTGTCGGCACTATGCTTTTGTCTCTATCACAGAGCCCACTAAGGTAGATGAAGCATTTCATGAACCGGAGTGGATTCAGGCTATGCAAGAAGAATTACATCAGTTCGAGCTCAACAATGTCTGGGAACTGGTCAAACGTCCAGATCCTCGCAAGCATAATATCATTGGCACAAAGTGGATCTACCGCAAAAAGCAAGATGAAAATGGTCTTGTGGTAAGGAATAAGGCACGACTGGTAGCTCAAGGCTACACACAGGTTGAAGGAATTGATTTCGATGAAACTTTTGCACCTGTTGCTAGACTTGAGGCTATTCGTGATATTACTTGCTTATGCTAATCATCATGATATTATCTTATATCAAATGGATGTGAAAAGTGCATTCCTCAATGGTAAGCTTGAGGAAGAAGTATATGTTGCTCAACCCCTGTGTTTTGAAGATCCAAAGAATCTCGACAAAGTCTTGAGACTTAATAAGGCCCTCTATGGTCTCAAACAAGCCCCACAGGCGTGGTATGACACATTGAAGGAATTCTTCGTGAAGAATGGCTTCACACCAGTTCACTCGACCCTACTCTCTTTACTAAATATTATGATGGTGAACTGTTTGTGTGCCAAATATATGTTGATGATATTATCTTTGGCTGTACTGACCAACGTTATAGTGATGAATTTGCCTATATGATAAGTGAAGAATATCAAATGTCTATGATGGGAGAGTTGAAATTCTTCTTAGGTCTACAAATTAACAAATAAGAATGGCATATTCATATCTCAGAGAAATACCTCAAAAGATTTTCCGAGGAAATTCGCATGCAAGATTGCAAAGGCGTCAAAATTCCTATGCCCACAAATGGCCATCTATGCACTGATGAAAATGGTATTGACTTCGATCACAAGGTATACCGCTCCATGATTGGTTCTTTCTTGTACTTATGTGCATCTAGGCCAGATATAATGCTTAGTGTTTGCATGTGTGCCCGATTTCAAGCTGCAAGAAGGAATCACACCATAAGGTCGTGAAGCATATTCTTCGATATCTAGCTCACACACCAACACTAGGATTATGGTACCCCAAGGGCTCTGCTTTTGATCTCATTGGATATTCTGACTCGACTATGCTTTGGTGATCGTGTGGACCGCAAGTCAACTTCTGGCACTTGTCATTTCCTCGGACGATCTTTTGGTCTGTTGGTCCTCGAAGAAACAGAACTGCGTATCACTGTCTACTGCGGAAGCTGAATACATTGCTGCTGGCTCTTGCTGTGCTCAACTGCTTTGGATGAAGCAAACACTCAAGGACTATGGAGTAAACGTGAAGAATGTGCTTCTCCTCTGCGACAATGAGAGTGCCATCAAGATTGCTCACAACCCAGTTCAGCACTCGAAGACAAAGCACATTCAGATTCGTCATCATTTTCTTCGTGATCATGTGTTGAAGGGCGACATCTCCATCGAAAGCACGTGAACACCGAAGAACAGCTAGCTGATATCTTCACTAAGCCCTTGGATGAGAAGAGATTTAGCAAGTTGCGTGTGAGCTAAATATCTTAGAATCTTGAATGTTCTTTGAAAAGGACACACATCCTGACACTTATGCAAAATTGATGACTTAGATGTGCAACACATGAAGAAACGTTTTTCTTCAATCAATGAAGAATAACACACTAAGTGTGAAGAAATTAATGAAGAATTTGATTCTCGTAACCCTCGACAATTGTAATGCGGTGTCTGAAATCATCATTCTTATACGGTGGGTCATGCCACCAGCAAAGTTGAAAAATCTTCAATTTGAGTTTTTCCTCAGTTTTGAAATTCTTCAGTTTTTCTAATTCTTCAATTTTTCAAAATCTTCACTGGTTCCTTCATTTTTCTTCATTGGCTATATATATATATATATATATATATATATATATATATATATATATATATATATGAGTTTATGTCCTCTACAACATTCACTTATAGTTATTTCTTCAAGCTGTTTTTTTTGCTAAGTGAATGTGATCGGACCCTTCCCCCTCTATGCTATACTCAACCCAATATATTCACAAATTCTTCATGTGCGTTCTATTTGAAACTCATTCAAAATCTTCTTTGTATCACAGTCACCAAGAAATTGCGAACGAAACTTTAAAACTGATCTTATCCAAATTTTTGGTTTTGCCGCTCAAACCGTTCCGCATCCCATGATGCATTATTCTACTCACCCATGATCGTACACGATCTCCACTACACAGTACGTGGGTGACACATGTCGTGAGAAGGAGAATGGTCAGGCACGCGTTAAATCCTAAATCTTCGAGCGAACAGTTTTTCACTGCCTCTATAAATACCCCTCTCTCCATCCTCACTTCTTTTACCCCGCTCGACCTCTCACTCCTGTTCGAGCTCCTCAAACCCTAGCGCTGCCGCTACTCCATCGTCACCGGTGAGGAAGAGCTTCACTGCCTCGACCTCGTCGCCGTCGTACTCACGCCGACCGCGGGAATCTTCACTCCGCCGCCGCCGTAGCTGTCTTCTGCCGCCGAGTTAGGGCAAGGAAGATCTAACCTGACGACTTCCCATCCGTTCTTCTCAGTTCGTCGTGTTCTTAATTTTGGGTAATTAAAAGTTACTTTTATTACTCTCCTTGATTCTCAAGCTTTCCTGAAAATCTTCAAAGGTGTTTATTCTTCAAATCTTCACACATATGAACACCACACACATCATATGATCTTGAACTGTTTTACTAAGCAATCATTTTCTTCAAGATTCCCTAATTGTGTGGATCTTCGATCTGTACAACTCTGGAACCTAAGACAAGAACGCTTAGTGAAATCCTTCAAGGCACATTCGGTCAAATTCCTCAAAACTTGTTCTTTTCGAAAAACCTTCTCAGAACGCATATGACCTCTCCAAATTCCTCGCACATGTACTCTGTTCACAGGTACTCATGTCTGCTGCTGAATCACTAGGTTCTCCTCAACTTAACTCATCTGCAGCGTTCCTCGAAGAAAAACTGCATACTTCTTCAAAGAACTCAATTGTTCAAATTCCTCAACTGAAGAATATGGCAGACGGTAAGAAGCCACAAAAAGGAGGAAAGAAACCTGAGGTTATGACTGCTTTTGAGATCCCTGAGGAAATTTATGCTGACTATTGCACACCTGATGAAGCAAAATTTGGCAAAGAAAACAAAAATCAGCGCAAGGTGCGCATTCAGAAGATTGAACGGAGATGGGCAAGGGAATGGAGGGACTACAGATATGTGACTCCAAAGTACATGAAGAAATTCGCTCTGAATCCTCCATGCCCAAGAGCTCCATTGGCACCTGGCCAAGTAGCTGATCCCACAAGCATCAAACGTGGTGAGGACTTTCCTGAAGAATGGGCTAAGCGCCAAGCTAAATTGGCAAGACAAGCCAAGGAGGCAGTGAAGAAATTCAATGAGGATTCTGCCACTGCTACTGCTACTGAGGCCTCGGTCAAACCGAGGAAATCCATTCCAAAGAAGCCTGCTCATAAGCCAAGTGCTTCACCATCAGCGCCCTCACGACCAAGTTCCTCAGCAGCGCCCTCCGTGCAAATTCCTCACTGCTGCTACAGCTCCACCAAAGTCCTCAACAGCTCCTTCAAAGTCCTCAGCTCCTGTGCATCTGGCTACATGTCAAAGGACTGCTGGTTTCTCGATTGCCTCTGGTGTTTCAGCAAGTTCCCCACCAGCACCAATTTCATCATCTGGCCCGTCTCTGCTGAAGACCAAAGCAACAGCTGGACGAGGTCCTCGGCCAAGTCCAAAGAAGAAACAGGTTGCATTCCATGTGCCTTCTGATGATGAAGCTTCTGATGATGAACTTGCGTAAATCATCAAAGATCGCCAAGAAAGGGCCGCTAGAGCCAAAGGCACATCTGTGCCACTGCTGTTGGATTTGAGGAAAATCCTCGATTATATTGATCTCTGGCACAAGGATCCAAACACCCCTATGCCTGATTTTCATCTGACCCCTGGACAAAGTCATATGTTGACCCATTTCATCGCTGAGAGAAATGGAAGTTTGAAAAGGCAAGAGAGATCAAGAAGGCTCAATACAGAAATGAGAAGTTCCTGAAGAAAAACGTTGTCAAAATGACACTTGAGGAACTTCTCAAGGTCCAGACTGAAATTCAAGACCTCAAAGAAAACTTCGATTCTTATTATGCTGATTGGCAAGGAGCCAAGGTCGAGACTAAATCAACTGACGAAGAAATTCACCAATGTTGCTGCCCCAACGCAACATGAAATTCTTCAGTGAAGCCTCACCAGCCAACCGAAGAACATGCCAAAGATCACTGATGAAGTTCGGCGGTGATGAAAATGTTAGTTCCAGGCTGATGATCCCATTCCACCGGCCGAAGAAATTACCGGGGCATCCACTAGTGGTGCGCTGAAGAAATCGAACAAGACAGGGCAACTGCATCGGGCCATACCGAGGAAATTCAACCAGATTCCTCAGCTCCTCCTGCGCCAACACCAACTCCAATTCTTCCATCTGCCTCTGATGTGAAGAAAACCAAGGCTGCAGAACGAGCTGCTGTGAAGAAACGGAAAGCATCAGCTGTGTCAAATTCTTCGGCTGCGAAGAAAATGAAGCCAATGACCAGCTCATTCGAAAATCCAATTGATGTTGTTCCGATTTCCTCCATGCCATCAAAGGACCTTGTTCCTTTTGGAGAAGACTATGAGATCCCAATCGGATCGATGAAGAACATCATTCTCGCCGCTTCGTCGAGCAGATTGATGAAGAAATTGCAATGGACTAATCCCTTCAACCCCAGTCATTTCCTCACCTATGCCTCGGTTCACACGGTGAAGAGGCTGGTGTTGAGGAAATTGAAGATGAAGATGTGGATATAGGGTGCACCACACTGTGATGAGTGATGACTTTTGGGAAAGTCGGCATCCCAATACTCCTCTCTTCACCCCGCTCCAACAGATTCCTCGGTCCCTGCACCAACAGTTCAAATGGACTCAAGAAACTCAACCCACTTTCTCTCTGCATGAAGAAATTCCAGCCACTAGTCTTGATGAACCTCTTCTGCTGATCCTCGATCAAGACCTGTTGAGGAACAAGAAATCCCTCAGCCTGAAGAACCTGAGCTCGTGATTCCTGAGGTGGTGATGCAACTCATCGACACCCCTCGGCCCAAGCAAAAGAATCCGTTCTCAAGCAAACAAAAGTTCAAGGCTGAAGATTTCTTTGCCGAGCACGTATTCTTCACTAACTATAATCCATATGATTCTACTCGCATAAGGAAGAGGCGTTTCTGGACTGCCAGCCAAGCCAATTTCTATTCCTCAGTGCTCCTCAACAAAGACAAAGTCTTCGATCATGCTCATATTCCTCGTGTGGACATGGAGTCTCTGCCAGGCTTTGAGCCAGTTCTCAGTGTTCTTCACGACGCAGGACTTCTGAATTTCTGACCGATATCTGGATCTGGAATGAAGAACTCATTCTTCAATTCTATGCAACGCTGCACATCACCGGAGACGTCAAGACGTGAACTCATGGGTATTAGACTGGATGTCTGAAAATACTCACTACAAGGCACCAAAGAATCGAATTGCTTCGTGCTCTACCACTCAGTCCTCCACTTGATGGTGCTTGTTGTATCTACAACGAACCAGAACTTTCAAATCACTATATGCAAGTGCTGATGAAGCCTTTGAAGCCAAGGCAGGCCCCAAGAACCAAATTCCTCGTCAAGGAATTGTTGTATGTGCCTCGGACTGTCTATCAGATTCTAACGAAGACAATGAGTCCCATCAAAGGCCACGACTCAAATGAGGAAGAAGTCGTTGGCATCATGAAGAATATGCTTTTCAACATCATCCATGGCATTCCCGTCAACTTCCATGATTTCTTCATGAGGACTCGGCAAACATTGCTATGTCACCATTTGAGCTGAAGCCTTATGCGCCTTTGGATAATGAGATTCATCAGGACAAGGTCTTCACTCAATTACAAGGCTGATACTACGAACCACTGCAGCTACTTGCCCTCGATTGAAGTCCTCAAGCGGACATTTACCTCGGTGATGACAAGGGCAAGGCTACTGCTGTGATCGATGAAGGCATTCGTCCATTGGATGGACAGTTTAGCAAAGCAGCATCCTACTCCACCAATGATGACTCGCCACACATGACTCGCCGCAAATACCTCGGTCAAGCAAAGTCCTCAAGCCTCGCACCTGTGGTGATGACTGATCGTGAGTTACTCCTCAGTCTTCATCAAAAGGTTGATCGCAATCATAAATGGGTCAAGCGTCAGTTTGGTTCAATTCTTCACAACATGACCTCAACACACAATGCAGTGAAGAAAAACCACTAATACCTCCATGAAACCTTCAAACGCACCTGGGCTGTTCTTTCACATGTCTACAATGCGGAAGAACTGACGTCAATGGGACTCAAGGAAGAATTTGACTGGTCTGCACCTCCTCCGAAGAAATACAAGAAGGTCAAAGTTCCTTCCTTGGTGGCCAGCTCCTATTCTTCATCGCGACATCGATGAAAATGAAGACTTGGACGACACCGCGGCAGGTCCTACTACAACAACCGACCCCAACAACGTTGGCGCTCCTTCTTCAACTTGAAATTCTTCAGAGCGTTAGTCCTCGATTCGATCCTTTTGGTCATTCTATGACAAAGGGGAGAAATTTGAGTTAGTCTTCAAGCGGGTCTATTTTATTGCCCATATACAACAATTTATTTTGTTAAGTTACAACTCCGTTCTTACGAAACTTTTATTGGATCGAGTTGTAATCTTAAACCCGATGGTGCTTTGATACTTTTGATGCACTATGCTCTGATTCTCTTGAGCTTCTTGAGCTCTGATACTCTTGATACGTTATTTTGCATGCTTGTTCCTCATTAATGTTATCGCACGCATGCTGAATTACACCAAGCACCATATTTCATCATGCATTTAAAATTCTTCATATTATATGTCAAATGCGTGTATAAATTACAAGATATAGGGGGAGATCTCCATGATTCAACTCTTCAATGTGCATTGCCTCAAAAGCAAATTCCTCACTATGCACATCTTCAGAGGGAGTTCTTCTATATCTTGCAATCAAATTCCTCATTATCAGTATTTACAGTTCATATGTTTATCCCCGTTGAAAACTTAACCTATATTGTCATCAATCACCAAAAGGGGAGATTGTAAGTGCATCTAGTGCCCCTTAGTGATTTTGGTGTATTGAAGACTTATAGGTTAAGGAACTAATGCGCTTCTCGAGTGTACACAGGTCTATAAGTCTATGAGGAGTTTGATATTTAGAGAGAAAGTCGACCCTAAAAATGAAGTTCTTCGACTGAAGACTTTGATATTCTGAAGACTTTGAAAGTGAAGAAATTGGTGTGATCTTGAAGACTTGGTATTCATTTGAGGAACATGAAGCGTGAAGACTTTTGTTTTTGTAGTTTCATTTTCTCTTTCTTGAGTCATAGGAAACACCGTGATCGTTAAAGGGGTCGAGGAAATACTAAGGAAAAATTTCCATGTGATGCTCAACTCAAAATCCTACACCTACCAATCCCTTCGAGTGAAGCCATTGGAAATCTCATACGATTCAGTCAATTTCTTCAAAGGATGTAGACGAAGTTCTTCCAGTCACGAGAATTTGTTCCGACCGAGGAGTTAGGAATTCGCCACGGATTGCCTACACAAAGGGGGGAACATGATAGCCCCGAGGAATTTGAGAGTCAAATTTCCGATCGTTCTGTCTTCGGCTTGGCTGTCCTAAAATATCTTATCCACCTAACGGTCATATCATTGAAGGGCATTTATGTCTTATCATGTCGGGCTGCTCCCTAGGCTATAAATAGCCGCCCCCTACAACCACTAGCTGGTTGGCTGCTCCGAGAGAAACTTGACACTTGTCATTTCAGAGCAACCTATCCTTTGAGGACTTTGAGCAAAAATCATCGAGTGAGGAGAAACCCAAAAACCAAACCCCTACAAACTCAAAGTGATTTAGCATCACTGAAGAGATTGATCCTGTGTGGATCCGACGCTTGTTACCTTTGAAGACTGTGCTTCTTCCAGACGGTTAGGCGTCATGGTCTAGAGCATCCAAGAGGAATTGTGGATCGCCGAGTGACCAAGTATGTGAAGGTTTGGAAGTCGCCTCAAGACTTACCACGAGTGATTGGACGAGGTGCATGTGACCTTAGTTCAAGGAGAATACGGTGAGGACTTGGTGTCCTGAGCTGCGTGTTCAGCGATCGGGTGTCCGGGACTATGTGTCCTCGAGTTTAAATACTCGGCCGCTCCAACCCAGACGCATAACCGAGATAGCGCTTGAACCGGGTCTACCAAATCATAGTCTTCACCAACCTAATCGGTTCTATTTCCTCAACCCTTTCATTTCCTCATTACTTTGTGTTGAGTGTTTGTTCATATCTGTGTTTGAAGACTTTGATCAAGACTTTCTCAATTTCCTCAGTTCAATTTCTTGATCTGTTTGTCTTCATCTTGTGTTATCCTATGATTACACTTTACATCGTGGTGCTAGTCTTCATTTCATCATGATGACCATGCGTGTATTCTGTTATGCTTACTTCTGAGTACTTATTCCACTGCTAATAGTTCTTCGTTAAGGAATTTCCTCACCGGCAAATTCCTCAGTGAAGAATTCATAAAAATCGCCTATTCACCCCCCCTCTAGTCGACATAACGCACTTTCAGTTTTGATGACTCGAGAGGTCTTCGTCGGCGCGGCGGCCGAACTAGCGGTCATGAGAAAACCGCCTAGCCGAAGAGTCTGGCCAGTGGCCAAGGCTTCTTTGGCGATGGTGCCGTCTTTAAAGACGAGAAGAGGCATCCTACCTGATGGCGACGGCACAGAGGAACTCTCAATGAAAGCACCAATGTCGGTGTCAAAACCGGCGGATCTCGGGTAGGGGGTCCCGAATCAAGGCCTAGGCGGATGGTAACAGGAGACAAGGGACACGATGTTTTTACCCAGGTTCGGGCCCTCTCGATGGAGGTAATACCCTACTCCGCTTGATTAATATTGATGATATGGGTAGTACAAGAGTAGATCTAGCACGAGATCAAGGAGGCTAAACCCTAGAAGCTAGCCTATGGTATGATTGTTGTTCGCCCCACGGACTAAAACCCTCTCGATTTATATAGACACCGGATAGGTTAGGGTTACACGTAGTCGGTTACAATGGTAGGAGATCTACATATCCAGACGCCAAGCTTGCCTTCCACGCCAAGGAAAGTCCCATCCGGACACGGGACGAAGTCTTCAATCTTGTATCTTCATAGTATTGGAGTCCGCCATGACGATAGTCCGGCTATCCGGACACCCCCTAGTCCGGACTCCTCAAACGCATAAGTACTTCAAAGCCCCGACGGTAGCGGGGAAAGGGCCCAGTATGTCGAGCCCCCAGACCGAGAAGGGCCAGGAGAGAGGAATGGTTTGAAGCGCTTGAGATGGCTCATAAAGCTTCTTTGAATGGAACTGACACGCTTCACACCTGCTGACTAGTGTCGTCGCATCCTGGAGGGCGTTGGGCCAGAAGAAGCCTTGCCGGAAAGGGCCCTTGACTCAATGTGGGATCCACACAATAGTAGAAAAAGGGTCAAACGTGAAGCACATTAGTGCCGGTTTGTATTAGAGCCAACACAAATGTATACATTAGTGCCGGTTCCAACGGCTAGCCTTTAGCACCGGTTCGTGGCTAACCTTTAGCACCGGTTCGTGCCACGAACCGGTACTAATGAGGGTGGTGGCAGGATGTTGTCGGTCTGGGCCCCTCCGGCACCTTTTAGTACCGGTTCGTGCCACGAACCGGTACTATAGGTCCTCCTGCATATAAACCCTTCGTCCAGCTCGCTCTGTTCTTCCCCCTTTCCCTCTCCTCTCCTCTCTGTTCTTCCTCTTCTCCCTCGAGCTCATCACACATTTTGCCCAAAATTTGTCAAGATTTGAAGGCCCCCATCCATTCAAGTGATCTCAAAGGTTAGCAACTTTGTCCTTTCATCTCTCATTGCTAGATTAGCTCTTGCATTGGTTTATATAGTTATTAATTTGTGAGTTTAGTAATTTGGGAGGAAATATATATATGTGCTAGTATTTGATTTATATGCAATTTGAGGTCAAAATAACACTTAGTTTGCATATGTAGGTGTGGTTTACTTAGTGCCTTCTAAATCTCTGTCAGAACCACCGCCGATCGCTCAAGACCGTCTCTGTCAGCCGGCACCACCTTGTGGTGAGCCTCTTGTTCATGAAACTTTATATAAAAATTGATGTTTGTGTGATTTGGATATATAGTTACTCGTATAATAATTATCTTACCCAGACGTTGTTTGTTATACATAGTGCCATGGTTTTGATATCCGCCCCGTCGGCCCTCGCCCTTGTTATGATTCGGATGTGGTATATTCTCTTTTAAAACTATTTGTTGCATTTCGTGTTTATGACAAATTATGCCCATCAAGTTGACATAGATATTTTTATCTAGGAGGTATGTGAACTGGAAATTCCAACCGACCCTATTGTCGAGAGGTTAAATTTAGTTGAAAGAGAAAGCGAGTACTTGAATGATAAATTGAAAAGACTGGAGGGGGAGTAGATGGAATTGGAGTTGCATGTTGCCGATGTCGTCGATGATCACAAGATCAAGATGGAGATATTGCGCTTGATGATTAGAAAGATTAGAAAATATGCCATCGATAGTGAGGCTTGGTATCATTATGCTGTTGGATCAATTGTTACCTTAGTTGCGATCTTGATCGCATTTGTTTGTTGCATTTAAGTGTTGTATGAATTTTATGTATGAACTTGTATTAATTTGGTCTATTCGGTGTTGTGTAATGAAGATGAGCCGGCAATGGATGTACGATGACCGATGCTCTCCCCAGTTCGTTGAGGGCGTGCATACTTTTCTACTTGCGGCTGAGGCAAACAAGCGGGCGGATGGTTTTATGCCTTGTCCATGTGCTGGCTGTAAGAATGGTCGCAATTACTCTACGTCAAGAACCATTCACGTCCACCTGTTTGAGTCTGGTTTCATGCCCCACTATAATGTTTGGACCAAGCACGGAGAAAGAGGGGTTATGATGGAAGACAATAAAGAAGAAGAGGACGCATGACGGCTATCCCGCCATGGGTTCCCTGAATACGATGATACAACAATGGGGGAAGAAGCTGAGCCGGTAATGCGGGTAGAAGCTGGGCTGACAATGCGGGAAGAAGCTGAAGAAGAGGCATCAGATGAGCCCGTTGATGATCTAGGTCGGGCCATTGCCGATGCAAAGAGAAACTGCGCAAGTGATTTGGAGAAGAAGAAGTTGCAGCGCATGTTAGAGGATCACAAAAATTGTTGTACCCAAATTGCATAGGTGACAAGAAAAAGCTGGGCACCACAATCGGAATTGCTGCAATGGAAGGCAGAGAATGGTGTATCGACAAGGGATTTGGAAAGTTGCTGGTAATGATAAAGGATATGCTTCCAAAGGACAACGAATTGCCCGAGAGTACGTCTGAAGCAAAGAAGGCTGTCGCCCTCTAGGGTTAGAGGTGCGGAAGATACATGCATGCCCTAATGATTGCATCCTCTACCGCGGTGAGTACGAGGATTTGAATGCTTGCCCGGTATGTGGTGCATTGCGCTATAAGATCAGCCATGATGAGCATGGTGATGTCAAGGGCGAGCGCCCAGAAGAAGATTCCTGCCAAGGTGATGTGGTATTCTCCTATAATACCACGGTTGAAACGTTTGTTCCAAAACAAAGAGCATGCCAAGGCGATGCGATGGCATAGAGAAGACCGTAAGAAAGACGGAAAGTTGAGAGTACCAGCTGACGGGTAGTAGTGGAGAAAAATCGAAAGAAAGTACGGGAAGGAGTTTGCAGATGACGCAAGGAGCGTATGGTTTGGTCTAAGCGCAGATGGCATTAATCCTTTTGGGGAGCAGAGCAGCAACCATAGCACCTGGCCTGTGACTCTATGTTTGTATAACCTTCCTCCTTGGTTGTGCATGAAGCTGAAGTTCATTATGATGCGGTGCTCATCCAAGGCCCTAAGCAACCCGCAACGACATTGATGTGTACCTAAGGCCATTAGTTGAAGAACTCTTACAACTGTGGAATGGAACAGGTGTGCGTGCGTGGGATGAGCACATGGGGAAGAATTTGACCTAAAGGCGTTGTTGTTCGTGACCATCAATGATTGGCCTGCTCTCAAGAACCTTTCGTGACAGACAAACAAGGGATACCGCGGATGCACGCACTATTTGGATGATACCGACAGTATATATTTGAATAGTTGTATCACGAATGTGTACCTGGGACATCGTCGATTTCTTCCGAGCAGGCATCCCGTAAGAAAGAAAGGCAAGCATTTCAAAGGTGAGGCGGATCACCGGACCAACCCTCGCCACCGTACTGGTGCTTATGTACATGATATGGTCAAGGATTTGAAGGTGATATTTGGAAAGGGTATCTTCGCCAACAGCTCCAGTCCTTCCTCTCGAGGGATACACTTCAATTTCACACCGTTCGGCCTCTTTCTATATAGGACGTCATCGACGAACCGGTACATGGTAGAGCGACGAGCTACATTTTCCAATTCTTCCTGCTCCTCAGGAAGTTCCCCTGTTTGGAGGAATCGGACGGTATGCTGTGCCCACGCTGGAGCCTGGGGCTCGACGGCGAGGACTAAAGGAATTTCCTCCTCTATAGGAGTGGTTGTCTCGACGGCAAGAACTTGACGCTCTGGAGCTGGGCCGTCTCTGCGTGGCGGGCTCAAGATGCCCGACAACATCCTTGCCGCGGCTCGGGAGCTTCGGCGGAAAGTACTTGCCGGGCCCTGATTTCCTCCTCTTATTCTGCTCTGTTGATGGATCAACGGATGGCTGAGTTAACTGAAGCACAAAGGTACCTGGTTCCAGAGGTAGCTTGAGGGCAGCGTGTTTTCACAGGTAATCGGCGATATTGTTCTCCGCTCGGGGAACGTGTTCAGCTTATATACCGTCGAAACGCTCTTCCAGCTTTCTCACTTCATCGACGTAGGCCTTCATTAACGGGTGAGGGAGTCCTGGACTAGGGGGTGTCCGGATAGCCGAACTATCATCTTTGGCCGGACTCCTGGACTATGAAGATACAAGATTGAAGACTTTGTCCCATGTCCGGATAGGACTTTCCTTGGCGTGGAAGGCAAGCTTGGCAATACGGATATGTAGATTTCCTACCATTGTAACCGACTCTGTGTAACCCTAACCCTATTTGGTGTCTATATAAACAGAAGGGTTTTAGTCCGTAGGACGAACAACAATCATACCATAGGCTAGCTTCTAGGGTTTAGCCTCTCTGATCTCGTGGTAGATCTACTCTTGTACTACCCATATCATCAATATTAATCAAGCAGAGTAGGGTATTACCTCCATCGAGAGGGCCCGAACCTGGGTAAAACATCGTGTCCCTTGTCTCCTGTTACCATCCGCCTAGACGCACGATTCGGGACCCCCTACCCGAGATCCGCGGTTTTGACACCGACATTGGTGCTTTCATTGAGAGTTCCTCCGTCGTTGCTGCCGTCGGGAAGGATGCCTCATCCCGCCTTTTAAAGACGACACTATCGCCAAAGGAGCCTTGGCCACTAGTCGACTCTTCGTTAGGTGGTTTTCTTATGACCGCCAGCCGCCATCACCGACGATGACTTCTCGGGTCATCGAAACCAATCTTCACGTTAACTTGGAACTTGCCGAGCAGTTAGATCCGATCGAGCTCTCCTCCGTCAACGAGCTCTTGGATCGCATCGCCGCACTGGGAGTCGCCACAGACTACGACCAGATCGGGCCTAAAACCGATCTGAGAGAGATCAACTCTCCCCGGGCTACCCATCATGTTGCTGT
The DNA here is from genome assembly GCA_021605145.1 of Aegilops bicornis. Taxonomy (NCBI): domain Eukaryota; kingdom Viridiplantae; phylum Streptophyta; class Magnoliopsida; order Poales; family Poaceae; genus Aegilops; species Aegilops bicornis. The sequence continues at coordinate 639,521,739 of CM038672.1, read as the reverse complement.
GATAGAGGAGCAATACAGCGACTCTTCTTCTATCTTAAGGACTAGCTACGTCCGGATTCCCGATCCTTCCATGCCGGATTCCCGCAGAGGGACGGATGTCGATCAAGCTCTGAACTTAAAGTCAGGCGGCGGGTTGCATTCATTGTATAGCATTCAAAAATCCAAACTTCCAAGTTCGGAAACTTCTCGCCCTCGAGTCTTAAATTGACGGGTTACGGATCTAGTTCCACCAACCCACCCAAACATTAGCGATCTATCCCGAATTCGCAAGAGCCCGCTGAAACAAGACATCATTATCGGGCCAGATTCCTCCTGGTTATGGACAGGATAAAGGACTGCCGAGAGAAGGACGCAATCTCACTTTTCTGCAATAATTGCACGGACAAGGGAATCCTAAACGCCATAAGTCGTCGCGAAATTACACGCTTTGCTGACTTGGTGACCATAGTACAAAAGTACTGTGTGATGGAGAGTGCTTGGAAAACCGAAAGTAAATTTTGGGATAATCCAGCCCCGAATACAGCCCTAGTCTGAAATAAAAGAGTGCATCATCACCAAGCACCTGGGTTATACATCAAAAAACAAAAAACCCATAAAGGGCACGAAACCGTACTGGAGGATTGGCTAAACGGACCCTGCAAAATTCATAGCACAGAGGGCGCCACTCCAACTCATAGCCTTCGAGCATGTTGGATACTACGGCAGGTGGCCAAAAGTGGCGAAGAGCTTCTAGCCTCGTAATCCCAGCCCAAAGAACACCAAGACGGTATTAATAGTCTTTGAGACTTTCGCATCAAATAACATGCGAAACGAGCACTCCGCAACCTTGTCAAGTCTACCAAGTAGCAACAATAAATCCATGGAGGACACGGCTATTACCTTTAATGCCAAGCGATTTAACCCAAATTCCGAGCAGCCCGAGCACCAGCCACATTATTGGAACTCAGTCCAATAGTGGACGGCTTTCGCCTTACTAAGGTACTCATGGATGGCGGCAGCGGATTAAACCACATCTACGAGGAAACCGTCTGAAAAATGGAAATAGACTGGAACCACATTTAGCGAAGCAGCACAACCTTTAGAGGAATAATCCCTAGCCGGGAAGCATGCTGCACAGGAAAAATCACACTGGACGTAGTGTTCGCTCACGGACAATTACAGTCCGAGGAGGTCACATTTCAAGTGGCCCCTGCTCAGCCGTGGATATCACGCTTTATTAGGGCGAGATGCATTCACAATTTTTCAAGCTATACCCCATTATGGGTACATGAAGCTTAAAATGCCCGGACCTAACGGAATCATCACTCTTGCTAGTGATCCGAACATAGCACTCCACGCTGAAAACAAGACAGCCGCACTAGCCCTCGACGCACTATCCGAAGCCCTAGTGGCCGAGGAACTTACTGCGATGCGCTCCACGGTGAACAGGGATGATGTGATACTTGATAAAAGATCCAAGTCCACCTCTTTTAAACCAGCGGATGAAATAGTCAAATTCCAAGTCCACCCAACAGACCCTGCAAAGACGGCCTCCATTGGGGCACAATTAAACCCGGATGTAGACTCAGACTAGAGAATTTCTACAAGAAAATCGGGACATTTTTCCTCGCACCCTTCAGACATGCCAGAATCCCACGTCGGCTGGCCAAGCACAGCCTAAATACCCTAAAAGGATTCAAGCTACCAAACAGGCTCTTCGGTGCTTTTCCGAACCCAAGAGACAGGCCATGGGAGAGGAGCTAGCCAAACTTCTGGAAGCCGGATTCATCAAAGATACAAAACATCCGGACTGGCTAGCAAATCAGGTGATGGTACCAAAGAAGGATAAATCCTGGCGCCTATGTGTTGATTTCAAAGACCTTAATAAGGCTTGCCCAAAGGATCCCTTCCCCCTCCCTCGCATTGATCAAATTATCGACGCTACAGCAGGACACGACTCATTGTGCTTCCTCGACGCGTACTTCGGCTACTACCAAATCAAGATGGCAGAGCCAGACCAAGCCGCAACATCATTCATCACTCCATACGGCCCATTCTGCTTCAACACAACGCCTTTCGGGCTCAAAAACGCCGGCGCAACATATCAGCGCATGATTCAGACATGTCTGGCAAACCAGATCGGCAAAACAGTGGAAGCATATGTAGATGACGTGGTCGTCAAATCCAAGCATGTCGAAACTCTAATAGACGACTTGAGGCTCACATTCGACAATCTCCGAAAATATGACATTAAGCTCAATCCGGGAAAATGCATCTTCGGCGTTCCAGCCGGAAAGCTCTTGGGCTTCATTGTGTCCGGTAGAGGTATTGAAGCAAACCCAGCCAAGATCCGAGCTCTGTCACAATTGGATATTCCAAAAGACCTCAAACAAATACAAAAATTGACTGGATGCGTAGCGGCTCTAAGCCGCTTTATTTCCCGTTTGGGAGAAAAGGCGTTACCCCTTTACCGCCTCCTCCGGCGCACCGAACACTTCGAGTGGACGGATGCCGCCACGGCCAGACTCGAAGAAATAAAAGCCATATTGGCAACAAATCCTGTCCTAGCCGCCCAACATGGGAGAACCAATGCTATTATATATCGCCGCAACACATCAAGTTGTCAGCGCGGTGCTCGTCGTCGAACGAGAAACGGACGGACATAGTTTCCCTCTTCGAAAACCGGTTTACTATGTGTCCACTGTCCTAACTCCATGCAAGTCCCGGTACCCACATTATCAAAAGATAGCATACACGGTGTTCATGGCATCCCGGAAGCTGCGACACTACTTTCAAGAGTGTTCGATAACGATAGCCTCCGAAGTACCTCTTAACGACATTATAAACAACCGCGACGCGACGGGCCGGATTGCTAAATGGGCCATAGAGCTCCTTCCATTCAACATAACCTATAAGCCACGATGAGCTATTAAGTCGCAGGTTTTGGCCGACTTTGTGGCCAAATGGACCGAAGCCGAACTCCCTAAAGAGTACGGCGCATACTCCAATTGGATCATGCACTTTGACGGCTCCAAAATGTTGGCCGGCCTGGGGGCTGGCGTCGTCCTGACGTCCCCAACCGGGGACACAGTCCAATACGTCCTTCAGATAATGTATACAGACTCCAACAACGCAGCCGAATACGAGGCCCTTCTGCACAGCCTCCGGATGGCAGTCTCCATGTGCATTAAACGCCTAGAGCTGCGTGGGGATTCGAACCTCGCGATATCTCAAATAAACGGAAACTTTGATGCCAAAGATCCGAAAATGGAAGCGTACCGCAATGCGGTCCTAAAAATGTCAGCACGGTTCGAAGGGCTTGAATTTCATCATATAGCCCGGGATAACAATAAGGCGGCGGACATATTGGCACGCATCGGCGCAAAATTGCGATGCCGTCCCGCCCAACATCTTCCTGGAATGGCTGTTCAAGCCATCCGTACTATGGGAAGGGGAGTCCGGAAATAACAATCCGGACCCAACCGCACTGCCTGACACCGAACACTCTGACACAACCGGAGGCTCTGCCAACGGGATAACACCCTCCGCCCACGAAATAATGGCGGTTATCGCCCCATGGACGGAACCATTCCTAGCCTACCTAACTAGGCAGGAACTCCCCGAAGACCAAAATGAGGCTCGCTGCATAGTACGGCGATCCAAAGCCTATAAAGTCCATGAGGGAGAGCTCTATAAGAAAAGCACAACAAGAGTCCTTCAAAGGTGTATCTCCGAAGAGGAAGGGCGAAACCTCGTGGCTGAAATTCATGCCAGACTGGGTGGGCACCACGCCGCAGCCCGGGCCCTTGTAGGCAAGGCCTTCCATACAGGATTTTATTGGCCGACGGCCCGGGCAGATGCGCAGGATTTAGTCCAACGATACGTCGGTTGCCAGCTTTTTGCTAACCAAAACCACATGCCACCCACCGCCCTCAAAACTATACCCATCACCTGGCCGTTCGTGGTGTGGGGGCTTGACATGATTGGACCCCTTAAGGGAGGAACCCACAAGCAAAAATACCTATTGGTCATGGTGGATAAATTCACCAAATGGATAGAGGCCAAGCCTGTTAAAACGGCCGAATCCGGGCCGGTGATAGACTTCATATCAGGGGTAGTGCACCGTTACGGCATCCCCCACAGTATCATCACTGATAACGGCACCAACTTCACGGCCGATGAGGTCAAATTATGGTGCAAAAACATGGGCATCAAGCTCGATTACGCGTCAGTCTATCACCCTCAAACCAACGGTCAAGTCGAGCGACCAAATGGTCTAATCATGAGTGGCATTAAACCCAGACTATTGCGGTCCCTCAAGGAATCTAACACGCACTGGGTTGAGGAGCTCGACTCCGTACTCTGGGGGCTGCGGACCACGCCGAATCGTACTACCGGACTCACACCATTTTTATGGTGTACGGCGCAGAGGCAGTATTGCCCTGCGACATAATGTATGACTCACCTCGCGTGCGCATGTATGAAGAAAGAGAAGCCGAGCTCGATCGACAAGACAGTTTGGACGCATTAGAGGAGGAGCGCGACGTGGCAAAAGCTCGTTCCGCATTTTATCAATAGCATGCTCGAAGATATCAAAGCAGGGAAGTACGGGCCAAAGCTTACAACGTTGGCGAACTAGTTCTACGCTCGCCGGACAAGAAAAAGGACAAACTCAAGCCCAAATGGGAAGGTCCCTTCATCATCGACCAGGTCCTGACCAGCGGAACATACCGTCTGCGAAACGCATCGGATAACCGACTCGAGCCGAACCCATGGAACGCAGCCCATCTACGAAGATTCTACGCCTAAGCGCCGAACTCCGAGTTCGTCTCCTTCCTCCGTCCACATTTTCTATTTTTGCTGTCTTTTATTTCTCTCCTTCCTCCTCCTTCTTCTTGAAGCCTTTAGAGGCTCGTTTGTGCTTTGTTCGCACATACTTGACGTGGTGTCCGCGCTCATTATACCTGGGGGCTTCTTCAACAGAAGCTTATTTATACGGGCTTCATGCCCAACACATGTGTCAAACTTCCGCGTCTACCTTTTACTCACCATTATATGCATCGATATGACTTAAGTTTTGGCCAAGCTGGGTTGCCTGGCTCCTGTGCTTACCCCTACGTTCCCGATTATTCGGCTAGGTGGTAAAGGGAGCACCTCTGACATTGTTATCGCCGGTCACCGGATGTGTACCTCAGATCGGGTGAAGCCGAAAGCTAGCATTCTTAAGGGAATATTCGGTCGGTGAACTGAAAGATGATTGTTAACTATTTATCCATCTGCCCCGGATGATTTTCTGCTTTCTTAGCAGTTTGGACATGCACTTTAGGGCATGCCTCCTGTGAAAGGAACCCTTAACGGAACTATTCTCCCCGAAGATGTTTCTTACTATCCATGTAATATAACATAACTAGTTGGGCACTTGTCCGATACATCAATAATGACCCCCACGCCTTTGTCTCCATGCATGCCCGGTTCTTACATAACCGCGAGGGTATTCGGACACACTCCGGACTATTGGGTCCCGAGGTCGGCTTAAAAGGTCCGCTATGACAAACGATCTACAATCCGGCTAGAAGACATTTTTCTTGTCATATTAAATTACATAGTCAACTCGACTAATTGTATTCCTCAATGCCATCTAATAGGCTATCTAATTTACAATCTTGCTGGGAATACTTGGCGGCCAATTCTACTTGGCCGTACACTAAGCTTACAGGGATCTCCTTCCCATCAGGCCCCACAGGTCCGACCTCGCCATGTGGTTTGGGTCACCTTCGTGGTACCGCTGCGTCTTTACCATGGCCCAGGCCTCCTCGGCGCCTTTTGACGGCAGGCCGATATCTTCCATAGTCGGAAGCACCGCCGTGCTCCTTGAAGCCGCTTCTGCCAGCTACCCAATGCCTTCGGCAAAGAGATAGATGGCCACAAGGCTCGGGCGACGCTTTTCATCACTCGCCGAACTCGTTCGTAGCCGACGCAGCTCGGGAAGAAGATCACCAAGAACTGGGCATCTCCTCCTCAGACGACCTGTGAGCAAACCTACATACACGCTTTATGTTAGTCGCCTTCCTCGCCGAACTCTTTCAAAGTTCGCTCAAGCACTTATCGAAAATGCCGCTGACGAAGCCGTCGATTCTCCTTTACGGAGTCGCATAACCGGGCACGAACATCCTTTAGTTCCTCACCCAGTTGGGTGTTGGCATCTTGGAGGTTATTTTTCTCCTGCCGCACCCTCGTAAGCACGCTCTCGCCGGCCTTTAGCTGGTGCAGGAGCGGTTGCTTGTCCGGATCCATCCCAGCGCTATCTGCAATGTGAATGTCAGATTTATGCACACGCCGCACTTTGCGAAACTACTTCTACTTTGAAGGGCATATATTACCAGAGGGAGTCTTCATGGCTTCCCCGGTCGCGGCTTGATCTTGACTGAAGTTGGGGCTTGCACTCTTCAAGCTCCTGGGACAAACGGGTATTCTTTTCGGTAAGAACATGCATTCCAAATGATCCTTAAATCAGTTATCCTAACTATTTTAAGTCTCGGGGGCTACTGGCATATATAAATGTCAAAATTCCTTACCCGTATGTCTTTCACATACTGCGCCGTGGCTCTGGCTAAGCCATCTTGAGCGGCACGGAGGTGCGCTTCTCCCGAACTAAAGGCGTCCAACGCCTCTTGGGAGAAACATGCGTCACGTAGAATAGTCCGTGGCGCCTATGATTCATGGCGCTCTCCACCTCCGACTTGGTGGCGGACAGTCTGTCGGCATCCTCCGTTGGAGGAGCATCCGACGCACGCCTGGTGTTTGTACCCCCTTCCGGACTTGGCTTTTGAGCCTGGTTGGCGGAGGTCCGATTGGCAACTTCTCCGGACTCAGTCCGGCGAGCGCTCTTTTTCCTGAAAAAACCACGAGCGTCAGTGTGTCTCCCAGTAACCTCTCCTTAAAACACGATGGCACATCATACCGTTGCGGCGACGTCTCGAGTCGTACCACACTTCTTTTCCGCCTGCTGGGCCGAGCTGCCCGTTGTTCGACGGCTGCGGCAGGCTCGGCTTCGCTCAAGGCACCCCTGCGAAACACCATCAAATACGTGGTGATTAGAAGTAAAGCACGGGTGGGTCATGGTATCCGGACTTCGGTCACGGTTACCTGGTAGTCGGCCGTAATGGCAACCAAAGCATTGTTGATGCTAAGTTGGTGGAACACCCCGTCGATCAGCTCCACCTTTATATCCGGGTCCTCTTCGGAGGCCGGATCGAGGGACCGTTCCGGATCCTCGGGATGTGGGGGCGGCTGTGTATCTTCTCCACGGCCCGGCGCAGTTCCTGCGTAGAAACCATGAAATGAGATATTTAACCACGGGAACATGGATCGGACAGGCCACGAAGATATTTGCTTACCCAACTTCGAGGATTATTCAAGAAAACCTGCTCAGTGGATCGACGCGAGAAAATCCTCCTCTTCCCTTTGTACATGGCGGACAACGTCTTCACCAGTTCGGTGACCGATCCTGCCCTTTATGCCATGGCGGGTGGCATCGCCCTCCCGTTGAAGTCCCACATGGGGTGGGCCCTATAATGGAGCGGCTGCACTCCCCTCATAATGCAGATTGCCATGACTCCAATCATGGTCAATCCGGCATGAGCCAGTAATCTTATTCGGCTCATCAAGTAAAGGACGTCCTGGTCATTTTCCCTCTGGGGGCTCCGCGGGCGCCAGCTTAGGCGCTTCTTCAGAGGAGCATGTCTAAACTCCGGAAGGCCGATCCGAACAGGATCCGGCAGCGGGACGTCCTCCATGTAAAACCATTCCGAGGGCCAGTCCTCGGACGCCTTCTTTGGGGTTCTGGATAAGTATCCGGTCCCGGCGATGCGCCATAGTTCGGCTCCGCCCACTTGATATATTGACCCTTCGTGAGAACGAGGAACAAGGCAGAACAGTCTCTTCCACAGAGCGAAATGGGCCTCAACCCCCAGAAACAGCTCGCAAAGGGGCACAAAGCCCGCTATATGCGAGATGGAGGCAGGTGTAAGGTTGTGCACCGAGGCCAGAGAACTCCGAAGCCCCGGAGAAACGGATGGATTGGAAATCCGAGTCCTCTCATTAGGTAAGAGACGAAGCATACCCGCTCTCCCTTAGAGGGATCGGGGGCGCTCTCCGCCTGCTTCCCGCCATTATAAGTGGCGAGTCAGGAACACACCGGAACCATGAAGGCCGGGGGAAGGAATCCCTTGGTTTGGAGCACCACCAATTCGCTGTACGGGATTGAGCATCTCCCCCATTCTCCGGGCTGAGGGCTGGGAACGCGAGAGGAGGATCCGCGTCGACTGTCCATGGTGGAGTGGGTTTTTTGTCAAAGGCGCTCTGATGAAGGGAGGATGGTGTGATCCGGATCTGGATCCCCGTCTCTTTTATTGACGGCTCATTTGCACAACAAGGGGGGTAAATGTAAAGATACCCTGACTTTTCACATTCGTTCGACACGTGGAAGATGGCCATTATTGGGCGTCGAAGCCAAGAAGCGCGATATTCACAATAATGCCGGACACTATTCAACACAGGATTCGGAGGGGAACCCGCCTTGCAATGCCGAAGACAATCAACACGCCGGACTTATCATCATTGAAGCCTGGTCCGGGGGCTACTGAGGGAGTCCTGGACTAGGGGGTGTCCGGATAGCCGAACTATCATCTTTGGCCGGACTCCTGGACTATGAAGATACAAGATTGAAGACTTCGTCCCGTATCCGGATAGGACTTTCCTTGGCGTGGAAGGCAAGCTTGGCGATAGGGATATGTAGATTTCCTACCTTTGTACCCGACTGCGGTAACCCTAACCCTATTCGGTGTCTATATAAACCGATGGGTTTTTGACCTTTGGACTAACAACAATCATACCATAGGCTAGCTTCTAGGGTTTAGCCTCTCTGATCTCGTGGTAGATCTACTCTTGTACTACCCATGTCATCAATATTAATCAAGCAGGAGTAGGGTATTACCTCCATCGAGAGGTCCCGGACCTGGGTAAAAACATCTCCTGTTACCATCCGCCTAGACGCACAGTTCGGGACCCCCTACCCGAGATCCGCCGGTTTTGACACCGACAATGGGCTCTGGTAATCCTTGTTGACTTGCTTCACGACAAGCTGCGAGTCTCCCCTGACGATGAGTTTCTTGATTCCGAGGTCCGCCGCAATCCTAAGACCGGCAAGCAGCCCTTCAGATTGGCCAGTATTGTTTGTTGACACCTCCTCGGGAAGTGCATCCGGATCACGTACTTGAGGTGCTCTCCGTGGGCGACAAGCAGTACTCCAGCCCCGGCGCCTTGCAAGGAGAAAGCTCCATCAAAGTACATGATCCAATCACAACTTGCCTCCTTGCCGGGGAGAGCAGTCTCTTGGGCTTCTTCGTCAGGCGTTGCGATCCATTCTGCAATGAACTCCGCTAGGACTCGGCTCTGAATCGTCAAAGTACTTTCAAACTTGAGGCCAAAGTCGGACAGCTCCAAAGTGCCCATTCCACAATTCTTCCCGTTGCATCCGGATTGTCCAAGATCCGCTGCAGAGGGAGGCGAGTGACGACAAAGTGATCTCGTGTGCTGGAAGTAGTGACGCAGCTTCCTCGAGGCCATAAGAAGGTCAAGAGCAGTTTCGTGACGCCTCGAGTACCTTGATCTAGCCCCTCGCAGAGGGAACTAACAAAGTAGACCGGTGCTGCATCATTTTCTTCTTCGGCGGCACTTCAACTGGCTGTGTCGTCTCTGCATTGGTGGTGTCGGGCTCTGCCGCTGCCATTACCTCGTCGTCAACCTCTCTCTGCGCCACTAGTGCGGCGCTGACCACCTAGTCCGTTGCCGCCAGGTATAGCAACAACGGCTCCTGTGGCCTAGGCGCAACTTGTATTGGCACGGAGGAGAGGTACTTCTTCAAATCTCGCAATGCTGCTTCGGCTTCTGGCGTCCACTCCATCGGGCCCTCCTTTTTCAGGATCTTGAAAAAGGGAAGGGCGCGCTTGGTAGACCTGGAAATGAACCTGCCCATGGCGGCGACGCTACCAGAAAGCCGACGCACATCCTTGATTTGCTTGGGTGCTTCAATCTGCTCTATAGCTTTGATTTTGTCCGGATTGGCCTCTATCCCATGCCGTGACACCAAGAACCCGAGACGCTTGCCGGACGGGATGCCAAAGACGCACTTCTCAGGGTTCAGCTTGAGATTGATCTTGCGCAGGTTTGCAAATGTTTCTTGCAAATCTGGTATGAGGGTTGCCCTGTCCTTGGTTTTGACCACTATGTCATCCATATAAGCTTCCATATTTTTATGGAGCTGGGGTTCAAAACCAATCTCGACTGCCCTTGCAAACGTCAAACCAGCACTCTTCAACCCGAAAGGCATCCGCATGAAACAATACGTACCGCATGGGGTGATGAATGCTGTTTTCTCTTCGTCTTCTCTTGTCATGAAGATCTGGTGGTAGCCGGAGTAGGCGTCGAGGAATGACAACAGATCACACCCAGCCGTGGAGTCAACAATCTGGTCGATGCACGGCAATGGGAAGGGGTCTTTAGGGCAAGCCTTATTGATATCTATGTAATCAATACACAGTCGCCATTTCCCATTTGCCTTGCGCACTACGACCGGATTGGCCAACCACGTTGGATGGAGAACTCCTCTTACCAAACCAGCTGCTTCCAGTTTCCGGATCTCTTCTGTGATGAACTCTTATCATTCCAAAGCTTGCTTTCTGACCTTCTGCTTGACGGGCCTCGCATGAGGGCAGACAGCAAGGTAGTGCTCAATCACCTCCCTGGGAACACTGGGGATGTCGGAAGCTTGCCATGCAAACACACAAACACATAGACATTCGCCCGCAGGAAGGTGAAGAGCGCGTCTTCCTATTTGTCATCAAGGGTGGAGCTTATGGTAAAAGCTCCTCCCGTGCCGTCCTCATTGACAGAAACCTTCTTGGTTCCCGGCGGTATGGCCCTGGGCTTCTTGTTTCCGCCGGTGGAGCTCTCTGGCACGTCCTCGACGGCAGCGCTACACACCGAAGAGGTGCGCTTGCTGGAGTGGGTGTCCGAGGTCTCACCGGTCTTCTTCTTCTTCTTCCCTCCCGGGGTCCCAGCAGCAGGAGGAAGCGCCCTAGTGGTGGCAGCTGCTGCAACTGCTTGCTAGTATAGTTGGTCAGCGCAAATCAGCGCATCTTTCTTATCGGAGGGGATGGTGATGATCGTCACAGGTCCTGGCATCATTAGGGTGTCAGAGGGTGTAGTGTGACGCCGCCATGAACTTGGCTACCTGGGCGGCCAAGGATCCTGCCAGGGCAAGGGGATCTTGGCAACATCAAACACGATCCTCTCCGGCCCCGTAGTTCGTGTCGCTTCCAAAAGTCACGGGCAGCGTGACCTTTCCCTTGGGTTGGCTTCTTCCGGGTTGACCCTCAAACGTGCCCGTCTCTTTGAGGTCTCCATCAGGAATCTGCAGTTTCTCGATCACGGCAAGCGAGATCAAATTCAGACCGGCCCCACCATCGACTAGCATCTTCGTCACCTTGAGGTTGCGTATTGTTGGCGAAACCAACAATGGCAAGCACCCGACCGCAGTAGTGCGATCAGGGTGATCCTCAGTGTCAAAATGATAGGTGTGCTGGACCACTTCAGTGCCTTTGGGCATCAAACAACGGCTCTGCGGCTGTAATCTCTCGCGCCTTTGTTTAAGCCGGCGGTGAGAAGTATGCACCGAGGCGCCGCCGACGACGCACATGGCCTCTGTAGCTACGAAACTCTTGGTTGCCGGATTCGTCCCTCTTCGTGATCGTCGTCTTCGGCTTTGTCATGGCCTGGCGGCCTCTTTTTGTTTATCCTTGCCGCGACGGCCCGCCTGGCCGTCACGCTTCTTGCCGGACCCCTCAGCAGCGTCTGGGCCCTTCTCCTTGTCTCGCCTCATACTCACCCCTCTGCTTCTCAGCGAGGAGCTCAACCTGTCGGCAGTCTTGGAGAGCATGGCCTTTGGTGCGATGGGTCTTGCAGTATCGCTTGTCGGAGTTTCGTGGCTTCTCGGCAGCCGCCAAGGCCCGGCAAGCGACACATCCGGCAACTTCCTTGCCGGGGTCATCTGCCTTGGTTTTCTTGGTGGAGCCGGCGTCATTAGATCCCTCGACGGCAAGCACGGCTTTACCTTTGCACTTCCTGTTGCGGGACCAGCCTTTCTTCGCCGGGGCGGCAATATCCTCATCTGAGGAGTCGGTTTCCACGCCGGCATCTTCGCCGGGGTACTTCCTTCCCTCTTTAGCTCGGGCACATCTGTCAGCAAGAACATAGAGTTCTGCTACATCTTTCACCTTGTTCATTGCCAGCTCTTCGCGCATCTTGCGATTACGCACGCTCGATGGAACGCGCCGATCTTTGGCGGCAGGGTGAACATCGTGGATATTGTATCAGATCCGGCTGAACCTCTCAGATATACTTGCGGAGACTCTCGCCTCCTTACGGGAATGACGTGCTGGTCGCTTGCTTGGCCATGGGCTTGGTGGCCTCTAGTAAAGTCGCCCACGAACTCATGGCACAAATCTGACCAGGAAGAAATAGAGTCTACCGGCAAGTGCATCAACCATTTCATGGCGTTGGGTTTAAGAGCCAACGGAAAGTAATTCGCAAGAACCTTATCGTCGCGGGCTCCGACAGCTTGCATCGCGATGGTGTAGATGCTGAGGAACTCAGACGGGTGGGTCTTGCCGCTGTACTTTTCGCCCACGTCAGGTATGAAGGAGCGGTGAGTGGGCCACTGGAACTGCCGCAGCTCATGGGTAAAAGCCGGACAACCTACCTCGTATGGTAGGCCTCCAGGGCTCTCCGGTGCCGGGTGGCTCACCGCAGGCCCTGCTCGCTTGTCTGATTGGTGGCGCACTCCGCGCCGGCGCTCGATAGTGGTTCGAGCGTCTTCATGTTCTCGTTCCCGAAGAACTTGGCGCTGGTCACAGCGGGCCCGCGGGTCGGACGATGCTATGGAGATTTCATCGCCCGTAACGTCACGACGGGCTGGCGTCCGCGGTACCGGGCAAGGAGGAGGCGAGTGCACCGTGGTCGCGGCGCCGCCGGCTTTCCTGCCACTGGTGCGTGGGACTCCGTCGGAGCGTCGACCCGGGGGCTCCACCGACTCGGTTCGCCTTTTGTTGGCCACCGCAACAAGGCTTCGGATAGTGGCTCTCCATTCATCGAAGTTTCCCGTAGTGGGAGGAAAATCAAGGAGCAATCGCGCGCGGGCCTCGGCTGGCGTTGGTGGCAGCGAAACCTGCACGGATTGCGACGCGCCCGACTTGACCATGTCGAAGGAGCTCTATCACGACCCAGCGTCGCATGCCATCTTCACCAGCGCCTCGGCGGCGGGCAAGTCTTCTAAATCCCGGAGTGGCGCCGGGGCTCTTTCATGGCGACGCCGGGGTCTCGGCGCGATTACACCCGTTAAATGCCGCGCGCCGCTTGAGAGGAGCGCGCCGTCGACGCCGGCGTGGGAGTCTTGGAAGCCCAAGCGTCGCCTTCGGGCGGCGTGGCAGTGATCTTGGAAGGCCCCGTGCCACCTGCGGAGGGCCTGGCTCTGTCTTTGGATTTGGCGGCGTGCGGCCCGTTACCAGGCGCACGGACGTTGCCGCCTCCCAAACTTCGGCTGCTGGGACGGTATTGGTGTTCGCGAACGGCGCCCCGGGTCCTTTCACTACTAGGAAAAGGGCTATAGATGGAATGACACTAATGGCGCACCGGAAAGATGGTGCGCCATTAGTATATACTAATGGCGCACCGCAATACGATGCGCCATTAGAGTCTAAACTACTAATGGCGCACCATGCTTTGGGTGCGCCATTAGTACCAAATTTTTTAACTAGTGCGCCGTTCAAACATACTAATGGCGCATCCTGCCCGAGTGCGCCATTAGTAGTTGTAACTACTAATGGCGCACTGTGGTGTGGGTGCGCCATTAGTACCAAATTTTTTTAAACTAGTGCGCTTGTTCAAACATACTAATGGCACCCACACCCTGCGGCGCCTTTAGTATTTGTAACTACTATTGGCGCACCAGTGTGTGGGTGCGCCATTAGTATAGAAACTTTTTTTTGAACTAGTGCGCCTGTCCAAACATACTAATGGCGCATCCTGCCCGAGTGCGCCATTAGTAGTTGTAACTACTAATGGCGCACTGTGGTGTGGGTGCGCCATTAGTACCAAATTTTTTAAACTAGTGCGCCTGTTCAAACATACTAATGGCGCACCCACACCTCGGTGCGCCATTAGTAGTTGTAATTACTAATGGCGCACCAAAGGTGTGGGTGCGCCATTAGTATAGAAACTTTTTTTGAACTAGTGCTTGTTCAAACATACTAATGGCGCATCCTGCTTAGGTGCGCCATTAGTAGTGGTAACTACTAATTGCGAACCATGCAAGAGGTGCGCCATTAGTAAGTGGGCAGCAACAAGATATTTGGGACAGCCTCTCCTACCCACACACTCACTTTCTCCCCACTTCATTCTCTCCACCTCCTCCTTGTCTCGGGTGCCTCCTCTTTTTCACCTCATTTCCACCATAGATTCATTCAAATTAAGTGGTTAAATTACCTTGTTTTAATAGGTAAGTAAGGGGGGAAGCTATATTTAGGTTGTTCTCCTTACAACAATGTGCACATGCACTTTTTATGGCCTAGCTAGATCTATGTATGTTCGTGGTGTTGCATATGTTTGTGGTGTTTGCATATGTGTTTGTGTTTGGAGGTGTACTGGTATTTGAAATGCGATAGTTGCCAATATTTTGCCGGAATGTTGATTCATTTCCGTTTCAAGTAGAATTTTGGCATTAAGCATCCTTTTGGTCCTATTTTTAGGGAAAGTCATGCCAAATTTTTTCTTGGTTCTAAAATATCGCTTTTGCTCTACCTCAAGCAGCGACCATGGTCCGCGACGATGACCGAAGGCATCGCGAATAGGTTTTGAGGTCCGCGAAGGCCGAGATGCTTCAAAAGAACGAGACGGAGATAAGATGTCCGTGTCGAAGATGCAAGTGAAGAGCCTTATTGTGGACCCGGATTCCGGCAGGTGCGGGACCACCGCTGTTGCGTGGTTTCATGGATGGCTATCGGTGGCAAGGTGATGAAGATGACTACGAAGTCGCCCATGCGGGCCGGGCAAGAAATGAGGAAGGGCAGCAAGACAACCACCGCGGCTCGGGCGGGCGAGAAGACGAAGAATCCTCAGCGATGATCACGATTGTGATGTACATACGATCATCATGTAGAATATGCAGGACATGATGATGAGGAAGATGCCGGAGCAGGCGACGGGCATGATCATGAAGATGATGATGCCGGGCGGAGCGCACGACGCCGACCATCGATGGGCTGGGTGCAGGACCCTCATATTCAAGAGCTGCTTCTCAAGCAGACGGATAACTCAAGAGCTGCCGCCCGAGAGAAAGCCAAGATGGATCAACTTGAGTTAGACGCGGTTACTCCATTGTATGAAGGATGCAGGCCCGAGGATACCTACCGAAAGTAACGCTCATGGCCCCGGAGATGAAGGTAAAACACAAAATGACCGACGATGCTTCGACGAGAACATGTCATTTCGCACGAACGTCTTCCTAAGGGGAACAAGTGCCCGACCAGTTTGGAGGAGGCGAAGAAAATCGTGTGTCCTCTGGATTTACCGCGACGTGAAATACCATGTGTGCATGAACAATTGCATCATTTATCAGGACGAGCACGCTGGAGTCTACCATATGTCCGGTGCGGCGTCACTCGACATACAAGAAGAGGAAGAAAGCTCCTCGAAAAGTGGTGTGGTACTTTCCGATCACTCGCTCTGCAGCGCTTATTTCGCGGACCCTAAGGTAGCAAAGCTCCTGCGTTGGTACGCCGGATAGGGAGGAGAAGAAGCGGAAGATGACGCAAATGATCCGGAGATAGATAAAAAGACAAGATGCTGAGTCACCCTAAGGATGCGAGCCAGTGGCAAGCGTTGAACTTCAAGACTCGAATTTGGGAACAATCCAAGGAACATCGTATGGGCGCGAGCACCGATGGAGTCAATCCGTTTGGCAGCCAGAGAAGCACACATAGCACCTGGCCTGTGTTTGTGTGGATGTACAACCTTCCCCCCCGGTTGTGCATGAAGAGGAAGTACATTCACATGAGTATGCTAATTGAAGGGCCGAAACAACCAGGGAACGACATCAATCTGTATCTGGGGCTGCTGAAAGAGGAGCTTGACACGCTGTGGAAAACGCCAGCCAATACGTGGGACGCCGCAGAGAAAGAATATTTCCCTATGAGAGCCGCACTGCTCACGACGGTGCACGACTATCTCGGTTACGGATATGTCACGGGGCAGGTGGTCCACGGATTTTCTGGATGCGTCAGGTGCATGGATGACACAACGTATCGCCAGCTAGATAGAGATCCCGGGTCTTCGAAAACCGTGTTCATGGGACATCGAAGGTGGCTTCGCGACGATGACCCGTGGAGGAAACGCAAGGATCTATTCGATGGTGAAACTGAACCCGAAAACGCCTGCGGTACGGTGAGCGGCGAGGAAATAGACAAGCTGTTGGAAAATTGGAAAGGCTGCCCACTGCCGGGAAAGAAGCAAAAGGCGCCAGAGCCGGGAAAGAAGCGAAAGGCGCCAGAGCCGTTGCTGAAGGTATGGAAAACGAGGTCTGTTTTCTGGGACTTGCCGTACTGGAAGATCCACCGTGTGCCTCACAGCCTTGATGTCATGCATATCACGAAGAACGTGTGCGAGAGTCTGCTTGGTACCCTGCTCAACATGCGAGAGGACCAAAGATGGGCCAAAGCAAGGGCAGACTTGAAATCAATGGGCATCGAGCAGAGCTTCACGCTATATATGATGATGATGATGATGATGATGATGATGATGATGATGATGAGGCGAAGCAGGACACGTAAAGTCGTCGCCAAAGGCAAAAAGGCCAAGAAGACCGGAAATGACTACCTCCCGCGTGCTTCACTCTAAGTCGAGGAGATCGAGTAGTTTTTCACCTGCCTCCTAGGAGTAAAACTTCCTTACGATTACGCTGGGAAGATAAGCAGATACCTAGACCTGTGGAAGCAGAAGTTCAGCGGGATGAAGTCTCACGACTGTCACGCGCCGATGACGCAGATACTTCCAGTTGCAATCAGGTGGGATCATGGACGACACGTCTGCGGAAACGCTATTTGGCCTATGCAACTTCTTCAACATCATCTCTCGGAAGTCGATTGGCGTGAGGCAACTCGAAGGCTACAGGAAGAGATCGTGGTGATACTATGCGAGCTTGAGATGTACTTCCGCCCGCATTCTTCGACGTTATGGTGCATCTGCTGGTCCATATAGTGGAGGATATCATCCAACTCGGGCCGACGTTCGCACAAAGATGATGCCGCTCGAAAGGATGAATGGTGTCATCAAAGGATACGTTCGCAACATGTCACGCCCGAAGGAAGCATAGCCAGGGCTTTTCAATCAAGAGTGCATCTCCTACTGCACGAATTATCTAGGCATCGAGAACCCCGCTGGTCTGCGTCAACAGCACCTCGGCAGGCTCGCTGGATGGGGTCACCGTGAGGGTCGCCGAAATGCATGTCGACTTCGAGGGTCGACTTCGCCGACTTTGAAAGAGCAAACCTAGTCGCGCTACAACACATAGACGTGGTCGATCCTTGGGTGGTAGAGCACAAAACCTTTATTAAAAAGACGACAATGACCGAGGCCAACAGAGGACGGACGGAGATACACTCAAAGAGCACAACTCATGTTTCACGCGTTGGTTCAAGCATAAGCTTCGTTACCCTTTACATGAGGATTCTTCCGTGGAAGAACAACTCATATTCGCCTTTGTCACAGTGGCCGAGCACAACCTGGTGACCTATGAGGCGTCACGATATCAACGGCTACACATTCTACACCGAGGCCAAGGACATGAAGAGCGATGGTTATCAGTAACTCCGGGTAACGATGGAATCCTACACCGTAACGACAAGGACAGATACTACGGAAGGATCGAGGAGATCTGGGAGCTGAGCTACTGTTGGAGAGAAGGTCCCGATGTTCCGTGTCGATGGGCCAAGAACATCATAAAAGAAGACCGGTATTTCACCACCATGGTTATACCCGAAGCCAAATCCAAGATCAAGGGCGCAAACGTCACCACAAAAATGAGCCATGGGTACTGGCTTCCCAAGTGGACCAATGCTTCTTCATTACCGACCCGCCAAAGCCGGTCGTGTTGTCGTGAGGAGAGGCAAAAGGAAGATCATCGGAATGGATGGAGTAGCCAATGAGCAAGACTTCGACAAGTACGGCGACCGAGGATCGAACATGACGATTTATGATGAACTAGCAGCATACACCACAAGAAGAAGCAGGACCACCCTACCTAAACGACGTCCGTTCCACAGCAGAACTCCATTTGCGAAAAAGAAGGGCAAGAAGATTGTGAACAGATAGCTAGCTAAGATCGATTGTATTTAAATCGTAGCCTTCATTTCTCGATTGTATTTCATGGGTACTTTTTGAACTATCATGAATATTTTTAAATTTCATGGACACTCGATCTCGATCCCCCTCCATCTCGATCGCTATCCCACCTCGCCAGATCCGGCCCCCCTCACCGCCGAGCACCCCCCCAGTCCACCGTCACGCCACGACCCCGCACCCTCGATTCCCTCCATCTTTTAAAATGGCTTTTAAATGCTAATGTCTTATAAAAAATGCTACTGTCTTATAAAAAAAAATGCTTTGTCTTATAAAAAATAAGTATCAAACAGCTTTTTAAATGCTACTGTCTTATAAAAAAATATTACTGTTATTATTTAAACAAGTTTGAACATTTTTAAACACAAATAAGTATCAAACAGCTTTTTTAAATGCTAAAAAAAATTTGTGGAGCCCACCTCGATCCCCCTCCATCTCGATCGCTGTCCCACCTCGCCAGATCCGGCCCCCATCGCCGCCGAGCACCCCAGTCCACCCACCGCCGCCACCCCCGCACCTCGATTCCCTACTCAACCGCCACCCCCCACACAAGCACCGTCTTATAAAAATAAGTATCAAACAGCTTTTTAAATGCTACTGTCTTATAAAAAATATTATCATTATTATTTAAACAAGTTTGAACATATTTAAACATAAATAAGTATCAAATAGCTTTTAAATGCTAAAAAAAATTTGTGGAGCACAGGAGTCGAACCCAGGGACCTCCCGTGTGAGAACTAGAGGCTGACCAATCGAGCTAGTAGAGTGGGCTTGACATGGATAGGTTACAGTAGTAGATAACCTTTTGGCTTTTGTGGAAATAAAAAAAAATACTAATGGCGCACCACGGTGAGGTGCGCCATTAGTGTGGACATGCTAATGGTGCACCGCGTGAGGTGCGCCATTAGTATTGTAGCCCCTTCGCCCGATCCCCCTTCGCCCGATCCCCTTCGCCTCGATCCCCCTGTGATTTCTCCCTCTCGCCCCCGCCCGCCTTGCCGCCGCTGCCCTCGCCCTCGCCCTCGCCCTCGCCCTCTCCCTCCCTCGCCCTCTCCTCGCCGCTTGGGGCCTTGCCGGGCCTTGCGCGCCGCCGCCGACCCGCCCGACCCACTTGGCCGGGCCGCCCGGGCCTTGCGCCCGACCCGCCGCCCCGAAGAGGCCCTTGAGTTTGCCGGAATGTCGATTAACTTCCGTTCAAGCAATTGGGTACTCCATATGTCCTATTTTCAGCAAAGGTCATGCTGAAATTTTCCGTGAATTTTAGCATGACTTTGCTAAAAATAGGACATATGGGGTACTTGTGACTAATGCATGGGCCGGGTATCTTAGTAGTTAATTAAGTAGGATTAAGTGCCCCGGCGTACTTGTGACTAATGCATGGCTTTTAGGGTGCCTCGTGTCGATAAAAACCGAAATGATGAAAAGTTAGGATTTTAGGGTGCCTTGGCGCCGAAAAACCCTCAATGATAAAAGCTTAGATTTTAGGATGCCTCGGTGTCGACAAACCCTAAATGATGAGACCATGATCTTGTTCCTTGACAATAACCAACTTTGACCAAACTTTGTTTCTATTTAGAGAGAAACATGGCCCACAACGATGAGGCCGGGGTTCGGGCGGCAAGGCATTCTCGGGAGTCTGTCCCAGAGATGGAGGAACAACCTCACTTGTATGAGGCCGCCGCCTTTCCCCACCGATCCCGAGACCACGGATGGTGCCGCCGAGGATGACCACACCGATGCCACCACCGATGGTGCCGCCGAGGATGCCACCATCGATGATGGCGGCGACGCACAGATGGCAGCCACCGAAGAGGCAACGGAAGGACCGGCGCCCGATCGTGTTCCGCACCCTCAAGGAGGAAGTTATCAAGTGGACTCCAACGGGAATCCAACGGCGCCGAACGAATAGTCAAGGGTACTCGCTTCAGCTCGGGTGCATTGTCCGGAGCACCGTCTCGATCAACACCGAGAACCTGAGGCATCCTGACCGAGGGAATTTGCGCAACCTCCTCTTCACGAAGCTGCACGAATGATACAAGTTCCCCGCTGAATTTGAAAACACAAGCCTCAAAGGGAATAAAGTGAACAATGCTACCCTCACGAAGATGAGCAAGGCCCTGTCTACTTGGAAAAGCAATGTGAAGAGAATGATCGAGAAAGGTGAGAGTTATCAGAAGATCAAGGAGAAAATCCTTCGATCACCGAAGATGACTACAACGACTTCAAGATCAATTGCTCGAGCACCGCAAGCTCCCAATCAAGTGAGTGGGGAAACAAATGCGGAGCTGAACATAGGGGAACACACACTCGGTCCCGGCGGTTACAGAGTGGCGGAGCCTATATGGGACAAGGAGGAGGCGGACCGTGCCGAGCAAGGCCTACCGCCTCTTCGATACATACGGCGGTGACAAGTAGACCAGGAACTTTGTCGGGGCCCGGTACAAGAAGGACCCGAAAACAAAGGAGCTTACCACGGATCCAAGACCAGGCAGCTTGAGCTTGTTACGTAAGGAATACACCCAGCGTAATTAGCTCCATATGGTTGCATTCTAATTAATGAACCCGAATTTCTAAATGGTTCACATTCCTTCCGCAGCGATCGAAAGCAGAGCTGGGTCGACTCAGAGCAACCCTTGGGACACCATTCTAAATAGGGGTTGAATGTAATGAAGAACAAGGATAAGCTCAAGAAGTCGACGTCACCGGTCGTGTGGCGGCAAAGGCTTGTCGACAAAATGGGGTCATACTATACCGCTGGTGTGCGGAAGGAGAAAAGACCAGCTCGGAAAGCCAGCGCGAGAGGTTCAAGGACTCAAGGAACAGGTGGCGCTGGATTCCGGAGATTGTCCAAGAGCAAGTGGAACAACGACTCGAGCGACGATCACCGCCCTTGTGCCTACCTTTGATCTCGGGGTTGAGTGCGTGGATTGCGGGCGCCAACAGTGGCCGCCGATTCCTAGCTTCACGGCCAGCAACTCAGATAATGCGATGGCGGGGCCATTGGTGCCTCCATGAGGCGGCATTGGTGTCTCCGACGCCGCACGGGAGCTGAATGCACCGGGTGTACGCCGCCGGCACCTCTGCAGCAAGCGCCCCTCCGTCCATCGCACGCCGCCGTTGGCGGTGCCTCTACATTAGCCGAGCTCGACGCCATCATCACGGTAACTAATTAAGCCTCTCTCGCCGAGGACTTCATCTCCTTGCCTTTTGATCGGGCATCCCCGACGCCCTACATGTTTTCGCAGCGCCGCCGACGTTCCGTGCACTCTCCTCCACTTCGTGAACAACGAGTTGGTCGATGTCGCCAAGGGCAAAATCGTTCAACCGGGCAACCCCTTGTTCCATGGTACCCAGATGCCACCCAACTTGTTTAGGGTTCAACTGGTTCGGGTGATGCCACGCTGCGACGACTTGTTACCTCCGAATCGACCCGTCGGGGCCGACGATGATGACGTGATGACCCTCAGCGCCTGCCTGAGCTGGCCCCTGCTTTGGCCGAAGAGCCAGATTCGTTTGGGGGCGGGGGACACCACCCCACAGACAACACCGCCAGTCGTGCCGGCGCCAAGTCGTCCCCTTGGCAAGACCGCCGCAACGGTGCCGGACTTCCCTATGCCATCGGATCCAAACATGCATATGGCATGGATCGTAATGACGACGACGACGACTATGATACATTTGGCAACGTCGATCAAGATTTTGCCGAGCATGGGTACGATGGCGACTTCATGGGGCCTCCTTCTCAAGAACCAAACCCAACAAAAGACGGTGCGATCTAGCTCAGACAGCGGAGAAGCCAAGTTGCAACAGCGCCACCGCTGCTCAGCTCTCGAGACGCCTCCAATGCCGACTTCACCGAGCCTCTCGATAGGCGAGGTGCAAAATATTATCAGCCCCAACACACTCAAGAAGGCGGTCTGTGGAGCAAAACTCGGTCCCATTATAGGAGAAGAAGAAGGCACGCAAAAGAAAGACTAAGAAGGGTGCGAGCCAGCCGGCACCGAGTACGATCCGTGCTTCAGACGGGCCACCTTCACCGCAGGATATCTCGAGGAGGGTGCATGTGGCGGGTAGGGCGATGCTACCGACAAATATGCTCAATGCTGCAACCGGTGCTATGCGCGGAGTCTCGTGATGACAGTGTTCTTTCTTTGGAGAAGCGGCGTCTCGTGGAGAAGGATGTGGCATACCCGGTTTCGCGCCAAGGTGCCAGAGGGCAAGGGCTTTGTGGATAACTCCATCGGGCGTACGATCGTCCTGCGTTTTGATGACATCCACGCTATGTTGAACCTTCATCCGCTGCACTACACCTTCGTTCGGCTATTTTCGCTGAGTTTGGAGATGCGGATCATTCGCAACAAGACCCCGGACATCGTGATAGTCGACCCCTTCTACATGCGTGCCAAGATCTTGGGCAGCGCTGGGACCGCAAGTCGCGAAGTTCTTACCTCGAAGGCGTCATTCGCAAACCAAGAAAAGGATAACTTCCTCGTGCCTTACTTTCCCGAGTAAGTCCTCCCTCAACCGGCCCGTAACATATGAATTCTTACATTTCGATCGTTTTTCTTTTAACATTCCGTGTTTTCTGCAGTGACACACGTTGCACGCTCATCCTCCTAAGCCCTAAATATTCCATGGCCACGTATTTCGACCCGGACCGTCAGTCGAACGTAGACTACACAAATGTCAAGAAGGTTCTTGATGATGTTCTCCCCGGCTACGCCAAATCTGGAGGCACCTTCACCAGGCCTATTCGTAAGAACGGCAAGCACGTGTTCTCCCAATAACACGACGCTCGCTGCGTCAAGCAGTCACCGGGCGGTCGGCGGGTGCCTACTACGCCATCCATCACATGCGGCGATCAGACGGGACCATCATCAACTTCGCTACCGAGTAAACTCCAAGATTGGGCCGCGAGCGTGTCGGCAATCCAGACGCGGACCTCCGAGCAAGAATTCTTTCGCATCGATCGGAGTTTGCGGAAATCATCCATCAAGATGTCCTTCGCACTGGGCAGTTCTACCTCGAAATCAACCGTCCAATAGTGACATCGACACAATGCTACAAATGCAGGATGACAACGCCTGCTCTTTCATGACTCCCACGATAGACGGGCGGCTTCATCCACGCCCGTCCCTTGAGTCGAGTTGTCTAGATTCTGAAACATCGATTGGGTCATGTTGTAATTAAACTTTAATGAACTTGTAGTATGTCTCTTTGGTTTCGAGAGTCGTTCAACTTAGATGTAATCGATGCTATTAATGTCTTGCTTTTCTCTTCCGATCGTTCTGTGGCATACTTATATATTGCTTATGTATTGTCTGTGAATTGGTACTAACGTTTCGTTTGGCTAGAGCATAGCGATGCCGACGAAAGTAGAGAACAAGGGTAAGGTACCCTGAGTCTACGATGAATGGGAGGAGAGTCGGAGACAGGTTCACCGATTCAGCGGTAACAGTAACAAAGGGTACACCACTAGGGCCGAGGCCGAATCTAGATACGCCCGCTATCTAGCGGGAGTGGGAGGGAGCGTTGGAGGAACCGGATGAAGACGAAGTTTCATCGTGATGATGCTCATCGTGATGACCGCAGCTCTCTTCTATGTGATGGTAGTTTAGATGATCGATATCGACTTGTAATGCGAAGATAAACTCGCTACTTTCATGGTCTCGAGACTTGTAATATAATGTTCTATCTTTGTTCGGTCTTTTCAATTCGGAGACTAATATGATGAATTGTATTCGGAGACTAATATGATGAATTGTATTCAAGGACTAATCTTCTATTGTATTTGATGAATCTATTGTTGATGTGTGCTGTCTATATTTTGTCAAATTATACATTTTGTAACCTGTGCAAAAACAGAAAATAAAAAAAAAAAAACCTAATATTCATACTAATGGCGCATCACATGACAGTAGCGCCATTAGTATGACAAAGGCATACTAATGGCGCATCACCGGGAAGTGCGCCATTAGTATGCTGCGTTACTAATGGCGATTCGGAGGTGGTGCGCCATTAGTATGCCAAAGCACTGGTATACATGCCCACAGGAGGCATACTAATGGCGCACCCTTGCATATACTAATGGCGCACCGGTGGTGCGCCATTAATATATCAGATACTAATGGCGCACCGGGTGGTGCGCCATTAGTATACAGAATACTAATGGCGCACGGGTGGTGCGCCATTATACCGATACTAATGGCGCACCGGTGGTGCGCCATTAGTATAGAGATACTAATAATGGCGCACCAGGTGGTGCGCCATTAGTAAAAATTACTAATGGCGTGCTGTCAATGGCGCACCTCTGATGCGCCATTAATGGCCATATTAGGTGCGCCATTAGTAGTGGTATTTCTAGTAGTGTTTCTGCGACCGGTCCGCTGCTCGCCCGTGTCGGGACGGGATGTCCGGCTTCCGACGGGCCAACCGCCATCGTCATCTTCTTCTTGGGCGCCATGATGATGAAGAAGCGTCGAACTAACTGCTAGAGCCGATTCTCACAACTGCGAACCCCTACCTGGCGCGCCAAAGATGTCGGTGGGAACGACACCTATGGGATCACAAGAATCCCTACTACGGTCGGCGAAGCGCGGGGTCGTGAGAAGAGCGGATCAAACAGATAGCACACGGTTTCCTTATCCAGGTTCGGGCCGCGAGGATGCGTAAAACCCTACTCCTGCTTTGGTGGTTTGTTTATCTATGTTCTTGAACTAGCAATGGGGCGTGAGGAGCTCCAAAAAGCCGAATCCTCCTCCTGGTCGCCTTGGGCCTCCTTTTATAGGGAAAGGGGTTGCCATAGTGGCACACAGGAGGTGGAAAGGGTGTAGTGATGCGAGTTTATCCCTCGCATTACATGACAAGGCGCCTTTAATGAGTCTTTCTTAGGTGTCCTTGCTTTATCGGGGACGGGGGAGAGCCCTGTCTCGTCCGTCCGCCGCCTCTCTTCGTGTCGACACGCCGCTGGCTGTGAGGTGCTCGTGGTGCCATGTAGGCAGGCAGGCAGCTGAGGTGGCGCAGTGGTGGGTCTCCACGAAGATTCGCTTGCCGCCACGCAGGTGCCTGCCCAACTGGTTGGGTCGGCAGCTGCATGCGAACGGTGGTGGAGGTTTGATTGGCATGGGCCTAATGGTGGCCCTACGGGTGTTCTTGGCAAGGGCCTCGCTGTAGCCCCGGCAAGGGTCCTGCCGTGGCGCCTGATATCATCCTCAGCAAGGCTCTTGCCGGGGGCCTTGTGGTCCTCCTTGGCTGGGATCCCGCCAAGGATCGTCATCTTCTATAGTGTGTATCTGATCTTGAATGTCTTCACAAAGATCTGCATGCCACCACGGGGATGTCTCCCGAATCCATGCCCCATGGGGGCAGTGGACTCGAGGGTGATTCGCTCCGTAGGTGTGGGGTGAGCTGCCACGGCAAGGGTCTTGCCGGGTTTGCTAAAACCGCCTCCCAACAAGGATCTTGCCGGGGGAGTCCGCTCCGTCCCCTTTGCTCTTTGTGGTCTTGGTCTTAGCGTCGTTATGCTCCTTTCGAGCTTCGGCCTTACCTTGTCTCACCTCCCTTGCCTTGTTCAGTGCGGTGGTGCCCGCGGCTCAGACTGCCCGTGCACAGTTATAGGGGTACAAAAAGTGTACCCCTCTTTTTGTACACTGACACGCCGCCGCTGGGTGGAAAGTGAACAGCTGCGCCGGTAGTGGATTCCCTCCCTCGCCAACGGTGACAGCGGCGTTAAGCCTCGTTCCCTTCCCGGCGGATGTCGGGGAGGCTGATCGGACCCACGAACACCTATGGGGCCGGCGGACCAGGCCCCTTCTGGTTCGGAGGGGGGCGGAGATCGCACGAAGGGCGGATCGAGGCGAAGCACACGAGTAGTTTTTACCCATCTTCGGAGCTCTCCGGAGAGATAATACTCCTACTGCTGCTTGTCTGGTTGTATTGCGTTCTTGCTAGGGAGCGATGAGAGCTACAAGACCTAGCGTGAGTGTCTCTGGTCTCGAGTGAGTCGAATGGACCGAACCCTCTCTACGTTGTGCATGGTCCTCCTTTTATATGATCAAGGGGTCTCCGACAGGTGGCAACGTAGGTGAGGGTACAAATGTAAAAACAGTAGTTGGTACACCTACTTGAACAGTGTACAGTGCAATATACCTAACCCTGACGGCAATGGACAAAAGCATTAAATGCCCGTCCTCGTCCGCCTAAACAAAGGCAACAGGGACCGTCAGTGCGCCACCGCTTGCCACGATGGTAGGCTTGTCGCTGCCGCTTATCGCTGCTCCCGCTGGCTGCCTGACCTCTTGACACGCCAAGCATGGACTGGTCCCATGGCGACATGTTGATGGATGAGCTGGAGCGGTGATGAAGAGAGGTTGCCTGCTGCGACAAGTGCTTTGCCGCGGCTGAATCCTTGTCGGGACCGGAGGCTTGTCGCGCTCCGAGCCTTCCCGGCAAGCTCCTCTTGCCGGGGTCTTGTCTTCTGCGTGCCTTGAGTGGCCTTCCCGGCAAGCTCCTCTTGCCGGGGCCTTGTCTTCTTGGTTAAATACTTTGTTCTTGAATGGCTCCAAAGGAACCACGGAGGATCTTGGCGGTGACCAGGCAAGCCCTGCCGCGGGGTGCTGCAACTGCCCGTGCACAAGTTCGGGATACTAGGGTACCCCTACTCTAGTACACCGACAGGAGCCCTCGAACTGGTCAAGACACGGTGCCGAAGCGCTGTCGGGCCAGGCCCAAAACAGTGCACGGTCACACGCTGCCTTGATCACGCCAGTAGCTCGCCCGACCCACCACGTCCCCCACTAACGGCACGCATCGAACGTGGCGTTGTGTGAGAGATCGTGGGCGTGGTCGTGGGGGTTTCTTTATTAGGAAAAGCGGAACGTCCGCCCCCTCCCCCTCCTTATAAACAGGGGAAACAGGGGCAGGTCGTCCACCACACCATCACTGTCTTGTCAAGAAAACCACCGCCGCTCCCCCCTTCTTCTCTAGTGCGAAGAGAGCAGCGCTCCGCCCCCTTTCGCCACAGCACCATCAACGCCGTCGGCCCACCTCCCGCTCCTTGGCGCCGTCCAGCGTCTGCGTCAGAGTGGTAAGCTTCAGTTGAAGGTCCACCTTGGAATCCTTGGCGGCGTCGAGCTCCTTGCCCCTCTCGGCGAGACGGCCCTGCAGCTCGCCAAGAGTGTAGGCGTCCTTCTCGCGCTCGTGCTTGAGCGCGGCAAGCTCCTCGCCGCTCTTCTGAAGACTGGCCTCCAGCTGAGCCACCTTTGTCTCCAGCTCCTTCTTGGCGGCCTCGGCGGCTGCGGCAGCATCCTTCGCTTCCTTAAGCGCCCCGCCAAGTGACTCCTCGCGCGCGACAAGCTCGTCCTCGTGGCTGTCCAGGTTGACCTTCCGCTGCGCCAGCTCGCTTTCCTGTGCGGACAGCTTCTCGACGGTCAGCCGCTGCTCCTCCTCAGCTGCGGCCTTCTCAAGGATGAAGGCCGTGCGCTCCTCGGCGAGTTGCTCCCGCCCTTCTGCTATGTTCCGGAGAGTCTCTTGGTTGGCGCCCTGGAGTTCCTCTGCGCATATCTCCATGTCTGTTGCCGCCCTCGCGACAAGTGCTTCCCGGGACTCCAACTTGGCTTGCCCGGCGTGGTAGAGCGACAGCAGCTTCTTCAGCAACTGCTCCTCCTCAGACTCGCCGCTGCTGCTGCTTGGCGCGTCCACCAACGTCAGCCCAGCGGAGGCGAGCAGCTCTTCGTCGAAGGTCTCTCCCTCGACCAGCGCCCTGGAGCTCGACTCCCATGGAAGCTTGATGAAGACGCCGTCGCCGGCCTTCAAGTAGGCGCCGGGCTGGGGCTCTTCGGAGCCTGACCTGCAGCAGCGACGGGGGAGTCGGCGGTCGGTGTAGCGCCTGGCGCTCCTGCGGCCCCAGGGCCGTCAGTGCGATCGCCTGACCCCTCGCCAGCTTCTGCGGCGGCAGCCTCGGTGGCCTCCTCGCCGACAGGCTCGTCAGCGCCGGCCTCTTCTTCCACGACGGCGACTTCGTCAGTGTTGCGGCGCGCTTCCTCCTCGCCGGCGACCTCAGTCTCCATCGGCTCTATGGCAGACAAAGAAAGAACAGTCAAGCAGGTATTCAAAGAAAAATAGAAGAAAACAATCCCAAGGGAAATTTTCGCACAAGAGGATTACCTGCAACGGGATCTGCAGCCATGGTCTCGACCACTGGAGGATCACTGGTGCTATTCCTTGCCGGAGTAGCCTCCCTTGCCGGAGGAAGCTCCCTTGCCGGAGAATCTTCCCTTGGCGGCGTAGTCGAAGGAGACAGAATTTCGGGGGCGGCTTCCGGGCCCTCCTGATGAGGCTGCTCTGCTCCTATGAAGAAGCACCCATGCACACCTAACAGTAAGGGGAAAACCGCATACTTAATCTGGGGGCTGCTCTGAGGAAGGGTTGCCGGGTCCGGCAAGGGGGTCTCAGACGCGCCTCCTGTTGCCACGGGTGGATCGTCCTCAACAACGACCGCCGGGGTCTTGGCTCTCTTCGACGTTCTCTGGGCTAGTGCCCTGGAAAGGAAATAGTTCAGAACGAAGCAAATCAGATTCAAGATGAAGCAATAAAATTGAAGAAATACAAGCACAATATTGAAGCTTACTCTTCTTCTTCCTCCTCGGAGCTGAGCACGGAGAAGTCAAACTCCGGCTCACCTCCGGTGCGACGAGGCGGAGGGGTGGGCTCTCTTGGCCGCTTGGCGGAGGCATCGGCGGTGGCCTGGGAGGATCCCGCCCAGCTTGTCGCAGTGTGGGGTGCTCCAGCGGCAGCGTCGCTTGCTGCCGGTAGAGCGCGTCGCCGTGCTGCTGTTGTCGGCCCGTCTGCCGCCCGTCTTGTCTCAGCCTTGCGGAGACGCCTCTTTAAGCGGGCCTGGGGCTCCGTTGGCGGCAAGGCGCTGGATGGTGGGGAAGCAGCGCCCTCGGCTGGTTCGCCCGACTCGGCCTCGGGTTCGGCAAGCTCTTCCTCGCCGGCGAACTCCCTTCGCTCGGCAAGGCTTGCCGCCTCGGCTGCGTCCGCCTCCTCCACGGTGTACCCGAAGACGCCAGTGGCAGCAGCTGCTGCCGCCTCCTCCAGCCTGGTGGCTATGCGCACCATCTCTTCGTCGGTGGTGTCGCGGGTGAGCCTCTTCTGCTCGTCGGAGCGGATCGGCACTTCTTCCAAGCTGTCGAAGAACTGCTGCACGAAGTCGTCGGGAGGCTCTTGCGAGTTGGAGCGAACCCATGAGAATCGCACAACGGCATCATGGCCACGATGCGGTCGGCGCAGAGTTGTTGCACAATGGGATGACCCCCTCGGCAACCTAAACCACTCGGGGTGATCGGGTCGTTCTTGAACAGCTCTAGCAGCATCGCATCCAACTCCAAGACGGTGAAATTCCGATTAAGGCCGGCGCAGCCTCATGATGTCCGCCGCATTTTGGAACTCCCAAGCAGGCCTCCTCCTCTCCTGCAAGGGAAGCGATGGGCGGCGAAGGAAATCATGCCAAGCTGCGCTTACGGTGAGTCCGGCAAGCCTGAGGCGCAAAATCCGGGTCTGACTATCTTCAACCTAGCATCTTCGGCGCCAAGCTGCTCCAATCGTTGCCGCGCACTATTGGGGTTTGGCGCCTGACGATGAAGGTTGCGGGTTCTCCTCACGATCCAACACCAATTGGCTCTCCACTCCTCCCACTTGCTGCGGAACTCTCCTTCCAGATAGGCCTCTTTCTTGCCGACCACAGGAGACCCAAGCAATCCCCTGGGCAAGCGGCTCCCCTCTCTCAACATGGGGCATGAAGAAGTGGCGGAAGAGGGCTACGTTGGGGTGGATCCCGACAAAGTTTTCGCAAAGGTGTGCGAAAACTGCCATGGTCAGAATGGCGTTGGGGGTGAAATCAAGGAGGCGGAACCCGTATGTGTTCATAATGTCACAAAAGAACTCAGAGAAGGGCGGGCAGAGCCCGCAATAGAAGAAAAGGGCAAAGAAAGGATACCCAGTTGGGGCTAATTCCGAAGCGATGGCGGGGAGTACCTTCGTGTGCGGATGCGCACGCGTCTCCGTCGACCAGAAAAGGTAGAAGCCCTCCCTCAGCTCCTTTGCGTCGGGCTGGGGGGAGAAGATGGCCCGCTCCTTTTGCAGCGCCGCGAGCCGCTGCACCTCGGCCGACTTGACGCCCTTCCCCTTGTTAGCTTTCGGAGCCATGGCGGAGGCGGCGGAGGAGGCCGACGGCGTTGATGGTGCTGTGGCAAAAGGTACTCATGGACGGAGGTAGCAGCATCAATATCCTCTATTATGAGACCTTTCGCCGCATGGGGTTGACTGATAAGGACTTGAGGATGTCCAACACTGTCTTTCATAGGGTGGTGCCTAGTAAGTCGACGTACCCAGTTGGTAAGATTGAACTGGAAGTGGCCTTTGGAGATGAGTATGATTCTAGAGCTGAGAAATTAACTTTTGAGGTGGTCAAAATCAAGAGTCCATATCATGCTCTGTTTCGTCGCCCGACTTCTGCCAAGTTCATGGCACGACTGTGTTATGTTTATCTGCAGCTTAAGACGCCGGGTCACAAGGGCACCATCACTGTGGATGGCTGTCAAAAGGTAGCCCTGGAATGTGAGGAGGGCGATGCGGCTTATGCTGAGTCTGTTTGTGCAGCAGATGAGCTGAAGTTTTATCAAGACAATGTTGACCCGAAGGATCAGAGACCTCGTCCAGACAGCCCTAGCCCAGCAAGAGACTTATTCTTACAGCCGGGACAAGATTCATTCAACTCCTCCGCCATGGTTAGCTCCGGCTCGTCCAAACCGGAGTCCGAGTAACAGCAGGCACATGGAATCAGAAGCTTTCTCAAGCAATGCCCAGCGCCGTAACCAGCCTGGCGGTTATAATCTGGTACAAGACCGAATGCGTCAGGAGGACGAGCGGGCGGCTCAGCTAGCGGCTCAACAGGTGGCTCATCAAGATCTCGCAGAGTATCCAACGACTTCTGTTGGAGCAGGAGTGGCTACTAGAACCGGCGGTGTTCCTTGTTTGGTGCCGTCTCTGCGGGATGTACGTCTACCCAAGGACTTCAAGGGACCTCGGAAGGTGCCGAATTACACGGCCGACTTACAGCCCTGAGCATGGATCGAAAGTTATGAGATGGCCATGGAGCTATTGGAGGTCAGCGACACAGCAATGGCTAAGTACTTCACGATGATGTTGGATGGAACGGCCCGGTCTTGGTTAAAGGGTTTGCTGCCCAATTCCATTAGCTCATGGGCAGAACTAAAGGCCCGGTTTATGCAGAACTTCAAGGACACTTGCAAGCAATCTATGTCAATTGTGGACTTGACCAATTGTAAGCAGGAGGAGGGTGAATCCACAACTCATTGGGTGCGCCGGGTCAAGGAGATAATACATTCATCTGATAAGATGGACGCCGGCTCTGCAGTCCTCATGTTGGAGAAGAACTGCCGTTTTGAGCCGCTAAGACAGAAACTGGGGCGCCTTAAGCGTGATTGCAATGATATGGGCACGCTGATGGCAGCTTTAGTCAAATACGCCGACTCTGATAATACCAAGGATCCCGCGTCTGATGAGGAAAAGACAGGGAAGGTAAAGAAGAACGGCAATGGAAAGGGTCAGCAGCATAACCCGATGAATCAAGTAGGCAACAAGCGTAAGGCTGAGGGTAACCCGGAGTTTGTGGCCAATGCCAATGCGCAGGGTAACAATCAGAGACGTAAGGGTAAACCGCCCCCTCGGTCTGGCGGGTCAGGCCCATCTCTTGAGCAGTTACTCAATGAGCCTTACCCGAGGCACGGCACCCGGGAACGACCCGCCACCCACTTATGGAAAGATTGCGCGATCATGAAGGCCGTTAAAAATTCCAACACGTTTGATGGCAATCACGGGTCGGGCGGCGGCTCAGGAGCCGGCGGATTTCATGGCCCGGGAGGTGGTTCAAGTTCCGGCTTTCAGGGACATCAAGGTTGTTATAATCAACAGCAGTCTGGTCAAGGGGGGCAACAGCAGCAGCAGTCGGGTTATCAAAGCCACCCGAAGCAGCTGAATAGTGGGCACTATCACGTATTCACCACTAACTTGTGCAAACGTGACGGAAAGGTTCATAAGAGGGCCGTGAATTACATTGAGCCAGCGGTTCCCGTTATTTGAGGTGGTCGAACAACCCATTATATGGAGCAGGGAAGATCACCCCCTCCGGGTTGATAATCCGGGTCAGTTGGCCTTGGTGGTAGCACCTCAAGTTGGTGGATATAAAATCACTAAGGTACTCATGGACGGAGGTAGCAGCATCAATATCCTCTATTATGAGACCTTTCGCCGCATGGGGTTGACTGATAAGGACTTGAGGATGTCCAACACTGTCTTTCATAGAGTGGTGCCTAGTAAGTCGGCGTACCCAGTTGGTAAGATTGAACTGGAAGTGGCCTTTGGAGATGAGTATGATTCTAGAGCTGAGAAATTAACTTTTGAGGTGGTCAAAATCAAGAGTCCATATCATGCTCTGTTTCGTCAGCCGACTTACGCCAAGTTCATGGCACGACTGTGTTATGTTTATCTGCAGCTTAAGACGCCGGGTCACAAGGGCACCATCACTGTGCATGGCTGTCAAAAGGTAGCCCTGGAATGTGAGGAGGGCGATGCGGCTTATGCTGAGTCTGTTTGTGCAGCAGATGAGCTGAAGTTTTATCAACACTGTCTAAAGAAGCCAACCATCGAGCATGACCCGGCGATGAAGTTTAAGTGGGCTGATGAAACCAAGCTTGTTGATTTCACTCCAGGCGATTCGTCTAAGCAGTTCAGTATCAGTGCCAATTTGGATCCTAAATAGGAAAGCGCGCTCATCGAGTTCATCCGTGAGAACCGGGACATCTTTGCATGGAAACCTTCTGACATGTCGGGTGTACCGAGAGAACTCGCTGATCACACTCTCAATATTGATCCAAAGTATAAGCCGGTCAGGAAGTTTCTTCGACGGTTCAGCGAAGAGAGATGGAAAGCTATTGGAGAGGAAGTCGCCCGGCTCTTAGCGGCTGGGTTTATTATGGAAGTTTTTCACCCGGAGTGGTTGGCTAACCCGGTGCTTGTGCTCAAGAAGAACGGCACCTGGAGGATGTGTGTGGATTACAAGGACTTAAATAAGGCTTGTCCGGCTGATCCCTTTGCTCTCCCCCGTATTGATCAAATCATTGATGCTACAGCGGGTTGCAAGCGTTTGAGTATTTTGGATACTTACTCCTGTTATCATCAGATCAAAATGGCAGTTAAGGACCAGGAGAAGACGGCTTTCATTACTCCATTTGGAGCCTTCTGCTATGTTTCTATGCCATTTGGGCTCAAGAGTGCTCAGGCAACTTATCAGCGATGCGTACAGAACTGTCTCCACGATCAGATTGGGCGCAATGTTCACGCTTATGTGGATGACACCGTGGTGAAGTCCACAGACAAGGAAACCTTGATATCTGATTTAAAAGAGACCTTTGATAATCTCCGGGTTTATTAGAGGATGCTTAACCCGACAAAGTGTGTATTTGGTGTACCTGCAGGCAAACTTTTGGGTTTCCTGGTCTCAAACAGAGGCATTGAAGCTAATCCGGAGAAGATCAAGGCAATTACCTCCATGGCTAAACCGGCGTGCATCAATGATGCTCAGCGATTGGCGGGTCGTGTTGCAGCTTTAAGTCGGTTCATAAGTCGGTTAGGTGAGAAGGCCCTACCGCTGAATCAGATGATGAAGAAAACAAACACTTTTGTCTGGAGTGATGCTGCTAATACTGCCTTTGAAGATTCAAAAAGACGGTTATGCGAGACGCCGGTCCTTGCGGCTCCCACTGATAAAGAGCCGTTGCTGTTATATGTGGCTGCTAACTCACGAGCTGTCAGTGTTGCCATTGTGGTGGAGCGTAAGGAGGCTGGCAAGGAGCATCAGGTTCAACGGCCGGTTTACTACATCAGTGAGGTGCTTATTGAGTCTAAGCAAAGGTATCCGCATTGGCAGAAACTTGTTTACGGAGTGTTTATGGCAAGCCGGAAGCTGAAGTGGTATTTTCAAGGTCATCCTATAACTATGGTAAGTTCTGCCACCTTGGGAGACATCATCCAGAACAGGGAAGCCACGGGACGAGTCGCCAAGTGGGCCATTGAGCTTGGGCCTCATGGTTTGAAGTACATGCCATGCACCGCTATTAAAACTCAAGCCTTGGTGGATTTTATCAATGATTGGACGGAGTTACACGCACCCGAGGAGAAGCCAGATAACACATATTGGACTATTCACTTTGATGGGTCCAGGCAGTTGGAAGGCTCGGGGGCTGGAGTTGTTTTAACTTCCCCCCGAGGTGACAAATTTTGTTATGTGCTCCCGCTTATGTTTCCTTGTACTAACAATGCAGCTGAGTACGAGGCTTTACTCCATGGTCTCAGGATGGCCAAGGAGATGAGTTTGAGCCAGGTAAGGTGTTTGGGTGACTCAGATCTTGTGGCTCAACAAGTGTCAGGCAAGTGGGATTCTAAGGATCCCCTTATGGAGGCTTACCGTCGTGAAGTTGATGTTGTGGCTGGACATTTCAAAGGTTATCAAGTGGAGCACATTGCTCGAAGGAAGAATCAGGCGGCTGATGCTTTAAGCCGGCTGGGGTCTCAGCGTAAGCCGGTGCCGCCTAACACCTTTCTCGATGTTTTGCATAATCCTTCTGTCAAGATACCTACAGAGGAAGAACTAGCAGTGCCAGACCCGGAGGCACAACTGGTGGCAGCCCTGCACGTCATCCCGGATTGGACAGTGCCATATTTGGCCTATAAGACCCGGGGGGAGTTGCCTGAGGATGAGACTTTGGCGAGACAAATCATCAGGCGATCTAAATCTATGACGATTGTTCATGGCGAGTTACATCACCGCGGTTATTCTTTGGGCGTTTCAACATTGTGTGTCGCTGCGGAGGGTCGAGATACTTCATGAGATCCATGAAGGAGACTGTGGTCATCATGCCGGCTCAAAATCTCTTGTTGCCAAAGCTTTCCGTCATGGTTTCTATTGGCTGACGGCTCATGCTGACGCGGAGGATCTGGTACTACTGGAAACAGGGAATTTGCCATCAGCCAGCTCTTTGCCATCTGCCAGTTGATGGCAAAGAACGTCTTTGCCATCTGCTCATAAAAAACAGATGGCAAAGAACCGACAGACGGCAAAGAACATGGTTGCCATCAGCCAATTCTTTGCCATCTACTAGTGGATGGAAAATAATCTTTGCCATCCGCCGAGATGGCAAAGAGGTTGGCAAATCTGTGCCCGTCAAAAGTGTAACGGCAGTACCAGCCCCACCTCTTTGCCATCTGCTAGAAGGCGGCAAAGATTCTTTGCCATCTATTTGGCGGATGGCAAAGAAATGGGTAAATTTTTTCCAAGTAAAAAAACTGTGGGGTTATTTTTGTTCTCATTGGTTGAAATGTTTGTGTCATGGATTGATGACATGGCATCCATCCATCCATCCATCCATCCATCCCATTTATCTAAAAAAAAGAAAGAAAGAAAAGAACCCCACCCGGGCAGCCCAACCACCCAAACCCTATCCCATCCCTCTCCAGCTCGCAAGACGCTTCGCCGCCACGCCACGTCGCCGCGGCCGCACTTTCGGCGCAACGGCCTCCTCCCGCTTCGCCGCCCTCCCCGCACGCCGACATTAGAGGCTGGATCGAGCCCATCCCCCGCTCACCCCGCTCCGCCCCAATCCCCTCCGTCCGCCACGCCTTCACGCCGTCGCCCCCATCAGGCCGAGCCACAGCACCATCGGCGACGACTCCGCCTCACTCCGCCTCGATCCCCTCCGTCTGCGGCGCCTTCACGCCGTCGTCCCCATCACACCGAGCCGGCACCTCCCGACGTCGCCGCCTGAGCCGCAAGACCTGCTCGGCGCCTACTCCTCCACCGCTTTGTCCGTGAGGCAGGGGCCAGGCGGAGATGGCGGCCAACGCCTACTTCTCCACCGCCCCAGAAGCGAAAAGGGCTCACGCGGGACGAGGTGGAGAAGCGGCGGCGCAGGTGAGCCCCGGCCTCGCCCCTCCCCCTCCTTTCCTTCTCCGGCCAGCAATGGCCTCCCCCCTCTCCACATCTCCCCTGCAGTACCCCCGGCACCCGCCCCTATCTCCCCGGTCGGCCTGCATCTCCGGCCATCCGTCGGTCTCCTTTCTCTCCGCCTCCGCCCCATCCGGCCAGACCTCTGACTCCATGCCTCTATGAACCCGTCTCTCTCACCCGATGCATCTCTCACTGAGATCCCCTGCCTTCTCCCCACCCATTGCATGAGAGGGCTGGTCTGTTGATGTTGGATTAAAAATGGCTCTTGATGGATATTATGTATGCATGTTGCTACTTATAATTTGATTTAGTGTGTATCAGACTTCTAAACTTGTTGTGCTACTTGTAATGTGGCCTCTTTTGTGTAAGACTTCTATAATTTGTTGTTGCCATCCATATGAGACTTCTCACTTAATCATGTTATATTATATATTGTCAAGATAATCATATATGCTGCTGTTACATATATCTATTCCTATTTTTCGTGTTTTTTGAGAAGTTAATGTTGCTCTCAAGTTCACCATAATATGCTATTGTTTGCTACTGTTACATACAACCTATTTTTTTGTATCTTTTCACAGTAGATGTTGTCAAGTTCACCATAATGTACTACTGGCCTGTACCATCTTTTATGTTTTATTTTTTTAATTTTTTTGTAATAAATCGTTTTTCAAATATATGCATGCGTTGCTCAAATTCCATTTTCAAATTTGTGCAGCAAATTGTGTTCCCACATTTTTAAATGTCCAATTCCAAACTATGTGCATCCAAACATGATTTGGCATTGTTCCTTCCTATGAATTCCAAGAGCCCAATTGAACATATAAATCCAGCTACACTACCCGCCATCCTAAGCTGCCTGCATCGCGTGGTAGTTCTGATTCGCTCGATTCACCACGAAATGTACTTTTTATGGTGGTGGCAAAGGCCCAGCCGTCCGTCCTTTTTTACATCATCATTTTGCTCTATGTCAATGACAGGTAGGTCTGATTTTCATGCTGGACCGAGCATTGTATTGCGTTTTTCCCGTGCCTGCATGAGAGAGGAGAGTCACGGGCGAACGCCCGGTAAAAACCTAGCGCTTCCCCACCCATGCCCCCAAGCTACCTTCCCTCCTCTTCCTCGATCTCCCTCCAAGCCGCCGCCACCGCCTCTCCCCATCTTCATCCTCTCTCTCCTGCGCCGCCGCTGTCTCTCCTCTTCCTCCCCACTCTAGCCCCTCCAGGTCGTTGCTCGCGGTGGTTCCAGATTCAGCGCTGGTCGTCCCCATGGGTGAGGAGGGGAAGCGGGGTCTTCAAGGTTGGTGGAGGTGCAGGAGAGACCGGCGGCGTGGGGACGAGCAGCGAGCCAGGAGCAGGGAGAGGGCAACGTCGGGGACAAGAAGCAGCGGGGCCAGCGGTCCGTCGCGGTGGTTTGGAGGGAGAGGGAGGAGGTCGGCCACGAGAGAAGGAGCAGTCCGGCCCTGCTTCCTCATGGAGGATGTCCAGCTGCTCGTCCTCCTCTGCCTCTTCTCCAAGCGTCCACTTTATCGCAATTCAGCTTCACGTACACAATCATACTCCTCTTCCCGAGATTTCTCTTTCCCTTTCTTGCAATCCCCTGTTTTTGTTTCTCTGTGCTCGCAAAGAGTTTGGTAAAAATCAATAAGGCTGGCAGGGCAGTATTCATCTATGTAATTCATCTGATTTCTTTTTCTATTATTTAGTGCGGTAAAAAATAACAAGTTGAGTAGACCGGTGGCTTTTTGCAATTTAGGTATTGAAGGAGATCATCATAACTGCTTTTTCTTTCATGCAATAGTTCAGGTTTATTGTTCTTAGTTTTTATGTAGTAGTTAATTTGATTTCTATGGATGAAAATCTAGAGCTACCTTATAATACTGCTTGAAAATAGCTTTGGCTCTTCACACATGGGAGTAATAGGACAGTTTGCGTTCCTAACTTTCTTTTCTCTGTATATATATACATGGTTTTAGGATTCTATTTGTTTGCTACTGAAGCTTATGTTTTTCTTTTTCAGAATTGAGTGCGTATGAACAATGCAACGGAGGTCATGTTAACTCCTACAGCCTGATATGTTCTTTCGTCTCCTAGTGACTACTTCGAATGGTTGTGTGAGGTAATAGAGCTAATACCTTTTGTTTCTTCATCGCTATAAACCGTGTTTATTTCAAAACTGAGAGCCATAAAATATATGCATTAATCTCTCTTGGTATTTTTCCATCCGACCAACATTAATCTATGTTGATGTGTTCTATGCCAATTCATTGCCAATGCACTGCCAACATTAATCGTATATAAAATTTAGATCTAACTTGCAAAACTGTTCTGATTATTGTGTGTGTGTGTATATGTGTGTGTGTGTGTGTGTGGCTGCACATCTGTGCCATTCCAGCTGCTCTGTTCTTACTTTGAACACCGAGTTGAGCAGTGGATCATGCGGGAAAAAAATCAAACCGGTTCAAATAAAGAAAAACTCTTCTAAAACTATGCTACTCCTAAGATAGACACACCTCCTGTGCATAGGGTTGCAGGTTGTATCCATGCCAAGATAGCACCTTGTATGCATAAGATGGACCATATTTTTAATATACGAAAAATCAATTTATTTAGTTTTCTTGCTGTCAGAATAAGACCATGAAACCAACTTCCATCAAACATATATCTGCTGCATTATACTATGTACAGGGTGCAGATATATATATTTGTTGACCAAGCAATTCCCTTCTTATGAGTCACCGACCAATATATGATTACCAGTCACCCAATTTCCTTCCTATGAACATCATACCGAAATATATATTCCCTTATGCTTCAAGGATTCTATGATTGGTCTCTGAATATTCTTATTTGAATGGTTTGAAAACATAGTTCACACTCGCCCTTATGCCTCAATGTCTACATCCAAACACAACGTTAGCTATTAAAGCTATTAATTTTTTTTTGCCAAAAAAGTCCAGTTTGCTTTGGACTGATAACATGGTCTAGACCATCTCATCCATTGTATCAGAATGCAAACTTGGTTCTCATTTTACTCTATGTTACTACTGCAATAAAGTTATGCTTATTATAATTTTTTAGTTCAAGTGATGATGATGTTTTAATTTCTATCTTGTCATTCCAATGATAGTGATTCATTTCGGTGCACACTTATATTTGTTGCTCGTTGCTGCATGACATTTCATGCTGATATTTTTAGCTGCTATATATCTCACCATTGTTTCTTTCTTGCTTAAGAGCTTGAACAATATCCAACAGATCATGGCCCAGGTTACTGCTACGGCATAGGTAGGACTTTGCAAACTGGCAACTGAAAAGAAGGCTCTAGTATTCAGCCTGACTCTTGGTGGTAGCGAACAAAAAGTAAAACGGTAGCAAGACTTCATGTTCCATCCAAAATTAGGAGGGGTTATATGACTAGCTACCAGACAGAATTTGACATAGGAGCGAGGCGGGGTAATGGTATATAGGTGAATTCACCATTGATATGTCACGAGATCTCGCTCTCGATCACCAATTGGAGGTCCTTAAAATAGAAAGGTAAAATCTTTTTGTTTCTTAGTATGAAGAGATGCCATCAAAATTGACTTCCTACTGTATGAATATTTGAATAAATTCACTTTTGATCCATTTGCTAACTTGGTAACTGTCCAGCTCATTAATATAGTATACATGCAGTCTGCTGATTTGTCTGTAAACTGTTGCTTTGAGTTGTGAGATAGAAATCGCTGAACTAGTGTTTAGGGATTTCAGTGGAGCACAATGCTTGCTTAATTTAAGCATCAACGTTGAATTGTTGATGCACATGGACTGATACACCTTTTGACTGTTCAATCTTGGCAGGAAATATGCACTGCTACTTCAAGTTCAGCATGACAGGTTGATGTTTAGAATATCTTGAAGAAATGAAAAAAAAATCATCTTAGATATTCGTTCCTATATTATGTTCCAATGTTTTTTAGTGTATGAACATTTAAACCATGTATTTCAGTCTTAGTC
The DNA here is from genome assembly GCA_021605145.1 of Aegilops bicornis. Taxonomy (NCBI): domain Eukaryota; kingdom Viridiplantae; phylum Streptophyta; class Magnoliopsida; order Poales; family Poaceae; genus Aegilops; species Aegilops bicornis. Next base: position 639,481,170 of record CM038672.1, on the reverse strand, counting down.
TGTGTAGTGCTCAAATTCGGTACTGCTAGTGTGTCATCAGTGGATTATTTTGGCATGTTCAATGGTGGATGATAAAAATTCCAAACGGCCAGTGCTCAATTTCTGTATCCTTTATAGCCTGGACACGTTATGTGGTGCAACTAGCTTGCAATTGCTGTTTTTGTTGTCATGGAGTATGTGGGCATGTGGCAGCCCACATAATCCCACTTAAATTAAGTGGGCAGCATCATAATAATCTTCTTCTTCTAGTCTTCTTCTAACTTTCTTCTATCCCATTTTACAGATTTGCTTAAGATCACGGAAGCTTGGGTTGATAGAGTGCTCGTATTTAGTTTTTTTTGACCTTCTGAAACTTGCTACCTATGGATGAAACTGTGTAATATTGATGAAACTATGTATATGTACGGATGAAACTTGCTACTATTGGTAACATGTGTTGGATGTATATGTGTTCATGACTATTGGTAATATGTGTTGAATATGCTATATTGGTCATATAAATATATTTGTGTTTGATTTTTTGTGAAGAGGAAATGATATAAGAAAAATCAAAATTAAATGGGGCAATATAGTCACTTTGCCATCTGCTGGCAGATGGCAAAGAGCTTTGCCATGAGCTGGCAGATGGCAAAGAGGCCACGTGTCATCTACATGTAAAATCTGGGTTGGCCTATTTGGGCTCTTTGCCATCTGCCAGCAGAGGGCAAAGCTCTTTGCCATCTGCTTGCAGACGGCAAAGCATGCAGCCTTTGCCATCTGTTGGCAGACGGCAAAGTATGCCATTAGCCTTCTAACGGGGCTAACCCCATTAAGAGGCTTTTCGCTCTGCCAGCTGATGGCAAAGGCACATGCTCTTTGCCATCAGCCAACAGACGGCAAAGAAGCCTTTACCGGCAGGGTTTCAGAAAAACTGTTTGCCCTCTGCTGGCAGATGGCAATGCCTTTGCCATCCGCCGACCATGCCTTTGCCATCCGCCATGACAGATGGCAAAGTGCTAGATTCCAGTAGTTTGGTTAGCAAATGTGACGGATGTCAAAAATTCTCACGACGAGCTCATGTGCCAGCTCAAGAGTTGAGGATGATTCCAATTACTTGGCCGTACGTAGTCTGGGGGCTTGACATGGTTGGACCTTTCAAGAGGTCTAAGGATAAAAAGACATACCTCCTGGTGGCAGTGGATAAGTTTACAAAGTGGGTTGAGGCAGAGCCGGTCAGTAAGTGTGATGCAGCCACGGCGGTTCAGTTCAAGAAAAAGGTGATCTTTCGTTTTGGTTTTCCACACAACATCATAACTGATAATGGCACTAATCTCTCCAAAGGTGCCATGGAAGAGTTCTGTCAACGAGAGCATATCCGGCTTGATGTTTGGTGTTGCTCATCCTCAATCCAATGGTCAAGCAGAGAGAGCTAATTAGGAGATCCTGAAGGGCATTAAACCCCGGCTCTTAGTCCCCTTACAGCGAACTCCGGGTTGTTGGGTGGAGGAGCTACCCTCTGTATTGTGGGGCATCAACACAACGCCTAACAGATCTACAGGTTATACACCTTTCTTCATGGTGTACGGAGCAGAGGCAGTCCTGCCAAGTGAAATCCGGCACGACTCACCCCGCGTGGCGGCTTACGTTGAGGCTGATAACGAAAAAGCTCGTCAGGATGCACTTGACTTGTTGGATGAGGAACGAGACTTGGCAATAGCCCGCTCGGCGATTTAACAGCAAGACCTGCGCCGCTATCACAGCCGTCGGGTTAGAAGCAGAGCCTTTCAGGAAGGCGACTTAGTGCTCCGGCTCATCCAGGATCAGTCTGATATGCACAAGCTATCCCCTCCTTGGGAAGGACCCTTTGTGGTCAGCAAGAATCTGAACAATGGGTCATACTACCTCATCGATGTTCGAGAGCACAAAGACTCACGTAAGTCGGAGGAAGAGACCCGCCGGCCGTGGAACATCGCTCATCTTCGGCCTTATTATACTTGAGCAATAAAGCAATAAAGGAGGACCTCTGTCCTTTTCACCCTCAAAAGTTTATATGTCTTTTTAAACAGGTGGTGGAAACAACCAACAGGGAGCGGGTCATATCTGAATCCGGATTTCCCTTTGGTCCGGCTTATGATCATATCTAAATCGAGCCATGATCACTTGGGGGCTTCCTCTTCAAACATAGGTCATATTCGAACCAAAGAGAACATAGCTATCGATACCCACTTGATCGGCATACTGCCAAACCCACTTGGGGGCTTCTTGATCATATTTGAATCATAGCGTAACCTCTTCAGGTCTGACGTGGATCGTATTCGAATCAGCGTCATTAATCAACTCTTATGGTCACTTGGGGGCTTCCTGTTCAAACATAGGTCGTATTCGAACCAAAGAGAACATAGCTATCGATACCCACTTGATCGGCATCGCTAAAGCCACTAGGGGCTATATGATCGTATCCGAATCTTAGCGTAACCCCTTTGGAACGGTTCACTGATCGTGTTCGAATCAGAGGCCTTTGAAATTAAGTTTATTATTCATTATACTTTGTAAGTGTAAATGTTATTAAGGGCTAGGTGAACATTATATGTGCCAACTTTCAGGAGTTAAACTCACTCTCATGATTTCGGTCACATAAGCCAGCGAGAATACCAAAAAGATCACAGGTATACTATTATGATTATAATCATAAACCGGCCTTTATATGATGTTTTGGTTCGTACTCCGGGTTATCAATACTTTATGTGACCCCGGATGCAATAAGTCGCCAAGGGAATTCTGTTTGTTTTATTTGCAGGATAAGGCAAGCAAGTTTTTAACATCAAGGAAAGATCAACATAAGCTGGAAGTATATAGCGATGGTGGCTACGAAAGTATTAAGCGCCACAAACATGCGGAAGGCATGACAAAAACTGAGAGGTTTTTCTACCCTATTATAAGACTCCCCGAGTCTGAATAATGAAGCATTGTTTTCACAAAGTCACAAACGCCTGGCGGTTCACTCCTTTGGTGGGCTTGAAGACTCCGGGTTATCCTTCTCTGCCTCTCCGTCTGCTGCCCTGTCCTGGAAGGTTGACGAGGCCCAGTCAATGCAGCTTAAGGCTTCAAACTTAGCTTCATCATCTATTAAACCGGCTGGGTCAACTTCAGGGGCAAAGGTGTGCTTACGAGTTGGAGGGATCAGGCTGACATCATCATAGTGAGGTGTTGGGATTCTCCGGTTCTCGCTGTCGTAGCCCGGCTGATACTTGGTAAGGTCAATATCGTTCCCATTGATAGTAGCAACAGGACGTACGACTTCTACACAAGCGGTAAAGTCTGCCTCGTCGAATAAGGAGCCGTCTTCCTTCAAGCTGGGATATCCAAGAGAAACATCTGCCAGTTCTAATTTTGGAAGCAACGCCTTGGCCCGGCTCAAGGCAGCTATAGCTCCGGTTCTGGCAGATGCCCGTTGAGGGAGTCCTGGATTAGGGGGTGTCCGGATAGCCGAACTATCACCGTTAGCCGGACTCCTGGACTATGAAGATACAAGATTGAAGACTTCGTCCCGTGTCCGGATGGGACTTTCCTTGGCGTGGAAGGCAAGCTTGGCAATACGGATATGTAGATCTCCTACCATTGTAACCGACTGTGTAACCCTAACCCTATTCGGTGTCTATATAAACCGAAGGGTTTTAGTCCGTGGGGACGAACAACGATCATACCATAGGCTAGCTTCTAGGGTTTAGCCTCTACGATCTCGTGGTAGATCTACTCTTGTACTACCCATATCATCAATATTAATCAAGCAGGAGTAGGGTATTACCTCCATCGAGAGGGCCCAAACCTGGGTAAAAACATCGTGTCCCTTGTCTCCTGTTACCATCCGCCTAGACGCATAGTTCGGGTCCCCCTACCCGAGATCCGCCGGTTTTGACACCGACATTGGTGCTTTCATTGACAGTTCCTCTGTGTCGTCACCTATAGGCCCGATGGCTCCTTCAATCATCAACAACGACGCGGTCCATGGTGAGACTTTTCTCCCCGGACAGATCTTCGTATTCGGCGGCTTTGCACTGCGGGCCAATTCACTTGGCCATATGGAGCAGATCGAAAGCTACGCCCCTGGCCATCAGGTCAGATTTGGGAGTTTGAACTACACGGCCAACATCCGCGGAGACATGATCTTCGATGGATTCGAGCCACAGCCAAGTGCGCTGCACTGTCTCGATGGGCAAGATCTAGCTCTGCCGCCGAACAGTGACTTAGAAGCCGCACCAGAGTCCGCTCCGACCCTTAGCTCGGAGCCGACTCCCCCGATCGAGGACGAGTGGTTGGACACCGCCTCGGGGGCTACGATCTCAATGGCGATTGAGCCGAACTCCATCCCTGTCCTTTGCGAAGACCGTGATTCCAAGGTACCAGACTCCTCTCCGGACTCCAAACCCTCCGCGTCCCTACCAATCGAATCCGATTGGGCGCCGGTCATGGAGTTCACTGCCGCGGACATCTTTTAGCACTCGCCCTTTGGCGACATCTTGAATTCACTAAAGTCTCTCTCTTTATCAGGAGAGCCCTGGCCGGACTACGGTCAGTTAGGTTGGGATGCGGACGACGAAGAAATTCAACGCCCACCCACCACCCACTTTGTAGCCACTGTCGATGATTTAACTGACATGCTCAACTTTACTCCGAAGACATCGACGGTATGGACGACGATGCCGGAGACGACCAAGAACCAGCGCCTACAGGGCACTAGAAGGCCACCTCGTCATACGACATATACATGGTGGACATCCCAAAAGATGGTAACGGTGATGGAAAAGCGGAGGATGACCCCTCCAAGAAACAGCCCAAGCGTCGGCGTCAGTGGCGCCGCTCTAAATCCCGCCACAGCAAAAACGGTGATTCCGGCACGGGAGATAATAACACCCCGGACATTGACGAAGACAACCACCTCTAGCAGGATTCAGCGGAGGAGGAGGGAGAAGAAAGTCCGCACGACAGTGCGACAGAAAGAGAGGTAGAGGACGATAATTATGCGCCCCCTCCGAGGACGAGGCAAGCCTCGACGACGAAGAATTTGTCGTGCCTGAGGATCTCGCCAAACAGGAGCATTTCAAACGCAGGCTTATGGCCACGGCAAGCAGCCTCAAGAAAAAGCAGCAGCAGCTTAGAGCTGACCAAGACTTGCTAACTGACAGGCTGCTACCCCAATTAGAGGAAGCAGGCTGCTACCCCAATTAGAGGAAGCAGCACCCAAACCTACATCACCAGCGCATGATGCGGCTGACCGGCCACCCCGTGGTCGCGACAGAGAGGCCTCTAGACCCTCCATTCAAGTCGCACTCCGGCGTCGCTCGAAAAGTACCAAGCCACGGGGAAATGCACCAGACCTGCGAGACATATTGGAGGACAAGGCAAGGCAAACAAGATCGATCTACGGATCGCGTGGGCGCCCCACGACACGTGACGATAACCGTCACGCCGGATACAGTAATTCCGGCCGGGCCGAACACGATGACAAAGCTCATTTGAGCTGCGTCGTGATATAGCTCAATACAGAGGCGCTGCACACCCACTATGCTTCACAGATGAAGTAATGGATCATCAAATCCCCAAGGGTTTCAAACCCGTAAACATCGAATCATACGATAGCACAACAAATCCTGCGGTTTGGATCGAGGACTACCTCCTCCATATCCACATGGCCCGCGGCGATGATCTACACGCCATCAAATACCTCCCACTCAAGCTTAAAGGACAAGCTCGGCATTGGCTCAACAGCTTGCCAGCAGAATCAATTGGTTGTTGGGAGGACATGGAAGCCGCATTTCTTGATAACTTCCAGGGCACATACGTGCGACCACCAGACGCCGATGACCTCAAACACATAATTCAGGAGCCAGAAGAATCGCCCAGACAATTCTGGACACGGTTCCTAACCAAGAAAAATCAAATCTTTGACTGTCCGTATGCAGAGGCCCTTGCAGCCTTTAAACATAACATCCGCGACGAGTGGCTTGCCCGGCACCTAGGACAGGAAAAGCCGAAATCCATGGCAGCCCTCACCACACTCATGACCCGCTTTTGCATGGGAGAGGACAGCTGGCTAGCTCGAAGCAACAAGTTGGCCAAACACCCTGATAGTTTGGATACCAAGGACAGCAATGGCAGGTCACGTCGCAACAAGCATAAACGCCGCATTAACGGTGATAATGCTGAAGATCTGACGATAAATGCGGATTCAGAGGCTCTAAACCCGGTCGTGGAAGAAGCCATTCAAAAGAAATACCTGTGGCCCATCCAACTTGGACCGAATACTCGATCGCCTGTGCTAGATACATGGCACCCCCGAAAAACCAGCCAACCACACCAACAGGGATAGTTGGGTGTTCAAGCAAGCAGGCAAGTTAAGTGCCGAACTCAATGACAAGGGGCTGCATAGCGATGACGAGGAAGATCCCCGGCCGCCGAACAATAGAGGACAGAAGGACTTTCCCACACATGTGCAGACGGTGAACATGATATACGCAACCCACATACCCAAAAGGGAGCGGAAGCGTGCACTAAGGGACGTATATGCGATGGAGCCAGTCACCCCGAAGTTCAACCCATGGTCCTCCTGCCCGATCACATTTGATCGAAGGGACCACCCCACTAGCATCCGTCACGGCGGATTCGCCGCATTGGTTCTTGACCCAATCATCGACGGATTTCACCTCACTAGAGTCTTGATGGACGGCGGTACCAGCCTGAACCTGCTTTATCAGGATACATTGCGCAAAATGGGCATAGACCCCTCAAGGATTAAACCTACAAAGATGACCTTTAAAGGCGTCATACCGGGGGTAGAGGCCAATTATGCGAGCTCGATTACACTCAAGTGGTCTTGGATCCCGGATAACTTCCGAGCGAAGAGTTAATCTTGACATAGTCCCGTTCCGTAGCGGCTATCACGCATCGCTTGGACGAACCAGACGGTAAAGTTCAATGTGGTGCCGCACTACGCATACCTCAAGCTCAAGATGCCAGGCCCTCGAGGAGTAATCACGGTCAGCGAAACATCAACGCCTCTCTCCGAACGGAGGAGCACACGGCGGCCCTCGCGGCGGAGGTGCAAAGCAGCCTCTCACAGCAATTCTCGAGTCCGGCTATTAAACGTCCGGCCACCATCAAGCGCACCCGGAGTAACCTACAACAAGACCGGCTGGCACGATCCGAGCATGCGTAGCAATCCGGCCCCAACCCCAGCCCTCGTGAAATTGGCGAAAGATTACGCTGCATATAACTACGCCTGTGGAGATACCATGGGCATAAGGGAGGGAACGACCACGGCATGCCCAAAATGCGGCTCAACCGCACTGGGGCCCCGATTGTGTCATTCTTTTTTCTTCTTTTTCTTACTTTCAGGACTCCGCTTTTGCGAAGTCCCGTCCGCACCGAATTGCCGAACTCACGATGCAACAGCCGTGGAAACAGAAAGCTATGCCGAGTGTCCAGTGGTCTCTACTACGATCATTATACCTGTTTTACATACCATCCCGCAGCTTACCTCGGAGGGGGACATGTTAAATAGTCCCATCCCTTGCTTATCGCACTATTTGTATCGTTCTGCTTCCATTGCAGTACCTTTTTGAATAAACAATACATAGCTTTTGCCTATTATTGCAGTCCTTTCTATATCTATATATATGTTCATTTCATGACATGTTGCACCTGTACACTTTGGTACGGCCAATACACCAGGGGCTTAAGTACCCCAAATGTATGGTGTGATAAGTCCGAACACTTTCACAAGTGCGGCACCCCGAACTTATAGCATTATATGCATTGGCTCCGAATCATGTCATGGGTCAATAATTGGGTTTGCCCGGCTCCCATGGTTTGGTACCTTACGTTCCGTTCTATCGGCTAAGGTGGCGCTGGGAGAACCACTGCGATTGTGCCCCGGTTGAGCTGGATTGAGCACCTCAGTGGAGAAAGCTAAAACTGACCGTCATGATAGGGCGAGAGCTGGTCGCTGTTCGAGAGGTTTTTTTGGGTCCCTAAAGACTTATGTCGCTTAGAGCAAGGAGTCGGCATTGTCCGGCCAAGGCGTGGATAGCGCCCCAAACTCGGTGTTCCGAATACTAGGGGCTTCGCCGAAATTTAAAATTATAGAATTCTATGGCTAAGTGAGAGTGTTCAAGCACTACAAGTCTGGTTGCCTTGTTCGTTGCGTTGAGCGCCTCCCTCGAAGGACCCAAGAATGGGAACAAGAGCGCTCAAGTTTATCCCGAACACCCCAGCACTCGTGGCATGGGGACTGAAGCCAACGACTTGCCATCTCTCAAATTTGATAAACGGCCGCACAGAAGGTAATATTTTAAATTAACAAGCGTTGCTTAGCGCATATGAACAAGTTTTCAGCGTACAGGATAAAAAAGGTGAGTCTATTCAAAAATTACATCTTTGGAGCACTCATCTGCTATACGGCGGGCACCCTTCAGGACGCCGTCATAGTACATTTCGGGCTTGCGATGCTCCTAGCCATTCGGTGGCCCGTCAGTCACAAGCTTCTCCGCATCCAGCCTGCCCCAGTGCACTTTAGCACGGGCAAGGGCCCTACGGGCACCTTCAATGCAGACGGAGCGCTTGATGACTTCAATCATGGACAGTAGTCCACCAGCCGCTGCACTAGCCCGAAGTAGCTCCCAGGCATGGCTTCCAATGGCCACAGTCGAACTATGAGTCCCTTCATGGCCTGTTCGGCGACCTTGTGGAGCTCGACCAGCTGCTTCAGCTGGTCGCTCAGGGGCACCGGACGTTCGGCTTCAGCATACTGAGACCAGAACACCTTCTCCATCGAGCTCCCCTCCTTGGCGTGGTACAATGCGGCAGCATCAGACACACTACAGGGCAGATCTGCGAATGCTCCTGGAGAGCTCCGGATTCGGGTAAGTAATAGGTAATTCACTTTCACATGCTTGCTTTGCATAAAGAATGCCTTACTCGCCGCTATCTTCTTTAATGATTCAATTTCTTGGAGGGATTTTTGGGCTTCGGCCTTAGCGGCTTTGGCATTCTCAAGAGCCGAGGCGAGCTCGAACTCTCGAGTCTTCGAGTCACGCTCCAAACTCTCGTGTTTTTCCACGAGAGCCTGGAGCTCTTACCGCACCTCCGCCACCCGCTCCTCCTGCTTCTCTCGCTCGGTGCGCTCCGCGGCCGCTTTGATTTCGGCCGCGGACACCGCTTCCTTCAGGGTCGCCACCTTGTTCGTGGCCCCTACAACACCCATGTTATTCCTGTCATTTTTTGCAACCGCACCCTTTCTATAAGGTATTTCTCTTATAAGGTATTGCTTACCTTCCTTGTCCTCGAGCTGCTTCTTGGCAAGGCCGAGCTCGTTCTCAGACCGCTCGAGGCTCTTCTTCAATGCATTGACCTCCGCAGTCAGTGCGGCAGAGGTCAGCAGCGCAGCCTGCGTTCACATATTGACATCCTTATGTTAGACTCCTTATTATATCTTTTTAGATCCTTAGTCCATCTTTTCTTTCCGAACACCGAACTAAGCATCAGGGGCTACTGTCTATGCGGTAATATTTTTACATATTCTAAACTTACCTCAAAGCCTATTAGAAGGCTGGTACAGGCCCCAATCAGCCCACTCTTGGCGGACTGAACTTTCTGGATCACCACACTCATAACAGTGCTGTGCTCCTCGTCGATGGAGGCGCCTTTAAGCGCCTCCAGCAAGCTATCCGGTGCCTCCGGATGGACGGAGGTCACCGGCGTCGTAGTCTTACCCTTCTTACGAAGGGGCCACTTGCCGGACTTCGGAACCACTGAAGGTTCCGGTACGGAGTCCGGCACAGGGCCAGACTTAGAGCCCTCTGGGGTCTCGCCCCCTTCGCGCCCGGATTCCGGGAGGTCGCCTTGCGGTTCCTCCAGGACCACCTCCTACTGGCTGGGCCCCTCTTGGGACTCCACCGCAGTGTCGTCGGCGACACGAGGAGAGGAGGCGGTCGGAAGCGAAGTACTATTCACATCCGACGAGCCCAGGGAGCCCCTCGACGAAGCGGCAAGCTCTTCCTTGGACGGGCTACATGGTCATATTCGGCGTTAGAAGACACTATGCGACAAATAAAAATTCATGAACTATTCCGGAGTCCGGACACTTATGATCTCGCCAGGGGCTTGGCCCTTGGTGGCCACTCCTCCTAGTCGCTGTCGGCGTTGGTGGAGAAGTCCGGAGGAAGGGTCCTTCCTTTCTTGGATCCTCCGGCCTCCCCAGTTGGGGCGGCCTTCCTTTTCTTATCTCCCCCCGCTGGGAGAGAGGCTTCTTTTTCCTCCTCCTCTTCCTCACAGGAGGATTCCGCCTTAGGGTTGTCGGGTGATGAGTCCGACAGCACCTGGCGCCAGGAGCTCCTTCGAGTTCCCGTGGCCTCCTTCTTGGCCTTCTTCTCCGGCACCACGTGAGGTACCAGAGCCAGAAGCCCCGTCAATCGGGCGTCTGCTGCGTCTTCTGGCAAAGGGGCCGGACAGTTAATCTGTCCGGACGTCTTCAGCCAGTCCTGTTAAAGGTTAGGGAGTTTTAGATCCCGCATAGAGTCAAACTATGAGAATAGAGTCCCATAAAGGGTAAAATAACTTACCTCGCTGGCTTGACGCTGCGAGCTGAATCCGCGATCTTCGGTAGCGGATGTGGGAGCCTCGGCGCCCTTGAACAACACCTTCCAGGCATCTTCGTATGTAGTGTCGAAGAGCCTTTTCAGAGTTGGGTGTTGTGCCGGATCGAACTCCCACAATTTGAAGGCCCGTTGTTGGCATGGGAGAATCCGGCGGATGAGCATCACCTGGATTACGTTGACAAGCCTAAGATTCTTGTTCACCAGGTTTCGGACGCAGGTTTGGAATCCGGATAGCTCGTCCGAATTCCCCCACGTCAGGCCCATCTCTTTCCATGATGAGAGCCGTGTGGGGAAGCCAGATCGGAATTCGGGGGCCGCCGCCCATTGAGAGTTGCACGGCTCGGTGATGTAGAACCACCCCGATTGCCACCCCTTTATGGTCTCCACAAAGGAGCCCTCGAGCCATAGGACTTTGGCCATCTTGCCAACCATGGCACCTCCGCACTCCGCTTGGCGGCCGCCCACTACCTTCGGCTTGACATTGAAGATCTTCAGCCATAAGCCGAAGTGGGGCTGGATGCAGAGGAAGGCCTCACACACGACGATGAACGCCGAGATGTTGAGGATGAAAATCGGGGCCAGATCATGGAAGTCCAGGCCGTAGTAGAACATGATCCCCCGGACAAATGGGTGAAGTGGAAAACCTAGTCCGCGGAGGAAGTGGGTGAGAAACAGCACCCTCTCATGGGGCCTGGGGGTTGGAATGCGCTGCCCCTCGTCGGGTAGCCGGTGCACGATGTTGCTGGACAAGTATCCGGCCTCCCATAGCTTTTCGATGTGCCCCTCCGTGATGGAGGAGGCCATCCAGCTGCCTCCCGCTCCGGACATAGTTGGAGAAGGTTGAGGTGGGATGTGCGGACTTGGTATTTGGAGCTCGAGTCTTGGAAATGGATGAGCAAAGGAGGAAGAAGGCGTAGGCGAAAAGGTGGATCCTTATCCCCTTATATGGACGGACGAAGCTATGCGTCCCCCGCCAGCCTGGTAAAACTCGCTTATCTCCCAAGCGCTGTAATCAATGGCGCGGATGGGTTACCCACGTCCGTATTGATGGGAATCCCGGAATAAGGGGGCACGATCTCCGCTTTGATAAGACGTGCCAAGGAAACCGCCTCGCTAAATGCGCTAAGGTGGAACAGTAAAAAAACGATTCGTATAAAATCTTGGCCGTGGTGTGATGTCACGCCGCGGAATACGTCAGCAGATCTGTGCAAAAAATGTTCTCTCTACGGTGGTATGTGGAACTTGTTTTGCAGAGCCGGACACTATCCTTGTGTTCAAAACCTTCTATGAAGTATTCGGAGGAGGAACCCGCCTTGCAATGCCGAAGACAATATGCGCGCCAGACTCGTCGTCATTGAAGCCTGGTTCAGGGGCTACTGAGGGAGTCCTGGATGAGGGGGTGTCCAGATAGCCGAACTATCACTATTGGCCAGACTCCTGGACTATGAAGATACAAGATCGAAGACTTCGTCCCGTGTCCGGATGGGACTTGGCGTGGAAGGCAAGCTTGGCGATACGGATATGTAGATTTCCTACCATTGTAACCGACTCTGTGTAACCCTAACCCTATTCGGTGTCTATATAAACCGAAGGGTTTTAGAACGTAGGACGAACAACAATCATACCATATGCTAGCTTCTAGGTTTTAGCCTCTCTGATCTCGTGGTAGATCTACTCTTGTACTACCCATATCATCAATATTAATCAAGCAGGAGTAGGGTATTACCTCCATCGAGAGGGCCCGAACCTGGGTAAAAACATTGTGTCCCTTGTCTCCTATTACCATCCGCCTAGACGCATAGTTCGGGGACCCCCTACCCGAGATCCGCCGGTTTTGACACCGACATCCGTCTTAGCTCTTGGATCTGCTGGGGTAGCACGGCAAGACGCTTTAGCACATCTTGTAGGAGATGGGGAACATCATTTGATAAAGCCACAACGGTGAAAGCACGTTGTGACCCGGTGTACAGTTGCTCCACCAGAGTGTAAACGGCCTTCAGCGTGATCAACATGTTCTGCTTGAGGTTTGTGCTCCTGGGGCCTGCGTTCATAAACATAAGGTGAGCCGGAGATGACAATTAAAATAGTCATCAAAGGAAGGATTGCGATATTCAAAGTTATATATAGTAACTCATCAAGATTGCCGAGACCATTTGAGATATCTGGCGCTTTAAAATTTGGACAGCTCTCATTTGTTATACGCAAGTGACGTTTCTTCTGTCTCGGCCCGGGTCACCAGTGAGGCCTTCTCATCAGCCCTAATTTTCTTCTCCGCATGAAAATTCTTCTTCAACTTCTCTTGTTCAGACACGCTGAATTCAAATTTGGAGTTGGCCTTTTGAAGTTCAAGCTCTTGAGCTGCCAGGCGGCTCTTCAGGTCAGCAATCTCCGACTCAAATTGACTTGTGGTGGCCTGCATTGATGCCGGTTTATAGTCAGAATCATGGTAAAGATATCATTAAGTCCCAAGCACTTTGCAAACAAAGGTACTTGACAATTAGGGGCTAATGTATGCTAAAGAAAGTTAACGTATAATGCCGGTTCATGGAAATTAAGTCCCAAGCACTTTGCAAGAAAAGATACTTGGCACTTGGAGGCTAATGTGTATCGCAAATTCAAGGTATCATGTTACAACCGGGTTAAAAATCTTCTGTCTAAACTGGACAAAGCAGGGCTAAGCAGGTTTTTAAGTCTACAGCATATTTATTCATAAGCAATAGACTTGGGGGCTGATATAGTAAGTACGATTAAGAAAAGTAACCTAAGTCATACCTCAGATTTTTGCTGTATCTACTTCACCATGTCAATTTCCAGGTCGCGGCTGCTATACACTTGATTGATATAGCCAGAGACTATCTCACCAATGCTCAAATGAGTATAGTCAGCAATATCTAGCTTGGCCTTTCGGTGTTCCAGAAGCTCCTCCTTGGCAGAGCACTTGGCAAGGACAGTGGGCTGCCCTGGCTCAACAAACTGGGACTTTAGAATCTCAATTTCCGGATCAATTGTCTTGGCCGGGCTAGGAGCTTCCGGGTTATCATAGCTGTTGAGACTCCTCGGCGGGTGGATCAGAGGTTAGTGCTGGAATTTCATAAGCTGGTTCAGGCGGCGGCTGATGGGTAGAACTGTCAGGAGCAGTTGTGCCAAGCTCCAGTTCAGTCATGACTGGGTCTTGGGACGGCTTATTCTTTCTTGCCCTCTTACTGGGCTTCACTTGCACGCTGTGAACAAGACAGAAGGATGAGTGCAAAAGCATGAGTAAGGTCAAGCATAAGGTAAACAAAATTACATTACCCAGGGGCAGTTTTGAAAGCCGGCATGTTGGATTGCATAGACTCTCCGGAGGAAGGAGAGGTATCCTGATAATTGGAGTCAGATGAATTGAGAGGTTGACGAATTAAACCCGCCAAAGGGTAAACTGAATGTAAATCGGAGATAACCTCAGCCCGACGCTTCCTGGTTACGTCAGGTAAGCCGGAGGAGAGCTCTATATCCTTGCTGGTCCGGGTCTGCCTCCGGCTTTCAAATTTCTGTTGCTTCAAAAGAAATTGAGGATCTTGGTAAGCCAAAGGATGTGAAAATCTTACTTTCCGGGTTACTCTTCAAATTTTCTGACGCGACAGGGGCTCGGAGTCAGAGGAGATTATAGTTACCTCTTCCTCGACGGCTTGGCTGTTCCTCGTGTCTTCCTGAAAAGATTTAATGTCAGCAAGGTAATGATAAAGAGTCAAGGGAGTTAAAAAGTTACCTCTTCTTCATCATCATCAGTATCGTCAAGTTTAAACATATCTGAAGCACTTGGCTTCCTTTTCTTCGAAGTTCCAGTCTTGGCGGCTTTCCTTTCGGCTCTTTTTGTCGCTCTGGCTTGTTTGGCCGCCTCATGGTTATACTTGACCTTCCAGAAGCTATCATTGGCCTGTGAAGAATGATAAGGGGTTATGAATAAAAGTAAGGTATAACATAGTAAGGATTAATTATTGAGGTTGATGACTTACTGCAGGGGCCGGGTTCTTCTTGCAGAAAGGAAGTAAGCCAAAGGCGTTACTGGTCACCGTGCCCTCTTTCAGCAACGTCTGGATCGTAGCATCCACCACATCATCTGGTAAGTCGTCGGGACTATGACGCAGTGGGTCATTCTTCTCGCCTAAGTAAGTGCACATTAAGCCGGGGCGGCGGCTTAACGGAATCACTCGCCAAGCGACCCAGACTCGGACCAGGTCAATACCATCTAAGCCATTTCCCAAAAGAGCTTTGATCTTAATAATGGTGGGAGCGAGTGGCGGCCGTTCAACATCAGTCAGTTTATCCGGTAGCGGGTGATTGGATTCAAGGCGCAAGGTGCGGAAGCCGGGCAGAGGATTTTCGTCATCCGGAGAAGTATCCTCGCAGTAGAAACATGTTTGATTCCAATCCTTTGGATGACTCGGCTATTCAGCATAAGGAAAAAAGGCAATCTCTCCGCCGCTGAATCGAGATGCCACCAAGTTCCAGACTGGGCCCGTTGGCTGCGTTAGATTACATCGGTTTAAGTAAAACAATTCTCTGAATAAAAGTAAGTTGGGTTCTTCCCAAGGTACACCTTGCGTAAGACTTGGAAGTTGCAAATATTTGACACGGAATTGGGCCCGATGTCTTGAGGTCTGAGGTCGAAGAAATGTAGAACATCCCTGAAGAATTTTGAACCGGGTGGAGCAAAGCCCTGGTTCATGTGGTCAGTAAACACGATCACCTCCCCTTCCTTGGGTTGAGGCTTCTCTTCTGATGGGTCAGGAGCACGATAATACATAATCTCTCTCTTGGGCAGATGACCGGATTTCTTGAAATCAGACAAGGTGTTTTCTGTAACAGTGGATTTGACCCAGTTGCAGGTCACGGGAGCTTTGGGAGCCTTGGGTGCCGTTGTACAAATTGAAGCCTATGACAAAATAAGAGTTTCCGGTTCAACTTTAACCCGAAAGAGAACATTTTTTTAAATCTATTCAAGACGGCGGCTTAAGAAGGGGCCTAATGACATATGGCTAATTATGCTCTGATATTTAAGCCGCTACGAGTACCAGAAGAAGTTAAATTTGTCTTGAGTCGCTAGAAGCAGGCAAGGCTGATAATCAGTGTTTTTCTTAAACCGGCTACATGGACTACCACAAATCTAACAGGTGCAGGTTTTTTGACTAAGTGTGGAACAAACAAGTTTCACAAGTTGCAGATATTATTTTGGATCAAACAAATGAACTGGAAGGAAAATATTTTAGACCTAAAAACAGCACCGATGATTTCATAAGCTCGAATGAGGACTAGATACAAAGGGAAGAGGTCTATTCGCATTTGAAATGGATGCGAAACAGCTACCGCAGCAGTTTGATATTATCTTAAGATCAGAGAAGGGCGTCGGAGGTGAAATCTACCAAGGGTTCATAACGGATGGCGATGAACACCGACGAGCTCGAAATTTTTTAATGAGGTTCTGAGATGCAGGAAAGAGGGGACCTATAGATGCAAAGTTGCTGCGGAGGTTCGTCGCGTTTCTCTGGTCAAGTCAGGTCGATGCAGCGGCCTGAGTTGGAGAAGACGAGGAGATCTGCGGCGGCGGCGGTGGAGCTCGAAGCGGCAGAGAAACAGCGAGAGGAGGAAGACGACCGAAGGGGGAGAATGGAAAAAACCTAGGTCATGCCTATTTATAAGGAAAGGCTGATGGATATGGCGCGAGAAACAACGAGACCGAACATCATTATCCAACAATTCTGACGCCTCGGTTTTTGGAATAGTCAGTAAAGGCAAAGATCCGTGGAGGATATGACGGGGTAGAATACGAATTTAATGGAAGATGACGTCACGGTAGGGTTATCACGGATCCAGAAGGTGACATCACGGCGAGTTATAGTTTCCGCACGGACAGAAGACAGGAGGTTTCTTCTTAAAGTATTTTAAGATTGACATGAACCGGTTCAAATCAATCTGGGGCCTAATGTTGGGGATATAACTATTTGTGTAAGCCGCCCAGGAGGGGCCGGTTTACGCAAAGAAGACTCATCAAGAAGAAGCCCAAGGCCAAGTATGAAGATGACAATTCAGTAAAGGGGCTGGGGCGGCATAAGGCCCATGGTGATAAACCGCCATAGTGACATAACTTGTATCATAAGGTAGAATTAACTAGTCACCGAGCCGGACACTGTTTATGAGCCGGTCGGGACTCTATAGGTCGCAGGGCGTCCACCCGTGTATATAACATGGCGACCCGCTAGCGTCTTAGGGCAAGAAACAACTGATCGAGAGCCGGGTATAGAATATCTCGCTCCCTGGTCATCGAAACATCAAGCAATACCAACCCAACTAGACGTAGGCCTTACCTTCACCGTAAGGGGCCGAACTAGTATAAACCTCTCGTGTCCTTTGTCCCAATTAACCCCTTTAAGCTTCCTAGTTGCGATGGCTCCACGACTAAGTCCTTGCAAGAGGACATCTGCCGTGACAAAACCACGACAGTACACGTTAGGCTTGTCCGGAAATTTCAACCCGCACCTTGTTAGCCCGAAATATTTAAGATATATCTTTGTCTCGTTGTGCTCTGACCACTCCCTCCATATCAAACAGCGCTTTGCTATTTCGAAATTACAACGCGCGCGAAAACTCCCACCTCCTGTGAAATCCCGACACGTGAAATGCCCGTGGTACCCCTGAACCGAAAGAACCGCCTCAAATCGGTGGGGGGTACTTTCGTAACTTACCCCACATTTTGGACAAGCGCGTCTCTAAGCCATGGTTCCCCACTGCCATCCCATCCGCCCACCCATTCGTACACCGAGGCCGCGAAAACACGCGATGAAACCCCACACCCTGCTCCGTCCGCCACCCAGCCGGAGCCTCTTCCGCGACGACATCGTCCACAGCAACACCTCGACGTCCCTCATCCACCGTACCGGATGAGGATCCGTCGTTGATCTCATCGTCCCGCCGGTTCAGCTACCCCGTCCTCCATCTCCAAGGAGCTGCCCCGATGTTCCGCTCGTCTTTCGCGCCACCTCCATTCCCACACCGCCATCTTCACCTGCACCACCGGAAGAGCATCATCATCACCGTTTCCTCGGATGAAGCTGCGGCCTAGTCGGCACCACCAAAGAGGTTGTACACTAATCGCCGCATTTTCTTCTTGATTCGATCTTACGGTGCTGCCGACGCTTGGTCCCGAGCCGACACGGCGCGGCTCCATCCACGACGGCGTCGCCGGCCACTTCCTCCATGGCATCGCTCCCTCGGCGGCGACGTCCACATCAGTAAGAGCTGCTGTTGCTTTAGCTCTCCCTCGCGCTGCTACTCTGCTCTTGCTCTCGGTCCCCTGCCTGGTCTGCTCTTGCTATTGCTCTTGCTCGCGCTGCTACTCGCGCTCTTGCTCTTGCTTGCGATGCTGCTCCAATTTAGCTACACATCAGTCGACTGAATCGACTTTTGGGTCAGTCTATTTTTAGGGGGCGGGGGGGGGGGGGCTCGCCGGGGTGAAGGAAGAACCAGCCGCAGCGGGGAGGGGGGCTCACCGGAGAGGTACCCAACTATCTATTTTAGGGTTCAGGATGGGGGCGGTGGTCACCGGCGGTGGCGGGGCTTTGGCGGGGCGGTAGCGTGGGGATCGCCGGAGAAAAAGCTCGGCACGGGGGGCCTAGAAGGATGGCCGGGGCAGCGGCGGACCGGCGGTGGGGAGTGTTTTCGAGGCGGGCGGGGAACGCGCACCGGCTGGCGGGGGGGGCTGCTGGTTTGCCGGTGGTGGCTGGCGGCTCAGGGGGGCGGAGGTTGAAGATGAACCGCAGGCCCTTGATTTCATATCCAATGGCTGCAAAATCGAATAACCAGAGACGAAAAAGTCAGTCGACCGAGTGTAGCCTCACCTTGCTAGTGCGTTCAGTTTCGACAGCAAAATTCAGTTTCGACAGCAAAATTCAGTTTTGACAGTTAAGTTCAGTTTGGACAGTTAAGTTCAGTTTCGACAGTTAAGTTTGGTTTCGAAAGTTAAGTTCGGAGATGAGTAGCTGATTTATTTTACATCTAGCACTTTGTGGTATGTATTTTGTGTCATGTATTGGAGATGCTATTAGAATTCCACTCAGGTTAACGTTGTTCGTTGTCTCTCTTGTCCTGCTTCAGCCTCGGCATCGTACAACTCACTGGAGCTGCTCCAACGACGAAACCCCCCATCACAGCGGAGCAGTACCTCGGGCTCCATCTCCAGACGCCTAAGATCTTCTTCCCGTCCTCAGATAGCAAAGTCAGCCGGAGCATCCTTACCGGCCAACCCAATCATGCTGAGATCGACATGGCTTCGCCAAAGAGGTTGTACACTTGTTGCATCTCTTTTTTACTCTACATGTTATATATATTGTCCACTGAGCACACGGATTTGTTCCTTTAGTGTCTCGTTGAAATAACAAATGTAGGAATTTTAATTTTCACTTGTCCTCCTTTTCAAATTCCTATTCATGAAGCACAAGACTAAAAGATAGTAGCATAATAGCATTATAACCGTACATTTTCGTGTGGTTTGACTTAATATCACCATGCTTCTTTGCATCTTATGATCTTCCAATTGTTGTGAATCAAACACCCAGATTGGCAGAAATCCTATCTTTTTAAATTCTCTGTTTTGCACGTGCATTCCTATCTTATTCCTGTCTATTTCCTATCCCTGCATTGTTGGAATCCTCCAATTCAAACGAGCCCTTACAGAGTTACTTCTCTTACAGATAGTTGTCAAAGAAAACCTTGCGTGGTTTGTCCTGCTCCTACTGCGTCGTCGTCCACCCCAGCTCAGCTGCTCCAACGACAGAAGGGTCCAAAGACAGCAGAGGATCCGGCCTCCAGATCGTCGTTCGCTGCCTCGAGATCTTCTTCCCGCCGCTAGCAGCCATGAAAACTGCATTACCATCATCAACCGAGCAGATGACCTCGAGGACTACACGGGTCCGCAAGAGAGGTCGCACTCTTCGTGTCCGCTTCGTTATGCATCACTTAATATTACATGCTACTTTATCGCCTCCGTTTCACCGATTAGACTCGAGTAAGCTCCAAACTAATGGTCAAACTTGAGTTTTTAAATGGTTGTGGGGTACATATCGGGCCGCTATCAATACTATCTATCTACTATCCGGTTAATCTCCGGTGTCTACTATGAGTTTCATGTTGGGTGGGAAACAAACAAAGAAAGAAGCCATTATCTGTATTTTTTAACCGAAGCCATTATCTCGCCTGCTATTATTGGTTTTGGGTCTATCCACAAGTTGCTACCATCACTCTGGATTTCTGCATGCACTCCTTACATAATCTCACTATGTTTTATTCCTATGCATGACAGTTATTGTAAACAATGGAACTGTGTACTGCAAAAGAGACGAGCCTTGCGTGGCAATAAAATTTCATGCGGACGTTGCTATATGGTAGGCGCAAAGGCAGCCCCCCTCCATGCATTCCAGATTGTAATCGAGAGGAAGATATCTATTCTGAGGGGGATTCAGAAGGAGAAGACAAGTCCTATTTACCCCCTGAGGTCTTCGCTCTAACTTGGCATGCTCGTGTTGGTTATATCATGCATATGGTGTCTTGCATTGCTTACTTTATACATCAAATATGTCATCTGCTTAGTTTAGACATCCTTTGTGCGAATGCCATCTGTTTAGTTTATTCATCGTTTATGTGAATTATGCAACGCCATCTTGTTTAGCTAGGCATCATATATGTGAATTTCGCAATGCCATCCTCCTTAGACAGTCATCTTATATGTAAATTATATCAAGCCATCCTTTTTTTCGTTACATATTACATTTTTCAACAATGTTAGTACATTCAACTGCTCTTCGTGTGCATCAACCATTTGACACGGTGATGGCAAATTCTGGAGTGAAAACAAGGTCTTCTGAGCAGACTATGCTATCTGACGAAGCGCATATCTCGCTGGTCACGGATAGCTCCTCAGAGGAGGATTCAGAGATAGATGACCAGTCCTATACCCCCCCACCCATGTGTATGCTCTAACTTGGCAGTATGTTGCTCATATCATGCGTTTGGTGTCTCGCATTGCTATGTCATTTGATTAGTTTAGACATGCTTTGCCACACCTGTTCAGTGTCTAATTACCATATATGTGAATTATGCATTGCCATCTTGTTGCAAGACATTATACATGTGAATTATACAATGCCATCTTGTTGCAAAGGCATTATATATGTGAATTATGCAATGCCATGCTGTTTAGCCAATCATCATGTATGTGAATTATATCATGCTATCATTTTTTGTATTACGTGTTGCATTTGTCGACAATGTTTGTATATTCAACTACTCTTCCTGTGCATCAGCCATTTGAAGCGGTGATGGAAGTATCTGGAGTGAAAACAAGGTATTCAGAGAAGACAATGCTACCTGCTGAAGCAGACATCTTGCTGGTTACAGAGAGCTCCTCAGAGAAGGATTCAGAGACTGATGACCAGTCCTATTTCCCCCATGTGGTCTATGCTCAAACTTGGCAGGGTTATATTACCAATGTCATGCATGTTGTCTTGCATTGCTTAGTTTTTACATCATATATGGATTGCCATCTGCTTACTTGCTTACTATATAAATCATATATTTGAATTATATCATGCCATCATGTTTACATTGTACATACACATCATCTATCTGAATTATGGCATGGCAACCCATTTAATAAAGACATCATATAGTTATATCATCTCATCTTGTTTAGTGTTTACAGTCACCATATTTTGAATTATGGCATTCTATCCGTGAATGTATGTGAATTATGGCATGCCAACCTATTTAATAAACACATTATATAGTTATGTCATGTCATCCTATTTACATAGTCTCATATTTGAACTATGTCTTTCCATCTTTTTTAGTTAGCCATCATAATGTGAAATTGTGTCATGCTATCCTGTTTAGTTAGCCATCATATATGTGAAATTGTGTCATGCTATCCTGTTTGGTTAGACAACATAACTATGAATTATTTCATGCCCTCTTTTATTCCCCACTATCCATTTCAATTGCCTATCATACAATGTCTATACTTTCAATTACTTTTCTTGTTTATCAGCCATTTGAATTGGAGAGCGTGATGGCAGTATCTAAGGGAGTAACAACACGGTCTTTAGAAAAGATAGTGCTACCAGTTGATGCAGATAGAATCACGGTTGTACTTTCCCAAGGACCAGATCCACCACACATAACCCAGACTCTCGCAGATTGTACCCCTACTGTAGGACCTTGAGAAGAGGTGTCTAGAGGGGGGGTGATTAGACACTAAGTACCAAAGTTGTAGTTTTTAAGTTTCTTTAAAGTTTGAGTGGAGTTTAGGCACAATTTTAACATTCACAACATATAGCAAGCAAACATGCAAAGTATATATGAGCAGCGGAAAATAAAGCATGCAACTTGCAAGAATGTAAAGGGAAGGGATTGGAGGATTCAAACGCAATTGGAGACACAGATGTTTTTGGTGTGGTTCCGATAGGTGGTGCTATCGTACATCCACGTTGATGGAGACTTCAACCCACGAAGGGTAATGGTTGCGGGAGTCCACGGAGGGCTCCACCCACGAAGGGTCCACGAAGAAGCAACCTTGTCTATCCCACCATGGCCGTCGCCCACGAAGGGCTTGCCTCACTAGCGGTAGATCTTCACGAAGTAGGCGATCTCCTTGCCCTTACAAACTCCTTGGTTCAACTCCACAATCTTGTCGGAGGCTCCCAAGTGACACCTAGCCAATCTAGGAGACACCACTCTCCAAGAAGTAACAAATGGTGCGTTGATGATGAACTCCTTGCTCTTGTGCTTCAAATGATAGTCTCCCCAACACTCAACTCTCTCTCATAGGATTCGGATTTGGTGGAAAGAGGGTTTGAGTGGAAAGCAACTTGGGGAAGGCTAGAGATCAAGATTCATATGGTAGGAATGGAATATCTTGGCCTCAACACATGAGTAGGTAGTTCTCTCTCGTAAATAGGATGCTGGAAGTGTAGGTTCGGTCGATGGCTCTCTCCACGAATGAAGAGGAGGTGGAGGGTATATATAGCCTCCACACAAAATCTAACTGTTACACACAATCTACCAAACTCGGTGGGACCAAATCGTTAAACTCGGTCAGACCGATTTAGCAAATAATGTGACCGTTAGGGTTTTCGGTGGGACTGGAATGCAACTCGGTGGGACCGATACGGTTAGGGTTAGGGCATAACGTAATCTCGGTAAAACCGATTACACAAACTCGGTGGGACCGATTTTGGTAATAAGCTTTCCAGAGAGTTGGTCAGGCAAACTCGGTTTAACCGATTATCAAACTCGGTGGGACCGATTTTGTAGCGAGCCGACCCGAATGGATCAAGTCTCCGTGCTCAGGTGTCATCCCTGGATCAGTAATGCTGACACCACACAGTACTTCGAAGGATTTATAACAGAGTAGCAATCACACACTTATTACATCGTTGTCCAAAAGAGGACTTATTACAAATAAATATGGCTTAAGGCCATCTAATAATGATAACAGCGGAAGACTTGGAAGATGAGTGAGTCCATCAACTCCATCGGCATCACTGAGTATAGAACCATGACCTAAACACCTTACTCGTCGTCTGAAAAGTCTGCAACATGAACGTTGCAGCCCGAAAACGGGTCAGCACATGGAATATGCTGGCAATGTAACACATAGAGAGCAATGAAGCAATAAGCCTATACTACATGCATATATGGCTGGTGGTAAAGCTCTACGGTTACAATTTTTGCATAAAGCTAGTTTTTCCCTACTGCAAAGGAATAAATTTGTTTAACTATCATGGTGGTTGTTAAACATTGAGAATGGTTGACAGCATCCTCAATCCCAATTAAAAGTACTCATTAAAAACCCAACAATAT
This sequence comes from Aegilops bicornis, assembly GCA_021605145.1. Classification (NCBI taxonomy): domain Eukaryota; kingdom Viridiplantae; phylum Streptophyta; class Magnoliopsida; order Poales; family Poaceae; genus Aegilops; species Aegilops bicornis. The sequence goes on along the minus strand of CM038672.1, from coordinate 639,457,648 downwards.
TAATTAGAGTAACATGTTGAGATTCACATGATATTCAAGTACTAGATACTCAAGATGTCCATAATCGGGGACACGGCTAATCATGATTAGTTTATACACTCTGCAGAGGTTTGCGCACTTTTCCCCACAAGACTCGATCGCCTCCGTTTGGTTTCTCGCACTGCATGGTGTTTGAGAGACGGATGACCGAGACACAGTCTTTCAGAAGCACTAGCATCTTACATGTGGGTAGACCGTACCAACCTACATCCCCTACATCAGCTAGCCTACCCGTAAGAGTTCGCACAACTTACTCAGCTATGCCAGAGCCCATAATGGCTTGTGGCTGCACACGGAAGTTTCTAGTTTGAATAGTCTTATGATCCCTTTGAGCCTGGGTGGCGGTCCAAAGAAATACAGGCAAGTCCTGATAGAAACCAGGTGCCTCAATCCACCCAGATGTGTGTTGAAGTTGCCACCTTAGATAAACCATTAAATTAACAATCTCACATCTGTCATGGATATTCACTCACCCATCCACGTCTACTAGCATAGCATGGCATAATAAGCAAACGTAGAAGTAACTCCCAAGGTTTCATAAGTAAAACAGGTAATAGGTACTACCTCAATCTACTTCCCATCCCACAATTTAATTAGATCCTAACCATGCAAGTGTTTGAGGATTGATCTAATGCATAAAACTGGGTAGTAGAAAAAGTATGATCAAGTGTTACTTGCCTTGCTGACGATCCGCGAAACCTAGAGACTCGAAGTAACAAGATGCGCACTCCGGGTGATCTATCGCAGACAAACAACAAGCATACAATAAGTACTCATCTAATGCACAGGTAAATCTCGAATGAAAGATCTAACCAGAAAGTTCAACTTAAGAACCCTGGTTGCAAAAAGAATTGAATCAAATAAAGCAACAAAAGTCAAACGTCGAAAGAAAACGACTCGGTTCTAGCAATTTGAAACTAGGTCAAATTTTACAGTAGCAAAACTTTGTTTAAGTGGATTAGTCGGAACGGCGGTTTCAGAATCTAAACTCCAGGCGATTTAATCACCTGATTCCGATAAACGAGCGAGAAAATAAACTAGAACGAAGATTAGATCTGAAATCAAGATCGGAAAATAACGGATTAAATCTGATTAAAAGAAAAACGACGAACGGTTAAACGAACGGACGTTCGTTAACAGAAACTAACCGGTGAACGCGTTCGTTAAAACGAACGGATCGGTGAACGTTCGCTAAGTAGCTAAACCAAAAAAAATAAAACTGATCTAGGGTTTTTTTTAAAAAACTGAACAACAAAAAGAAAACCGGAAGGGTTTTTAAAACAAAACCGAACCGGGGAGGGTGGCGCGGCGCGGCTATACCTCCGGCGAGGTCGCCGGCAGTGACAGGCTCAGCCCGGGGTCGGCGAGGCTCGGCGGGCTTGGCGGGGTGAGGCGAGGCGGCGGCGGCGCTGGGCGGCGTCAGGCGGTTTCAGGCGGCGTCAGCGGCTCGGGCGTCGGGGTCGATGGCGGCGGCTCGGGGTGAGTCGAGGGCGGCGGGCGGCTTTAAGGAGGGAGGGGTGTGCCTTGGGGAGGGGCCACGGCAGGGGCGGGCGTCCCGAGCCGGACTCGGCGTGGCGGCGGTGTCTCCCGGGCGGGAGGCGGTGGCGGGGTGGGCCGTCGGCTGGGCCTTGGCCCAGTCGGCGCGCGGCTCGGATCCCTTTTTTTTATAAAAATCTCGCACAGAAAAACGGATAAAATAAAATCTAAACGAACTTCAAAATTAATAAAGTAAATTTTCCCCGACTCCTAAAAATGAGTCGAACAAAATGAACTTTAACACGGGGCCAAAAATGCAAATTTTTAAAATCTGAAATTTTTCCTAAAGCAAATAAACTCCGAAAAATCCAAAATTTGATTTATTATTAAATCTTCATTTTCCTAAATTTTGGGAAAGTCATATTATTCCCTCTCTTATTTTTGATATTGGAAAAATATTTGAAGATAAAATAAATAAATCCAACGATCCTCTTTTCATAGTTTTGAGAGAACTCAAATATGAAAATTTGAAACCTCCAACTCTCTCCGAGGGTCCTTGAGTTGCGTGAAATTTCTAGGATCGGCAAAATGCAAGAAAATATGATATGCATGATGACTTAATGTATAACATTCCAAATTGAAAATTTGGGATGTTACAAACCTACCCCCCTTAAGATGAATCTCGTCCTCGAGATTCGGGTTAACTAGAAAATAGGTGAGGGTGGTCCTTGAGCAAATCCTCTTCTCTTTCCCAGGTGGCTTCATCCTCAGTGTGGTGGCTCCACTGAACCTTGCAAAACTTGATAACCTTGCTGCGAGTAACTCTGCTGGCATAATCGAGAATCTTGACTGGTTTCTCCTCATACGTCAAATCATCCTTCAACTGAATCGCTTCAAGTGGCACTGTATCTCTTAACGGTACTTCTGCCATCTCGGCGTGACATTTCTTCAGCTGAGAAACATGAAATACATCATGAACTCCTGACAGTCCCTCTGGCAATTCCAGCTTATAAGCAACTTCTCCCATGCGTTGCAAAATCTTATACGGTCCAACGAAACGTGGTGCTAATTTTCCTTTAACTCCAAAACGCTTAACTCCTCGAAGCGGGGATACTCTAAGATATACTTTGTCTCCAACTTCATATTCTTTCGCCTTGCGTTTTGAATCCGCATAGCTTTTCTGTCTGGACTGGGCTACCTTGAGCCTATCTCGAATCAACTTAACCTTCTGTTCAGACTCCTTGATCAAATCTGGTCTAAACAACTGACGGTCTCCAGCTTCATCCCACATCAATGGTGTCTAGCTCCTTCTCCCATACGAAGCTTAAAAAGGGGCCATCTTCAAATTGTCTTGGTAACTGTTGTTGTATGAGAACTCCGCGTAAGGTAGATTTATCATCCCTACTAGATCCATAATCTAGCGCACACGCTCTCAACATGTCTTCCAGATTCTGATTGACTCTCTCGATTTATCCATCTGTCTGCGGATGAAAGGCTGTACTGAACTCTAGCCTAGTACCCAAAGTCTGGTGCAGCTGATTCCAAAACTTTGAGGTAAACTGTGTTCCTCTATCTGATACGATGGTCCTCGGAACTCCATGCAAAGATACGACCCTGGTCAAATATATCTTGGCCATCTTTGCACTTGTATAGGTGGTTTTCACTGGGATAAAATGAGCCACTTTGGTCAAGCGAGTCAACTACTACCCAGATAGAATCATATCCCGTTCGGGTTCTGGGAAATCCGGCAATGAAATCCATGCCAAGCTTATCCCACTTCCATTCGGGTATCGGCATAGGCTGTAGTAATCCGTCGGCTTTTGATGCTCTGCCTTTACTCTCGCATACATCACCTATGACTACATACTCCGCAATCTCCTTCTTCATACCACCACCGTAAACACTCCTTCAAATCCAAATACATCTTGGTGTTTCGGTGAATCGAGTATGGTGAGTCATGAGCCTCCTGAAGTTTTAGCTTCCTGATCTTTGCATTATTAGGCACATATACACGATCCTCGAACCATAAGGTGTCATGCTCATCCTTACATAAACCTTCGGCCTTTCCTTTGCTCATTATCTCTTTTATCTCAGAAATCTCTTTGTCATACTTCTGAGCTTCACGGATCTTTTCCAACAATGTAAACTGAACTTCCATTACTGCAACGAAACCTTTGGGAACAATCTCCAACTGAAGTTCCTTGAGATCCTCGGCTAACTCCTTTGGTAATCCTCCGATTATTAGGGTATTGACGTGGCTCTTACGGCTCAATGCGTCTGCTACAACGTTAGCCTTTCCGGGGTGATAATGCAATCTCATATCATAATCCTTGATAAGCTCCAGCCATCTCCTCTGTCTAAGGTTTAATTCCTTGCGTGAAGATGTACTTCAAACTCTTGTGATCCGTGTACACCTCACAATGATTTCCAATGAGAAAATGTCTCTGTGTCTTCAATGCATGCACAACGGCTGCTAACTCCAAATCATGTGTGGCATAATTCAACTCATGAGGCTTAAGCTGTCGTGAAGCATACGAAACAACTCTTCCTTCCTGCATAAGCACTGCTCGAAGTCCTCGACGTGAAGCGTCGCAATACACCTCATAATCCTTGGTCTGATCCGGCAAAATTAACACTGGTGAGGTAACCAATCTTTTCTTCAACTCCAGAAAACTTGCCTCGCAGTCCTCAGTCCATATGAACTTGGTATCCTTCTTCAACAATTACATCATAGGCTTTGCAATCCTTGAGAAATTCTCAATGAATCTTCGATAGTATCCTGCGAGTCCAAGGAAACTTCGAATCTCTCCAACTGTCGTTGGTGCTTCCCATTTGGTTACGGTCTCAACCTTTGTGGGGTCAACTGCTATCCCTTCTCCGGATATAACATGTCGAAGAAATCCAACTTCCTTTAGCCAAAACTCACATTTGCTGAACTTGGCATATAACTGATGTTCCTTAGTTTCTCCAAAACCAATACATAAATGTTCCTTATGTTCCTCTTCATTCTTCGAGAAAATCAAAATATCATCTATGAACACCACGACGAACTTATCCAAAAACTCCATAAACACTTTGTTCATCAGGTTCATGAAATAGGCAGGCGCGTTAGTCAGTCCAAATGACATAACGGTGTACTCATATAGTCCATATCTCATGGTAAATGTTGTCTTAGGTATGTCCTGCTCTCGAATCTTCAACTGATGGTACCCTGATCGCAAATCTATCTTGGAAAACACTTTAGCTCCTTGCAAGCGATCAAACAGATCATTTATCATTGGCAGTGGGTACTTGTTCTTGATCGTTACTGCATTTAATCCACGATAATCAATAACCATCCTTAACGATCCATCCTTCTTCTCCACTAACAGTACGGGTGATCCCCAAGGTGAAGAACTTGGGCGTATAAAACCTTTATCCAATAGCTCCTTTATCTCGCTTCTTGATTTCCGCCAAATCATGCGGGCATCCTGTATGGTCGCTTTGATATTGGGCATGCACAGCAAAATCTCAATCAAAACTCAATGTCACTTTGTCCGGTGGCATTCTCAGCAACTCCTCAGAAATACATCAGGGAAATCCTTCACCACTGGTACTTCTTCCTGCACAACTCCTGATAAGGAATTTACTTGTGCTCTCCTCGGCTCATGCCGTGATACATACTTGATTCTCCTCCCTTCTGGGGTGGTAAGCAAAATTGACTTAGTGGCGCAATCCCCCTAGGGCCTCCCCCTGCTCCTAGGGCAGGAAACCCTAGGGGTGGGGGCGCCCCCCTTGGCTTGGGGGGCAAGCCAACCCCTTGGCCGCCGCCCCCCCTTGGAGATCCCATCTCCTAGGGCCGGCCTCCCCAGGGGGCCTATATAAACAGGGGGGAGGGAGGGCAGCCGCACCCATGTCTCTGGCACCTCCCTCTCCCCTGCAACACCTCTCCCTCTCGCAAGTGATGCATCCACCACCACGCCGTCGTGCTGCTGGATCTTCGTCAACCTCTCCTTCCCCCTTGCTGGATCAAGAAGGAGGAGATGTCTTCCCAACCATACGTGTGTTGAACGCGGAGGTGCCGTCCGTTCGGCACTAGGATCTCCGGTGATTTGGATCACGACGAGTACGACTCCCTCAACCCCGTTCTCTTGAACGCTTCCGCGTGCGATCTACAAGGGTATGTAGATGCAATCCTCTCTCTCGTTGCTAAATGACTCCATAGATTGATCTTGGTGAAGCGTAGAATTTTTTTTTTCTGCAACGTTCCCCAACAGTGGCATCATGAGCTAGGTCTATGTGTAGTTCTCTTTGCATGAGTAGAACACAAATTTTATGTGGGCGTAGATGTTGTCAAATTTCTTGCCACTACTAGTCTTATTTTGCTTCAGTGGTATCGTGGGATGAAGCGGCCTGGACCAACCTTACACGTACACTAATGTGAGACAGGTTCCACCGACTGACATGCACTAGTTGCATAAGGTGGCTAGCGGGTGTCTGCCTCTCCCACTTAAGTTGGAGCGGATTCGATGAAAAGGGTCCTTATGAAGGGTAAATAGAATTTGAAAAATCACGTTGTGGCTTTCACGTAGGTAAGAAAACGTTCTTGCTAGAACCCTATTGCGGCCACGTAAAATATGCAACAACAATTAGAGGACGTCTAACTTGTTTTTGCAGCAATTGCTTTGTGATGTGATATGGCCAATAGTTGTGATGAATGATATATCTGTGAGGTATGAGATCATGTTCTTGTTATAGGAATCACGACTTGAATGTCGATGAGTCTGACAACCGGCAGGAGCCATAGGAGTTGTCTTAATTATTGTATGACCTGCGTGTCAATGATTCAACGCCATGTAATTACTTTACTTTATTGCTAAATCGTTAGCCATAGTAGTAGAAGTAATAGTTGGCGAGCAACTTCATGGAGACACGATGATGGAGATCATGATGATGGAGATCATGGTGTCATGACGGTGACGAAGATGATCATGGAGCCTCGAAGATGGAGATCAAAGGAGCTATATGATATTGGCCATATCATGTCACTATTTGATTGCATGTGATGTTTATCATGTTTTTGCATCTTGTTTACTTAGAACGACGGTAGTAAATCAGATGATCCCTCATAATAATTTCAAGAAAGTGTTCCCCTAGCGTGCGCCCGCTATGAAAGTTTGTTGTTTCAAGCACCACGTGATGATCGGGTGTGATAGATTCTAACGTTCACATACAACGGGTGTAAGACAGATTTACACATGCAAAACACTTAGGTTAACTTGACGAGCCTAGCATGTACAGACATGGCCTCGGAACACAAGAGACCGAAAGGTCGAACATGACTCGTATGGAAGATACGATCAACATGGAGATGTTCACCGATGACGACTAGTCAGTCTCACGTGATGATCGGACACGGCCTAGTCGACTCGGATCATGTATCACTTAGCTGTAGAGGGATGTCTAATCTGAGTGGGAGTTCATTAAATAATTTGATTAGATGAACTTAATTATCATGAACTTAGTCTAAAAACCTTTGCAAATATGTCTTGTAGATCAAATGGCCAACGCTCATGTCCACCTCAACTTCAACGTTCCTAGAGAAACCCAAGCTGAAAGATGATGGCAGCAACTATAATGGATTGGATCCGGAACACGAGGATCATCCTCATAGCTGCAAAGAAAGATTATGTCCTAGAAGCACCGCTAGGTGAAGCTCCCATCGAGAGAACCAAGACGTTATGAATGCTTGGCAGTCTTGTGCGATGATTAGTCCCTCGCTCAAAGGCGGCATGCTTTACAGTTTAGAACCGGGGCTCAAAAGCGTTTTGAGCAACACGGAGCATATGAGATGTTCGAAGAGCTGAAAATGGTTTTCCAAGCTCATGCCCGGGTCGAGAGATATGAAGTCTCCAACAAGTTCTTCAGTTGTAAGATGGAGGAAAATAGTTACATCGGTGAGCACATACTCAAAATATGCAGGTTGCACAACCGCTTAACTCACCGGGAGTTAATCTCCCGGATGACGCGATTATTGACACAATCCTTGATCGCTTCCACCGAGCTACAAGAGCTTTGTGATGAACTTCAATATCCAGGGGATGGAAAAGACCATTCCTGAGGTATATTCAATGCTGAAATCAGCGGAGGTAGAGATCAAGAAGGAACATCAAGTGTTGATGGTGAATAAAACCACTAAGTTCAAGAAAGGCAAGGGTAAGAAAAACTTCAAGAAGGACGGCAAGGGAGTTGCCGCGCCCGGTAAGACAGTTGCCCGGAAGAAGTCAAAGAATGGACCTAAGCCTGAGACTGAGTGCTTTTATTGCAAGGGAAGCGGACACTCGAAGCGGAACTGCCCCAAATACTTAGCGGAGAAGAAGGCCGGCAACACTAAAGGTATATGTGATATACATGTAATTGATGTGTACCTTACCAGTACTCGTAGTAGCTCCTGGGTATTTGATACCGGTGCCGTTGCTCATATTTGTAACTCAAAGCAGGAGCTGCGGAATAAGCGGAGGCTGGCGAAGGACGAGGTGACGATCTTGGCGTTGGGAATGGTTCCAAGGTCGATGTGATCGCCGTCGGCACGCTGCCTCTACATTTACCTACGGGATTAGTTTTAAACCTCAATAGTTGTTATTTTGTACCAGCTTTGAGCATGAACATTGTATCTGGATCTCGTTTAATACGAGATGGCTACTCATTTAAATCCGAGAATAATTGTTGTTCTATTTATATGAGAGATATGTTTTATGGTCATGCCCCGATGGTCAATGGTTTATTCTTAATGAATCTCGAATGTGATGTTACACATATTCATAGTGTGAATACCAAAATATGTAAAGTTGATAACGATAGACCCACATACTTGTGGCAATCGCCGCCTTGGTCACATTGGTGTCAAGCGCATGAAGAAGCTCCATGCTGATGGACTTTTAGAGTCTCTCGATTATGAATCATTTGACACATGCGAACCATGCCTCATGGGAAAAATGACCAAGACTCCATTCTCCGGAACAATGGAGCGAGAAACCAACTTATTGGAAATCATACATACTGATGTATGCGGTCCGATGAGCGTTGAGGCTCGCGGAGGATATCGTTATGTTCTCACTCTCCGGCGACTTGAGTAGATATGGGTATGTCTACTTGATGAAACACAAGTCTGAGACCTTTGAAAAGTTCAAGGAATTTCAGAATGAGGTAGAGAATCAACGTGACCGAAAAATAAAGTTCTGACGATCAGGTCATGGAGGAGAATATTTAAGTCACGAGTTTGGTACGCACTTAAGGAAATGTGGAATCGTTTCACAACTCACGCCGCCTGGAACACCTCAGCGTAACGGTGTGTCCGAACTTCGTAATCGCACTTTATTGGATATGGTGCGGTCTATGATGTCTCTTACCGATTTACCGCTGTCATTTTGGGGATACGCTCTAGAGACAGCTACATTCACTTTAAATAGGGCACCGTCTAAATCCGTTGAGACGACACCGTATGAATTATGGTTTGGGAAGAAAAATAAGTTGTTGTTTCAAAGAGTTTGGGGATGCGATGCTTATGTCAAGAAAGTTCAACCTGAAAAGCTCGAACCCATGTCGGAAAAATGCGTCTTCATAGGATACCCTAAGGAAACCATTGGGTATACCTTCTACCTCAGATCCGAAGGCAAGATCTTTGTTGCCAAGAACGGGTCCTTTCTGGAGAAAGAGTTTCTCTCGATAGAAGTAAGTGGGAGGAGAGTGGAACTTGATGAAGTACTGCCTCTTGAAACGGTGAGTAGCGCAGCTCAGGAAGATGTTCCTGTGGTGCCAGCACCAACTGAAGAGGAAGTTAATGATGATGATCAAGGTACTTCGGATCAAGTTACTACTGAACTTCGTAGGTCCACGAGGACACGTTCCACACGAGAGTGGTATGGCAACCCTGTCCTAGAAATCATGTTGTTAGACAACGGTGAACCTTCGAACTATGAATAAGCGATGGCGGGCCCAGATTCCAACAAATGGCTTGAAGCCATGCAATCCGAGATAGGATCCATGTATGAAAACAAAGTATGGACTTTGACAGACTTGCCAGATGATCGGCGAGCAATAGAAAACAAATGGATCTTTAAGAAGAAGACAGACGCGGATGGTAATGTTACCATCTATAAAGCTCGACTTGTTGCTAAGGGTTATCGACAAGTTCAAGGGGTTGACTACCATGAGACATTCTCTCCCGTAGCGAAGCTAAAGTCCGTCTGAATCATGTTAGCAATTGCCGCATACTATGATTATGAGATATGGCAAATGGACGTCAAAACGGCATTCCTTAACGGCCATCTTAAGGAAGAACTGTATATGATGCAGCCGGAAGGTTTTGTCGACCCTGAGAATGCTAACAAGGTATGCAAGCTCCAGCGATCCATTTATGGGATGGTGCAAGCATCTCGGAGTTGGAACATTTGCTTTGGTGAGATGATCAAGGCATTTGGGTTTATGCAGACTTATGGAGAAGCCTGCGTTTACAAGAAAGTGAGTGAGAGCTCCGTAGAATTTCTCATATTATATGTAGATGACATACTTTTGATGGGAAATGATATAGAACTTTTGGACAACATTAAGGCCTACTTGAATAAGTGTTTTTCAATGAAGGACCTTGGAGAAGCTGCTTACATATTAGGCATCAAGATCTATAGGGATAGATCAAGACGCCTCATAGGTCTTTCACAAAGCACATAACTTGATAAGATATTGAAGAAGTTCAATATGGATCAGTCCAAGAAAGGGTTCTTTCCTGTATTGCATGGTGTGAGATTGAGCTCGGCTCAATGCCTGACCACGACAGAAGATAAAGAAGAGATGAGTGCCATCCCATATGCCTCAGCCATGGGATCTATTATGTATGCCATCTTGTGTACCGACTGATGTAAACCTTGCCGCAAGTTTGGTAGGAAGGTACCAAAGTAATCCCGGCAAGGAACACTGGACAACGGTCAAGAATATCCTGAAGTACCTAACAAGGATAAAGGACATGTTTCTTGTCTATGGAGGTGGAAGAGCTCGTCGTAAAGGATTACGTCGACGCTAGCTTCGACACAGATCTGGATGACTCTAAGTCACAAACCGGATACGTGTATATTTTGAATGGTGGGGCAGTAAGCTGGTGCAGTTGCAAGCAAAGCGTCGCGGCGGGATCTACATGTGAAGCAGAGTACATGGAAGCCTCGGAGGTAGCGCATGAAGCAATTTGGGTGAAGCAATTCATCACCGACCTAGGAGTCATACCCAATGCATCGGGGCCGATCGCACTCTTCTGTGACAACACTGGAGCTATTGCACTTGCCAAGGAGCCCAGGTTTCACAAGAAGACCAGGCACATCAAGCGTCGCTTCAACTCCTGTGGCGACCGGTTTTCCGGTTAATATATTCAAGAAAATGGCCCTTATGCTCACCAGCCCCAGGATAACTGTTAGCTGATGAGGCACCAACTTGATACAGAAATTCCAAGCAAAATACAAAATATGTAGTACAAGACCATTCTGGCCTATGTGTACAACAATATGGTTTCTAGTGGTTGATGGCGGAAGCGGTTTGTGGATCATCAGTGTCTATGGGACTCCAATTCTCACAGGAACAGCTGACCAGGTTAACTCCTATCTTCGCGAGGCTGCTATCACCGTTGCTTAGGTTCCGGGACTGTCGGCACGGCCGCTCCTCTCCGTGCAAGGAAATCTGGCCAAGACAATAGCCATGGACAAGCCAGTGAGTACTTTGAATGTACTTGCAAACATTATGAACACAGGCATAATATAACAATGATATGCTGAAAATATCTTATGCTCAAGACGTTAGTCACAAAAGATAAATATAACCATGATGCGTGCAAGCATGTTATTTGTGAATATGCAATAACATGGTAGTATTAAAATTATGAAATAAATAACATAAAGGGCTTTAAAAGAAATGCCACAGTCGGGCGTCTTAGCGACACCGCATAAAGGGCTTTAAAAGAAAGGCCACAGTCGGGCGTCTTAGCGACACCACATAAAGGGGCTTTAAAAGAAATGCCACAGTCGGGCGTCTTCGCGACACCACATAAAGGGCTTATAAATAAATAAAAACAATGCCGCAGTCGGGCGTCTTAGCGACACCTCATAAAGGGATTTAAAAGAAATGCCACAGTCGGGCGTCTTAGCGACACCACATAAAGGGCTTTAAAAGAAATGCCACAGTCGGGCGTCTTACCGACACCACATAAAGGGCTTATAAATAAACAAAAACAATGCCGCAGTCGGGTGTCTTAGTGACACCACATAAAGGGCTTATAAAATGAATACAGTGAATATCCAGGAGGTAGAACCGTCCCATGGATACTCAATAAATCAAGTAACGGCAATGGTTAGTCCATGATAAAAATAATCATAATCATCATAATCAACAAAATTCACAAATCATGATCCACGTTCTTGTTTAGCAGTTTCTCCTCCGAAGACCGACACCAAGACCGACACTTGACCTGACCCACACTGTAGTCCTAACCATGGACACGGCTATTCGAATAGGTTTAATCTCTGTAGAGGGTGTACTCTTTACCCACGAGTAACGGGTTTCATTAGTCCATCGGGACTAATTCGGTCTACGGCATTTTTGTTGAAAACACACCTAACTTGCACACACCAGCTTAACTCACATGTGTCTGGAATCACCCACGACACCTATTAAGCAAAAATCTAAGTGGGGAGGCTACAACCTCGACGTAACATGGGATCACAAAATTTATACCGCGCGCAAACTGGGGAGCTACCCCCTTCGGCTACAACCGAAATACCCATGCTCCCGGACCCGGTGGCATGACTACGGATGCCTCCAAGATCTTCCACCATGGCCTCTCTGTACGGTGTGTGCTAGGAAAGGGGTTGACAACTTACTGAACCATACCCTACTTGTTGTAGAGACGAGTGGTAGTACGAAGCAAGTATGGGGGTTACTGGCACAAGACTCGATCTACGGTCGACTCAGGAGGTTGTAAGATTACCTGCAAGATTAGTATAACAATGCATATACTTCAAACAACAGATAGAAACACCACGCGACATACCCCCTCATGCCATACCGGACACGACCATCTCAACGGAGGACTAGGGACAAGACCGTGTCTACCCAAGACAGAGGCCTTCCCGGATTTCCTCCCGGTATGCATGAAAGGCATATGACGGTGATTTCTATCACAATCATATCAAGTCCATTTGCATGAAATTCATTAACATGCATTCATGAGTAGGAACACATCCTCACATAAAATGATGTATGCTCGTGTCGGGGTGGTGTTGTCACCGTGCCAAGCAACACACACAAAAATTTCACCAGGGTTCAGAATGCTTGCCTTCAGGTCATGAGAAAGCAGGGTGCATTCCCAAAACATCTTGAAATCTTCAAAAATCCTATTTGACAGAATATATATGATTTAACACACAAAATTAAAACAGCACAAAAAGTTGTTTTGAATTTTTTTCAAATAAATCTTAAAATAAAATAGACAATATTTGAGAGAGGTAGGAAAAAGAATTAATTTATTTGGAGTTGTATTTAATAAGATACAGCCGGTCAAAGTTTGGTCAAAAATCTGTTATTTAAATAAGAACAGAAAAGAAAACGTTTCGAAAATATATACGTACACGTCGAAGGCGTACTATGGAAATGCGCTTCCACTTAACCCACGTGGACTGGGCGGGGTCACTGACAGTGGGTCCCGGGGGCCCACTGGTCAGGTTTGACCATTCCATCCCTCCCTCCTCTTCCTTCGCTCGAACGGAGGCGGGGCGACGGCGATCAACGCCGGCGAATGGCTGCTCCCCGCGGGCTCCAGAGAGTCGAGATGGATCCGCAAGACTGGGGCGGTCCTCCCGGTGGCCGTTGGGTCGGCGGTGGTGGAGGGAGTCGTCGACGGTGAGCTTCGCGGCGGTGGAGGCCTCGGGAGCAAAGTACTTTTGTGGCTGTGGTGGTTCCCGATCAAAATCGAGTAGGGGAAAGGGTTCACGGGAGGAAGAGAAGGCTCCTGGTGGAGAGAGTGGAGAGGGGGAGGTCCTAGTGGTGCCGGAATGGCCGGGGCGGTGGCGGCGGCAGGAGTTGCCGGAGACGGGGAAGAAAACCTCCCCGGTCCGATTGCGAGCTAGGGAAGCGCCATTGAGGTGGCCTGAGGTTGCCTGTGTGCGAGAGCAGGCTCGGGGCTCCCTTAAATAGGCGAAGTCGAGGCGGTTCGGGCGGCGTCATGGATAAGGTCGCCGGCGACCGTCTTCTGTAGCTGCAGGGCAACGTGGCGAGGCTGGGGATGGCGGCAGGAGCTAGCGGACGAGCGGCTACTGCGCCAAGGCGAGCTGGCGAGCGGAGACGGCTTGGGCGGCGCTGGCTAGTGTAGGAGCTGTCGGGCGGCGGTGGCGGCTAGTCCTTGGCCTGCCGGAGATCCGGCGAGGGTCTGCTTGGCGTTTTGCGGTGAGGAGGGGAGCGTGTGGCGCGGCTCTGCAGAGCGGTGGCAAACCAGGGGACGACGCGTTGGTTCGGGCGCACGTGCGGGCCAAACGCACACTCTGGGCGCGCCTAGAGTACGCCTGGGATGTGTTTGATGAAAAGCCAGGGTAGCCTAGCGTGCTTGAGTGGGGCTGGCAAGTAACAGGGCTAGTTTAGGGTTAGCAAGGGGATCAAGGGACATGGTGGATAGGTCAGGGACTCAAGTTCACAATGTAAACTTGAAATCATGCCAAATCTGGATATGCACTCATGGTGTTTGACAAAATGCCAAAGGCACGTAGGCAGTACTTGGGGTGGCCAAATTCTCCAGATCAGTGTCTCTGTGGGTGTATGAGAGGGTGGTGAAGTTAGATTGCCAAAGGGAGAAACTTGCTAGTGCAAGTTTTGCAAAACTACACTTCTGGACAGGGAGTAAATGGCATCATTACATGGACCATAAGTGTTCCAAGGAATGCATGCTCCTGGACTTAGGGGTTTTGCAGGGTTGACTACAAGCATGAGAAAGCACAAGATCACTAGAGCAAGAAAGAATGGGGTTGCGAGAAAACACAAGTCTGGTCCAGAATGAAAAAGAGGTTGATACACTCAATTTCTCCAAAGAACAACACTATGTTTCTGCATAAAGTTGGATGGCATGTTACCACTGACATCCCAAAATTTTGGTGGAGGCTCCGAGGAAATATTTAATTAGGTTATAGTGCAAAAATGCCTTTGGACCAGAGAAGAGAATTGGGTGCAGAGCACAAAATATTTCATGAATAAAAGTTATTATTGCACAAAAGTGATTTAAAAACATCACCTGACATCTCCAATTTTTGGTTGGAATTTTAAGTGAATCTATCAAATGGTTGTAGTTCAAATATGGCCATATAATCTTGGAAAAACCATTTTTCAAGAAAATAAAGATCAAGCAAATTAATTAAGTAATTAATTATACTAATAAAGGAAAAGTTTTCCTTGAGAGGTTAAACAAGTCCAATAACATATTTGAAAGGTTTTATTTTTGGAAAAACTCCATAATAACAAGAGAGATAAATGGTC
The DNA here is from genome assembly GCA_021605145.1 of Aegilops bicornis. Lineage (NCBI taxonomy): Eukaryota > Viridiplantae > Streptophyta > Magnoliopsida > Poales > Poaceae > Aegilops > Aegilops bicornis. Next base: position 639,442,600 of record CM038672.1, on the reverse strand, counting down.
CAAAAATCAAAAGGGAGCCTAGAAAATAAAATTTTATTTCCTGGCGAAATTTTAATTAACAAAACAAGGCTAAAATTTTTGGGGTGTCACAACACTACCCCCCTTAAGGAAAATCTCGTCCTCGAGATTTGCTAGGAGCGGTTTTGAAAAACAAATACCCCACGATTACGTGTCTTTGCAGGCATGGTATGCGTTCGAGCGGAGGTGAGTCTGCTGCCGTGGTGCTGTGTGAAATAAAGTAATCCACGGTGTGAGGAGATATACGATGCAGCAACGCAGGGAAAAGAAATCTCGCTCCAGGATTCTTTTCGCGGTTACACATGTTAATCACAGGGAAAACCACTCATATAAGCAGGAACTAAATACTCGACTCGTCGCACAAATTTGAGGTACCAAGCATAAGTTACAATGTGACATTAAATGCTGAACTAACATACACAGCAGTGACGTCTAAAATGAGAATGGTAACTGGACGGGGTCTCGAGAAAATGTCTCTGGCAATGGAATACACTCCTCTTCTATCGGAGGAAGTGGATTGACCAGTCGATGAATGTGTCTCTCTTGGTCTGGCCTCAGTGGTCTGCCGATGGCGATCTGAGGATTTAAATCCGAGAGGCTCTGCAGATAACCCATCACGCGTTGGGTTAAACGCTCTTGAGCGATGACGTATTGGACGAGGTTGGCCAAGACGGGGTCTCTCTCAATACGTCCACCTGGAAAAGATGTTGCTCCTCCGGGTGCTGCACGGCTCGGAAAATAATAATACCCTCGTTCGATGGCATATTGTATCGCGAATCGAAGGCGAAGCGAAGGCCAGACGCCGCAGCTTCTACGGCCATATGCGGGGTTGGCATAGATTTCCCTACGAAGGAGACTTCTGTCGGGTCTTGGTTTGGGTTTACAGGAGGGATGTGCACGGCTGCCCAATATCTCGAGGTGGAAGGGGTGATTCTTGATTTGAACAGCTCGTACTGGGGTGGCTGGGTAGCGCCCATGGTACTGCAGGTAAAATCCCACAATATCTTGACAAAACTACCCGGGGTTGCATCTGGAGTTCTCAGATAGATACTGGGGCTCGGCATGGCAAGAAATGGTTGTGAGAAAGGTGCACAAGGTGAGGGGTGCTTGGCAGGGTCACGTAGTGGTCCTTTTATAGCACCGGAGATGAGTCATTCTACCGTGGTGAAAGGTAAAGAATTTGCCGGCTCAGCTTGGGGTCAAGCCACAGATACACACATCTCACTAAAGTGACGTATCACTGTGGGGGTTGTCGGAGCGGTTTTTGATAGGTGCGCCAAGGATAGAGAAATCACAATGCATGCTAATATATCCATGCAAGACTACTATATAAAATAGAGGCACGATGACAGGCTGCGTTAATTTAAGGGATCACAGGATTACAAAGCGAGGATACACTGGGACTCGACACTACTCGAGTGACTTAGTCCACTTCGTTTACATCCAAGCGGGCGTTCCTTGTGGATGTCGAGGCTTCTCCACGGTTCTCACCGTCGGAATTAGCTGGAGAGGGCTGAGGGGCTGCAGGCTCGGGGTAGTGATGATGACCATCGCGGGGATTGTTGACCACAACCCCGTTGGAGTGTGCTCCCAGGAGGCGACGAAGCACTTCTGGGGTCATCAAAGCACCTTGGCTGATGGCTGGGGCTGACCTCAGGGTCTCGGTCGGTTGTCCAAACAACGACGTTGGGTTGTCGGCGTTGGGCTCGTTCTCTTCTCTCGCCGGGGCCCGACGAACCAGCTCTCCACGAGCTGCGAACAGATCAATGGTGATTTGATCGAACAGTTCCTCCAGTGCACCTACATAGCGCACTAGGTGCAACAATGCAGGATCCATCTCGTGATCTCCGTTGGCAACTTGGGGTGGTCTACCATACCCTTCACGCCTGGGGTAGTAGTGGAACGAGCGACAGTTAACTCTGGGCGACAAGTGCCTGAGATGAACTATAGCCTCTCGAGCAGCTAGTTGGATGGCTTGTGGCTCAAAGGAAGTTGTCCTTCCGGTGAACACAGCAAAGGCGCTCGGGTGCAGAGACCCCTACCGTAGATATGTCTGATGGCCCAGAATTTGACGGCTCTCACCACTTATGGTTCCTTCGTACACAACATATTCGGGTGGCTCTTCTAATGCATAGGCACGACGGGTGAGGTTTGCGAGTATGGTCACAAAACCTCCAAGGTTGGTTGTTGTAGTCTCATGGTGCACTACAGGACCAGGCATTGTGGCTCGGTTTGGGATAGCGGCTGTGCTGGGCTGGGTTGAGGCCAGCGTGCCCTTTTTATAGAAAAAGGGGACGGAGTCTTCCTTCGCACGCTTGCGAATGAGACACCTTGGGTGCTGGTCACTGGTGCGTGATAGACGGGCTAGGTTGATAGGTTGGGCACCGACCTGCCAAAAGTGTCGGGGTCACTGTGTGGTTATCTTGCACGGGAAGCTTGGCTGGGGTTCGGTTGTGGTCTGATGGGTTGGTTTGCCTAAGTTTATTGACTTGGCTAAGATAGGATTAGCCAATGGTCAGCCTTGCTCTGATACCAAGTATATGGCGACCGGTTTTCCGGTTAATATATTCCAGAAAATGGCCCTTGTGGTCATCAGCCCTAGGATAACTGTTAGCTGATGAGGCACCAACTTGATACAGAAATTCCAAGCAAAATACAAAATATGTAGTACAAGACCATTCTGGCCTATGTGTACAACAATATGGTTTCTAGTGGTTGATGGCGGAAGCGGTTTGTGGATCATCAGTGTCTATGGGACTCCAATTCTCACAGGAACAGCTGACCAGGTTAACTCCTATCTTCGCGAGGTTGCTATCACCTTTGCTTAGGTTCCGGGACTGTCGGCACGGCCGCTCCTCTCCGTGCAAGGAAATCTGGCCAAGACAATAGCCATGGACAAGCCAGTGAGTACTTTGAATGTACTTGCAAACATTATGAACACAGGCATAATATAACAATGATATGCTGAAAATACCTTATGCTCATGACGTCAGTCACAAAAGATAAATATAACCCTGATGCGTGCAAGCATGTTATTTGTGAATATGCAATAACATGGTAGTATTAAAATTATGAAATAAATAACATAAAGGGCTTTAAAAGAAATGCCACAGTTGGGCGTCTTAGCGACACCGCATAAAGGGCTTTAAAAGAAAGGCCACAGTCGGGCGTCTTAGCGACATCACATAAAGGGGCTTTAAAAGAAATGCCACAGTCGGGCATCTTCGCGACACCACATAAAGGGCTTATAAATAAACAAAAACAATGTCGCAGTCGGGCGTCTTAGCGACACCTCATAAAGGGCTTTAAAAGAAATGCCACAGTCGGGCGTCTTAGCGACACCACATAAAGGGCTTTAAAAGAAATGCCACAGTCGGGCGTCTTAGCGACACCACATAAAGGGCTTATAAATAAACAAAAACAATGCCTCAGTCGGGCGTCTTAGCGACACCACATAAAGGGCTTATAAAATGAATACAGTGAATATCCAGGAGGTAGAACCGTCCCAGGGATACTCAATAAATCAAGTAACGGCAATGGTTAGTCCATGATAAAAATAATCAAAATCATCATAATCAACAAAATTCACAAATCATGATCCACGTTCTGGTTTAGCAGTTTCTCCTCCGAAGACCGACACCAAGACCGACACTTGACCTGACCCAGACTGTAGTCCTAACCATGGACACGGCTATTCGAATAGGTTTAATCTCTGCAGAGGGTGTACTCTCTACCCACGAGTAACGGATTTCATTAGTCCATCAGGACTAATTCCGTCTACGGCCTTTTTGTTGAAAACACACCTAACTTGCACACACCAGCTTAACTCACATGTGTATGGAATCACCCACGACACCTGTTAAGCAAAACTCTAAGTGGGGAGGCTACAACCTCGACGTAACATGGGATCACAACATTTATACCGTGCGCAAACTAGGGAGCTACCCCCTTCGGCTAAAACCGAAACACCCATGCTCCCGGACCGGTGGCATGACTACGGATGCCTGCAGTATCTTCCACCATGGCCTCTCCAGACGGTGTGTGCTAGGAAAGGGGTTGACAACTTCTTGAACCGTACCCTACTTGTTGTAGAGGCAGTGGTAGTACAAAGCAAGTATGGGGTTTCTTGGCACAAGACTCGATCTGATCGACTCAGGAGGTTGTAAGATTCCTGCAAGATTAGTATAACAATGCATATACTTCAAACAACAGATAGAAACACCACGCGACATACCCCCTCATGCCATACGGACACGACCGTCTCTACGGAGGACTAGGGACAAGACCGTATCTACCCAAGGCAGAGGCCTTCCGGCTTTCCTCCCGGTATGCATGAAAGGCATATGACGGTGATTTCTATCACAATCATATCAACTCCATTTGCATGAAATTCATTAACATGCACTCATGAGTAGGAACACATCCTCACATAAAATAGCGTATACTAGTGTCGGGGTGGTGTTGTCACCGTGCCAAGCAACACACACAAAAATTTCACCAGTGGTTGAGAATGCTTGCCTTCGGTCATGAGAAAGCAGGGTGCATTCCCAAAACATCTTGAAATCTTCAAAAATCCTATTTGACAGAATATATATGAATTAACACACAAAATTAAAACAGCACAAAAATTTGTTTTGAATTTTTTTTCAAATAAATCTTAAAATAAACTAGACAATATTTGAGAGAGGTAGGAAAAAGAATTAATTTATTTGGAGTTGTATTTAATAAGATACAGCCGGTCAAAGTTTGGTCAAAAATCTGTTATTTAAATAAGAACAGAAAAGAAAACGTTTCGAAAATATAGACATACACGTCGAAGGCGTACTATGGAAATGCGCTTCCACTTAACCCACATGGACTGGGCGGGGTCACTGATAGTGGGTCCCGGGGGCCCACTGGTCAGGTTTGACCATTCCATCCCTCCCTCCTCTTCCTTCGCCCGAACGGAGGCGGGGCGGCCAGCGATCAACGCCGGGCGAATGGCTGCTCCCGTGGGCTCCAGAGAGTCGAGATGGATCCGCAAGATCGGGCGGTCCTCCCGGTGGCCGTTGGGTCGGCAGGGTGGAGGAGTCGCCGACAGTGAGCTTGCGGCGGTGGAGGCCTCGGGAGCAAAGTACTTTTGTGGCTGTGGTGGTTCCCGATCAAAATCGAGTAGGGGAAAGGGTTCACGGGAGGAAGAGAAGGCTCTGGTGGAGAGAGTGGAGAGGGGAGGTCCTAGTGGTGCGGAATGGCAGGGCGGTGGCGGCGGCAGGAGTTGCCGGAGACGGGGAAGAAAACCTCCCCGGGTCGATTGCGAGCTAGGGAAGCGCCATTGAGGTGGCCTGAGGTTGCCTGTGTGCGGGAACAGGCTCGGGGCTCCCTTCAATAGGCGAGTCGAGGCGGTTCGGCAGCTGCCGCGGATAAGGTTGCCGGCGACCGTCTTCTGTAGCTGCAGGGCAACATGGCGAGGCTGGGGATGGCGGCAGGAGCTAGCGGACGAGCGGCTACTGCTCCAAGGGCGAGCTGGCGAGCAGAGACGGCTTGGGCGGCACTGGCTAGTGCAGGAGCTGTCGGGCGGCGGTGGCGGCTAGTCCTTGGCCTGCCGAAGATGCGGCGAGGGTCTGCTTGGCGTTTTGCGGTGCGGAGTGGAGCGTGTGGCGCGGCTCTACAGAGCGGTGGCAAACCAGGGGGCGACGCGTCGGCTCGGGCGCACGTGCGGGCCAAACGCATGCTCTGGGCGCGCCAAGAGCATGCCCGGGACGTGTTCGATGAAAAGCCAGGGTAGCCTAGCGTGCTTGAGCGGGGCTGGCAAGTAACAGGGCTAGTTTAGGGTTAGCAAGGGGATCAAGGTACATGGTGGATAGGTCAGGGGCTCAAGTTCACAATGTAAACTTGAAATCATGCCAAATCTGGATATGCACTCAGGGTGTTTGACAAAATGCCAAAGGCACCTAGGCAGTACTTGGGGTGGCCAAATTCTCCAGATCAGTGTCTCTGTGGGTGTATGAGAGGGTGGTGAAGTTAGATTGCCAATGGGAGAAACTGGCTAGTGCAAGTTTTGCAAAACTACACTTCTGGACAGGGAGTAAATGGCATCATTACATGGACCATAAGTGTTCCAAGGAATGCATGCTCCTGGACTTAGGGGTTTTGCAGGGTTGACTACAAGCATGAGAAAGCACAAGATCACTAGAGCAAGAAAGAATGGGGTTGCAGTAGAAAACACAAGTCTGGTCCAGAATGAAAAAGAGGTTGATACACTCAATTTCTCCAAAGAACAACACTAGGTTTTTGCATAAAGTTGGATGGCATGTTACCACTGACATCCCAAAATTTTGGTGGAGGCTCTGAGGAAAATTTAATTAGGTTATAGTGCAAAAATGCCCACTGGAACAGAGAAGAGAATTGGGTGCAGAGCTCAAAATATTTCATGAATAAAAGTTATTATTGCACAAAAGTGATTTAAAAACATCACCTGACATCTCCAAATTTTGGTTGGAATTTTAAGTGAATCTATCAAATGGTTGTCGTTCAAATATGGCCATATAATCTTGGAAAAACCATTTTTCAAGAAAATAAAGATCAAGCAAATTAATTAAGTAATTAATTCTACTAATAATGGAAAAGTTTTCCTTGAGAGTTTAAACAAGTCCAATAACATATTTGAAAGGTTTTATTTTGGGAAAAACTCCATAATAACAAGAGAGATAAATGGTCCAAAAATCAAAAGGGAGCCCAGAAAATAAAATTTTATTTCCTGGCAAAATTTTAATTAACAAAACAAGGCTAAATTTTTTGGGGTGTCACAACTCCATTCGTGAAAATGTTCAAGATGGAGACATAGATATTTGTAAAGTACATACGGACCTGAGTGTAGCAGATCCGTTGACTAAACCTCTCCCTAGGGTAAAACATGATCAACACCAGAACTCTATGGGTGTTCAATTCATCACAATGTAACTAGATGATTGACTCTAGTGCAAGTGGGAGACTGTTGGAAATATGACCTAGAGGCAATAATAAAATGGTTATTATTATATTTCTTTGTTCATGATAATAGTCTATTATTCATGCTATAATTGTGTTATCCGGAAATCGTAATACACGTGTGAATACATAGACCACAACGTTTCCGTAGTGAGCCTCTAGTTGACTAGCAAGTTGATCAACAGATAGTCATGGTTTCCTGACTATGGACATTGGATGTCATTGATAACGGGATCACATCATTGGGAGAATGATGTGATGGACAAGACCCAATCCTAAGCATAGCTCAAAGATCGTGTAGTTCATTTAGCTAGAGCTTTTCCAAATGTCAAGTATCATTTCCTTATACCATGATATTGTGCAACTCCCGGATACCGTAGGAGTGCTTTGGGTGTGCCAAACGTCACAACGTAAATGGGTGACTATAAAGGTACACTACGGGTATCTCCGAAAGTGTCTGTTGGGTTGGCACGAATCGAGACTGGGATTTGTCACTCCGTATGAAGGAGAGGTATCACTGGTCCCACTCGGTAATGCATCATCATAATGAGCTCAATGTGACCAAGTGTCTTGTCACGGGATCATGCATTACGGTACGAGTAAAGTGACTTGCCGGTAACGAGATTAAACGAGGTATTGGGATACCGACGATCGAATCTCGCAAGTAACGCATGCGATTGACAAAGGGAATTGTATACGGGATTGGTTGAATCCTCGACATCGTGGTTCATCCGATGAGATCATCGAGGAGCATGTGGGAGCCAACATGGGTATCCAGATCCCGCTGTTGGTTATTGACCGGAGAGGCGTCTCGGTCATGTCTACATGTCTCCCGAACCCGTAGGGTCTACACACTTAAGGTTCGGTGATGCTAGGGTTGAAGAGATATTAGTATGCAGTAACCCGAAATTTGTTTGGAGTCCCAGATGAGATCCCGGACGTCACGAGGAGTTCCGGAATGGTCCGGAGGTAAATATTCATATATAGGAAGTCAAGTTTCGGCCATCGGGAAAGTTTCGGGGGTCACCGGTATTGTACCGGGACCACCAGAAGGGTCCCGGGGGTCCACCGGGTGGGGCCACCTATCCCGGAGGGCCCCATGGGCTGAAGTGAGGAGGGGAACCAGCCCCTAGGGCCTCCCCCTGCGCCTAGGGCAGGAAACCCTAGGGGTGGGGGCGCCCCCCTTGGCTTTGGGGGCAAGACAACCCCTTGACCGCCGGCCCCCTGGAGATCCCATCTCCTAGGGCCGGCGCCCCCCCCCCCAGGGGGCCTATATAAAGAGGGGGGAGGGAGGGCACCGCACCCAAGTCTTTGGTGCCTCCCTCTCCCCTGCAACACCTCTCCCTCTCGCAAGTGCTTGGCGAAGCCCTGCCGAGATCGTTGCTGCATCCACCACCACGCCGTCGTGCTGCTGGATATTCATCAACCTCTCCTTCCCCCTTGCTGGATCAAGAAGGAGGAGACGTCTTCCCAACTGTACATGTGTTGAACACGGAGGTGCCGTCCGTTCGGCACTAGGATCTCCGGTGATTTGGATCACGACGACTACGACTCCCTCAACCCCGTTCTCCTGAACGCTTCCGCGCGCGATCTACAAGGGTATGTAGATATAATCCTCTCTCTCGTTGCTAGATGACTCCATAGATTGATCTTGGTGAAGCGTAGAAATTTTTTATTTTCTCCAACGTTCCCCAACAATCCCATCATGTACTACTATAACATTATTGTATAATTACAAACAAACATTACACACAGTATGCTATCGTAATTCTATAGCCCCAAGTCAAGGAGGCTTCAACAAAAATTCAAACATACACAAATAATGAAGCTATAACAGCAATCCGTGAAAACAGGACAGTCTGTAAAGACTCGAACATCCACCATACTTTTGTAACCCAAAAAATTCTGAAACAATTAGTAAAAATAAAACATTTGTATAGAAAGACAGTGCAATAAGTTTTAGAACCGTTTGACGTTCCAGTAAAAAATTTAAAATCGAGCACTACAGCCTAAGTTTCTGTTTTGCACCGCACAAACCAACAAGCAATCTAAACATCCTAAAGGCAAATCTTGGCACATTATTTTTATAATACAATGGAATTGTACAAGTGGATAATTATTTTTGTTGAAAGGTTTCTCTAATTAATATTCACAAAGTTTCTGTGAGCATGAACAAAGTTCAAGGAGCTCCCCACTTCAACAATGCTTGTCTCTCTCACTTCACTTTCCTTTTTGAAAATTTTTGTGTTCCCCTCTATATTTTTTTTGTTTTTAAACTATATAAAAGCACTCAACAAAAATAAATGACTCTGTACAACTTCTGGGTTGTCTCCTTTCTTTAAAGCCATTAAGCTAGGCATAAGGTGCTCAAGTAATGAATCCACCTGGATCCCAAGGAATATCAAAGCAAATTTGAATTAGCAATGATTTGGCATTTAGTAGTGAGCACAAAGTAACATATATCATGTAATGACGAAGTCTAACTCTCTTCCTATGCATCGGCATGCCATAAAAGAACAATTCATGCACACAAAGTAAAGGCCAATGCATAGCATAAGAAGTTTCTTGCAATTTTATCATGTTGGAAACATAAAGAGGCGGAGATGTAGTTCCTCTCTCATAATAATTGCAAGTAGGAGCAGCAAGCACATGCATATTATATTTATCAAAATTATCATGTGCAATAGTAAAAGACCACCCATCAATATAATCCTTAATAAAAGCAAACTTCTCTGATATAGTGTAGTTTGGAGAATTCAAAAAGATAATAGGACTATCATGTGTGGGTGCAATAGCAACAATTTCATTTTTAACATAAGGAACAATAGCAAGTTCATCTCCATAAGCATAATTCATATTGGCATCTTGGCCACAAGAATAGCAAGCATCAAGTTCATCAAAAGGGGTTTTTTCAAAAGAATCAAAGGGATAATAGCAATCGTCCTTCAGTAAGCACAAAGGGAAATTAAACAATGTATGAGTTGAAGAGTTACTCTCATTAGAAGGTGGGCACGGGTAGCTAATCCGATCTTCCTCCTTTTGTTCTTCGCTCTCCTCATCATCTTTTTCATCCAATGAGCCCACAGTTTCATCAATTCCTTCTTCCATAGACTCTTGCAAAATATTATTCTCTTCTTGGACAGCGGAGACTTTCTCAATTAATTCATCAATATCGGAATTGGATTTATAATTATCATAGCAATATTTAAGGATAGCTAAACTTTCAGGTCTATAAACTGAATCATCAAAATCTTCAAACTCTTTAAACAAAGATTCAATTTCACATGCACCCTTAAAGGAAAAAATTCTTCTATTCGTTCCACATCATAGTAATCATATATACCATTAGCATAAGAAGCTAAGGTTTCATTATCATTAAATTTGCATAAAAAGCGAAGATGTGGAGCATTCATCCTAGAGAAACAAGTATAATCATATCTAGAGCACAGATCCCAAGCATACCACTTCAATATATGAATTTGATCCTATGAGTCAAGCGATAATCCCTAAATTATTCACGTTGATCCAACGTTACTCCCATTATATAGTTGAATGGGGTTTTCTCAAGATTATCGAAGTAGTGCATAACATCTTTCACATAACAAGCATCGAGGGTTTTAGGAGGTTCCCCATATCCATGAGTAGCAAGTACCACTAATTTTTTTGGTGTTTTGTGCTCCATATACATAACTAAAGATAGAGAAAAACTTAGAACAAGAAATAAAAACTACTTAGTGATAAAGCAAACAAGCATGCACGAGAATATTTTCCCCACGCTATAACTCCCCGGCAACGGCGCCAGAAAAAGATCTTGATAACCCATAAGTATAAGGGATCAATTGTAGCCGCTTCCAATAAGTAAGAGTGTCGAACCCAACGAGGATCTAAAGGTAGAACAAATATTCCCTCAAGTTCTATCGACCACCGATACAACTCTACGCACGCTTAACGTTCGCTTTACCTAGAACAAGTATGAAACTAGAAGTACTTTGTAGGTGTTGTTGGACAGGTTTGCAAGATAATAAAGAGCACGTAACAAAATTCTAGGGGCTGTTTAGATAAAGACACAATTGAGTATGTTTTAGTAGAGAGCTTTTTGTCACGCGAGAAAGATATTTGTCCCTAGGCAATCGATAACTAGACCGGTAATCATTATTGCAATTTTATATGAGGGAGATGCATAAGCTAACATACTTTCTCTTCTTGGATCATATGCATTTATGATTGGAACTCTAGCAAGCATCCACAACTACTAAAGATCATTAAGGTAAAACCCTACCATAGCATTAAAGTATCAAGTCCTCTTTATTCCCATACTCCATAACCTACTTATCCGTGTTTGTGTTTCTGTCGCTCATGCAACACAGACAATAAGCAAACCATGAAAATATTGCAAACCCTACAGCAGGGATCCCTCACGCTTGCGCGACACGGAGGGCACCATAAGACAGCAAAAAATAATAAAACATGCAACTCAAACCAATCACGATCATCAGTTAACCCATAGGGCAAAACAGATCTACTCAAACATCATAGGACAGCCATACATCATTGGGAAATAATACATAGTGTTGAGCACCATGTTTAAGTAGACATTACAGCGGGTAAAAGAGGGGTTACACTAGTGCATAGAGGAGGGAAGAGTTGGTGATGACGGCGGTGAAGTTGTTGGTGTAGATCGTTGTCGCGATGATGGCCCCGGCGGCGTTCCGGCGCCACCTGGAGAGAGGGGGAGAGAGCCCCCCTTCTTCTTCATCTTCCTTGACCTTCCCCCTAGATGGGAGAAGGGTTTCCCCTCTGGTCCTTGGCTTCCATGGCGCCGGAGGGGCGGGAGCCCCTTTGAGATTGGATCTCTCTCTCTCTCTCTGTTTCCTTCTGTTTCTGCGCTCTCTGATTCTACCCTTTCACCGTTTCTTAAATTCCTGGAGATCCGTAACTCCGATTGGGCTGAAATTCGGACATGATTTTTATCCGGATATTGGCTTTCTTGCGGCGAAAGAAGGGCCTCAACCATCTTACGACCACGAGGGCCTAGGGCACGCCCTACCCCTTGGGGGCGCCCCTCACCCTCGTGGGCCCCTCGGGCATCGTCTCGCGTTGATTACACTTCCCAAAATTCACATATATTCCAAAAAAAATCTCCATGAGTTTTTATCCCGTTTGGACTCTGTTTGATATGGATTTCTGCGAAACAAAAAACATGCAACAAACAAGAATTGGCACTGTGCACTAGATCAATATGTTAGTCCCAAAAATAGTATAAAAAGTTGCCAAAGGTATGTAAAAGTTGTAGAATATTGGCATGGAACAATCAAAATTTATAGATACGACGGAGACGTATTAGGCAGCGAGGAAGAAGGGGTCGGAGGCCCTCCTGCGCCGCCGCTAGGTGAAAGAGAATAGTTGCGCCAGTAGTGGATTCCATCCCTCGCCGATGGCAACATCGTTAAGGCTCCTTCCCTTCCCGGCGGACGGATCCTGCCGGCTCTTTAACCAGCTGTGAGGGGAGAGAGAGAGAGGCCAACGAAGTCTTGTTTAGATCTTGAGAGGGTGAGAGAGTGTGAAGAGAGCAACTACAAGCGCTAAGGCTCCAGCGTGTATATATTTACTAGAGAGAGAGTGTGAAGAGTGCAAACCCTAGAAAACAACCGCCGAGGCTGCAGCGTATACGTGATGAGGTGATTATACGGTAACTACGAGATTGTATAGCTCCGTATCCATCCATTTTGACCAGTCAAAGAATCCTCCTAGCACTGCCCCAGATCACTTTCTCTCTCTCTCTGTCATGCAGGGCCTACCAGTTATTGGGTGGAAGAAAGAAGTCGAACAAAATCAAAATTATGCTCAAGTGTAGTTATCAAACCCGAGACCTCCAGTTCGATGAGCGAACAGGCTAACCAGCTACACCACCCTCACGTTATGTTTAACGAGAGGAAAATAACCTTTTATACATTCCTGCATTCATGTGACATGCATGTCATGTTTTTTATTGCGTGGGAGTCATTGGGATTTAAATCATAATCGTGTCATGTGGCTTTGGTGGTAAGGTCTTTTGGGATTTAAAGCAGCGTTGGTAGTATAGAAATAATGCAACCTTAGTCACCTTACTTTTATCCATGTAGTACGTTGGGTCCCACCAGTCAGAGGGTGAATCAGAAAAATTAATAAGAAAAATTAAAAGCGCCAGCCGTGTATCTTACCTCACACATCTCGCTATTGCTCGTGAACACTGTCCTATTGATCCCTCTGTTCGCTCACGTACTATTTTAAGTGAATCCTTATTATAACATGCACACAATTTTGGGCACTTGTACTCGACCTAAGTTAATGTGCCACTGTATCTCATACTAATCCCTCCGTCTAGGTGTAATAAGTCACTTTAGAAGGTGCAGCGGTTCCAAGGTGCAAGCAGATTGGAGGAGAAGGAGAAACTTGACCGGTCCTTCCTCCAATCAAAGCCCTGATTTCTGTCTCTAAACACAACAAAATGCAACAATTAATCACAACAACTAAGAGATGCCTTTTTAGCTACCATGTAGGGCCACGTATTAACTCGCATGCAAGCCAACTTTGATTTCTTGACTGATCAACGCGTAGTTGCGCTCCATGCATTGGGTTTCCGCTGGTGATAACAAGGCAGAGTAAGGAGTGTTTGGTTACATTGCTAGGCTGGTCATAGTGGTGAGTAACTTGGACTAGTAACATGCATATGTTACTACCTTCATAGTAGGTAGTAACATATGGATGGTAACATGCAAGTCTTCATTAATTGAGATAGACTAATTTTACCTTGGCGTGTGTGTGTGTGTGTGTTTAACAGCATGTGTATGTTAGAGAGAGCGACACATCGACCTACTCCTACAGAGAGATGGTGTGTAGTGTACGATTTAGCCACGAGAGTCGGTGCGTCCTCTCATTTCTGGGCATCCGGTTGGGACAGGAGGGATAGCTACCACGCCCGCTCCTGACCAGCCTGGCCCTCCCAAAGCCCCTCCATCGCCTGCGTGCGCTTCCCGCCCGAAACGGGCAGTGCCACTCTAAAGAATCAGTGCCGCATTCAAGCTCGGGCAGAGCGGACGCGACCTCTCAATGGCGCTTGCATTGAAGGGAGAAGGGGATTCAAGAGTGATGGTTGTCGGTGTCAAAACCGGTGGATCTCGGGTAGGGGGTCCCGAACTGTGCGTCTAACGTTGATGGTAACAGGAGACAGGGGAGATGATGTTTACCCAGGTTCGGGTCCTCTCTATGGAGGTAATACCCTACTTCCTTCTTGATTGATCTTGATGAATATGAGTATGTCACGCCCAATATGCGATACTATCCTAAAGAGACTCGAAGGTCCCACCAAGGATAGAACCGCATATTGATACGCTTTTGCAAGGCGGATATCATTACATCAACATTACATAATAGATGGGGATACATACAAAAGGCAAACAATGCCACACGAATACAACATCATCTTACATAAGAGCAGCATCCGACTATGGATGAAACACAAACAGAAACTCAAACGACATCCACCCTGCTAACCCAGGCTGCCGACCTGGAACCTATCCCCTGATCGAAGAAGAAGCAGAAGAAGAACTCCAAAACAAGTAAGCATCACTCTCGCGTCATGAGCATCGCAATACATGTACCTGCAACTGTTGTTGTAGTAATCTGTGAGCCACGAGGACTCAGCCACCCCATTACCATGGGTATCAAGACTAGCAAAGCTTAACGGGAAAGGAAGGGGTAAAGTGGTGAGGTTGCAGCAGCGACTAAGAATGATATTGTGGCTAACATACGCAAATAAGAGCGAGAAGAGAAACAACGGAACGGTCGTGAAGCTAGCAATGATCAAGAGGTGATCCTGAACTCCTACTTACGTCAACCATAACCCAAAACCGCGTTTCACTTCCGGACTCACCAAAAATAGACCATCATGGCTACACACGCGGTTGATGCGTTTTAATTCGTATCTGGTGTCAAGTTATCTACAACCGTACGTTAACAAATTCCCATCTGCCACTTAACCGCGGGCACAGCTCTCGAAAGTTTATACCCTGCAGGGGTGTCCCAACTTAGCCCATCATAAGCTCTCACGGTCAACGAAGGATATTCCTTCTCCCAGGAAGACCCGATCAGTCTCGGAATCCCGGTTTACAAGACATTTCGACAATGGTAAAACAAGACCAGCAAAGCCGCCCGATGTGCCGACAAATCCCGATAGGAGTCGCACGTATCTCGTTCTCAGGGCACACCAGATGAGCGAGACGTCGGGTTGGCATAGACCCTGGTTGCCCAAGGGGCGCCGGACATCGCTCGGTTTGGACCAGCACTTAGAGAAGCACTGGCCCGGGGGGCTAAAATAAAGATGACCCTCGGGTTGGCCGACCCAAGGGAAATGTATAGGTGGTGGTGATGCAAATGGTAAAACCAAGGTTGGGCCTTGCTGGAGGAGTTTTATTCAAAGCGAACTGTCAAGGGGGTCCCATAAATCACCCAACCACGTAAGGAACGTAAAATCAAGGAACATAACACCAGTATGAAGGAAACTAGGGCGGAAAGAGTGGAACAAAACACCAGGCATATGTCCAAGCCTTCCACCCTTTACCAAGTATATAGATGCATTAATTAAATAAGAGATATTGTGATATCCCAACCATATTCTTGTCCACCATGGAGCAATCTTCAACTTCACCTGCAACTAACAACGCTATAAGAGGGGCTGAGCAAAGCGGTAACATAGCCAAACAACGGTTTGCTAGGAAGGGTGAAAAAGGTTAGAGGCTGACATGGCAATTTGGAAGGCTTGAAGAGCAAAAGATAGGTAGCGCGGCATAGCGATAGAACGAAGCAACTAGCATAGCAATGATAGTAATGAGATCCAAGGTGACGGTCATCTTGCCTGAAATCCTGCTAGGAAGAAGAACAAGTCCATGAAGAAGATGAAGCCACGAAGACGAATGAATCCTCACGATCGCAACGAAACAGGAACTAACGAGAAGAAGCACAACCGGAAAGAAGCAAACAACAAGGTAAACACACCACACATGGACATGACATGATGCTCAACCAAGTATGATGCATAACAAAGGCTACATGAAGCTACTCATGGCAAGAGATGATGCATACAAGAGCAACACATCAAAGCAAGTTTAAATGAGGCCGGAAACGACATATAACAATTCCGGTAAGTCCTCATATGCAAATTTAGAAGTTGGTCCAGATCTGAACAAACCTTATGTTCAAGTTGTTAAACAGCAAGTTAAGATGCACCAAGATGATCTACACGAGATTCTAGTCAAGTTACATGTAAAGTTCATTTAATTCGGAGCTACGGCCTAGAAGATATGAGCAAAACAATCTAAACATGGCATTGATGCAAAAATGCATACAAACATCAAGCAAACACTCTCAAAACATGGGTGCAACATGATAATATGAAGCTACATGCAAAATCAAGCAAGTTTCATATAAAGCATAATCAAAACGGAGCAACGGTTCAACACATACACATGAAAAAGTTTAAAGGACAAGCTGTCAAAAACAGCAATTAGGCATTTAGCAAGCATCAAAATAATATGCTACAGCACCTCAACATAAGAACATAAGGCATGGGCATGATGTAAAGATGAAGCATGACAAAACATGAACACTGAGATATCTCCATAAATCAATAGAACATGCTCAAAAGGACATGGCAAGATTGCAAATAATAACAGTTTACAGGCTTAGTAGAAATATCATCAGGTTGCAATGTTTAGAGCTATCAAACAACATGTTACAGCAACTTAACATGGCAAAAAAGGGCATGGCATGCTAATTCTAAAGACAAATAACAAAACACCCTTACTGAACTAATTCCAAAGATCAACATAAAAGATGGTAGCATCCATGCAAACATGGCAAATAATATGAAAGATTCAAACATGGCAGGAACAACGATAAGTAGGCATGTTGGTGAGCTTCTACCACTCACCACAGAGCAATACATGGCATAACAAGGTGACCAAAAGGAAGAAGACACATTTATGAATCTAATAATGGCAAGATCTAGTTCATAGGGTGCATGGATCACTAGCAACGCTTATGGTAAAACTGAACTTAATGTTAACAGGCTGACAACAACATTATTTAGCAAGTTTGGAGCAAGATTACAACAAGCTACAGCAGACTATAAATGCAACCAAAGGCATGGATGGATATATCATGACATGTATAACAAAACATTCTTAGTGAACATCTCCAGGTTATGCATAGAATAACTCGTAGCAGCAGGTTTACATAGCATCATGATATAGCAGATTCAGCCTAGCAAAACAGCAACATCAAGTACCCTACTTCACGAGCTCGATGCACTAACTACAAGACTCAAAAAAATACATGGATTGCACCACTGTAAATATGTCATGATGTAGCTCAAAACTCATGTAGACATCATGCTCATAGGATGCACACGCAAAATGCAATGAAAATGACAAATCACCAAGTTATGTTAAAAAACAGCAGTTAACATCATATAGCACTCTTGCAATGATGATAAGGCATCAAGATGAACTCAAACAAGCACGGCACAATGTAATGAAATATATCATACACGCAAAACGGAGCAGTATGCAACAAGTTATAGCATGTCAAAGTATGCACCAGAATGTTGAAAATCTCAGGGACTTGGTGGAATTTTACCCTCCGAAACTGGACGGGGTCATGCGGGACGGAGAGATCCGGGGCGGGGACGGTGCGTTTTGATCGATGAACTGGTGGACACCTGGCGCATCAAAACCGGGGCGTTACAGAGTATTAAAGAGTTGATCTACCACAAGACCGTAATGGCTAAAACCCTACAAGTCTAGCATGTATGATTATGATTGTCCCTATCGACTAAACCCTCTGGTTTATATAGGCACCAGAGGGGACTAGGGTTGTACAAGGTCGGTTGCAGAGAAAGGGAACTTCATATCCGTATGCCAAGCTTGCCTTCCACGCTAAGGAGAGTCCCATCCGGGCACGGGTAAGAGTCTTCGGTTTTGTATCTTCACAGCCCATCAGTCTGGCCCATGTCTAATAGGCCAGGCGCCCGAGGACCCCTTAGTCCAGGACTCCCTCAGTAGCCCCTGAACCAGGCTTCAATGATGAGGTGTCCGGCGCGCAGATTGTCTTCGGCATTGCAAGGCGGGTTCCTCCTCCGAATACTCTAAAACAGCCTTCGGACACAAAGAACGTGTCCGGCTCTGCAGAACAAGTTCCACACACAACCATACAGACTACAATATTTCATGAGTCCAATCTACTGAAAACTTTTTGTAGCATGATACCACGCCACCACCTGGTCATTATTTCAAACCGTTTTTTGGCCTGCCGCTCCATGTTTTGAGATGCGGTTTCACTGGCACGTCTTGTCAAAGCAGAGATCGTGTCCCCTTATTGCGGGATTCTCATCAATACGGGCATGGGTAATTCAACCGTCCCATCGGCATGATTCCTTGGGAATAGGCATGTTTTAAGGTCCATGAGAAGGCGTTTGATATTCACAGACTTTATAAAGGGGCACAGACCCGTCTTTCTCCTCTACGCCTGCTTCTTCCTCAACCCTTCCCACCTCGAGTTCCAACACCCAGGTTTTAGTTGCTACGAGCCTCTCAGTCATGTCCGGATCTAGCCTTCAAGGCCGGTGAGTGGCCTCTCCTGTCACAGAGGAGGATATTGCGAAGCTCCGAGCGGCAAGATATCTGACCGCGGAAATCCTCCACAGGCTCCATGCTAAAGGGCAGGTTATCCCTACCCCCAGATCCGGTGAGAGGGTCGTATTCATCTCCCACTTCCTCTGGGGGTTAGGGTTCGCTCTCCATCCCTTTGTCTGTGAGCTCATGTTCTATTATGGGCTAGATTTTCATGATCTAGCTCCATACTCTTTTCTTCTCATCTCGGTGTTCATCGTCATGTGCGAGGCCTTCCTCCGAATTCCCCCACACTTCGGCTTATGGCTCAAGACCTTTAATGTGAAGCCGTGGGTGATCGAGGGGAAGCAAGCGGAGTGTGGTGGTGCCACGGTGAGAAAGCTCACCAACGCTCTTTGGCTAAAAGGATCCTTCACATAATCCTCCAACTTATGGCAGCAGGAGTGGTTTTATGTCACCGAACCCCGTGGTACCAAGTGGGCAGCTACACCTGCGTTCTGATCTGGCCCTCCATTTCAGATCGCATCATGGATCAATAAGGGGTTGGACTGGGGATCAATTGACAAAGTGCAGAATCTATAGAGCCGCATCCGGAGTCTCCTTGAGAAGGACACCAATCTTATCAATGTGATTCAAGTAATGCTAGTCTGTCGAGCCCTATCGTGCCAGCGACGACCTCTCCGTATGTGGGAGTTCAATCCAGAAGGACCACGGACCCTTCAGCACTTCTTCGGCACAACGCACAGAGGAATGTGGAAGTTGTTTTTCGGGACACGAAAACAGTGGCCGGACACCACCGAGGACATCGCCCTCGACTGCAACCATCTGGATACCTCGGTAAGCACTCGACTCCCAAACACCGTTTAGTTAAATATCCCATAATAAGATACTGAGCAAACCATCTTCTTCCAGGGATAGATAAAGAAGGCGGAGCGAATTAGGTGTTCGGCCCCTCTTCCTGAAGACTCAGCGGATCCCGTGCTAACAAGGATGCTGGCCCCGGCACCATACCAGGTGCCGGTGAAGGAGGACAAGGAGGAGAGCAGGAAGGCCAAAGGCGGCCTCCATTCTGAAGGTACACCAGACACTGTGTCCGGGGAGATTAGGGTTCCCTCTTCTGAAGACAAAAGAGAAGGGGAAGCTGACATCCTTTCTCTCCATGGTAAGAAAAGGGCCGCCTCCGAAGGTTGGGAGGAAAAGGCTCCTAAGCGAGGTAAGATGCCCCTGTCAGGCGGTTCAGGCTCGGAAGACGACGTTGTCGCACAGTTCCACCATGAGGACAAGCCTTTAGCCAAATCATAAGTGAACAAGGGTGTTTTAAACATATCCCGTTCCTTTCCTGTTACAAGGGTAACATCTAGAATATATGTTTTGCAGTCCGGCATGCAGTCATCCTCAAAAATCCTCTTCCTCGGGGGATCTTCTTCCGGAGATGATGGAAAGCGAGACGCCTCCACAGGCCTCCTCGCCAAATAGGGCGGACGACTTTGAGGTGTCGTCCCGGAGGATCTCTCCCGATCAACTAGTGGTGTGAGGGATAATGAAGACATCACCAGAAGGTGAAACTTCGGTAGCCCAGGGTCCGGGGTGTGTGGTCCCAATGCGGACCAACAATAAAGGCCCCGGACTATCCGGTTTACAACCGGAGACAACTCTAGGTTCGAGTAAACATATCCCTTCAAAGGGAGTATGTACTCCTACAGTTGCTTCCAGGAATCTGGAGGCGCCGTATATATTGACGGACATGCTGCGGCATGCGTTCGTCTCAGAGGAACATCGTACCTTGATGGGTACGGTGGTTGAGAGGATTATGTCCGTGAAAAGCGGATTGAATGAAGCCTTCACGGACCTGCTAAGAGGCTTCAAGGTACGTAAAGTAATATTTTCAATTGTGCTTTATACGCAAAATGCACCTGTGTATAGATAATAGCCCCTGAGACTCTGGTTGGCGTCCAAAGGGAGGAAATCAGAGGATCGAGAAAGACATGCCCACGAAATAATCTAACTAATTGGAACACGGGCTGCTACATCCATGGTGATTGCCCACACTACAGAGGTTGCAGGTCTGAATTAGAAACTTGACGTGGCGGATGACGACATCATGCTTATTAACAGGTGGCTCGACGAGGCGCAAGGTATGTTCTGGGGTGGCCAGTATATGTATGTATAATAACGTGAGCATGAAGCTGAGGATTATATACTAAGACATGCACTACTGCAGATAGTGCTGCCGCTGTTGAGGCACTTCGGGCAGAGCTTGCCCGAGCCATGGAGCAAGCCAGGATGAGTAATGTGGCTGCTAAGAAGGCAGCTCAGGAGTTAAAGGCCGAACAGGCTGCTCGGTGCCAGTGCGAGGAGAGAATATCTTCCATAGAGCAACATCTAAAGGATGCCACTGGCAAATTCCAAGCACTCGAGGAGGAGAACAAGGCCAAAGTAGCCAAACTCGAGAAGGCCTTACGAGAGGCGACAGAAGCACGATCTGAGTCAAGAGCGGCTCGGGATGAGATCCGGCAAGCCAGGGAGATAGCCGTCGGTAAGCCCTTTCTATTTCAGACTAAATTCGGCGATCCGAAGTATGCCCCGCTTAATCAAATGTGGAGCTCTCCAGACGCGTTCTTGGACTTGCCGAAGCGTGCCTCCAATGCGGCGCAGTTTTACAAAGCGCAAGAAGGGTATGCAACTGAGAAGCTTTTTTGGTCACAATTCGGCACGCCAAAGCGCCCGCTGTTGCTAAAAGAATAGATGACCCAATGGGTCGAGCTCCACAAGATATCTGGTTCTTCCATGAAGGACGTCATGGTCCGGCTGTGGTCGACTGAGCCGGTTCCGGATAGTTATTTCGGTTTGGTGCAACGACTTGTGGATGTGGTGTCGCATATCGATGCCATGAAGCGATTAGCGTGCATTGAAGGTGCACGGATGGCCTTTGCCCGTGTCAAGACGTATTGGGCGAAGATGAAGGTCACCGATATTGCAGCGAAGAGTCCACCCGGGGGCAAGGATAAATAACCGCCGGAGCATTTTTTTGAAGATGTCCTAGAGGGCGCCCGCTTGATATATGGTCAGTTCTTAAAGGATATGATCTTCGAGTGAATGTACCGAGATTGTAAAAAACAATATTATGATATATTAAGGCTATGTTTTTTTATAGTTTTTCCTAAAAGCTTTGATTCCTCCTGTGTGGCCATTTTTGTATAATCTGAAAGTTTTCCAGTCGTCGGCTTCGGCCCCCTCGCATAAAATACGGGGGTGTTCGGAAAAGCACTTGATCACTCTTGACCCAACGTCTTGGTCCATGAAGGAGGTGTCAATGCGGAGAACTAGGCAATCGGACTATAGGGATTTAACACTTTCACTTAGCCATAGGAGTTTGACGGTGGGTCTACGACATATGTAACGCCCTCGATGCGGCTATATCTCCCACGTGTCGAGGCACGACTTAGAGGCATAACCGCATTGAAAGCAATGTCGCAAGTGAGGTAATCTTCACACAACCCATGTAATACATAAGGGAAAGAGATACATAGTTGGCTTACAAATGCCACTTCACACAATACATAAATAAACATCCATCTTTCAGAGTACACTCAAGGTCCGACTACGGAACCAAAATAAAAGAAGATACCCCAAATGCTACACAGATCCCCGATCGTCCCAACTGGGCACCACTACTGATCATCTGGAAAAGACACATAGTAACGACCACGTTCCTCGTCGAACTCCCACTTGAGCTCGGTTGCGTCACCTGCACTGGCATCGTCGGAACCTGCAACTGTTTTGGTAGAATCTGTGAGTCACGGGGACTCAGCAATCTCACACCATGAGATCAAGACTATTTAAGCTTATAGGAAGGACAGAGTAGTATAGTGGAGCTGCAGCAAGCGACTAGCATATATGGTGGCTACTTCAAAAAAGAGAGCGAGAAGAGGAGCAAAGCACGGTCGTGAAGCTAGTAGCGATCAAGAAGTGATCCTGAACTACTTACGCCGACATAACTCCAACATCGTGTTCACTTCCCGGACTCCGAGAAGAGACCATCACGGTTACACACGCCGTTGATGTGTATTTTATTTGAGGTCAACTTCGGGTTTTCTACAACCGGACATTAACAAATTCCCATCTGCCACATAACCGCGGGCACGGCTTTGAAAGATATTACCTGCAGGGTGTCCCAACTTAGCCCATTATAAGCTCTCACGGTCAACGAAGGTATTCCTTCTACCGGGAAGACCCGATCAATCTCGGAATCCCGGACTACAAGACATTTTGACAGCAATAAAACAAGACCAGCAAAGCCGCCCGAATGTGCCGACAAATCCCGATAGGAGCTACACATATCTCGTTCTCAGGGCACACCGGATGAGTAGTCCATACAACTAAAACCAGACCTCAACTTTTCTTGAGGGGGCGCTGCAAAGCAATCTAGTTTGGGCCAGCACTCGAAGGAGCACTGGTCCGGGGGGGTTAAAATAAAGATGACCCTCGGGCTCGCGAAAACCCGGGGAAAAAGGCTTAGGTGGCAAATGGTAAAACCAATGTTGGGCCTTGCTGGACGAGTCTTATTCAAAGCGAACTGTCAAGGGGGTCCCATAAATCACCCAACCATGTAAGGAACGCGAAATCAAGGAACATAACACCGGTATGACGGAAACTAGGGTGGCAAGAGGAACAAAACACTGTGCATAAGGCCGAGCCTTCCACCCTTTACCAAGTATATAGATGTATTAATTATAGCAGATATATATTGTGATATCCCCAACAAGTAAACATGTTCCAAAAGGAACAACATCTCCATGTTCCAACAAGGAACAAACTTCAACTTCACCGCAACTAGCAACGCTTATAAGAGGGGCTGAGCAAAGCGATAACATAGCCAATCAACGGTTTGCTAGGAAAGGATGGTTAGGGGCTGACATGGCAATATGGGTGGCATGATATAGCAAGTGGTAGGCATCGCTGCATAGGCATAGCAAAAGAGCGTGCATCTAGCATAGCAAAGATAGAAGTGATTTCGAGGGTATGGTCATCTTGCCTGCAATGTTCTCAGAGTTGTCGAAAGCTTGATCCTCGTAAGCGTTCTCAACAGGTTCCTCGTTCACGTACTCGTATCCCGGCTCTACCCAAAGCAACAACACAAACAAAGGAACCACAATAAATCACGGTGCAATGCACAATCAACATGATGCAAAACATGGCATATGATATGCGGGATGTGATATGCAATGCGTATGCGCGCTCCGGAAGGAAAATAATGAACCAGGCATCAACTTGGCAAACCAAGTATGCCACTGGAAAGATGAGATGATTTCGGTTGAAATCGATATAAAGATCACCGGAATCGGATGCACGGTTTTGAAATGACAAGCAAAACAAGAATGGCACAAATCTGCCATTAACAGCATGATGCCACTTAGCAAGCAACAAGAAATTAAGCTACTGCACCCAAACATACCAACAAAGTATATGGCAGTGATCTACACAAGATGCTTAACAAAAGATGAGCACTGAGCTACGGCTAGTTCACATCATAACAGGTTCAAACAAGCATGGCAAAAGTGCACAAAATATCAGGCTGGACATGGCAAAAACAGCATCAGGTTGCAATGTTCAGAGCAAAAAAACTACATGCTACAGGAACTTCAAATAGCAAAACATGGCATGGCATGAATATACTCAAAGCATAGAACAAAAGTCCCTTACTGACCATAAGCCAAAAAGGATCCGAAAATATAGTAACACCCATTTCAATATCGAAAGTTTCGTTAACAGATTCAGCAACATGGCATGTCAAAAACTGATAACAGGTAGGCATGTTTAAGAGCTCGATGCACTCACTACAGAGCCTTATATGATAAACTAGACATATATACATCAAGAAGACATGGCATAGAAGACATACATGGCAAGAACAATAACATAGCATACATGGATCAACCACAACAACCTTGGCAAAATTGAATAACATGTAAACAATCTGCCAGGAAACATTTTATAGCAAAAGTAGAGCTCGATTGACTCAAGCTATGGTACTCCATAATTGCAAACAAGGACATGGATAGATAGAGCAAGACATGTTTAACAAAACATCCTTACTGAAGTATCTCAAAATATGCATAGATCTCTCGGTAGCATCAAGTTAACATGACATCAAAATATCAGCTAAACAGGGCTGAAAACAGCAACATCAGGACATCTACTTTGCATGCTTGTGCTAGTCACCACATAGATCAAAAAAATACATGGCATACACCCCTGGAAAGATGGCATGTCATATTACAAAACACATGTAGGACTCCAATTCATAGGGTGCACACAATAATCATGGAAAAATAACAAAAGTGCAAGTTCTGTTAAGAAACAGAAACTAACATGACATAGCCCTCTTCCAACAGCATTTCGGCCATCAAGATGAGCTCAAATGAAAATGATGCAATGAGATGAAATGATCTTCTCTTCGAGGCGAACATTTTGACATATTATACACGCAAAATGGAGCTACAGATGCAAAGATATGCTACGTTGAAAATGCAACAAAATTCATTGAGATGAAAAACTTAGAGAAATAAAAGGAGGGGGAGAAGTCAACGGGCGCGCGACCCGAGGTCGGATCTGGCCGGCTGGATCGGTGACGGCGGGCGGCCGGGTCTTCCGTGGCCGGACCGGCGAGGGAGGCGCGGGGCCGGGCAATCGACGGCGGCGGCCGGTTCCGGTGGCTTGGACCGGCGAGTGAGGCGCGGGCGCCAGGACGGCGCGGCCTGCTGGCGGGAGACGGCCGGGCGCGTTCGAGGCGCAGCTGGCGGCGGCGGTCGCCGGGCGGAGACGGGCGGAGGGCGAGGCAGAGGAGGACGGCGGCGAGTGAGGTTTCGGGCGGCGGGCGAGCGGCGAAGCGGCGGCGGGCACGGGCGCCGGGCGGCACATGAGTTCGAGTGGCCCGCCGGCCGCGGGCGGCGGGAGGGGCCGAGGCTACGTGGCAGCCCCGTTGGGCGCGGCGGCGGCGGAGATGCGTCTGTGGCGGCGGACGTGTCCGGACGGCAAGGCCCCGGCGCGAGGTAGGGGAAGGCTAGGGTTAGACCCGAGATTAGAATGGGGTTTGCTTAAATAGGCATAGAGGGAGCTAGGAGAGTCCAAATGAGGTGTAGTTTTCGCCCACACGATCGTGATCGAACGACGGAGAGCATGGAAGTGACTTAGATGGGTTATTGGGCTGTTTTGGAGGGGTGTTGGGCTGCAACTTAAAAGAGGCCTATGAGAGTGCGGTTAACCGTTGGAGTACCAAACGAACTCCAAATGACCCGAAACTTGACCGGTGGTCTACGGGTGGTATACCAAGGCCACTAGACAAACCTCGGTCCATTCTGAGACGGTTTAGTACCCGCACACGGAAAAACGTAAAAGGGGCTGCCGGGGGAGATAGGAGTGTCGGATTGCAAAACGGACAACGGGAAAAATGCTCGGAATCATGAGACGAACACGTATGCAAATGCGATGCACATGATGACATGATAAAATGCATGACATGGACAAAAAGCAAAAAGGAGAAAAACCCAACCACGGAGGGAATATCATATCACAATGCCGAAAATGGCAAGAGTTGGAGTTACAATTATGGAAAGTTACTTCCGGGGTGTTACAACATAGCCCCTGGTATGTTATACGTCTCCAACGTATCTATAATTTTTTATTGTTCCATGCTATTATATTATCAACCTTGGATGTTTTATATGTATTTATATGCTATTTTATATGATTTTTTGGACTAACCTATTAATCAAGAGCCGAGTGCCAGTTTCTGTTCTTTCCTTGTTTTTAAGTTTTACAGAAAAGGAATACCAAACGGAGTCCAATTGACGTGCCAATTTTTGATGATTTTTTATGGACCAAAAGAAGCCCCAGAAGTGAAATAATTGGGCCAGAAGAGTCCCGGGCTGCCCACAAGGGTGGGGGGCGTGCCCACCCCCAGGCGCTCCCCCCTATCTCGTGGATGGCTTGGAGACCCCCCTGACGTGAGACCTATGCCAAAAATTCCTATAAATACAGAAACCTCCAGAAAATAACCTAGATCGGGAGTTCTGCCGCCGGAAGCCTCTGTAGCCACCAAAAACCAATTAAGACACTGTTTTGGCCACCTGCCGGAGGTGGGATCCCTCATCGGTGGCCATCTTCATCATCCCGACGCTCTCCATGACGAGTAGGAATAGTTCACCATCGGGGCTGAGGGTATGTAGCAGTAGCTATGTGTTTGATCTCTCTCTCTCTCTCTCGTGTTCTTGATTTGGCAAGATCTTGATGTATCGCGAGCTTTGCTATTATAGTTGGATCTTATGATGTTCTCCCCCTTTACTCTCTTGTAATGCATTGAGTTTTCCCTTTGAAGTTATCTTATCGGATTGAGTCTTTAATGATTTGAGAACACTTGATGTATGTCTTGCATGTGCTTATCTATGGTGACAATGGGATATTCACGTGATCTACTTGATGTACGTTTTGGTGATCAACTTGCGGGTTCAGTGACCTTGGGAATCTATGCATAGGGGTTGGCACAAGTTTTCATCTTGACTCTCCGGTAGAAACTTTGGGGCACTCTTTGAAGTACTTTGTGTTGGTTGAATAGATGAATATGAGATTGTGTGATGCATATCATATAATTATGACCACTGATACTTCAGGTGACATTGGAGTATCTATGTGACATTAGGGTTTTTGTTGATTTGTATCTTAAGGTCTTATTCTAGTACGAACTCTATGATAGATCGAACGGAAAGAATAGCTTCGTGTTACTTTACTACGGACTTTTGAATAGACCGATCAGAAAGGATAACTTTGAGGTGGTTTCATACCCTACAATAATCTCTTCGTTTGTTCTCCGCTATTAGTGACTTTGGAGTGACTCTTTGTTACATGTTGAGGGATAGTTATATGATCCAGTTATGTTATTATTGTTGAGAGAACTTGCAGTAGTGAAAGTATGAACCCTAGGCCTTATTTCCTACCATTGCAATACCGTTTGTGCTCACTTTTATCGTTTTCTACCTTGCTTTTTTATATTTTCAGATTACAAAAACCTATATCTACATTCCATATTGCACTTGTATCACCATCTCTTCGCAGAACTAGTGCACCTATACAATTTCCCATTGTATTGGGTGTGTTGGGGACACAAGAGACTCTGTGTTATTTGGTTGCAGGGTTGTTTGAGAGAGACCATCTTCATCCTACGCCTCCCACGGATTGATAAACCTTAGGTCATCCACTTGAGGGAAATTTGCTACTGTCCTACAAACCTCTGCACTTGGAGGCCCAACAACGTCTACAAGAAGAAGGTTGTGTAGTAGACATCAAGCAATTTCTGGCGCCGTTGCCGGGCAGGTGAGTGCTTGAAGGTATATCTTTGGATCTTTCAATCGAATATTTTAGTTTCTTGTTTTATCACTAGTTTAGTCTATAAACGAAAACTACAAAAAAATGGAATTGCGGGTTCCTCGTATGCTTCATCTTTTTAATGTCTTTCGTGAAAATGATGGGAAGGAAAATTGTGGTCAAGTACTACAAGAAGAATTACATAGAATTCTTGGCATAAAATATGTGAATGATGAGCATGATTGCAATGTTGTTAGTATGAATTCTTTGAATACCCATGATGCTAATGATATGCAAAGCCACAAGGTTGGGGATGCTATGTTTGATGAAGATGATATGTTTAGTCCCCCAAGTTTTGATGAGCAAATATATTATGATTGTCGGATTTCGGGATCCGGCAACCCTTGAGAGGTTCGAACTCTAGTGTGCGTGCGGAGATCTCAACCTGCCCAGCCTGCCTACTCACGATCATCCTAGGCCTATCGCGTCGAGCTCAAAGAGACACAAAGACATAGAGATTTAAACTGGTTCAGGCCACCGTTGTGGTGTAATACCCTAATCCAATGTGGTGTGGTGGATTGCCTCAAAGGGCTATAGATGAACAAGTACAGTGGATGAACAAGCCTCCGGAGGAGAGGTGTTCTTGAGCTGGTGTGGTGCTCTACCTGTTCTGATTTCGGTCCCCTTCCTATGGTGGTGGCTAGTCCTATTTATAGTGGCCTTGGTCCTCTTCCCAAATATGAGCGGGAAGGGATTCCACAACGGCGGGATTTGAAAGGGGACAAGTAGTACAGTCTATCCTGACAAAAGTAGTCTTCGCCTGCGAAAAGCCTCTGGTCGTGACGCTGCGGTGGGCTCGTTGATGACCTCCGTCATACCGTCCTGGCTGTCTTGGTCTCGTTGCACCGGAATGGCAACCTTTGGCTGATTCCTCAGAACTCCGTGCATGTGGCTTGCCTCCCTTGCACCGAAGAAGAAACCTGCGCTCTGTGCCCGCCTGGCACCCGCCTGGCCTTGGTCGTCACGGCTCACGTCAGCTGAGCCTCATGAGGTAGCTTGCATAGAACTCTCCGCCCTTCAGGAGCCCTCCTGAGGAGGCTGCTTCCTTTGGGGGTCGTAGCATCGTCCGTCTCGCAAGGCTTGGCCCCTCGCGAGGTTCTTGTGCTGTTGGTGTTGATGCCGGGCCATATCGGGCCGTCGATGAAGCCATGTGGTGGGCCGCAGGTAGGCAGGGCAGGATACCCCCATATCCAGGACGCCGACAGTAGCCCCCGGGCCCAAGGCGCACTCGGACTTGGCTTCCAGGAGAGGCCAAAGGGCAAGTGCAGAGCGCCGCGGGCCCTAACAGCCTACGGCCACCCAAGACAAGCTCGCCAAGTGGGTGGATGGCCATGTGAACACCTTAGTGAAGGAGCTCACTCCTGAGGATGACACGGCCGTGCTCGCTGCCGAAGAAGCTGGCGCAAGTGGCGGTGACGAGGAGGACGGCAGCCACAACGCAGACAGCACAACTGGGAGTGCAAAAGAAGGCGCGTCCAGCTAGGACCATGTTTCCTTTTGCTTTGACCTGTATGACGAAAACTTGAACGCATTCTTGTGAGAGCATTTTGAGAAGGGGGCCCCCTTATGATGTATGAGATTGTAAAATGTTTTTGAAAAGGCTCCTGGAGCGGGGGTGGGGGGCGTAGGGCTGTGGGCTATTGAGTGAGGCAGTTGTTTATGACTTATCTTGGGTTCTATCGGATTTTGAGTGAGGCCTGGCGTCATGGCACCGCTCCTTCTCTTGAGGCGAGCTTACCGCGAGCTTCTCCCGAGGTGAGCCTGCCGCGAGCTCATGAGGTTTAATGCCTCCCGAGGGGGCAGCTGGCCTGTCATTGGGTGCCTCGTGAGAAACCAGCCGCCAGACCGTGGCGACGTGGGCGCGGGGGGTGGCCGCACCCTTGAGCCCCGGTGGGGGCAATTGGTTCCAGCGCGTACACCGCACCCAGCCCCCTCTCGCAAGGAGTTAGAGGGCAGGGTGGCAGCCATGAGCTCTGGAAAGAACGCAAGAACTATAGGCAAAAAAGCGACGCGAAACGAGAAAACTCCCCCCATTTTATAAACGCACGAAAAACAACTGCTTCAAAAAAGGCGGCAAGCGAGTACAAAAAAGGAAGCAAAAAGCAGACGGCCGCGTCCGGCGCCTAACTAGTCTTCTCACCAGCGCGGAGCTAAGTGCTTCCACTGGCTGGGCATAGTCATTGGGGACAGTGTCGACGGCCAGCACGGATCATGGTGCTTCCACTAGGACGTGGGTGGGAGCCCCCGTGAGGCCCCAGGGCAACACTCAGGAGACTCCGGGGCGTGTACAACCCCACTCATTATTACGTGAGAGTGTCACGAGCGGAGACCTTCACAGGCCGGAGCCTTGCTTCATGTCGCCCGACAAGGACCTCGCCATGCGCCGCCCCCGACCACTGTTGGGGAGACCGAAAACCAGGACAAGACCAAGGGGCAAGGGGGATGCTAGCGGCGTCCTCGATGATCGTAGGGCCCCCGCCGAGGAAAAGGGCTCGCCGGTGCCTTCCCCGACGGGGAACCTACCTCCAGGCAAGGCCCTGCTCCGCGCGGCGCGAGGAGGGCCCCGCCGCTTTCCCCGCGCTGCTCCCAACGTCCATCGTGATCTTGCGGGGGGTCCGGCATCCTGAGAGCCCTGGCAGCTGTTGCGTTCTGGTTCACCTGCGATCCATGGTCAGTGTAAGCATGCCCTTGCGGCGTTAGCTATACCCAGAGGCTGCCGCCGTTGGAGACGTCGGCAGGGCTTGGTGGTGGTTCGAAGGAGAGCTCGGCCTCGTGTATGTCCAGCGCCCAGCCTGGCGACGGGGACGTAGGCTTCCGGGCTGTTCGCGCCAGAAGCGCCGCCCGGCTACCTCACGTTCCCGCCTGCTTCTGTCACCCTCTGGTCCTGTTGGCCAGGGGCCGGTACGCGAACGCAGCCCCTGGTGATGTCGCCTGGAGCAGCCCCGTGCCGAGGGGGCGCATTTGAGGCAATGCGGGCCGCCCCCCGGGGCCAGTCAGCGTCGAGAGGCTCTCCAGGGCCCCTGGGACGGGCCCGCGGCTGTGTCGGGGATGAGCGCGCGCCCCCACTACCGCCTACGACGTGGGTAGTGTGCAGAATGGCGCCGCCCCCTGCATGCTGCATCCAGCAGCTCGGCGACTCGTTCCAGCAGGGCGTCGCGGCCGCTTTGCAGCAGCCTGCACCGCAACAGCTCCCGAGCCACGATGACCGTCGCCCGCATGTTTGCTTGTTCCCTGCACGAGTGCGGAGCGGCTGCAGCAGCGTAG
The DNA here is from genome assembly GCA_021605145.1 of Aegilops bicornis. Lineage (NCBI taxonomy): Eukaryota > Viridiplantae > Streptophyta > Magnoliopsida > Poales > Poaceae > Aegilops > Aegilops bicornis. The sequence goes on along the minus strand of CM038672.1, from coordinate 639,411,266 downwards.
TTCGCAGATCATGCGGTTGTGCGGCTGCGGCGCGGCGCTAGTGGAGAGGGTTGCGTCGCACGCCCCCCGCGGCCGGTCGCCCCTGGCGGAGCGCGGGCAGCGAGCAAGGAAGAGTGGAGGTCTTCTCCGCTGGTGGGTGCTGCCGAGGAGGTCTGGACAACCCAATGCTCGACGTGCACCCTCGGGGTGTCACCCATGGTGCCGGTGGAGTAGCGGAGGGCTGGTTGGCGGAAGAGAAGATCCGGTGCACCCCTACCTGGCGCACCAAATGTCGGATTTCGGGATCCGGCAACCCTTGAGAGGTTTGAACTCTGGGGTGCGTGCGGAGATCTCAACCTGCCCAGCCTGCCTTCTCGCGATCCTCCTAGTCCTAGCTCGTCGAGCTCAAAGAGACACAAAGACACAGAGATTTATACTGGTTCGGGCCACCGTTGTGGTGTAATACCCTAATCCAGTGTGGTGTGGTGGATTGCCTCGAAGGGCTATGGATGAACAAGTACAGTGGATGAACAAGACTTTGAAGGAGAGGTGTTCTTGAGCTGTTGTGGTGCTCTACCTGTTCTGATTTCGGTCCCCTTCCTATGGTGGTGGCTAATCCTATTTATAGTGGCCATGGTGCTCTTCCCAAATATGAGCGGGAAGGGATTCCACAACGGCGGAATTTGAAAGGGGACAAGTTGTACAGTCTATCCTGACAAAAGTAATCTTCGTCTGCAAAAAGCCTCTGGTCGTGACGCTGTGGTGGGCTCGTTGATGACCTCCGTCATGCCGTCCTGGCGGTCTTGGTCTCGTTGCACCGGAATGGCAACCTTTGGCTGATTCCTCGGGACTCCGCGCCTGTGGCTTGCCTCCCTTGCACCGAAGAGGAAACCTGCGCTCTGCGCCTGCCTGGCGCCCGCCTGGAGCCCGCCTGGCCTTGGTTGTCACGGCTCACGTCAGCTGAGCCTCATGAGGTAGCTTGCACAGAACTCTCCGCCCTTCAGGAGTCCTCCTGAGGAGGCTGCTTCCTTCGGGGGTCTTGGCGTTGTCCGCCTCGCGAGGGTCTTGTGGTGTTGGTGTTGATGCTGGGCCGTACCGAGCCGTCGATGAAACCACGTGGTGGGCCACAGGCAGGCAGGGCTGGATACCCCCATATCCAGGACGCCGACAATGATGAAATCATGCCTCCTATTTATGATGATTATTGTGATGACATGTATGCTATAAAGAATAAAGATAACCATGAAACTTGTCATCATGATTTTAATTTTCAATTGGATTATGCTTCACATGATAGTTTTTTTTTTTGAGTTTGCTCCGACTACTATTGATGAGAATAAATTTGCTTATGTGGAGAGTAGTAAAATTTCTATGCAAGTAGATCATTGATACGTCTCCAACGTATCTATAATTTATGAAGCATTCATGCTATTTTATTATCTGTTTTGAATGATTACGAGCTTTATTATACACTTTTATATTACTCTTGGGACTAACCTATTAACAGGAGGCCCAGCCTATATTGCTGTTTTATTGCCTGTTTCAGTATTTCGAAGAAAAGGAATACAAACGGTGTCCAAACGGAATGAAACCTTCGGCAGCGTGATTTTTGGAAAGAATATGATCCGGGATACTTGGAGTTCACGTCAGAAGAGCATCGAGGAAGCCACGAGATAGGGGGGCGCGCCGACCCCCCTGGGCGCGCCCTACCCTCTCGTGGGCCCCTTGAGGCTCCCCCGGTCGACTTCTTTCGCCTATATAAGCCTACGTACCCTAAAAACATCGAATATTAAGATAGATCGGGAGTTCCGCCGCCGCAAGCCTCTGTAGCCACCAAAAACCTCTCGGGAGCCCGTTCAAGGCACCTCACGGAGGGGGATCCCTCACCGGTGGCATCTTCATCATCCCAGCGCTCTCCATGACGAGGAGGGAGTAGTTCACCCTCGGGGCTGAGGGTATGTACCAGTAGATATGTGTTTGATCTCTCTCTCTCATGTTCTCTCTATGGCATGATCTTGATGTATCGCGAGCTTTACTATTATAGTTGAATCTTATGATGTTTCTCCCCCTCTACTCTCTTGTGATGAATTGAGTTTTCCCTTTGAAGCTGTCTTGTCGGATTGAGTCTTTAAGGATTTGAGAACACTTGATGTATGTCTTCTCGTGCTTATCTGTGGTGACAATGGGATATCACGTGCCACTTGATGTATGTTTTGGTGAATAACATGCGGGTTCTGCCCATGAACCTATGCATAGGGGTTGGCACACGTTTTCGGCTTGACTCTCCGGTAGAAACTTTGGGGCACTCTTTGAAGTACATTTGTGTTGGTTGAATAGATGAATCTCAGATTGTGTGATGCATATCGTATAATCATGCCCACGGATACTTGAGGTGACAATGGAGTATCTAGGTGACATTAGGGTTTTGGTGGATTTGTGTCTTAAGGTGTTATTCTAGTACGAACTCTTGAATGGATCGATCCGAAAGAATAACTTTGAGGTGGTTTCGTACCCTACCATAATCTCTTCGTTTTTTCTCCGCTATTAGTGGCTTTGGAGTGACTCTTTGTTGCATGTTGAGGGACTGTTTTGTGATATATCTATGTTATTATTGTTGAGAGAACTTGCACTAGTGAAAGTATGAACCCTATGCCTTGTTTCCTATCATTGCAACACCGTTTACGCTCACTTTTATCATTAGCTACCTTGTTGTTTTTATATTTTCATATTATAAAAACCTATATCTACTATCCTTATTGCACTTGTATCACCATCTCTTCGCCGAACTAGTGCACCTATACAATTTACCATTTTATTGGGTGTGTTGGGGACACAAGAGACTCTTTCTTATTTGGTTGCAGGGTTGTTTGAGAGAGACCATCTTCATCTCACGCCTCCCATGCATTGATAAACCTTAGGTCATCCACCGAGGGAAATTTGCTAACGTCTCGACAAACCTGTGCACTTGAAGGCCCAACAACGTCTACAAGAAGAAGGTTGTGTAGTAGACATCAAGCTCTTTTCTGGCGCCGTTGTCGGGGAGGTGAGTGCTTGAAGGTATATCTTGAGATCTTGCAATCGAATCTTTTTGTTTCTTGTTTTATCACTAGTTTAGTTTATATAAGAAAACTTCAAAAAAATGGAGTTAAGTTTGTCTCATACGCTTCATCTTTTTAATGTCTTTCATGAGTTTGATGGAAAGGAAAATTGTGCTCAAATGCTAGAAGAAGAGCGCATTAAAATGCTTGGTACAGAATCTTTGAATGATCAGCATGATTGTAATGTTGTTAGTATGAACTCCTTGAATATCCATAGTACTAATGATGATTTTTCTAGTCATGATGACAATATCTTTTATAAGCATGTCAACTTTTGTGGAGTGCATGTTTGCATGAACACACCAAATAGAGAAGATATATATTGCAAGAGGCATAAGCATTTAGAAACTAAATTGTTGCAAGAAAAGTTAAATGGGAGTGCTGAAAATTTATACTTCCTTTGCCGTAGTTGTGAACTATGCAATGAACGTGGTCATCTACATCTCCTATGCAAATTATTTCATGATCGAATCGTGACCAAAAATTGTGATGATTTGATTTCCCTTGCACATTACAATGAACTTAGTTTACTTTTGGGTTATGAAGAATTGAAACGTTTAATTAAGGACCTTCGAGAATTTGCCCATAAGAAATCCCTTGATATTGATCTAGAGAAGATTTATTTGTATTGTGCGGTGAATTGCATTGAAAATCCTTATATTGCCAATTACATAAAGAAAAGAAAGCAAATAGAAGATGATGAGACTACTAATGAAAGGGAAGAGACTTCCCAATATCCTCCTATTATTTCTTATGACGAATCAGGTAACGAGGAGGAGCTTTCTATTCAACCAATCTCGTCAATAAGGAGATCAAAGAGGAAGTTTGAACCCACACATAATGTGAAAAAGAAAAGGAAAAGAAGGGGCAACAAAGGTAAAAAGGTATCCCTCCCAAATTATGTTGCTCCTACTACTCATTGTGATGATGATAATTGCTATACTATTGGTGCTATCCGTACTATTAATGATGAGAGTGATTATGCTTATGATATGAAAAGGCCCAAGCTTGGGGAAGCTATGTTTGATGAGGATGAAATATTTGAGAATATATTTGCTGAAATTAATGTTTGTCCCAAGCTTGGGGATGCTATGTTTAATGAAGATGATATTTTTAGCATCCCAAGTTTTGATATGCAAAGTTCTTATGATGATAGCATGCCTCTTACCTATGATGATTATATTGATTAAAGTGGGTTTGGAAGAGTGTCAACTTTAGGAATTAGTGATCCCACTATTTTGGAAGATGTTGAATTTTATTGTGATGAATACGAAAGTGGATTTGGAAGAGTGTCAACTTTATTTAGTGATTCCACTATCTTAGGAGAGGTTTCAATCGATTATGATGAGAACGAAGTTACTACTTATGATGATTATTGTGATGAAACTTATGCTATAAAAATTAGTGATGATTACATTTATAAATTTTGCCATGATTATGATTACCCTTTTTCTGAATATTACTCTTTTAATGTGGAAACAATTTTTAGGGTTCAAGTCTCTTATGATACTCCCACTATTCTGAATGAGAAGAATTTTGCTTATGTGGAGAGTAGTAAATTTTCTATGCTTGTAGATCATGAAAAGAATGCTTTAGGTGCTGGTTATATTGTTGAATTCATTCATGATGCTACTGAAAATTATTATGAGGGAGGAACATATGCTTGTAGGAATTGCAATAATGTCAAGTTTCCTCTCTATGTGCTTCAAGTTTTGAACTTATGCTTGTTTTACCTTCCTATGCTAGTTGATTATTGTTCCCATAAGTTGTTTACTCACAAAATCCCTATGCATAGGAAGTGGGTTATACTTAAATGTGCTATTCATATGCTTCATGATGCTCCCGTTATGTTTCAATTCTTATCTTTTACGTGAGCATCATTGTTATCATCATGCCTAGCTAGAAAGGCATTAAAGAAAAGCGCTTGTTGGGAGACAACCCAATATTTATCCATACTATTTTTGTGTGTTCACATGATTATGCTACTGTAGTAATCATGTTTTATAGCTTTTGTGTCAATAAAGTGCCAAGTAAGACCTTTAGTATAGCTTACGGCGATAGTTGTGTTGATCATGCTGAGAATCAGAAACTTTTGCACCCAGAAAATTAGTTTTGTTAATTCACAGAAACGTGCTTCTCATCTGATTATTTTTGCTATGAATTGGTACATGAATTTCTTAGGACTTCCTAATTTGGTAGGATTTTTGGAGTTCCAGAAGTATAAGTTTGATACATATTGCTACAGACTGTTCTGTTTTTACAGATTCTGTTTTTCGTGTGTTGTTTGCTTATTTTGATGCATCTATGGCTAATAGTTTGCAAACCATAGAGAAGTTGGAATACAGTAGGTTTAACACCAAAATAAATAAATAATGATTTCATTACAGTACCTTATGTTGTGGTTTTGTTTTCTTTCACTAACGGAGCTTACGAGTTTTCTATTGAGTTTTGTGTTGTGAAGTTTCCAAGTTTTGGGTAAAGATTCAATGGACTATGGAATACGGAGTAGCAATAGCCTAAGCTTGGGGATTATCAAGGCACCCCAAGGTAATAATCAAGGACAACCAAGAGCCTAAGCTTGGGGATGCCCCGGATGGCATCCCCTCTTTCGTCTTCGTTCATCGGTAACTTTATTTGGAGCTATATTTTTATTCGCCACATGATATGTGTTTTGCTTGGACCATCATTTTATCTTGTTAGTATTTGCTTGCTGTTATTTATAATAATGTTTTGCATATTTAGTTTCAATAAAAATGTCAAGGATAGCCTTTTCCATGCTTATTTTGCTAGTATACATGTTGCTGTTTGAAAACAGAAAGTTTACCGCTGTTGCAAAAATTCCCTAGAAAAGACAGAGAATGGTATAATGTTGAAACTTTTTGCGTATTGAGCTCTGATAAATCTTCTACAGCGTAGTATTTTTATCATAATTTTTGGTGTTAGCGAAGTATGATGAATCTTGCATTCTTTACAGACTATACTGTTTTGGCAGATTGCTGTTATGGTTGCATTGTTTGCATATGTTTGCTTGTTTAATTATTCTATTTGAGGATAGGAGTGTTAAATATGCAGAGGCATTTAGTATGCAATGTTGAATAGTAATTTTAGTGATTTGTTACAGTAGAAAATGATAAGGTTTTCCATTGGTTTATACTAACCTATCTCACGAGTTCTTGTTGAGTTTGTTGTGGATGAAGCTTTTGATAAAAAGAGAAACCATGATATGAGAGGAATTAAGGCGACACAAAAGTTCAAGCTTGGGGATGCCCAAGGCACCCCAAGGTAATACTTCAAGATGTCTCAAGCATCTAAGCTTGGGGATGCCCCGGTAGGCATCCCACCTTTCTTCTTTAACAACTATCGGTTAGTATTGGTTGAGCCTAAGTTTTTGCTTCTTCACTTGAGTTGCGTTATCCTTGCATTTTCATTTTTTTTTGCTTTGCTTGCTCTCTGAATAAAATACCAAGATCTGAAATTCTTAAATGAGAGTGAGTCTTCATATAGCTATGTCACATCCCTAGTTCTGGTATGCTCTGGGCTAGCTAGTCATGTGTTGCATCATGTTTAAATCTTATTTAAACTTGAAATGGGGATCAACAAACCTCAAAACCACCCTGAAAATACCAGGATCAACTGAAAAATATTTCAATGAACCCAAAATGCCCTTCATAAAAGTTCATCATTTTTGAAGTGGTCTAGAACCTCTGCCAAAAATGGTCCACATATTTCTAGGACACTTTGGATTTTTGAATTAATTCATAAGTTTTTGAATTTGGATATTTAAATTCTATAAAACATTTTAAGTGTCCAAATAATCTTGAAAGCATTTGAGGGCTGTTGGAAATATTTTCAAAAGTGCCCACAATTATTTTCAGGATTTTACAAAATGAATTAGTATTTTTACTAATTCAAAACAGAGGAATAAAAATAGAAAACAATAAGAGAATTAACAGAGAGAGAGAGAGAGACCAGCACCTAGGCCACTTACCTGGCAACCTAACCGCAGGCCAGCAGGCCCAGCCCACCTGGCCCTGCCAGTCGTCCTCCTCCTTGCGCCAGAAGGACGAGGGCGTGTGCCCGCGGCGCGCCAGCACGCGCACGGCCACCGACGGCCACCTCCTGCTTGCCGCTTCGCCCTGGCCTTCTCTGGCATCGCCACGCGCCCCCCAGGCCCTCTCACTCTCTCCCGTGCCTTCTCCCCTCCTCTGCTCTCTCTCCCTCTCGCAACCGAGCGCTGCCGTCGACGCCGCTCACCACCACCGCGCCCACCGCCGTCGCATCTCTCCCCTGAGCTGTCCAGAAGAACCGCCTCGGTCCCCTCGTCCTCTCCACCGAGCTGTACGACACCGGAGGCCCTAGAACGTCGCCATCACTGTTGTCATCAACCTCTGCCCCGACGATCGCCGTCGTCAAATTCGTCGCCGCCCGGCCTCCCCCGAGCCCGCCGAGCATCTCTTCGTGACCGTGGTGAGCCCCCGGTCATTTCTCCCCTAACCCCGCTTCCGTTTGGTCGCCGTAGCCGTCGTCCCCTTGCTTACCGTAGCCGCCGCCACACGGGCTCGTCGCCGGCGAAGCCCCGGTGACCTTTTGGTCCCACGCGTGCGTCCGTTGCACTCGCAACGTCCCGTAGAGCAAAACTAGCGCGACAGCCGTCTCGTATGCACATCGCAGCTCCGGTCTCGCGAACACCCGATCTCCGGCCGTCGCCCGGCTCGACACCGTCGTCGTTCCCGGCCACCCCAGCACCAACCACCGTCACGGTTGGATGCGCCACACCGCCAGCTACCCGTAGCACCCACCCACGCATCGAACTATGGCCGGGGCAGCGTTTCCGACGCTCTCCGCCGTCTCAGCCTCGCCGGCGGCTCAACGCCGGCATGTTTGACCCCGCAGACCGGTTGACCCCCGGTGGGCCCAGTTTGGCCTCTCTGGGTCTATGACAAATGCGACCCGCCTGCTAATTAAGTTAGGATTAGGACTAACTAAAAATTAGTTAGACTAATGACACTGGCACGCGGGACCCACTGGTCAGTTTGACCTAGACTGCCCCGTTGACCTGCTGACGTCACAGTGACATAGTGCTGACGCAGTAACTCTTTTTTTGGATTTACCCTTATACAGGAAATTCCAGAAAATTAGCAAAACTTCTAAAAAAATCATATAAAATCAACTGTAACTCCAAATGAAACAAGTTATATATGAAAAATGATCAGAAAAATCCAATCTATCCATTTGTACCATTTGCATGCATGTTTGAACAACCTAAGGTTGTTGTATATGGCAATTTGCATAATTGGCATTTAAATAAGCACATATGAAGTTTGAATTTGAACCCTTGGTTCAAACCAACTTCATTTAATCTAGTTTCTAGCTGCATTAGCTCAAACCACAACATATTGCCATGTCATGATCATGCATCATATTGTTGCATTGCATTTATCGTGTTCTTCCTTGTTTGTTAGTAATTGTCCCCTCTCAGTAGACGTGTACCGACTATGTGATCGATGACACCGATGAAGAAACTATATTATCTTCAGAAGTGCCAGGCAAGCAAAACCCCCTTGTTCATTCTGATACAATCCCACTCTCTCGCTCCTGCTCTCTTTTACTGCATTAGGACAATAGCGATTCAACTAATACATGCTTCGGTAGTTGAACCCCTTTCCTCTCCATGACCTGTCATTGCCACAGTAAATAGATGAAACCCACTATCATGAGTAGGAATTGTTTGAGCCTTGATGTGCTACTTATTCATGCTTGTGTTGTCATGCCTGCTATTGCTTAGAGTTGTGTCAGGTCTGATTCACTGGGGATGAATTGGAATGTGGTGAACATGTCCTACTGTTGAGAGCTAAGTGTTTGAACACGATTTGGTAAAGGTAGCGGTGAGAGGCCATGTAGGAGTACATGGTGGGTTGTCTCATTGAAACCGTCCTCAGGAACTAAGTTCTGTCTTTGTGATCCATGAACAGTTACTACCACACATTGGGTTCCGGTAACTCGACCCCTCTCGACTTACTAATCAACTTGATCTCTGTCCAGGAGTTGCAACTAGTTTCTGGTGTTTGTAGGTTTTGTTAGTAGTCTACCAAGTGGCACCCGGTACAGGTGGGCTTGGGACAGACTAGGCACCATGGCACGGTGTACCAAGCGTAGATCCACCCGTCGAGGTGGGCTTGGGAACCATGCACACATCATTTGTGGCCGTGAGCGACACCCCAGCCGGATCTCCTTGCGGATGGAACCCGAATAGGCGATAAACCTGGACGAGAGACTTGTGTGATTAGTCAGGTCGTGGCGGACTCCCTCACCAGGCTTCCGCTTGAAGGTTGCCGAGATACACGACGTGTACATGGTGGTAAGTGGCGAGAGTGTGTGTCAAGAAGTACACCCCTGCAGGGTTAACATCATCTATTCGAATAGCCCCGTCATGAAAAGGACTTACGGGTTGTGCATGCAAAGTACATAGACAAGTGAAAGTGGATACTCTAAAATGCGCAAGATAAGCGTGAGTGGTATGGATGGCGTTCTCGTAGGGAGACGGGAGCGGATCCACAGTGGTGTATTGATATGGTGAATATGTGGAATCGTGTACGCCACCTCAAAAGAGTTACTTGCAGTCATAGTTTAGGATAGCCACTGAGTCAAAGCTGGCTTGCTGCAGTCAAACTCCACCACCCCCTTTGTTGATACTCATGCATATGTAGCTAGTTCTGATGTAAGTCTTGATGGGTACATTTGTACTCACGTTGCCTATTTTATGTTTTGCAGAGAGACGTCAGTCTCGCTAGTAGTTCCGTTTGTGCCCTCGGCAGGATCTGGTAGATAGTCAGGCTTCTCAGCCTTTTTCATTTGTAGATGTATGTACTCAGACATGTTAAGCTACCGCATGTGCTTTGACTAGTATGCTCTGAATGTTGGGTCATGAGACCCATGTTTGTAATATCTCGCTCCTCGGAGCCTATTGAATAAATACTTTGAGTCGTGGAGTCTTGTTGTGATGCCATGTTGTATTTGCACGTATTGAGCATATTGTGTGTATGATTGAAATGCTTGGTATGTGTGGGATCCGACAACCTAGTTGTTTATCCTTGGTAGCCTCTCTTATGGGGAAATGTAGTCTTGTGCTTCCATGAGCCATAGTAGTCCGCTACAGCCCGGTTCACCGGAGTCCTGCTAGCCCAAAGACTACCGCTCCGGAACACTTGATCGGCCGGCATGTGATTCACTTTGTTCCACGCCTGTCTCCTTCGGGAAATGTCACGCGGTGAAATACGGAGTCCTCGCTTAGCCTGCTACAGCCCGGTTCACCGGAGTCCTGTTAGCCCAAAGGTTACAGCCCGGATTCAAGACCGTCAATCGACATGCTCGATATTGATTCATGTATGCCTGTCCCCGTAAGTTAGTGCCACTTCGGGTTCACGACTAGTCATGTCGGCCCGGGTTCTCTATCATATGGATGCTAGCGACACTATCATATACGTGAGCCAAAAGGCGCAAACGGTCCTGGGCCATGGTAAGGCGACACCCGTGGAATATCATGCGTGAGGCCGCAAAGTGATATGAGGTGTTACAGGCTAGATCGGTGTGACTTAGAATCGGGATCCTGACAGCTTTGGTATCAGAGCCTGACTGCATGTAGGATTACCAAGCCAAACTGGTCGAAGTTGAGTCTATAAATGCTTTAGTTATATAAGGGAATTGACTGTGGAAGGGAACGTAAGGCTCTTTTTACTCCTTTACCCTATGGTCTTCTGATCTGAGTCATCCTCTTCTCTTCCACGGGGATTAAGAACTAGGCTTCTCATCTTTCTATCAGGATTACATATGTTACTAATCCGTAGACTCTTAGGATTGTTGGTCTCAAGCCTCAGTTCAGGTTCTACTACTCCAGTGTGTTGTTAGTTGGACTTGGAAACTTGATATTGTGATGTTGAGTGGTCATGCCACCATTTTGCAGGATGTCTCAAATCTTTTTTAGCATTTACAGTTGTTATGCTGTCTGAGTCATCCCAGGTTTCTAAACTATCTGATGCATTTGCAAATTCTTCCTTCCTGTTCACGGTGTCCTTTTGGTCAGAATAAGCACACTAATCGTCTGTTGAGGTACTCCTTGCCTTGACATATATGTTGGAACTAGTATTATGACCCTAGGCATTTTAGAGGATCACCGGTAATATGGCCATGTTTTTGTGTTCCCAGCAGGTGATGATTCTGGCCGTCATTCTCGAAAGCATCCCGTGATGCCACTTAGTAGTAGGTATTCTACTCCTGGGTTCTTGAACCCAAGATTCACCCTACCTACTTCATGTTGATAGTGTTTGCTAGTTCCTTTAGGATATTAGTAACCTTTTTGATAGTCCTCGAGGTTCGTGGTATATCATTCTTCCAAATACCATGAACCATTCTTGGCAGAAGTTCTTTTGAACCAAAAGGTCACAACAAGAGTGCTCTTGATGAGTTCTCCATTCTACATTGTGAATCTGCCAGTTCTACCTTTCTGCATGGGTTATCCGAAAGAAATGTTGAGCTTTGCTCGACATACTAATCTATGCATCCACAACTCAGAAAAGATATATGTCCCTTTGAGTTGTCTCTCTTTAGTTGTATTCCGACCTCTGTCTATCAATTGATAGCCAGGACTAGTTGTGCATTCGTGTTATCGATGCCTATTATTATTGTGGTCCGTCAAGCCATTCTATTTCAGAATGACTAGGAGAAACAAACTCAAGTACCTCATCCATATCCGTGATTGGGTCAAAGTAGTTGTGTTCTGCAGATCAAATGCCAATCCAGCTTTTGTTCTGTTTCTACCGTAGTATTACCCCCTTTATGTCAGGATTGTCATGAGAATTGCACCATCTCTTATGAATTCTTGACGCAGTGATACTTTTCGCCATCATTGCTTCATTCCTCAGTTCCGTGTTATTGTAACCGGAATGACGACAAGTGTACTGTGATGTGCGAAAATCAATACTCCTAGCAACTCTGTTGCATGGTAGTTAATGGACAATACTCTCATTCTTAGCGTGCTGGTTATTGAATCATCATCCTAAGATTGATCGTGCTACCTAGTCCATATTTCCGGGTGCACTCATCGACCAAGGAGTTAGGATTGTGACAATCCCATGCTCCTTGATCATATCATCTTTCCCTGAAAAGCAAGATTGTTCTCGAGCTTAATAACATATCGGTGGTTCGTGATTTTCCAAATATCTTCTCAGAAGTATTACCAGGTTGTTCCCTGATCGCTATGCTGAGTTCATGATCATGTTGGCTTTTATGTAAACCATCCGTTCTCCAAGAATCTGTGTTGGATACCCCCGAGCTAGTTGGTTAAGCTAAACAACAACTTGGAGAGTTGGAAGATGAAAGCTTGTCCGACTTAGTTCATCACTAAGGGATATCTTTGAGTGTGTGTGTGTGTGTGTGTTGAAGAAAGATGATATCTTCATCGACTGATCCCCGTGATCAGTTGTTGAATCTATTGTCTTGTTCAAACCTTGATTTGAGTGTGGGCTATTGTCAAATCAAGATAGAACCAACGATATTCGTAATGTTGTCTTACTCGTGGTTGATCCCTCGAGCATACACCATTACATATTTTGGTCTGACCAATACTATCACCGTGTTCACATGATGGCGGAACTCCAGTGATATGGAAATTCCGATGAGTTGTTGTTGAGTCCATCAGCAGCATTTTGTCTCCCCCATGACTCATGTTGAATATCAACCTAGTGTTGGAAACTTTGTAAACAATGCCTCCGTGTCCCGTCCATGAAGCATATGTTCGGAGGAAAGAAGTGACTTCCTCTAATACATGTGCATTTGATGCAAGTTGCCGCCGTGAATTCGAGAAAGTCAATGTTGCTTCCTCTGGAATCTTCCCAAGTCATTCATGCATGTGTGAAGTATACTTTGGTTTGTGAGATTAGCTACCTCCATTCCACATGTATTTCCTAGCACACCAAGACACTGATGGATTTGTTCAAGAAAAGGGAGTCTCATGTGCTAATCCTAGGTCATGCACACGACTCCGTTATCTTCAATGATGGTTCCCAACCTGAACTCGGTAGTGTTTTAATATAAGACTACCACGTGGTCATGCTTGTCTGGGACAGCGTGATCACATGTATGTAGCAGAACCGGATCATGTTTGGAGCTTACTACCATAGTTCATTTCCTGAGAATCTTGCAACGCCATCTCGTCGGTTTGTGTTGCAAACTTTCTTTTTTTTCTTTCTAGACTTGATGAGTCTAGAATATCCTGACGCCAATCAGATCTGAATCTCAGGCAGATATGATGGTTGGAACATTCCCAGCATTTGTATTTTGTTCCCAGCTTGCCCCGCCATTGTGTCATTTTACTATGGTCTGCCTTTTCAGCAATTGTTATTCAGGTTCATCTTCAAAAGTGGGTCCTACCCTGGGTCCCATCCATTTCTGATGATAAGAAAATCATCCATTGCTTTGTCTTCAACAAGGTAATCCACATCATCCAATCTGGTCCGAGTATGTCATTCTTTCGGACTCCTTCGATCGATCGCTCGAGATTTGCCTTAGGCTGGTATAGAGAGTCTCAATGATCTCTATCTCAACAGTAATTCTTTTTGCCACTTAAGGTATTAATTCTACGAGTCACCTCCCCCAAGGTGTCCCGTTATGAAATCACGACAATTATCTCCTCGCTACTTTGAAACCATGCTCCATCCTACTCTAGCATGGAATTGTTGCCTACCAAATTAAACCTTCGTCATCTGTTTCTTTTCCATCACCCCTGATGTGTGTTTTGTGTCTCAACTCGAGAAATGTTGCTATGTCTCATTCCGTGAGTTCATCGTGAGTTGCTCGATCTTTGAGAAGATCGACTCTTTAGAGTTTCCCTTTCTTCTCATTGTCGTGTTGGATGAAGTTCTCAAAGCAAGACGTCGAGACCAAGATGAAGCAATGACTCATCATCTCCGAGAAGGGCAAATGGATCAAGAAGTTTGTGCTAGCTTGTGTCCCCTTTGTCTTCTTACCTCATGTCTTGAATCTCGGGACAAGATTCTTGTTTAGTGGGGGTGAGTTGTCACATCCCTAGTTCTGGTATGCTCTGGGATAGCTAGTCATGTGTTGCATCATGTTTAAATCTTATATAAACTTGAAATGGGGATCAACAAACCTCAACACCACCCTGAAAATACCAGGATCAACTGAAAAATATTTCAATGAACCCAAAATGCCCTTCATAAAAGTTCATCATTTTTGAAGTGGTCTAGAACCTCTGCCAAAAATGGTGCACATCTTTCTAGGACACTTTGGTTTTTTGAATTAATTCATAAGTATTTGAATTTGGACATTTAAATTCTATAAAATATTTTAAGTGTCCAAATAATCTTGAAAGCATTTGAGGGCTGTTGGAAATATTTTCAAAAGTGCCCACAATTATTTTCAGGATTTTACAAAATGAATTAGTATTTTTACTAATTCAAAACAGAGGAATAAAAATAGAAAAAAATAACAGAATTAACACAGAGAGAGAGAGAGACCAGCACCTGGGCCACTTACCTGGCAACCTAACCGCAGGCCAGCCGGCCCACCCCACCTGGCGCTGCCAGTCGTCCTCCTCCTTGCGCCAGAAGGACGAGGGCGTGTGCCCATGGCGCGCCAGCACACGCATGGCCACCGACGGCCACCTCCTGCTTGCCGCTTCGCCCTGGCCTTCTCTGGCATCGCCACGCGCCCCCCAGACCCTCTCACTCTCTCCCGTGCTTTCTCCCCTCCTCTGCTCTCTCTCCCTCTCACAACCGAGCGCTGCCGTCGACGCCGCTCACCACCACCACGCCCACCGCCGTCGCATCTCTCCCCTGAGTTCTCCAGAAGAACCGCCTCGGTCCCCTCGTTCTCTCCACCGAGTTGTACGATGCCGAAGGCCCTAGAACGTCGCCATCACTGTCGTCATCAACCTCTGCCCCGAAGATCGCCGCCGTCAAATTCGTCGCCGTCCGGCCTCCCCCGAGCCCGCCGAGCATCTCTTCGTGACCGTGGTGAGCCCCCGGTCATTTCTCCCCTAACCCCGCTTCCGTTTGGCCGCCGTAGCCGTCGTCCCCTTGCTTACCGTAGCCGCAGCCACACGGGCTCGTCACCGGTGAAGCCCCGGTGGCCTTTTGGTCCCACGCGTGCGTCCGTTGAACTCGCAACGTCCCGTAGAGCAAAACTAGCACGACAGCCGTCTCGTTTGCACACCGCAGCGCCGGTCCCGCGAACACCCGAGCTCCAGCCGCCGCCCGGCTCGACGCCGTCGTCGTTCCCGGCCACCCCAGCACCAACCACCGTCACCGTTAGATGCGCCACACCGCCAGCTACCCGTAGCACCCACCCGCACATCGACCCGTGGCCGGGGCACCGTTTCCGACGCTCTCCGCCGTCTCAGCCTCGCCGGCGGCTCAACGCGGCAGGTTTGACCCCGCGGCAGGTTTGACCCCGATTGAAACTCCATAACCATTAGTATTGCGTGAGTGTTAGCAATTGTAGAAGACTATATGATGGTTGAGTATGTGGAATTTGCTATTCCTGGAAATAAGATGAATTGCAATTGTTTGATGACTGAGAATGAAATTTGCTAGTTTTCAAGAAAGTTTATGGTCTATGCTTTGACATGTGAATTGCTTGTTACTTTATCGTGAGAAGATTTATGAGATGAACTACTGTTATGACATATTATCATGCTAGAAAAGGTGATTGAAATTATCATTGATCAAACTTGTGCACCTTATAGAATTCACACTTCATAAATTCTTTCTTTTATCATTTACCTACTCGAGGCCGAGTCGGAATTAAGCTTGGGGATGCTGATACGTCTCCAACGTATCTATAATTTATGAAGCATTCATGCTATTTTAATATCTGTTTTGAATGATTACGGGCTTTATTATACACTTTTAAATTACTTTTGGGACTAACCTATTAACCAGAGGCCCAGCCTATATTGCTTTTTTATTGCATGTTTCAGTATTTCGAAGAAAAGGAATATCAAACGGTGTCCAAACGGAATGAAACCTTCGGCAGCGTGATTTTTGGAAAGAATATTATCCGGGAGACTTGGAGTTCACGTCAGAAGAGCATCGAGGAAGCCACGAGATAGGGGGGCGCCCACCCCCACTGGGCGCACCCTACCCTCTCGTGGGCCCCTCGAGGCTCCCCCGACCGACTTCTTTCGCCTATATAAGCCTGCGTACCCTAAAAACATCGAATATCAAGATAGATCCGGGAGTTCCGCCGCCACAAGCCTCTGTAGCCACCAAAAACCTCTCGGGAGCCCGTTCCGGCACTCTGTCGGAGGGAGAACCCATCACCGGTGGCCATCTTCATCATCCCGGCGCTCTCCATGACGAGGAGGGAGTGGTTCACCCTTAGGGCTGAGGGTATGTACCAGTAGCTATGTGTTTGATCTCTCTCTCTCGTGCTCTCTCTATGGCACGATCTTGATTTATCGTGAGCTTTGCTATTATAGTTGGCTATTATGATGTTTCTCCCCCTCTACTCTCTTGTGATGAATTGAGTTTTCCCTTTGAAGTTGTCTTGTCGGATTGAGTCTTTAAGGATTTGAGAACACTTGATGTATGTCTTGACGTGCGTAACTGTGGTGACAATGGGATATCACGTGCCACTTGATGTATGTTTTGGTGATCAACTTGCGGGTTCCGCCCATGAACCTATACATAGGGTTGGCACACGTTTTCGTCTTGACTCTCCGGTAGAAACTTTGGGGCACTCTTTGAAGTACTTTTATGTTGGTTGAATAGATGAATCTGAGATTGTGTGATGCATATCGTATAATCATGCCCACTGATACTTTAGGTGACAATGGAGTATCTAGGTGACATTAGGGTTTTGGTTGATTTGTGTCTTAAGGTGTTATTCTAGTACGAACTCTTGAATAGATCGATCCGAAAGAATAACTTTGAGGTGGTTTCGTACCCTACCATAATCTCTTCGTTTGTTCTCCGCTATTAGTGGCTTTGGCGTGACTCTTTGTTGCATGTTGAGGGACTGTTATATGATCTATCTATGTTATTATTGTTGAGAGAATTTGCACTAGTGAAAGTATGAACCCTATGCCTTGTTTCCTATCATTGCAATACCGTTTACGCTCACTTTTATAATTAGCTACCTTGCTGTTTTTATATTTTCATATTACAAAAACCTATATCTAGTATTCATATTGCACTTGTATCACCATCTCTTCGCCGAACTAGTGCACCTATACAATTTACCATTGTATTGGGTGTGTTGGGAACACAAGAGACTCTTTATTATTTGGTTGTAGGGTTGTTTGAAAGAGACCATCTTCATCCTACGCCTCCCACGTGTTGATAAACCTTAGGTCATCCACTTGAGGGAAATTTGCTACTGTCCTACAAACATGTGCACTTGCAGGCCCAACAACGTCTACAGGAAGAAGGTTGTGTAGTAGACATCAATCATGAAAAGAATGTTTTATGTGCTTGTTATATGCTTAAATTCATTTATGATGCTACTGAAAATTATTATGAGGGAGGATCATATGCTTCTACATATCTATTATATATAAAAAGTGAATGATGGGTTAATTAGAAGCAAGAGAATTTGTCTAAAAATTCCACGTTAATCAGAAAATACCGGCCCTTCATCTTGTGGGTCTTCTAAAAATATAATTATGTAACTGTTAGATATGCGTAACATATCCCCGCAAAAAAAGAGAGTAACATATATAGAATTATCAAAACCGACCACAAGACCTTAGCGTGACATACCTTTATTATTTTTACATGCTAACGTGCTATGCCAGCCTTAGAAAAACGTGCCATACCTGGTCTCTTTCAAACACTCTTTTGAAAGGCTTCTTTCGGAAGGGTCTCTATCCCTAAGCTCCAAATATGGATAATTACATCTCCCCGTCATAAAATAAACTATAGAAAATTATATCTACAATATTTTGGTCTACCACGCCATAAAAACCCTAGATAATTAAATCTACAATTTTTTGTCCAGCAAGAGCGGCATCATTGAGTTCCCAAGGAATGTGGTGATCCCCTCGCCGACTCGGAGACGTTCACGGCTTCGCTGGAGGACGATGACTCCACACGTGGCGGAATGACCAGACGCATTGGATTGAGAAGCTGATCGGCGAAGGAAAACATGCGGAGCAGACGCTACAGGGCGCCTAGCGCCCAAACTATCTGCCATCAACCACTGCCTGGTGATGTTCTGGTGACGAAACTGAGGCATCATGCGTCTTCTTATGACCTCTCGAGCGGCGTCGGCGAGTTAATTGCCCAAAACCATCATATTTATGGCTAAGGTACTCTAAAACTACCGCTTTTGCCGAAAATCACAAAAGACCGCCACTTCTGCACCAAGTCGATAACAAATCGCATTGATTTGAAATTGAGCACGTCTAACAGCAAACCTGACGGATGGGACCGCTGATGTGGCAAAGACTAATCCTAGTCGATCTTTGACCAGCTGATGTGGACGGGGGTCCCACCTGTCAGCTCTTCTCTCCTTCTCTTCTCCTCTCCTCTTTCCTTCCAACAGGAGCGGTGGAGGAACAGCAGCAGCGGCTGGCCCTGCTAGCTCCGGCGAGGCCGAACCCCCGCGCCCCAGCATGCTCCGGCGTGGCCGAGCCTCCTCCACCCCCCCCCCCCCCACCCGCCCTTGCCCGCTCCGGCGAGGCCGAACCCTCGGGTGCTCAAGGCCGCCTGCCCTGGCGAGGCAAGCCTCGCTGCGTGCCCTTTCTCCTCAAGGGGCGAGGTCGAGCCCAAGACGCCGCGCTACCGCCAACAGATCCGGGCACTCACCGCGGGATGAGGCGGGCGCGGGGCGGGGCTTGCCGGAGAGGCGAGCGCGAGGCGGCGGCGCTTGCAAGGGCCGGGCGGCGAAACTGCAGGCGCTAGGCGGCAGCACTGCAAGCGCTGGGCGGCGGAACGGCATGTGCAGGTGGCGGCGAGGCCGACGCGGTCGGACCAGGAGGGACGGGCGCGCTAGGAGCGGCGGCGGAGGCCAGGTCGGCGACCGGATCGAGCAGGGGATGGCCGGGCAAGGCGAGCTCCACCTCTGGCTCGCCGGCCATGGCGCTTGAACGGCGGACTAGGAGGGATGGCGGCGCGACGCGACCAGGAGATGGACGGCGTTCAGAGGAGGGTGCAGCAGCGGCGGCGCGATGCGACCAGGAAGCGGAGGAGAGAGAGATGAGGTAGGAAGAAAGAGGAAGAAGACAGTGGGGATGACATGTGGGTCCCATGGCCACTTCAGCATCTTATCCACATAGGTCTTCCATGTCACCCTCACGTGTGGGCCAAACCTGTCAGTTTTGCTGTTAGCCGCGGCAAATATGTAAATCAGTGCGATTTGTTATCCACTTGGCGCAGAAGTGGTGGTCTTTCGTAATTTTCGGCAAAAGCAATAGTTTTTGAGTACCATAGCCTCAAATCTGGTGGTTTTGAGTAATTAACTCGGCGTAGGCAGACGAGGCCATGTAGACTGAAAAGCTCAACGAAGGAAAATTTGTAGAGCTGCCGCTACAGGGCGCCTAGCGCCAAACACAAAGCCCTAGCGATCTGCCATCGCCCGCTGCCTGGTGATGTTCAAGTGACGAAACTGGCATCATGTGTCTTCATATGATCTCTTGAGCGGCGTCGGCGGACGAGGCCATGCAGACTGAGAAACTCAACAAAGGAAAACTTGTGGATCTGCCGCTACAGGGCGCTAGCGCCCAAACGCCAAGCACTAGCTATCCGCCATCAGCTGCTGCCTGGTGACGTTCAAGTAACGAAACTGGCATCATGCTTCTTCATATGATCTCTCGAGCGGCGTTGGCGGACGAGGCCATGACAACGCAGGCCTTGCCACGCAACTGATACATGAGCGGCATGGCATGCATTGTTTACGTAGAAGGTGCCGACTTCGGCAAGCTGCAAGATTGGACCGTGGTTACCACTGGTATCTAGCTAGCTAAGACGAACTAGCACATACATCTGGTAAGTTTGAATTATCCATTAGCAGTTGCTGGCTAGACCATGTGCACGTAAGAACGGCGACGAGGCATTTTTACTGTTTGGCTCGCAAATAACTGCTAAAAGGATCGTCAAAGGTCTATCCAAGGTAGGAAAAACTCTACTCCACGTAGTACATAGGTTTGTGAATGATGCAAACATCTACTGTAAGAAGGATGAGCGTCGCAGCTGCATGCATCCACGCAGCCACATAAGCAATTTATTATGGGCATGCAAGTCTGGTCTCTTCATAATCTACAGTAATATAAAGACATATTCCACTTTTACAGTCAATGAGTAAACATATTTATGAGTCAGCTCACAGCGCCGAGGAGGTAAAAATCGAATGGTAATGGGCAGCGCTAGACATCAGACTACTGATAGATGCAATCATTTCAGACTAGTCGTAGGCCCTTGGATTGGAAGCATCATGTACGTCTAATCAGGTAGTTTTGGCCCATGCGAGATTACTGTAGCCGCTAATTTTGTGCTTCCTAACTGCTCCCAAAACCCACGCCGTCTCTCTCTCTCTCTCTCTCTCTCTCTCTCTCTGCTTCTTCCTCCCCTTGGATGTTGCTTCTTCGTTGCGTGGTTCTCCAGATCAGGAAACGATGGCACACCTGGCCCTACGGCTGAGTTTCGGGGTTCTATAATTCAGTTCATCGTCCTGCTTCAACTGATACAAATTGTCCGTGGCCTGGGATGAGTTACGAAGCAGGAGGCGGTGCTGTAGATCGGTCCAATAAGCAGTTCTGAAATACACTGATTGCCCATAATGACGACGAACAGATGAACTGAAGATGATTTGCAGTGTTTTGCCATGCTTCTGTAGTGCTGCTCATGTGTATTGGGGCCGTATGAGTTGATGTCTAGCTAGTGTGACTGATGCATTGTTTTACATTAGCTCATGCTACATGTGTTTGTTGAGAGAAAAGATCAAATTTGGTGGAGATCATTTTGATGGAAGCATTGTTTTTTGAGCACTAGTAAGCTTCTTAACTCCACCACATAATTAACAAAACGGTTGTCTGGGTTTAGAGAGTTTTTCATCTGCACATGTTTCCCTAAAAAATAGTGCTTGTTTGGGTAGAAGAAAATTAAATCACATGGACAAATGAAGAAGGTGTAAATAATAAGATCATACTTTAAAGGGCAGAATAACATAAGCTGAAAACTCAATTGTATGAGTTACCTAATTTTGTATTTTTGATTTTATTTCACTATTTCTATGTATGTTCTCTTCTCTCCAATATAATTTATTGAATGTTTTTCTGAAGAGATTTGCTTTCTAGTCATACTCTAAAGGGCAGAGACTCTTTTTGTCGCTATGGACAGGGATGTTGCATTCTTAGAACACTGACATTGGTTTCTATTCATTTTCAGCAATTACATATACCCAAACTTTATTTTTCTCAAGTTGTATAAGAATAATAGTGATATTTCATCACACAATATGATCAAACTTCCTTTTGAGCAATCTTCATAAGACACTCCAAAAGCATTCCAGCTTCCAAGTAATTCTAAGTGTTACCTCCAGTTCAACTCCAAACAGGCATTAGCAGGATTCTTCCAAAAATACCTTAATCCATGCAAAGAAAAAACATTATAAAGATAGGACAACCGACTTCTATAAACTTTTCGGTGATGAATGGAAAGTTGGAGAAACAATATTACATATAGCTTCAGCCAGAGGTCCACTTCTGAACCCATCGAGCGTATTTCACTACAAAGTAATGGAAATATTGACAAAAAATAGAATTAGAAACATAGAGTAGAAATTCACCTGCTCCCAGTAGGTCTACGTTCATTGCCCTGAGACTTGACATAAAAACTTGTCCATCATATTCAGTAAATGGCACCTGATTCGTTTGGGGAAATAATTAATGGAGTGACAACAACAAAAGTACAGGGAGGGTGGTGATCATTTACAAACAATCATGCTAATGAAACACTTCTGATACTAATCAAACTGGAATGAATAATTGGAGGAAAAGAAATTTGGCCCTGAATTCGTAGTCGAAGAATTTTTGCCTTGCCTGTTTCACCAAGTCGTTTGTGTACTAATCTATCTGCTTGTGCGACGGCCAATGAACCTTCTACCCACATGTCTGAATGAAAGAATTATTGTGCGAGACTCTGTGCTTAGAAATGTGCTACCCAGTGTCTGATGTCTGCAAAATCGAATCAGTGTTCGGCATCCACAGCGGCAAGATTTATTGTTCTCCTACGTAGGCCTCCCACATGCGGATTGAAAAATTGTCAGCACCAGTGAACCTGAATTTAATTCTAAACCAACCGAATTAAGATACAGAGCAACCACAAACTATTTCTTGCAAGCATTTCATCTTCTCTGCGTTCAGCCGACTTTTCCCATAGTGAATTCTCAAACCATGCTCCCAGTAATAGAAGTTACAAAATCATATGGCTCTCCTAATGAATCATATCGATGAAAAGCTCAAGAACATGCTCACCCAACTTGCCCGCGCACCCCTGATCGTCTTATCAAGTGCACAAACCCTCTCTGTACATGGGGCCCTATCCGGTGGATGACTCCCTACTCCAATCCTGCAGAATCAGTGACATATAGAACAATTTACTTCAGATCCCATAATGTTTGCCGTGCAATATAAATGTACTAAGACAGGCAAACAAAATCTAAGGCACTCTGCCTCATTGAGTCCCTTATGTTTGCTTCGTGAATTCAGTTTATTGTTAATGTATCTAATCACCTACTCCTCGCTGACAATAAGCATATGCACAAAATTGAACCAATTTACCTCCTCGTCCACCCAGGGGCATGAGGGTCCATCTTCCCCATGGACATCGCTGCCCCTGTATGGCTGTATCTGCACTTTCCTCATGTTCTTCAACACGACAAGTTGCCCCCCTTTCAGGGGCCGCCCCTTCCAGCCCCCCTGCCACGAGCATCGCATTATCTGCCCGGATTTCCTCGTCCACAAACCCGCCGCAGATCTCAGCACATATTCCTCCGGCGTGCTAGCACACAGGAATTAAATTGCACCCACCCACTATACTATCGGCGTCACCTAGCAACGCCGTCTCCGCCAGCACACCCCCGTCGCCCATCCTCGTTGCTGAAGATTGGTAAGCTGCCCGGAAACAGTAGAAATATTCAGAACCTGGACGAACTCGAAATCCTTGTCGCTGAAGATTTTGGTCAAACACCGTGCGGGTGATCGAAGCCGGTGTCGATGGAGACGGAGCCGTTGAATCATGCAGTGTGATACTGGCGTGAAGCGGCCTACCTCTGTTCACTCGATGGCGGCGTGCACTGGCGCGCTTGAAGGAGCCGAGGGAACTGGGTAGTAGGAGTGCAGCACGATGGGCGAGGTCGTGAGGACGAAGATGGTGATGTCGGCGCCGCGCTCGTCGGTCTCGAAGTCATCCGCGACGCCGGAGGCCTCGGGCATGGAGGCGGCCACGTTCAATCCCCGGGCCTGGCGCGTTGTTGAGGACGCGGGTGATGTTGACCGTGGGGAACAGGTGGCTCTCGGGGTGCCGCCGAACGGACTACTACGGCAGAGTTGCCACCGCTGCCCATGGCCGTGAGGTTGACCGCACCGAGGTCGGAGGGCGCGCGCCCGGTGGTTTGGAACGGCTTGGTAAAGAGCTTCCTTGAGGCGGAGATGTGGGCGTGGTCGGATGGGGAGGTACTGGATGAGGACGTGGTAGCGCAGCACGTCGGCGAGGTCATGGATGGCAATGGAGGAGGGGTGCTCAATGTTTCGTTGACCATATAGGAAGTGGCCGTGATCAGTAGTTTCCTTTTTTCACGGGGTGATTAGTAGTTTCCTTTTTTCACGACGCGATTAGTCCTCTCGGTGGAGTATGGTCAGTCAACATAAATTGCTAAGTGCACACGGAAAAGCAATCAAGCTAAGGTTAACCGTTAGATTGAGATTACTGTACCTAATCATGTGGAGGGATTGATTCGTGTATGTTTATGGGGTGCATTTAAAATAAATTACGTTTGATCTTTTATTAGTAGTGGAGATTAATGCACTAGCGTTCAGCTGTAGAAGCAAATGTCTGCAATCACGGTACTTAGAAGCATACAGGTTTGGGGGATTCCCTGCCTGTGTGGTTCAATTTTATTTGTGAAGCCTGGTTTTCTGATAGTTGATTCGGAAAGTTGTGATGAATTCAATTTTGATTAAGAAAGGAAGCATGCGACAGTAGGGCTTCCGGCATGAATCATTCAGTACCCCGCAACAAAAAAGTATGTTTACAACGATTGTAGGATTTGCTTCCACCATAATTAGTAGAAGTTATATCTTATACAAAAAGAATTGCCACAATATTGGTTCCACCAATCAGAGTATTGCTTCCAATGTTATATATTTGATTCCATCAAAAGCACAATTACTTTCACTGTCATACACATGCTTATACAGAATGGAGAATATTCATCTTGAGAAATAAAATTTTTGGTCTGCTCTAAGTTGAATTTGGTTCCATGAAAAATAACTCAAATCGCAGTCACATATATTTGTGGTAAAACTAATAGTAGCAAATATTTCCATTGATTGTGGCACATGCTTCCCTCTAGCTTCCTGTTTGTTTCCATCAACACTAGAAATGCGAGCCATCTTGCTTCCTATTTCCAAGCGACACATGCTTCCTACTTGCTATCTATTGGCTTTTTGAAGCTTGACAATGCGGTTATGTCACATGATATTTTCCAAGCGTTAGGAAGCAAGCAACCCTAGTGCAAGCAAGGTTCTCATCGTTCGAGAGGTATCCATCGCCACTCGACTTTTTTCCACCAATTTCCATTGCCAACTCGTTTGTTTGCGTTCATGACTTGTCTGGAGGCCACCGGTGCCCCTCATCCTCAAGATTATTTACCCTGCTAGTGAGCATGTCGCAGCTTTCAGCACCTTTGAAACATAAAATGTTTAGGCATGATGCATAACAATATAATGTAGGAAGCAACAACTGGTACTACAAAAGAAGCTTCAAAATATACGTAGATGAAACATTGGATGTTTAAGGATGGATACTTCGAAGCACCATTTTATTGCATAAACCATCTGAACTAAAGAAACACAAACATGGTACTTAGGAAGCACGGATTTTCTTAAGCATAAATTGATGCTATATCAACATAAGCCATACCTAGTGAAAACAACCAGAAATTAGCAATACTTGCCACCAACATGCAGCTGCATCATATTGTGATCTGCAAAGCAAGTTCACAGAAAATGATTAGCTTTGTTAGTTTACATGCAAAATGTTCAAATTGCGGGCCAGCAAAGGGATGGATGTTTTGACTCACCAACATTAGATCTGTACTATTTTTGGCACTTGGAAGCAAAACAAATACAATCCAGAAGCATCTGTGTAGCATTATAGATGCTACAAAACTAAGAAGCACTAAGGTACTATAGTGGAAACAGATCTAAATAGATGGAAGCAGCCAAATTTTGAAATCAAGTCGAACACAAAGATTTTCCCCAATAGTGGGAATTGGAAACCAGATTATTGTGATATGTATAAGAAATTAACCAACATTCATAGATAACACAGTGCTCCATTACGCATCGGATATAACATAGATACACACAAAAATATTCATCAAAGTAAACATTGCATCCAAAAATGAATCAAGATGAGATGAACCCTGGTTCGGGTGACTACATATCAAGGGGACGACACATGTGATGCGCATGCGGCTTCTTTGCGGTCTCGAAACGCCGCACCAGCGCAGGAACATGATGGTGTCGGAGCAGGGTCTGGCAGGGGGGCGGGGTGGCGATTGAGGTTAGCAGTCCGGTGATGTGAGCCACGCTTGGTGCAGCGGACAGCGCCGGGACGCAACAGCGAGGTCGGCGTAGTTCTATCCGTGGCGGAGCTGGTGGTGCAGATCAAGGAGGTGGTGGAGGTAGCCGGCGCGGTGCGCGAGCTCGGCGAGGTCGGGGATGGGCTCGCTTGTGCGTTGGGAGACGGAGTGGGGGCAGGTGGGTCGCGGAGGCGAGATTTACTCGCCACGGATGGGGCAGCACGTGAGATTCCAGAGAGATTTTTTAGGAAAGGATTAAGCCGTGCTGTTAATTGGGATTAAATGGAAATATACACGGTTGGATTGAATGAGAATCAACGGTGCAGGACCAGTCTGACGAAATAGTCTTATCAGACTACTGATACAAAGGGTTTCCCAATGGTAATTTTCCATGTTCTACTGCACCGTACGTGGAACTGAACAAACGAGTGAACAATATATTATACACTAATTGAAAATAGTACAACTATTGTGACCGATAGATTTGCTAATTCTGAGCCACCTGAGAGTTCGAAGTTGTCCATCCAACATTAGATTGACGTAAGATTCTACGCTTTTGTAACTATGAGAAATTTGTCTAAGTTATTTTTGCGCTAGATAAATAAATGCATGGATGTGAACATATTTTTAGATGTGTGAATTTCTTTTTGTAAAGTCAATTAAGAGATCTTTTTTCTCAGGCGACCAGCCATAGTTAGATCCTTCTACTTTTTTGCGCTATCAGAATATACATTATTATACCAAAATGAATACATTTTAGATTGGTATGAACAAAATTTGAAATCCAACTGAAAATTAAAGGTTACTGGCTGAGCTGTACGCGGACCATTATACTATAATCATTCAATACGAGGATATATTTATAGAGTATATATTAAATTACTATCATATGATATTTATTTTCCAATGGACATACCATCGTATCAAGTTTTATTTATATAATATCTAACTTTATTAACAAAACTATATATAAAAAAGTAGAAAAATAATATATGCCAATGTTTTGCATTCACAATTTGGCTTCCAAGCTTTCGTCGAATAACATATTGTCAGGAAGAAAGTACAGATGATCTCTCATTTCAATACTTCCGTTCGCTTGAATACATCGACCTTCTTGCAGATGATGAATTTTCTCTTCTGTATAGATTGAATGACTTTCACACAGACATATTTATTTTCAAATGGACATACCCTCTTATTAAGTTTTATTTATATAATATCTAACTTTATTAATTAATTTTCATATAAAGTAAAAATGGAAAATTATATGTCAACGTTTTGCATCCACAATTTGGGTTCCAAGCTTTAATTCCATCTAATAACATATTGTTAGGAAGAAAGTAAAAACGATCTGTCATGTGAAAACTTTCATTTGCTTGAATACGTGAGATCTTCCAGATGATGGTCTTTTTTCTTCTGTGTTAAATATTTCGTATTTGTATGTGAGTGCATGGTTGAAGTAAGAGATGTGGCTGCATTATACAACATTCTGGTATGCTCTATATCTTCCAGCTTAGATATGCAACTGTACTTCTTTGTAGTTTTAGGAATTATGAAATCTATCCGCTTGGGTCAATTTAGTTTCTAGGTCATCTAAGCATGTTCAAATAATACATGTCCTATGGAATAGAATGTTCTTAAACGTATATGATATAAAAATAAGGTCCGTGATTTATTTGTACAATGACTATAACATATTGGAATTGGGGATTTTAAATGTCATATATCTCCAAAGACTCGCAAGGCATAGTATTAATGGAGTAACTCATGGTCAAGAAAATCTTACCCGTACCCTTCTTAAGCCAGTTGGATATTCATGGGCACCTAAACTCACGGTGAAATTGACATTTTTACGTTTTACCAAGGATGTATTCATTTATATTGAACTTCTTGAAGAATTATAACAACATTTTCCATCAGTCAAGTGCACCAGACAATAAAGCTACCGTCAACTTGAATGTTAACATCCATATTGATCAAACATCAAATGAAACTATCAGCTAGCTTGTGGTCTAAACTTTATTTATATCCAACAATCCAATATCACATTTACATATACACATGGCGAATAATCTAGCACTTATAGGAATGCCATAATTAATAACCATTATTCTAACAAAGTTGCAAAATATTAGTTGTGGTTAAACATATGTATTATTTCATACCCAAAATGGAAACATATACAAAATTATAAATTTATTTTTCAATCACTTTGAAGTTCAAAAAAAATTAAAGATGCCGCCCTCGCATGTGCAAGGGCCACTGTGCTAGTTGCAATAATATCAAGTTTCCTCTCTATGTGTTGAAAATCTTGAAGATTTGCTTGTTTTGCCTTCCTATGCTAGTTGATTATTGTTCCCATAAGTTGTTTGCTCACAAAATCCCTATGCATAGGAAGTGGGTTAGACTTAGTGTGCTAGTCATATTCTTCATGATGCTCTCTTTATGTTTCAATTCTTATCTTTTATCTGAGCATCATTTAAATCATCATGCCTAGCTAGGGGCGTTAAACGATAGCGCTTGTTGGGAGGCAACCCAATTTTATTTTTGTTCTTTGCTTTTTGCTCCTGTTTAGTAATAAATAATTCATCTAGCCTCTGTTTAGATGTGGTTTTATGTTTTAATTACTGTTTTTGCCAAGTAGAACCTTTGGGAAGACTTGGGTGAAGTCTATCTGATCTTGTTGTAAAAAACCGAAACTTTTGTGCTCACGAGATTCGCTAACGTTGTTTACTGGAGAGTGATTTTAGGTTGATTCTTTTTGAAGATGATTAATAGCCAAATTCCTCAGGTCCACCAATTTATTTCAGAATTATTGGAGTTACAGAGTATTTGAATGATACAGATTACTACAGACTGTTCTGTTTTTGACAGATTCTGTTTTCTATGTGTTGTTTGCTTATTTTGATGAATCTATCGGTAGTATCGGAGGGTATGAACCATAGACAAGTTGGAATACAGTAGATATTACACGAATATGAATTTATAATGAGTTAACAACAGTACCTAAGTGGTGATTTATTTTCTTATACTAACGGAGCTTACGAGTTTTCTGTTGAGTTTTGTGTTGTGAAGTTTTCAAGTTTTGGGTAAAGATTCGATGGACTATGGAATAAGGAGTGGAAAGAGCCTAAGATTGGGGATGCCCAAGGAACCCCAAGGTAATATTAAAGGACAACCAAGAGCCTAAGCTTGGGGATGCCCCGGAAGGCATCCCCTCTTTCGTCTTCGTCCATCGTTAACTTTACTTGATGTTATATTTTTATTCACCACATGATATGTGTTTTGTTTGGAGCATCTTGTATGATTTGAGTCTTTGTTTTTTAGTTTATCACAATCATCCTTTCTGTACACACTTTTTGGAGAGACACACATGAATCGGAATTTATTAGAATACTCTATGTGCTTCACTTATATCTTTTGAGCTAGAAAATTTTGCTCCTGTGCTTCACTTATACCTTTTTAGAGCGCGGTGGTGGTTTTATTTTGTAGAAATTATTGATCTCTCATGCTTCACTTATATTATTTTGAGAGTATTTTATAACAGCATGGTAATTTTCTTTGGTTATAAAATTAGTCCTAATATGATGGGCATCCAAGTTGGGTAAAATAAAAACTTTCATATGGAGTGCATTAAACACTATGATAAATTTGATACTTGATAATTGTTTTGAGATATAAAGGTGGTAATGTTAGAGTCATGCTAGTTGGGTAATTATGAATTTTACAAATACTTGTGTTAAAGTTGGCAAGTCTTATAGCATGCACGTATGGTGAACGTTGTGTGACAAATTTGAAGCATGGGGTGTTCTTTGATTGCCTTCCTTATGAGTGGAGGTCGGGATCGTGCGATGGTTAACTCCTACCAACCCTTACCCGGGGAGCATGCGTAGTAGTACTTTGCTTAGAGGGCTAATAAACTTTTGCAATAAGTATATGAGTTCTTTATGACTAATGTGAGTCCATGGATTATACACACTCTCACCCTTCCGCAATTTGCTAGCCTCTACGGTACCGTGCATTGACCTTTCTCACCTTGAGAGTTGGTGCAAACTTTGCCGGTGCATCCAAACCCCGTGATACGATACACTCTATCACATATAAACCTCCTTATATCTTCCTCAAAAAAGTCACCATGCCTACCTATATGGCATTTCCATAGCCATTCCGAGATATATTGCCATGCAACTTTCCACCGTTCCGTTTATTATGACACGCTCCAACATTGTCATATTGCTTTGCATGATCATGTAGTTGGATTCGTATTTGTGGCAAAGCCACCTTTTTAATTCTTTCATACATGTCGCTCTTGATTCAATATCCCGGTACACCGCCGGAGGCATTCACATAGAGTCATATTTTGTCCTAAGTATTGAGTTGTAATTCTTGAGTTGTAAATAAATATAAGTGTGATGATTTCCATTATTAGAGCATTGTCCCATGTGAGGAAAGGATGATGGAGACTATGATTCCCCCACAAGTCGGGATGAGACTCCGGACGAAATTAAAGAGAGAGAGAGAGAGAGAGAGAGAGAGAGAAAGAAAAAAAGAGGCCAAAGAAGCCCAAATAAAAAAATGAGAGAAAAATAGAGAAGGCACAATGTTACTATCATTTTTCCACACTTGTGCTTCAAAATAGCACCATGATCTTCATGATAGACTGTTTCTTATTTTATCACTTTCATATACTAGTGGGAATTTTTCATTATAGAAATTGGCTTGTATATTACAATGATGGGCTTCCTCAAAAGGCCCTAGGTCTTCGTGAGCAGGCAAGTTGGATGCACACCCACCTAGTTTCATACATTTATAGCTCTAGTGCATCCGTTGCATGGCAATCCCTGCTCCTCGTATTGACATCAATTGATGGGCATCTCCAAAGCCCATTGATTAGCAGCGTCAATCTGAGACTTTCTCCTTTTTGTTTTCTCACATAAGCCCTATCATCATACCCTACTCCACCCATAGTGCTATGTCCATGGCTTACGCTCATGTATTGAATGAGGATTGAAAAGTCTGAAGTGCATTAAAAAGTATGAACCAATTGCTTGGCTGAAACCGGGGTTATGCATGATGGGAGCATTTTGTGTGACGAAAATGAAGCATGGACAAACTATATGATTTTGTAGGGATAAGCTTTCTGCGGCTATGATATTTTGTTAAGACATAAGCTGATTGGTTAGCATGCTTGAAGTATTGCTATTTTTAGTCAATATTAAACTTTTGTCTTGAATCTTATGGATCTGAATATTCTTGCCACAATAAAGAAAATTACATTGAGAATTATGCTAGGTAGCATTCCACATAAAAAATTCTGTTTTTATCATTTACCTACTCGAGGACGAGCAGGAATTAAGATTTGGGATGCTTGATACGTCTCCAACGTATCTATAATTTTTGATTGTTCCATGCTATTATATTATCAACCTTGGATGTTTTATATGCATTTATATGCTATTTTATATGATTTTTGGGACTAACCTATTAACCTAGAGCCTAGTGCAGTTTTTGTTTTTTCCTTGTTTTTGAGTTTTACAGAAAAGGAATATCAAACGGAGTCCAATTGACGTGCCAATTTTTGATGATTTTTGATGGACCAAAAGAAGCCCCAAAAGTGAAAGGGTTGGACTAGAAGAGTCCCGGGCAGCCCACGAGGGTGGGGGACCGCCCACCCCCTCCCCCCCCCCCCGGCACGCCCCCTATCTCGTGGACGGCTCGGAGACCCCCCTGACATGAGACCTACGCCAAAAATTCCGATAAATATAGAAACCTCCAGAAAATAACCTAGATCGGGAGTTCCGCCGCCGCAAGCCTCTGTTGCCACCAAAAACCAATCGGGGCCCAGTTCTGGCACCCTGCCGAAGGGGGGATCCCTCACCGGTGGCCATCTTCATCATCCCAGCGCTCTCCATGACGAGTAGGGAGTAGTTCAACCTCGGGGCTGAGGGTATGTACCAGTAGCTATGTGTTTGATCTCTCTCTCGTGTTCTTGATTTTACACGATCTTGATGTATCGCGAGCTTTGCTATTATAGTTGGATCTTATGATGTTTCTCCCCCTCTACTCTCTTGTAATGGATTGAGTTTTCCCTTTGAAGTTATCTTATCAGATTGAGTCTTTAAGGATTTGAGAACACTTGATGTATGTCTTGCATGTGCTTATCTGTGGTGACAATGGGATATTCACGTGATCTACTTGATGTACGTTTTGGTGATCAACTTGTGGGTTCCGTGACCTTGGGAATCTATGCATAGGGGTTGGCACACGTTTTCGTCTTGACTCTCCGGTAGAAACTTTGGGGCACTCTTTGAAGTACTTTGTGTTGGTTGAATAGATGAATCTGAGATTGTGTGATGCATATCGTATAATCATGCCCACGGATACTTGAGGTGACATTGGAGTATCTAGGTGACTATTAGGGTTTTGGTTGATTTGTATTTTAAGGTGTTATTCTAGTACGAACTCTATGATAGATCGAACGGAAAGAATAGCTTCGTGTTATTTTTCTACGGACTCTTGAATAGATCGATCAGAATGGATAACTTTGAGGTGGTTTCATACCCTACAATAATCTCTTCGTTTATTCTCCGCTATTAGCGACTTTGGAGTGACTCTTTGCTGCATGTTGAGGGATAGTTATATGATTCAGTTATGTTATTATTGTTGAGAGAACTTGCACTAGTGAAAGTATGAACCCTAGGCCTTGTTTACTACCATTGTAATACCGTTTGTGCTTCTTTTATCGTTTGTTACCCTGCTGTTTTTATATTTTCAAATTGCAAAAACCTATATCTACATTACATATTGCACTTGTATCACCATATCTTCGCCGAAGTGCACCTATACAATTTCCCATTGTATTGGGTGTGTTGGGGACACAACAGACTCTTTATTATTTGGTTGCAGGGTTGTTTGAGAGAGACCATCTTCATCCTACGCCTCCCACGGATTGATAAACCTTAGGTCATCCACTTGAGGGAAATTTTCTACTATCCTACAAACCTCTACACTTGGAGGCCCAACAACGTCTACGAGAAGAAGGTTGCGTAGTAGACATCGGTATGTACGCGGTGATCCCAATACAGTGTGTTACATAGGTGACCTGAAGAACGGTCCTTCGTGTAATACAGAAGGAATCGCGAAAGATTCTGATAAGTCATCGAGTGGTTGACCAGCTCTTGCCGCATCATGACAAACAACTTTGGGCTTTCTCTACTAAGGTGCTGGACCAGATGAACCGGAAACACAATCACAGTAGTTCTCCCTTTACTACCCTAGCCGATAGAGCGGAACATAAGGTAGTAAGCACAAGAGCTGTGCAACCCAACTATTGACCAAAGACATGATTCAGAGCTGATGCTTATAAGGCCAAACTCGCGATGTCGAAGTGTGCTATAAAGTTTTTCAGACTTGTTGGCAACTCATTTGTTCCCATATCGAGCCCATGGCAATTTATGTCGGGGTGCATGTGTGAAACGACCAAAGAAGCAAAATTCAGATCTTTAGAAAAAAGTGAATACTAAATACGGACTATGTTCACTAGAACCTGATTGATATGCCAATCTCCATCTTAAAGATAATAACGCCACAACCTAGGCTATTTGACATGTCAGAGGTCGAAGGCTGAGGGAAAAGGCACTTTACAATCTCAAGATAGAGAGTGTGGTCTACAAAAAGTTATTTGGACCTCCCGTCGCATGTCTGCGCTGCCTTGCCTCGGTGAAAGGACTCCTTAACCGGAATAGCCTTTGGGTGAGTGTACGAAGCCGTGCTCCGAGAGAGTTGGTGAGATGACCAGCCTTTGAGCCACCTGTGGTAAAGGATAAAAAATAGTTAGAAAAAGAAAAGGAGGCTATGGGAGTGCTTGTAGGCATGTCTGTATTGTGCCTTTGCCGATGACCAGGGTAGTTTAAGTGCATAATTATGTATGCACGATACAAACTTCACAGGTATATGTGGCGAACGGCGGAGGTCGAACTGCTAATCAAGCTCTGAGATTGATCGGTCTTGTTTAATAGAGACCGGTGGCTTAATGGCCGACGAGGTACGCGGGTTGACGAGGGCTCTTTGTACTTCGGCTGAAGTAGCCGTAGTATGATCCTCTGTATGGAGGGAGTGTTCCGTAGTTCCATTTATTGTTATGACACCGCATGCACCGGGCATCTTAAGTTTTGCATGGCCGTAGTGTGGGACGCATTAAAATGAGCAAAAGCGGTACACCCCAGAAGTGCAATAGCAAAGGTCAAGCCTTCGCTTCGGAAGTTGTTCGGCGAACCGAAGACGACTTCCAATGTGATGGAGCCCGTGCAGTGAGCTTCTACACCGGGTACTGCTCCCTTGAGGGTAGTTGTGGTGGGCTTGATTCTTGAAGGATCAATGCCCATTATGCGGACAGTGTCTTGGTAGAGTATATTAAGGCTACTGCTGCCGTCTATAAGGACTTTCATGAGATGGAACCCATTGATAATTGGGTCAAGGACTAGAGCTGCTGAACCTGCATGACGGATACTGACTGGGTGGTCCATGCGGTCAAAAGTGATCGGGCAGGCCGCCCACTGATTAAATTTTGGGAGGAGCGGCTCTATGGCGTAGGCGTCCCGTAGTGCGCGCTTGCGCTCCCCTATAGGGATGTGCGTCACGTATACCATGTTCGCTATTTTTACTTCAGGGGGAAATTGCTTCTGACCCCCTGTCGGTTGTCAAAACTGGTGGATCTCGGGAAGGGGGTCCCAAACTGTGCGCCTAAGGTCGATGGTCACAGGAGACAGGGGACACAATGTTTACCCAGGTTCGGGCCCTCTCTATGGAGGTAATACCCTAATTAATGCTTTATTGATCTTCATGAATATGAGTATTACAAGAGTTGATCTACCACAAGATCGTAATGGCTAAAACCTTAGAAGTCTAGCCTATATGATTATCATCGTCCCTATGGATTAAACCCTCCAGTTTATATAGACAAAGGAGGGGACTAGGGTTGTACAAAGTCGGTTACAGAGAAAGGAATCTTCATATCCGGACACCAAGATTGCCTTCCACGCCAAGGAGAGTCCCATCCGGACACAGGTAAGAGTCTTCGGTCTTGTATCTTCACAGCCCATCAGTCCGGCCCATGTCTGACAGGTCGGACGCCCGAGGACACCTTAGTCTAGGACTCCCTCAGTAGCCCCTGAACCAGGCTTCCATGACAAGGTTTCCGGCACAGATTGTCTTCGGCATTGCAAGGCGGGTTCCTCCTCCAAATACTCCAAAACATCCTTCGAGCACAAAGAACTTGCCCGACTCTGTAGAACAAGTACCACACACAACCGTAGAGAGTACAATATTTTATGAGTCCAATCTACTGACACTTTTTGTAGCGTGATGCCACGTCACCATCCGGTCATCATTTTGAACCGTTTTTCGGCCTGCTGCTCCATGTTTTAAGATGCGGTTTCATTGGTACGTCTTGTCAAAGCAGAGATCGTGTCCCCTTATTGCGGGATTCTCATCAATACGAGCATGGGTAATCCAATCGTGTCGCCTACGCGGCCCTTGGAAAACAAGCGAGTTTTAAGGCAAGTGGGGAGGCACTTGATATTCGTTGTCTCTATAAACGAATAAGGATTCACCCCCTTTCACCCACGCCTTCTCTTTCTCTGCCCACCCATTCTCGAGCTCCAACACCCAAGTCCTCATCTTTTCCGCCCAAAGAAAGCACTCCGATCATGTCCGGATCCTGAGAGCAGGGCAAGTGGATGGTCTCCTTCGTCAAGGAGAAGGACATCACCTAGCTCCGGGAGGCCGGATATCTTGCCAAGGAAGTCTCCCACCGGCTTCCGACCAAGGGACAGATCGTCCCTACCCCGAAGCCCCAAGAGAGGGTAGCGTTCATCCCCCACTTCATCCGCGGGCTGGAATTTCCACTCCACCCATTCGTCTGCGGACTCATGTTCTACTACGGGGTGGATTTCCACGATCTGGCCCCCTACTCCTTCCTCAACATCTCGGCAATCGTCGTCATGTGCGAGGCCTTCCTCCGGATCTCACCCCACTTTGGACTGTGGCTGAAGATTTTCAATGAGAAGCCGAAGGTGGTGGATGGCCAACACGCAGAGTGCGGAGGCGCCATGGTGAACAATATGACCAACGTCATATGGCCGAAAGGTACTTTAGTGGATACCGTTAAAGGGTGGCAATCACAGTGATTCTATGTCACAGAGCCGCGCGACGCCACCTGGGCCGAGTCTCCCATGTTCAGGTCTGGGGCCCTGATGCGGCTCACCTCCTGGCTAGAGAATGGCCTAGACTGGGCCTCGTCGGATGAGCTGATGGCATTGCAGACGCGCATCAGGAGCATGGTCGACAAGAACATCAAGCTTGTCAATGTGATCCAGGTGATGGTCTTTCGCCGGATCCATCCATGCCAAAGCCGGGCCTGCAATTTGTGGGAGTTCGATCCAGCCAAGCACCAGACCCTTCAACACTTCTTCGGTGTTACGCACGAAGGTATCTGGAAGGTGCTCCTCAAGGCCAACGAGGCATGGCCGAAGGAGACCGAAGACCGTGGGTACAACCTGACCCATCCCGTCAATCCGGTAAGATTTTTCATGTTTTCAAGGTATATCCTTTACTTATATACTTAAGGAAAATGTCTGAGCCTTCCCATCTTACTTTTGCAGGGCTGGACAAAGAAGGTGGAGCTGGTCCATTGTCCGGCTCCACTGCCCGAAGACCCAGCAATTCCTCTTCTAACGAAGATGCTGATTCCGGCACCTTATCAGGCGCCAGAGAAGAAGGCCAAGAAGAAGGCCAAGGGGACCAGAGGCGGTCTCTGCAATAAGGGCACTTCGGATGCGGCGTCCGGAGACGCCGAGACCCATTCCTCACCCGCCACCGACAACGAGGAGGAGGAGGAGGAAGAAGAAAGCAACTCCCCCCCTGAGGGGGGAAGGAAGAAAAGAGCGGCCTCCACACTAGAGGCTGAAGCGTCCAAGAGAGGGAGAACCTCTCGTGCAGACGACACCGTGCCGGATATCAATAGCAGCTAGGAATGGCGCCCCAGAGATAAGCCTCCTGCCGAATCGTAAGTATTCGAAGGCACTGACGCACTTATATTTCTGACTCCTTTATCTTGTGATTCTAATGTGTTGAATTACGTATTGCAGTCCGGCCCACGACAGCTCCCAGCGAGCCTCATCGGGGGGTTCGCTAGATCTGAGAGCTATGGATAGCGAGTCGCCACCGGCGGCCTCCTCCCCCAAAGGCACGGAAGACGCCGAGGTGTTGTCCCGAAGGACCTTCACCTGTCGGGGAGAGACGCAGGAGGCCATCAGAGTGGCGCCAGAGGGTGAAACCTCGGTGGACGGACAACTGGTGGAGCAGATTCCACAGGAGACTAGCGATGGGGGCCATATCTACTGCGGCCCCAGCCGAATACCATTCTAGAAGCTAGTACTGCTCTCGATTCAGGAAAGTGGCCTCCTTCGAAAGAAGGATGTGCGCATATTCTGTCGGTCACCTCTGTCCAACCAGAGGCACTGTATACTCTTGTGGAAGCGCTGCAAGGCGCTTCCATCGTTGAGGAACACCGTATCCTTATGGGTACGGTGGTTGAGAATGTTCAGTCCATTAAGAGCGGACTGACCAAAGCCTGCACCATCTTGCTGACAAGCTTTGAGGTAAGCCATGTAATTATGTAAGAAAAATATCATAGTATAGACAGTAGCCCCTGAGACTCTGTCCGGTGTTCGGAAAGAAAAGCCGGACAGAGGAACAAATAATTTTTGCAGGAGACTAACCATATATGTCTATGTGAATAAGCAGGCCTTGTTGCTGGCCGCGACCTCTCATGCTGCCGAAGTCTCCGTACTGATGTTGAGGCTGGAGCGGGCCGAGGAGGAGCTCGGCCAAGCGAGGAAACAGCTGGAGGATAAGCAAGATATGTAATGACCTACTGTATATCAAAAAGGATTGATGACTTATGTTGACTATAGCGCCATGGTATTTGTAGGAGTGGCGACTAAGGTGGAAACCCTCAAGAAGGCGCTAGCCGAGGCCCAAGAGAAAGCGGCAAAGGAGCAAGGCGCCCGTCAAAAACACGAGGCCAGAGTTGATGAGATCCAGCTGGAACTCCAGGATGCCGTCAAGAAATGCGAGTCCTTGGAGCGCAATATTGCGGACCAAGAGACTGAACTCGCCAAGGCTCGCCAAAGCGCACAAGATGCCCGGGTTGAAGCCCAGGGCACTCTCCAGGAGATCCAAGATGCCAAGAAGATCGCGGCGTGTAAGGCCTTCATTATGCAGAGCAAATATGTGAAGAAGAGGTATCTATTACTAACCCGGTTTTGGAGTTCTCCAGGAGCGTTTGCGGATTTGCTGCGCAGTGTTGCCGACGATGCGGAGTTCTTCCGAGCCGAAGAGGGGAGCTCAATGGAGAAGCTGTTTTGGTCGCAATACCTTGCGCCAGAACATCCAGTGCCCCTTAGCGACCAGTTAAAATAGCTGGTTGAACTGCACAGGGTGGCCGAACTAGCCATGAAGGATTTAATAATCCGGCTGTGGCCTGCCAAAGCAATACCCAGCAGCTACTTCGGTCTCGTGAAGCGGCTGGTCAACGCTTGCCCTAGCTTGACGTCATCAAGCGATTGGTCTACATCGAGGGTGCGCGAATGGCCTTCACTCGCGTCAAGGTGCAGTGGGCGAAGATGAACGTCGTCAAGCTTGCGATCGAGGGACCGCCCGAGGGCAAGGAGCACTGCTCGCCCGAGCAGTATTTTGAAGATGTCCTGGAGGGTCCCGCATTGTGGCGACGCAATGTGAAAAATACATTATCTTCGAATGAATACATTCGTGTTATCTTTGCCTTGTATGATTAAACAAAGTCGTTATGTAATATAATGCTTGTTACTTTTTAAAACTTTTCCTCCTGTACGGCCGTTTTTATTAAATCTGAGAGTTGGCTAGTCGTCGGCTTCAGCCCCCACGTAGGTAGTACGGGGGTGTTCGGGATGGAATCTAAACTCTTGATCCAATTGTTTGGTCCTTGAAGGAGGTGTTTACACTACAAAAAAATACATTTCCGAGATGATACGTGTTTATCACAGTAGATCGTGTTTTTGTCATGCATGTACATCCATGACAAATTTATGACAGAATCAAGATAGTCATACCTGTGCTGTCGTAGAAGTGTTCCATGACATTACAAAAATTATCATCACGGAAGTGTCCACTTCCATGACGATAAATCGCACGTCCCCGAATTGCTTTCGTCTAGGGTGACCGACACGTGGCATCCACCGTAACGGAACGTCGTTAAGCTATCGGGTCGGATTTTGGATCCGATAACCCGTTAACAGCCCCGACCAATGGGAAATTTCCACGTGTAAAATTCTGATTGGCCGTCAGTGGGCCAGATGTCGCCCGTCCATTGGAGGAGACATGCCTATGGTACGTCGACACGTGGCTGGGCCCAACAGAGGCCCATATAGGTTAAAAAGGCCGGCCTAGTCAAAAGCCCGTAGAACTTAATCAGGTACTAGTGGGCCAGCCCAATAACGGCCTTCTTAATAAAGGCGCATTTACAGTCCGAAACCAGATCTGCACCGTTAATTGTTCGCCCAATATTTGGGCCCATTTACGGCCCGAAGCCAGATCTGGCCCGTTAATTGTTTGCTGAATATTCGGGCCCAACTACAGCCCAGTGACTTTTGTCCTGTTAGAGGCCTGCTGTAGACATGGGCCCATTTCAGCCCGGTGTGACTTTCGGCCTGGGAATGGCCCTTGCTGCCCATGGGCCATATATGGTCCGACGGGACATCGGGCCCACTAACGGCCCGTGCTAAAGGTGGCAACAGTTAAGCCCAATGTGAGTTTGGGCCTGTTAAAGGCTTGTCTCGTAATTCGGCCTGTTGATGCATGTACTAAGCTTTCGGCATCTTAAAGGCCCATGATATCAGTGGGCCAACTAAGGCCCGAGATATGTTTTGGCCTGGTAACGGCCCGTGAGCTAACTGGGCACATAACGGCCCGGTCTACATTTCAGCCTGCTGAAGGCCCGTCGACGACTAGTGAAAATTGAGGCCCAACATGCATTTTGGCCTGGGCTAAAGGCCCGTGGTTTCATCTCGGCCGTAACAGGCCAGTACAATATTCAGCCTGTTAATGGCCCAATGCTACCCGGGCCAAACTAAGCGCTGGGGCGACAAAAAGCCCAACTAAAATATAGGCCGATGTAAGTTTGGGCCTGGCGCAATGTGTGAAGGCCCCAACCATTCGGGCCTAAGAAAGACGCAGGCCGGCCCAATTGTGGCCCGCTAAAAACCTGGCCCGTTATCAAATGTTTCGGCCCGGTCGACTACATCTGATTTTTCTTCAAATAGCGAATGATGGCAGTAACTAGTAGGAATTAAGAACAAAACTACTCTATACAAGAAAGAAATTACGACATAGTAACTAAGAATAAACCTACACTATACAATAAAGGATTTAAGGTATATTACATCCACTTGGCATCGAAGTTCGCCACCAGTGATCATAAAGCGCAACGAAGAAGCGGATTACAAAAACTGGGCACCATTGCATCGTAACAAAATAATACTGAACCGAGACCACTTCCAAGACAGTTCAAGAAAGGTTAGCCTTTATGGGGGATCGCCAAGAAGTCAGCCGAGCAAGGCTGTGAGACCGGCCTAGCATGTCGGTCATAGCTTCCAGGTGTAGCTGTTTAGCTATGAGGTTCTCATTGGTGTTCTGCGCAATCTTTCTTACAGATAGGACTTCAAGTCGAAGTTGATTTGGAGAATGCCTTTCTGCTAGAACTTGGGACTGAAGAATTCAAACTGATTCAGACAACGAATTATGTGAGCTTGTCTGACTGTTAGTCTCAAGTAACTTGAACAATGCATCAAGACAAGACTTTGGGGTTGTCTCGCTATCTTCAAGATGTTTTGCCCTCTTTGCTGCAATATATGTTGGGTTTGTCTCATAGCCTTCAGCAGACTTGTGCATGCCATCGTGCATATCACCTGAAACAAAGCGTAGAGATGACAGGTTTTGCACGTGTATAAAAAGATGATAACTGCTACATCAATTCTATCCAATTTCAAAGTAGAAAATAAAGAGTAAGTTCAAAATATCAATAGCATAATTTGGCATTGTTCATAATGCGGGGAGCTTCACCACACTACTGCATTACCATGTCAACATAACAAGCATATATGAAGGGCAAAGAAAATAATTGTATCTATTTTGTATAATGTGCATGGCATCTTGTTCATATCATCAGCCACATCAGTAAGATAAAACAGGAGATGACAAGGTGCAAACGTGGGCTGCTTCACCACACATTGGATTATAGATCCACAAAACCAAGCATACATATAGGGAGTATTAAGTAATGCATGGTATGAATAAGAAATTTGGTTTTACAAGTAAAACTTAGAACTTACGGTTCTTACGAACATGCATTTTGGTAGAAACAGCAAACTAAACAGCAATAAACGATAGGGAGTATGAGCAAATTAAACAGCAGTTGAGGATAAAGGCTTTAGAAGGACTGACTTACATTAACAGTTAACACCGGCTTTATAATGCCCTTCTCCATGTCAAGGGAAGGATAACTCAAGAATTTCAGCACATAATCTTCTTCATAAGCATTGCCTGTACTCTACATTTTGTAGAGAGTAATTATAGATATGATAACACTGGAAGGGATAGAGGATAATGAAGATAAGATGCAGATTGATGCTACATAATCAACTACCAATCCCTGGAAGTACAAACCTTACCGGACAAAATGTACTGACAAGAGCAATGGGCTACACTTCTGCACTGGCATTGTTTGTGTATTCTACTTGTTGGTAAGATTAAATATAGATCTGGTCTTTTTTAGTAGATGGTGGGCGAGGGAGATAAGATGCAGAATGATACAAAATGAACCAATACCTCTTCCCATAATACAAGAGTGTTTTGAACACTGGTGTACTGTACAAAACGTTCTTATATTATGGGACGGAGGGAGTAGCTGTTAATGTAAGTACATTGATAGACCACGTTCAGTCCTTAAAAGAGGACTGCAGACCAAAAACTCATAAAAAGCATTGGGTTTATTATAAATTTTTGTAAGAGTCCATACGGATATTATAATGTCCACCAAATGGACGATTACGAGGCTAACATGTGCAGTGATGCTACATAATCAAACAGCTATGAAAGTAAGTATGGTCTTACAGGGCACACTACTAGGAAAAGGGCTAAAGATAGGATTGACACTAATGGCGCACCAGAGAAGTGGTGCGCCACTACTATATACTAATGGCGCACCTGGTGGAGATAGCCATTAGTGTGGAATACACTAATGGCGCACTGTGCAAGGTGCGCCACTAGTAAAACAATTTTTTCATTTTTCAAACATTCTAATGGCGATCTCGGCAAAGTGCGCCATTAGTAGTTAGAACTACTAATGGCGACTAGAGACAGAGGCGCCAAGAATTTTTTTTACTTTTGGCAAAAAACTTATTCCTCCCTCCCTTCCTCCCCACTCAAGACGCCTCCGCCTCAACTGACGCCCGCCGCCCCCACGCCTCCGGTCTCGGCACCGCCGCCCGACCCCGCGCCCCCACGCCTCCGTCCCCTCCATCCCTTGCCGCCGCCGCCCGACCCCCGCCTGCCCCCACGCCTCCGTCCCCTCTGCCCCCGCCAGCCCGACCCCGACCCCCACGCCCCATCCGTCCCCTCCGTCTCGCCGCCGCCCGTCCCCACCGATATCCGTCGTCGACCATGGGAGCCGGCCAGACTGAGGCCCGGCGCGACGGGCGGCGAGAAGAAGATGGCCCACTCCTCCTCCTCCGGCCCGCTCCCGCCCGTCGAGCCGCCCTGGCTGAGGCTAGGACCCCGTCCACCCCCCTGCCCCCCACCCCGACGTCCGCTACCAGACCGCCCCAGGTATTTCTGGTTTCTTAGAGAGCATCTAAGTGAGGCGGCAGGGGACTTAACTATGATTTGATGCCTCTGTTTCATGATTTTTTTTAATGGAAGTTGGATGTAGGAAGACTTAACTATGGCATTATTACTTTGTTGCCTAAAGGGAATGATGATCCAAAGATATAGGCCTATATGTTTGCTAAATGTTCCTTTAAACTGCTTTTAACAAGATAATCAAGTCATTCGTGAAATGAATTGCCTTGTTTTCTTGATGGCTAATGGTCCAGGGGTTTCGCTTTCCTCTTTCCAGCGTTTGGACATTGCTAAATTTATTATTCATCATCTGCTCCTTGCATATTCGCAGATGGTTAACCTGGCGAACCGTAGTTTCAAGCTGTAGTTGCTATGCCATATGGGCTCATATAAATCTCCTTTGGATAGTGTTGGTGTGTTTGTTGCAAACTTGCAATGTCAATTCACTTGCGGTCCTTATGATGTCACCTAAGAATGCTGGTGCTTTCTTGGTATTCTTGGTGTGCCACTTCACTTTTGTTCCTGATAATCTCATCTGACAATCTATGCTGTTGCTTTCGACCCCGCGATGGTATACGATTGCAAGTTGCACCACTTTGTGCAATTCTTTTGTGTGATGAACTGATAAGTTATCGGGCTGAGGTGCCTGTTACACGCCGTACGCATACTGTTGTCGTTGAATTTTTATCTCTGTTGGCCACTTGCAAAACCTAAGAGAAATTTATTACCGCCACTATGCTTTTGCTTTGTTTATTTGTGCATACCGCAGCGCCTCCACCCGCACTACTTTTGGCTGTTCAAATCTAGCCGGTGGCACTGAATTATTTTGAAAACCGCACGACATATCGCATATATGCGCACGCACGCCCGTATATTAAGCTTGCACACCGACACTAACCAGCAAAGTCGCCAGCGTGCACACATATGCTAGTGAACAAAAACAGTTGGTCACCTCAACTACTGACGGACACAAACTCTTCTCTTATCTTTTGTTGAAACTTGAAAGGCATACCTCACACTCTACCTCGGTAATAATACATAGTACGTCTCTTCAAGGCAGTCAACTTTGTCCTGCTAGGATTTTTAGAAAAGGTGATGGTTATGAAAGGGTTCCCAATTAAATTTGGAAAGTGGGTTATGACTTATGAGTACTGTTAATGATGGTAAGGTGGCTTTTCTAGCTCATTACATGTATTGTTTGTAGCTACAAATAATTATGCATAGTGATACCTTTTATCGAGTCCTTTTTGCTCAAGCTGTTTAGTTGTGAGTGTGAAGTAAAATAAATAAATCATGTTTCTCTAGGTATATTCCAAACATCAAAGTTGAAATAACTTTGTTTTCCTAG
Organism: Aegilops bicornis; assembly: GCA_021605145.1. Taxonomy (NCBI): domain Eukaryota; kingdom Viridiplantae; phylum Streptophyta; class Magnoliopsida; order Poales; family Poaceae; genus Aegilops; species Aegilops bicornis. Next base: position 639,367,085 of record CM038672.1, on the reverse strand, counting down.
ATATAGATAGTTAGGCACACAAGTTTGCTGGTAAATCTATATGTCTGCCAGATCATGATTTCTTGTTATATACAAGGTGTTATTTTAGCTATGAACAACGATATGATTACAAGTCCATTGCCATACCACATTCACAGTTTGGAATGTATCTCTGCGCTATCTTATCATACAATCAGTTTGAATTATTGGAGGATGACCACGATGAAACTATGATGCAATATGGTAGTGATGATGAAGATCACACTGGTCACAATATTGGTGATGATGACGAGTAGTTCTCATGTGTTCACGTCTCTAGATTTTATCTCATGTGTTCACATCTGTATTAATACCTTGCCTTGCCTTGTTCGGTTGTAAGGGTACTAATTGGTCTCTTCGCTGCTTAATTATCGAGATGGCGGGAAGCAGCCACCGCCGCCTGCGTGACACCGCAGCAACGAGTTGGATGCTTCCGAGTTCTTCACTATCATACTTGGGACTTCAATATCATCCATGACGCAGTATATAAAATGAGAGATCTCCCTAGCTTCACCCATCTCATTATGATATCTGTTGTTTGCCTACATCACCCATTGTCCCAAAGCTGCAGAGGCTGCTGATAGTTTTAAGAACATGCTGATGGGTGAAGATCCGCCAAATAATGTGAAGGTGCGACAGCCGGCAATGGGGTTTCGCAGGATGTGGGATGTGGAGTTGGTGATCAAGGAGGGCCACATGTACTTGTCTCGTGGGTGGGAGAAGTTCTACCGTGCTCACGAGCCGCGGGCTGGGGTACTTCCTTCTCTTGATTCTGACGCGATGCCACCATGCTCATCGTGAAGGTGTTCAACGCGACTATGTAAATGATGCGCCACTGTCAAGATTATGATGCGAGACGCTCGCCTCTTCTTATTCCTCTACATTTGGCTTTGTCTCACATCGATTGTTAACGGTCATTGTTGCATTTGGACAGGTAATGGGAGCAAAGAAGAATACACCGCTACAAATTAAAGCAAAGAATGACCATGGTCAGAGCGAAGCAAGAGCGACCATGGTCAGAGCGAAGCGGCAGCGATTCTGGGTCAGAAGCGACAAGAAAGCAGTGATTCTGGCAGCAAAGCATAGACAACAATAAGGATGATCCGGACCGGAGTGCGGGAGAAGAGGAGCGAGTGGGGATGAGGAGCTGCAGGATGACGATGGGCATCAGCCGAGGATGACCTAGCGCCGGTGGTGGCTGACCAAGGGAAAGAGATGGTGGTGGCTGACCATGGGAAAGAGATGGTGGTGGCTGACCATGGGCAAGAGATGGTGGTGGCTGACCATGGGCAAGAGATGGAGGTGGCTGAGGATGACCTAGTGATGGTCGTGCCTGAAGGTGGCCTCGCGATGGTGGTGGTGCCTGACAATGACCACACACCGGTGGTGGCGCCGGCGATCCCACAGCTGGGCGACATGACCACGCCAATTGAGGTAGAAGACTACATCGCATTGCCTCCACCGCCTCCACCGCCTCGCCGCTCTTGGCGCATCAGACTGAGGAAGGAGAAGGAGAAGAACAATGCATGAGAACTGAACTTTGTCAGGTATGTCAGATCTCCAAAATGATATATATATATATATATATACTTAGTTACCTACGTTATCTCTAATATGCTTAGTTTCCTATAGGTTAGCTTAATTTTACCTAAGTTGGCTCTAATATGCTAACTTAGAGCTTATATGCTTAGTTTCCTATAGGTTAGCTCCAAAATAACTTATGTTAGCACAAAATGATCAAGTTTACATAATAAGCTTATAGTCTTTTTCTTATTCTTCTTCTTTTCCAAAATGACATAGGTTAACTTCATTTTACCTAAGTTGGCTCTAATATACTAACTTAGAGCTTATATGCTTAGTTTCCTATAGGTCAGCTCCAAAATAACTTATGTTAGCACAAAATGATCAAGTTTACATAATAAGCTTATAGTCTTCTTCTTATTTCTTTTCCAAAATTCTTCTTATTCTTCTTCTAGTGTTCTTCTTCTTCTAGTATTCTTCTAGTCTTCTTCTTTTTCTTCTTCTAACTTCTTGTTTATCATTTTGCAGATTTGATTTAATTCACGGAAGCTTGCATGGATGGAGTGCTTCTTTTCCATTTGTGTTTTTATTTTGTATCAATGTGAAACTTTTGTGAATTGATGGATAACGGTGTTGGATGAACAATGTGAAACTTTTGTAATATGTAACGATGGAACTTGTGTGTTGGCTATCTATGTATATATGATGGAACTTGTGTGTTGGCTATGTATGTATATATGATGGAACTTGTGTGTTGGCTATGATTGTTATATGGATGCTTGTTGTATATATATGTGTTGGATATCTCATAGGTGAAATAGTGACCTGAGATTAAGAAAAAATTAAAAAATTGTTACTAATGGCGCATTACGGTGTGGTGCGCCATTAGTATAAAGGCATAATTAGTGGCGCACCATGGGCAAAAACTAATGGCGATCGCCTGGTGTGCCATTAGTATACCAGATACTACTGGCCCACCAGTGGTGCGCCATTAGAAAAAAATTCTAGTGGCGTGATACTAATGGCGCACCAGTGATGCGCCATTAGTAGGCAAAACTGGTGCGCCATTAGTAGCCCTTTTCCTAGTAGTGGCAAGAGGTACTCACAAGAGCAATGCAGTGTGCAGTATAGTTGCGAGATTATGTGGTCCCTTGAGAACGAATGTTCTTCTGCTAACAGTTTTCATACAAGTGAGACATTAAGGCAAATGCAGAAATGTAGTTCAAATTGTGATGTGATATCATAGACAGTACCTTTACGCTGCAGCCGAGACCAATGTGTAACAAGATTATTCCATCCACCGGTTAAATGTAGCAGCGGAGACTTTACAGAAATTTCGTCAGAGGCTTGCCATCGAAGTGCGCTTGCCTCGGTAGGAACGATACTTCATCAACGAAGTGCTTGAAAAGCGCAACCAACTCTTGCTCGTCATCACAATCCAGTTTGCTCCTCGCCTATTTAAGAGAATGAAATCTTGTGTCTTCGTCGTTAGAAACATATGCAAGAATGACCATGAATAACATTAGTACATTACTTACGCGTAAGTTGCGGAGGAAGATCGGAAATTGTTTTGTGTTCATGCGGTATAATCTTTCCATGAAGGAAAGATGCACACAAAGTTCCCGACAACAACATAAGCTTCGTCTTCTAAACTGGGAAGAAATGGAACAGGGTCCTATTTGCTGCAATTGGGGCTCTCTCCGTTCAAAAAGGGATTTGGCAACCGGATTTGGTGTACTCTTTCTTGGAATGGGGTTTTGCGTCAGACAATTTGGTGCTATGTCAACTGGCATAATCTTACTTGTTTGCTGCAGTTGGGTTCTGCTGAGTTGGGGCATCGTAAATGACCAGTGTAGTAGGGCTAGAGTCTGCTAGAGTTGGGGTGTTTTGTGGGTCATGTGATATTGCAACTACACCTAATGGGCTATTTGATTTATCAGGTGCCACTACCTTTTCCAAATACTTTGCTTGTGCTCCTCCACGATCAGCAATCGCCCTCTTCCTTTTGAACGTCTGATACACAAGAACAACATTTGAATGGATAAATATGGTATGATGACAGATGGAATATGTACTGAAAATGGATAGGCAGGGCGTATTCACATATACGATGTGTAAACTAAGCTAATGGCAGTTCAACAAAGTAGAAGCAATGCAAAGCATCAGTGGCAAGATGTGTGCGAGCAATGTAACCTTGGAAAGTTAGAGCAAGTACCTTGATGGGTGAATAAGATAGGGCATCTTCCTCTGACTCCTCCACTAGGGAGCTACATTGACTTAGGTCTCCCTCTAGCTCAGAATCATCATAGGGATCATATTCTGAGCATGAATCTATAGGTGGAGAGCGCTTGCATTGCATTGCATCCAGACTTGATTTCAGTCCCTTAATGCCAAGTTTGACAGCCATGGCATTGTTCTCGCTTATTCTTTTCATGCGCGCAAGCTCATAATCATTATGATGCTGTTCAGAATCTGAGATTCATGAAAACGTAAAAAGTAGTCAGATTATCTATGGAATGCACTGCAGATTCAACTCGGAGAGTGTCTCCCTATAAACCCCTGCATATGCAAAGTTCACCTCCCCAACCGTGTTGACGGACCACACACGTAAATACAAACCCCTTATGTCTCTATAACAGTGTGCACACATTTCAAAACTGAAGTAGGAACATTAGAATCATATGAAATTCGTATTAGAACAAATAAACTAAGAAATTATGAGTGGCGTAATGTTTAGCTTCAAGGGTGGAGTGTTGGTAGTGCCTAATACATCTGAACCATCAAGTGTAGGTAGCACTGAGCACACAACAAACCCTAATGACAGTCCTGCCTAATGAGTAATAAATCAATTAGAAAATGGGTGATGAGGAGTGGCTGCTGAGTGTTGAGGACGTATCTCAGGATAAATCGGGTTGGCTTGGTGGGTGCTGCACGCCTGAGCCCTGAACAAATTGGGAAGGTAGGCACGGCGGCGCACCCGGGCAACGGTGACGCTGTTGGGCGAGCGGCTCCTAGCCTCCTGTTAGTCCGGCATCTCCTCCTAAAGTCATGCCATCCGGGGACGGCAAGTCGCCAGCGAGGCAGGCGGCTGGGGGCGAGTAGAGGTCGGAAGCGCGCAGCAAATCAGAGGGGAATCGGGGCCTGGGACGACCCAAAATCCCAGGGTGGGCCGGCCCACCGTGGGCACCCTGTAGAGATCCACCCGAGCGGCGAACATGCATTTTCGAAACTAATTTAGGAACATTTAGCTGACCAATTAAACAACTCTGTTTTAATAATATCAGATTCGTATTTGAACATCTAAGCTTGTTTAGCTTGATGCGTGGAGCAGTGTTATTATGACACGAAGCACATATTCTGATCATATAGTGATCATAAAAGGGGGGAAACTCTAAGCATATTTTTTTAGCAAAAGAGGGTTTCCCCTCCGATTTCTATTAAAGAAATCACCACGGAACCAACATGATCAATTAAACCCTAAGCATGAAAATTAAACCCTATTATGGTTGTGCCATGGCAGATTTGAAGCTGCAAACCGGAGAAATGATATTTAGCATCCATTGTTTGCTTCGAACTAAGAACTAAATTCTAAGAGCTGAAAATAAAGTAGAGTAACCAAGTTAAGATCTATTTTCTGGTTGAGATCAAAAAGTTGAGGAGATATGAAGTACCACCTCTCTTGCGGCGCCGTGCAGGCATCAAAGTGCGATGGCTGTCGGTGGCATTGAAGCAGATCTGCGACGGTAGACGGGTGCATTGGGGGATAAGTCCCGTTGCGGTGGAAGAGAAGGTCGTGTGAGCGGCCCCGGCAAAAAGGACGACAACGCCGGTGAAGCGAGAGGACGCGATGCAAGGCTATTGGTCCGTCGCCGTGGATGAGAAACGTCCATCTCTAGCAGTGGACGACGCGGTCTTGGTAGGCACTCCGGCATGGTGGAGGACGGTGGCGATGGATGTGGTGGAGGACGGCGGTGATGGATGGGGTGCCGGACGGAGGCTGGTGTGGGGATGGGGTGTTCTAGCGCGGACGGTGTATGAATGGGAAAATGGAGGGAGAGGTACGGGGAACCATGTTTTTGGGACGCGCCTGTCTGAAATATGGGAAAGCTATGAACTTAGCCCCCGTTTAAAATTTGGGTGTCTAGTCGGTTGGGGATAGGACGGTAATCTCGCATCTTGCCAATATTTGCCCAGAGCGATTTCGGGCGAGGAGAGGGTGTTTGGCGCCCATGGTTGGCACCCACGGTGTACGAACGGGGCTGACAGGTAGGGCGGTTGTGTCACGTCTGAGTGAAGTTACAAACCAGCCCCTATTGAAAATATTTGCCTACATCGATTTCGGCCGAGTCGAGTTTGTTTTGCCGCCCACCGTGTATGAATGGGGGATGGAGGGAGAAACAGATATCTTTCGGACGAGCTTGAATCAAATGTGTTTTTCCGCCCATGTTTGACGCCCACCGTGTCGGAATGGGCTCAGAGGCGGTCGTGTCACGTCTAATTGAAGTTACTAACCTACCCCTATTTAGAGCAGTGGAAATCGGGCCGATGGATTGTCCGTGTAATGGGTTGACAGTAATTTCCATCTCCCAAACACTTGGCTTCGGGCAGCCGACGTGGGAGTGGACTTTTTGCTGCTTCTTTCGAATTTTGGGAAAATAAGCATCCACGTTTACCCTCAAGAACTAAATTCGAATCCATTTTGTATTCCTGTATGAATCTTTATAAATCATTCTATGTGTTTTTATATATCTTCAAAAGGATGGCAAAGATGTATTCCACTGTCATATATGAATATGGGTTACAAATGCTGATACTCAAATTCAAAAACTAGTATCCAGTTTAAGGTGAATTCGAATATTTGAAACACTTCATGTCCAACTCAAATGTCACACGCAGCATAATGTGTACGCCCATTTAGATATGTACACAAGCGATGTATCAAGATTCAAATACCGAGTCAATCAACCAAAAATATACAGAACTAATAGACATATAAACACTTATAGAGTATATGGATCAATAATATCAAGTAACATACATAAGCCAGGCCGCTGTACTTTTTTGTGGCCCTTTCCGATGCGTGCCACTTATGGTCCATCTATACTACTACTATTGCTGAATGCACATTCAGCCCGATTGGTATATTGTAGGTCTGGCACAGCAATCCAAATGAAATGTCTCCGAGTCTTATCAATTAATACAGACTTGTGCTCAAATAAAATTATAAACCAAAAAAAAAAACAATTCTTACATGAGCTCTAAAACCAATGGTTTGATTGATTACATGAACAGAAAACACAAAGGTTATTCAATTATGGAAAGAACATTTCACCTATGATTTACCAAGTAGGAATTTAATTTCCTTTTTTCCTTCAGGACCTTAACAATCTGATTAGTCTCAGCTTGCTTCGTTTTGAAATCCAACAAATATTTAATGGTTGTCTTGAGTACTGCTTGTGATTGTGCTGTTTGCTTCCTCAACATGTCAACTTCATCTCTAAGTGCGTATGTAATCTCTTTCTACCACTAGTTTAGCCTCTAGAGCATCATGAGTTGGCAATTCATAATGCACGATTGGGCCGGTGCCACTGCTGTGGGATGATGCAACGTCCATGGGGACCTCGCTCTTTGATCTTGGGCTAACCTGTTTTGCCATTAAAGTTCCGTTTGGATTCAGAAAAGTTGAAGTTAGCAAAACATCTCAATTGGGAGTTATAACAGGAAACCAGTTAAACAAACAAGGAAATAAAGAGTTTCAATTGGATGCTTTGAAAAGTACTAGTTATTAACATCATTGTAACCCATTGCAAAGAAAGAAAACAGTTAAACAAACAAGTAGATATTTAAGTTAAGGCAAAAAGGTAATTCTTAACAGTAAATATCAAATAAATAGATAGGCGCAGTCTACAATATGATTAATAGGCTGTGCCATTATGTAATCAGTAGCAAACTAAATTAAGCCAAGCAACGTAATTGAACAATTTTGCAATAAGTGGCTAACTAAAATTCCGAGAAGCAGGTAACTGAACTTACGCTAGTTCTTTGTACAGGCACACGACAACTTCTTTTTCGCTTACAAGGTTGTACAAAGGAGTCCATGGCATCAATTTCTTGGATACGCAGTCCCAATACTTCTTTCTTCCCACACTGCATGGGTAAGTTTAATGATTAATCTGGTAAGATGGTGCGTCCTTGATATATTATACGAGGACGTGTAGTCAGACTAGTTGTAGCCAAACACATCACACTGGCTTTTATTGTATATTTCATGCGATTACTTTTGGCATATTGAGATCTAAGCAATCTACAATAGGATGAAAAGACTGGCATCCTTCACATTATTGGCGAACTCAGTTCATAGAAACAAGCAATTCAACCATTCTGTGGGTAAATCAAAAGCGCCCCTGGAATAATTTTCACTATCCAATCATACACGCAAAAAGGGACGACGCCACCATAGGGGCTGGTATGGGCGGCCACCTCAGGTGGCTAGAAAGTGTGCACCTAGTTTGAGTCGTCCAAGTTGGGCCACGCTAGTTTTGTTCGTCCCAACGCATGAGCAGGCAATGTAAAAAATAAAGAAAAATGTTTCAGTTTGGATGGGCCAATAACATAAGTGCAAGGCAGGCCCTATAGCAGGCTCGCGGCCCAAACGAGCGCCTCCCATATCGATCGACAGCAGGAAAAATCCCAATTCATTCGCTCCAGCCTCCAGCCTGGTTCGCTCCTAACCTAGCCGTCGCTGGACAGACCGGCACAACACTTCCTCGCACCCTCGTTGGAGGGTGGTCGCCTGGTTCAAGCGAATGGAAGGACAAGAAGATGAAGATCCAACCCTGGGTGTAGCCTGCGTGGGAGGCAGCAGCGGCAGCACGGGCATGGCATCGAGCTTGCATAACGGACGATCATGACTTGCAAGAGTAGCATGTAACGAGCAGGTACATCACATCCCTGATTATATCTAATTCAACTCTTCAATTTCCGGCCAATAGTTAAACCTGACGGTGTTGTAAAACTGCTTGTATGTAGGGAATCTATGAGAAAATGAAACCAATTTCTACTTATTTTATAACTCCCCCAATCAATACTGAACTGACTGAATCTGATGTATCTAATCAAGTTTCAGGTGCAAACATACAATCTGCTATGAAGGATTTGATGCAAACATTTTACATGCTCCTGGTGATGAACATATAGTGTCTAATGAGGGATCTAATGCAAGCATTTTGCAAGCTCATTGAAGGATCATTAGTGCAATTACACTTTGATATTTTCAGCCAGAGAACGAATAATTCAAGCAGGTACAGACCATGTTTGTAGTCCTTGTACACCATGTTGCATTTTGTGTTTTTTGGTGCTTGCATCAATTAGTGTTTATAATCTGAACTACTTTGGATCATTAGCTGGTTTTCAAAGTGCATGTAGCTTCACATTTCTCAAGTTATGTTGATTTCCGAGTGCAAGTGCCTTCGTATTTTTAAGTTATATGTTCGCCTATTAACTTGAATTCGTGGATCAACCATCGCACACAAATCATACATGAATGCCGGTCTGAATTAAATGAAATGCGAGGGACTTACGCTAGCTCGTTGTACAGGCTCATCGCAGCTCTTGCTACGCTTGGGATGTTCCATGTACAAGTCCATGTTACCACTTGCTTGGATGTGTATGCCTTGTGCTCCTTGCATCCCCCTCTGCATTTTTGACACGGCGAATGGTTGATCAAATAAGAGGAATCGACCTTGATGTTGTACCGGAGGACAGATGCTTACAAGGTTATACGAGTGTGCAGGATGTGTACCAGATCCCGTAGCCCCGTCATGCTTTGCTAAAAAATGGATTTGCTTGTTTCAGATGATATCTCCAGAAGAAATAAGAGTTAAAGTCAGAGTTGCATAGGCGTGTAAGCTAAGAGAGCAGTGACAGGATATCCATACATCGTCGAACAAAGTGCACAAGGGAGTGATGTGTGGATACCTAGTTCGGGCCGGGCGTTTGGGCATGCTCGCCTAGCTAGAGTGCGGGTCACTTCAGAGCCGTTGAGGGTGATGCGCTGGGGTTGGCTGGCCGCGCACGGATGCAGATCTTGAGTGGCAGCTGAGCGCTATGATGCGGTGGACGAGACCGTTGGTGAAGCCCCAACGGCCTCAGGGGGCGGAGGTGCGACGATGTGCTCGGTGAAGTAGCCCTGGTGAGCTGGGAGAAGGCATCGGTGAAGCGCACCTGATGTGGTGGAACTCGGTGTGTCTGAGGCACGTAGGTTGCGGCGGCCGTCGTTGTCGGTGGACCACCCGGTGCGGTGGACAAGGGCGTAGATGAGGTAGCTCCGGTGCGGTGGTGAAGCGCGACCGTCATCTTCGTCTGGCACAGAGGTGGGGAACGGTGGGGAAAGAGACGAGACGAGGGGCGATTCGAGGGATGGTGGCGAATTAGGGATTTGAGCAATCTGGGCGCGGAAGGGGGCGATGGAGAAAAGAGATTTTGCAGGGCTGGAATTGGGGCCGCCAGATATTTCAATCCGAAACGTGGAAGCGCGAACTTATATTGTCGTCGTCCTTTTTTGGGGGGGGGAGGGGGGTGGGTAGCTGGGTGCTACGCATCCGTCAGACACGCGACCACCCCGACAGGACTATGCTTCGGTGCCTTAAGGCACCTGCCTTTGTGTCCATGACATGTGGGCCCAATAGGTGGCTGGCCCACATGTCAGTCACCCAAGGGCAGTTGCCTTTAAGGCACCGAAGCAGCGTCCACCCCGACACGACCTTGGTCTGCTTGGTGCGCCTACATTTGAGAATGCAAACGAATCTTCTTTGATTTGCAAACGAATCTGTATGTATTACCATGCCCGTGTTTTCCTTGCAATAATTAGTCATTCGAAACGAGATACTCCATCCGTTCACTTTTGTAAGTCGTTTCAGACAACTTAAAATGAACTGTTTTGCACATTGTCTGAAATGTCTTCAAGGTCTTATAAAAGTGAACAGAGGGAGTACTATAAATTAATTAATGAGGAGTTATTTGAAAAAAAAAACCAAAACGGTACCCACGCTTACGTGGATTAGAGTGTGTCACATAATTAGTTATTTGAATTAGAGTGTGTGTCACGTAGTTAGTTATTTGAATTAGAGTGTGTGTCACGTAGTGATCTCCAATTCTAACGTGGATTTCGCATTTCATTGTATCCATGCTACTTTTTTAATACAAATTCATATGTATATGATGAACACCATGGTAGTGAGAAAACTTTTGGATGGATTCAAACATATGACCTACAAAATAGCACAACAAATTGAGCCAATGTCAACTTTTGAAACTTAGTATGGCAATTAAGTAATAATTACCCGTATGCCTGGTCCTCGGTTCAAATCTTACAATGTACACTAAATTGAAACATTGATATTAAGTCTCATACTATGTACATTCAAATGTTGTTTTTTGCCCCCCCCCCTACGCACAAACGCTGCATACTTCCTGTATTGGTCAATCTTCCTCTCCTAACCACCTTAGCAAGCTATCGGTTTCCAACACACGTTCATTCTTTCTCTCCATGTTTCGATCTCTAAGTCTCTCAACTACACAACCCCTTTTTCCACTCATGTTACCAAATGTATTTACCTCACACACCCGACATTGCACCCCATGCCGAGCTCTCTCTCTCCCCCCCTCTCCCTCTCACCCTCTCGCACTAAATGCATGCATTGCCTATCTACCCCCCCCCCAACCTCTCGTGCGCACGAAAGCACGTTGTATATCTAGGTCACTCCATCGAGACTATCTCACTCTTTCTTCCGCACGGCGGGCCACACTCGCTCAATCTAGCTCTCTTTATCTGAGTCTCGTTGTCGGATTTCGGGTTCCGACAGACCCTTGAGGTTCGAACACTGGGGTGCGCGCGGAGATCCAACCCTCCACCGTCTCGTACCTCGCCGAATCGCAGGGACCTAAACTACTAAACAGAACAGCACAAGAGACGCAAGATTTATACTAGTTCGGGCCACCGTTATGGTGTAATACCCTACTCTAGTTTGTGGTGTGGTGGATTGCCTCTTAGGCTGATGAGAAACAGTACAGGGAAGAACAGCCTCGCGAGGGTCTGTTCTTGGTGGGTGTGATGAACTGCTAGGTGGTGTCTCGTCGCTCTAGCTTGAGGATCGGGTCTCTATATCTCTCTCTCTGGATTCCAAAATGCCAGATCCCCCTACTCTTAGTGTGTCTACCCCTATTTATAGGCGAAGGCCCTGGGCCTCTTCCCAAATATTGAGCGGGAAGGGCGCCAACAATTGGCCATTTTGAAGGGGAACAACGGGTACACTTATCCTAACTAAAGTTGTTCCTCGCCTGCCAAAGGCTCGGGCGATCACGCCTGCTTGGGCTCCAGGATGACTCCCTTCCAGCCGTTGGGGCTGGTCTTGGTCTTGTTGCACCGAAACGGATGCCTTTGCTCGATGCTCTCGCCCGCGCTTGCTCCCTTTGCACCAAAGAGAAAAGGAGGACGCTGCGCGGCTGGCGACAGACTGCCGCCCTTGGTCGTCATGGCTTGCGTCACGGGCACCTCGCGAGGTACCCTGCCTTGAACTCTCCGCCCCCTCATGAGCCAGCCTGACGAGGCCATGCCTGAGGAAGCTCCTGGTCGTCCGCCCCGCGAGGCTTGGCCCCTCGCGAGGGTCTTGAGCTTGCGTTGATGAAGATGGGCCGTCCTGGGCCTCCTTTGAGCCACGCCGCAGGCCGCAGGCAGGCAAGTCTGGGGACCCCCGTTCCCAGAACGCCGACACTCGCTTAACCTCGTTTTCTTTCACACACAAATGATATATCTTCGGGCCTCGATCGACACACTCTATACTCTCTCACGCAGATTGTCTATGTAGGTCAGTCCATCCAAGCCACCGCCACTCTTTCGACCTCATGGTGGGCCACGCTCACTCAATCTCTCTCTCTCTCTCTCTCTCTCTCTCTATCTCTATCTCTCTCTCTCCGTATGTCTCGATTTACCTTGCTCTTTCTCGGACAAAAACGATATATCACCATGTTTGAGCCTAATTCGACCTATTCACATTATATACTCTCTCATGCACATCGTCTATCTAGGTCACTCTCTCCAACCCGTCTCACTCTTTCGATCGCACGGCGACCCTATGTGATCGGTTGACCTTGCTTCCTCCCACGCACAAAATATATCTACACGTCTGTGACTGGATCATCTCTCAAGCTCTATCTTACAGACCTCACCCTTACCAAAAGCTCAATCGGACAATATCTCCTCGGAGCATATATATTTGTTCAATGAATGTCGGACCACACTCACTTTGTCTCTCTATCTATATGTCTCTCGATTGACCTCGCTTTCTCATACCGTATCTTCCACGCGTTGAAGCTACTACCTCTCCATCCCTCACAAAGCCGGGGCTATTTACATTGTGAGGGGCACTCCAACCTTGGATTAATTTGTGTAGGCATTTATTCCGGTCGGTTTAGATTATATTTTCGTAGCATTCGGCCCACAACTACTCCAAACGCCGTTGCAACCCACACAACTCCCCTAGTTGATTTCCCTCTAGTTCGGTCATCGCTCTCTCTCACGTCCTTTCTCGCCTTCAACGTCACACCATGGTATTATTGAAAAAACTATGTTGTTCTCTTTAATTATTATAAATAAGCTACAAAACTACACACCGATAGTCCACTTGGAATGGAACAAATTTCGACCCACAAATTAAAGTGTTACAAACTACACACCGAGGGGCCCACATGTCATGAAACAAATTTGGACCCATATACAAATTCAAAAATAAAGGACGAGGATCGAACATGCGACCAGGCCTTCAAACACTACTAGGGAAAACCTTATACACAGAATCTTAACAGCAGCGCGGAACGAAAAGAAGCGTTACTGCTAATTAGCAGTAGCGCGGGTTTTTAACCCTCGCTACTACTAAGTTGATAGTACTAGCGCGGGTTTTTAACCCTCGCTACTACTAAGCGGTCTCTACCGTGCCCACCGACACATGCCATAGTAGTAGCGAGGGGTATAAACCCACGCTACTACTAAGTTGATAGTAGTAGCGTGGTTTTATACCCCTCGCTACTACTAAGTACGAGGTAGGTGAAGTCGCCATATCCTCGGCCGAATCCCCATCTCCTCCCCCAAATCCCTCCTCTCTTCCACCACTCTCTCCTCTCACTTTCCATATGCTCTCACATGGACCTCTTGCCCATGCACCCATCCTCCTCCATTTCGCCGAAAGAGGCCGCCGCCTCGCGCCACCGGCGTCTAGGAGCTCGCAGGTCTTCCACCGACGTCTAGGAGGTCGCCGCCCCGCTCCACCACACCGGAGCACCTCGCCACCGGTGACTAGGTCCGCTGATCCCTACATCACCTTCCTCTCTCCCTCGGTTTTCCTTTTCTCTCTCTCCCTCTGGTTTGACTCACCCTCCCATGTCCATGCCCGTGCAGGTCGTCGCCATGGATGACCCAGAGTTATCTGGCATGGTCGAGAAGAGGAGCCCCACGCTGCGGCTTGGCTGTGCCATAGAAATGGGCCCTCTCCAACACCCACCGCTGGATCTGGTCTTCCGTTGTCCGTTCATGCCTCCGGCGATGCCAATCATGGCTAGATCTTACCATTGCTGCCATTGACAGCACGCACGTGATCGAGATTTTTTTTGTTTTTTGAAAGTAATAGCAGTAGCGCGGGGTATGAGACCCGCTACAGCTAATTAGCAGTAGCGCTGTTTGCAACACACGCCATGACTAACCATGTATAGCGATGGCGTGTGTCAAGACGAGCCATCGCTACAAGTTAGTGTGGCGCCCGTATCGATAGCGCTGGCACCGCGCCATCGATACACCCAAAACCCGCGCTGCTGCTAGGCTTTTCCCTAGTAGTGAAGCCGCACGTCTATAGGCAACATACGTAGAATAGCAATGTTTGTTGTACCCCCTTTGTTCACATAATGTTTTTATATTACCACAGCCTAATTAATGGATAACATGTAATATTATTTTTATTACTATTCGCCTTCACTTACTTTGGTGGGTTCCATGTCTCTCTCCTCCCCTTCTGCGTTTAGACGCACGGGCAAACAGGAAGAACTCGCGGGCGATGTTGCCGTTGACCATATCTGGACGCATTCACAAGTCACGGCACCAGTTTCACGTACTAGCACCACTAGTCAGTGTGTACGCGCAATGCACGTTAATTTGGAAGTATATTATGTGCATGCGGATATTAACTACTAGGATATTATTTGCGTGTTGTCATGTGATTAGCACTATTTTTGGCATGAAATTAACTGCACGCTAAACGTGTTGAGCGCTCGACATTGAAGCAGATCACGCCGTTGGATGACAAGGAATACATGTGGCTTGTGACGTTTTATATTTAATTTGATATGGCTCTAGCAGAACATTCAATCGATCAAACCATACATTTCGTTCAGTCTGACTCCGACTTTAAATTATATGATGATCGATATAAAATAAACGGAAATGATAAACGTTCGGATTTTAATCATGGCAATCCGAACGTTTTTCATGGCAAATTTAGATTACGCGGCGGCGGCGGGGGCGTCTCGCGGTGGGAAGCGGCTCCTCTGTCGTGCTCTGTGTGTCATAGGGCCACTGACCGACGGCGACGGTGGTGTCTTGCGCCATTGTTGGCGTACTCCTGGATGTTGGCCTAGCTTCAAGGAAGGCCAAAATGTTCTGGACTTCGGAGCGAGTCAACTGGTGGGAGGAGGCGACTGGCGTTGGTGCAAGGAAGCGGTCGACGGCGGCCATCCATGCCACCGAGGGGACCTTGGCACCAGCGAGGACAGGCGGTGTCAACGGCGGGCGAGACATTCGTGTGCGGTGCATCGGCACGCACGCGCGCAAGACGTCGTGCAGCGCGCAGTGCATCTTGCTGGCAGGTGTGAAAGTCGGGGGGGGGGGGGGCCCTCGTGGAACCCCGTGGCATCAAGGTCGGCGACAATGTGCGGCTCCCAGCCCATCAATGCCACGGGGATGGGCGCTGGCACACAGTCAGGCGGCAGCCGGAACGGAGAGCGGGACAGCGGCGCCTTCCATAAGGCCAGTTCAAGCTCGTCCCAAAGCGCCTTATGTTCTTGAGACTCCGGCTGGGTGTCTTCCTCATGAAACTGGAACACTAAGGGCAGACCATCGTGATGCGGCATGGCGTACATTTAGGTCAGGCTAGTTGGAGGTAGACGACATGAGAAATTGGAGAGGAAGATAGAGGATTGTAGCGATACCGGGTAGTGTGGGGTTGATTTTAAACTGTGGCGCCGGTGACATTAAAAGTGGGAGCAGTTGGGACGACGGTGGGCGGCGAGCCTGGTCAAAGGGCTCGCCTCGGTGAGTCTGCACGATGGTCTGCTTCGCACGCCTCGACGGCGATCGGTAGCGATGCGCTTCGCTGCACGCCTCCCGTCGACTCACATGCTTGCTGGGACGGCACCTGCGGATGAGAAGCGGGGACTCGTGGCGGCACGTAAACGCCCATGGTTTCAATAGTGAAAGCGTTCGCCTTAACGTGACAGGTATTTGTTCCAAAATACCTTGGTTCTTCATTTGTGCAACTTGTCATAAGCAGCTTGTCTTGAATTGAAGAAAAACTTACGAAGTAATATTTGTGGCATATCACGTGACCATGCTCAGTTTCAAGAATTTATGCTCACTTTTGGATTTTCTGAAATTTAAGATCCAGGATTCGAAACAATATCATAACCTGCATCATGCAATAAATTTTCAAGCTGTACATCTGTCCTGTTGTATTTCTTAAGAAAGGATTTGGTCAAACATTTTGCTTAGTTAAACCTCCTTTCCGGTTTATAGGGCTCAATTCAAAAATCTCACCAACCAAGGTAGATGGTGAGTGGTGGAACAATTGTTATAGTTTGCAAAACCACTCAATTAATGCGCTTGTTTTCCTCAAAACTTGTGTTTACGAATGCATTAATCGCAATGCATGCATGCACAAAGTACATGCATTGGTCAACTTTCTCTTAATACTTGCATGTAATGATTTATTGCACCTTGAAATCTGAACATGTGATGGGGAACAACCAAATTGAGACTTATAAAATGGGAAAATTAAATTTTGAGATAAGCCCTATAAACCGGAAAGGAGGGAGTAAAAGGATAATCCCTCCGTATCATGCCTGATATATTAACTCAAGTACTACGCACGAACAAACGGGCTCAATTCTGTGCTCATCCTGGTGTAGTAGTAGTAGTACTAGGCAATGCAGTTGACGGGTGACCTTAACGAGCGGCGACCGAGGGAATTGAACCGTGCTCGGCACGGTAGGTAACGTTGTCTAGTTACTAAAGCATCCCTCCGTTGTTCATCGGTAGTCATTATGGACCGGGGACATGAGGGGAATTTCCTAGGGCTGGAATTCTGGCTGCCAGATATTTCGACTTGAAATGCTGAGGCTCGACTGGTTGGGGTTGCCTAATGTGCGTACCACGCACACCACCGAAGGACACGAGCCCGTTTTTTTAGGATCAACACGAGCCAAGGTCTGGCTGGTACGCCGTTGGGTCCTAATATTTGAGAATACGAAAGGAACCTTTTAAATTGCCGAAAGAATCTATGTGTATTACAATACCCGTATTTTCCTTGCAAATACTAATCTCAAAATGGTAATTGATTTATGATGAGTTGTTGAATTAGAGTGAATTTTTGATATAGTGATCTCGGCGTGGATTTCACATTTCATGGTATCCCTAGTAAATTTTCCAATGCAAATTCAAATTTAAAAGATGAACAATATGGAGGTGAGAAAACTTTGTATGTATCAAGCATATGACCACACACACACAGAGAGAGACACACACGCACGAACACAACAATAATCCAATAAGTATAGTGCATCTATTTTTCCAACCCATGCATGTATGACACGAGTTCAAAAATACTCCTTCTATTCCTAAATATTAGTCTTTTAGAGAGTTCAACAAGTGACTACATACGGAGCAAAATGAGTGAATCTAGACTCTAAAATATGTCTATATACATCCGTATGTGCAGTCCATTAGAAGCCTCTAAAAAGACTAATATTTAGGAAACGAAGGAGTAAATGTAAGACATCCATGGTCCTCAGTTCAATATTTAAAATGAACATGAAACTGAAACATGAATATTAAGTCTAGTAGTACTGTACATGCAAATGTTGTGTTTAAGCGAGCTATGATTGTCGGGGTCAACCCCTCGACCTTAGATAAAATTGTGGAGCCTCGCTTTAGGGTTGTTTAGATTATATGTGTCCCCACCCTCCCAACCACCGATTGGTTGTGCACCCCCACCCCACCTCCCCAGGAGAATATCATGTGCCCCCATACCTTAGATGGTATATGTCAATACGAGTTGCTTGGAGCTTGTAGTTCTGAGATATAGCAGCTCACATGATGTGTCTTAAATTTTTTGCAGGAAACATTGATAAGTTTTGAGAATTGCACACAATTTGTACAAAAACTACTTATATGCCCTTTGATCCCATATCCAATGACCTCGAAGCTCGTATCACCGTAGCATCTAAGATGAAGACGGACATCATATTCTCATGTATGTAAGAATATCATGGGCTACCACACCTTAGATGCTTTGGTGATACAAGCTCTTCGGAGGCGTTGGATTTGTGACCCAACACCTCCTTAGTGGTTCGAATGGTTTTTTGCAGAAAAGCCCCAAAAGAGTTCGGCCACTGCTTACAAGAACAAAGACTGCTCAGATGCCATTGGATCTCAGATCAAACGACCTCCAAGCTCGTATAACCGTTGCATCCAAGCTGTGATAGCACCTTATGTTTTCTCGCACGGGAGAGTATGAGGTGCTCCTGCACCGTAGATTCTATGGTGATACGAGTTCACTGAGATATAACGGCCCATAATAGGAGGTTTGAATGTTTTTTGCAATATACGGCTGATAGAGTTTGGGAAATGCGCAGAAAGTACAAGTACTATGCATGTGCCATCTGATCACTGATCATACGACCTAGATGCTCATATCATCGTAGCGGGTAATTAAGCTACGGGGAGCACCTAATATGAGCACCGGGGAGCCGTTGGATCGAAGATGCAGCGGCACACACGAGGCCTGAATGTTTTATTTGCAAAAAACTTTGGAGAGTTTGGAAGTGCGCATAATTACAAAGACTACTCCCAAGCCATTGGATCTCACTTCCAACGGTGTAAAAACTTCGTATCACCATAGTATCTAAGCTGCGGGGTGGATGTGATATTCTATACCGCTGTCATTTTTGTTCGTAAACTTGCAAAATACGTGTAACTCGTGTCGTTACTTGTCTAACCGCGCAAAGTGTTTGTTCAAAAAAACCATCATACACTAAAATATCCGAACAACACACGGGGGTCCCACTTATCATTAATCAAATTTGGACCTAAAACTGACAAATCTGAAAGACGAGATTCGAACTGGCAACCTAGACTACAAAGCATAAGTTTATAGCCTGAAAAAATGAACGGTTGTTGGCTTTGTCCCATAACTTGATTTTATACAGTACTTGCATTGAGTAGAGTAGAGGGAGTGCCTCGTCAACACATGCATGACCGTTGTCTCACTTACGGGTGGGTCCCAGGTTTGCAATCTCAATCTCTCTTCTCTCCATCGTCTAACCTTTGCACAGGCACACAGAAAGAGCGGCGCTAGCTTGCCGTGGTGTTATTACAACTAAAAAAGCTTGGAAAATAGAAGAATCGCCTAGAACAAGAAACGTTGTGGCTGGTCGAGACGGACCTAACCGTGCCACGTTTGCATGATCAAGCTGTGTGGCTAGTGGGGTGTTTTAGACCGACTGGCTGGGTCCCGAGGTCGAACCATAGGTACTACGTCTGATACAGTATATTTTTGCACGCACATTTCTCCTCCGTGCCGAGACGTGGCACACCCTACCGCGCGGTTTCGGTGTCCTCCCGGGTGGTGCACGCATATATTCTTCCTGAAGTGGGACGCCCTACCGCGCGTTTCTGGGTCCTCCTCGGTCATAGCGCCGAAGCAAGTAAATGAGTCGTCAAATCATGAAAGACCACCTTTCCCGTCGAGTACATTAGTGAAGCACGGTGGCTAGCTAGTTGGGCTAGTTCGACCGATTAGCTAGGCCACCGCCACATTTGTTTTTTCACCCTTTTTTTATCTACTTGCCGGCAGGTAAATTTAAATATCCACCGCGGCGTTGCTCTGGTGTTTGGGTGCGGCAGGATTTTTAATTTTTGATTGACGGGAGCAGACGCGGCAGGATTTTTAATTTTTTGATTGACGGGAGCAGGCACGGTAGCAATTAGTCACGATGACTCCGCCTATAAAAACCCACTGCTCCCTGATGTGAGAAGTCGTCGACTGGTGTTTTACCGTGGTGAAAATCAAAAGATTCCCCGCTCCTCGGCTGGCTCCCTCCGCCTTCCCATAGATTGCATTGCCTTTCAGCCATTTCTCCCCCTTTGCTTCCTCTCCCCATTGCTTCTACCTGGTGCCATGGCGGCGCAGCAGATCACGGAGTCCGAGGTGAGGCGCTGACCTGAGCTCCATGCCAAGGATGCGGAGCTCAGGGCCAAGGACGTGGAGCTCCGTGAGCTCAAGGAGGAGAGGAGTGCCATGCTCCTCCATTATGTGCAGGAGTTCACAGAGGTTCAAAAGCGGCAGGCGTCCACTACAAAGATGCTCAAGGCATTGGCGGCGTTGCTGCAGAAAGCGGGAGATACGATAGGCCGTCAGGGGAGCCAGCTGGAGCGTGAGCGGGCCGATTGTGACGAGGTCCAGGATCGCCTCAGCCACTTGGTGAACAAAGTTGCCACGCATGTGTTGCGGCTGCGTGATGCCTACCGTCGTGCCAGCGCGACGCTGCCGGCCGTCGGGCTAAACCCGTTCGACCACCCGGTCGACTTATACGAGCTGCGGCTTCCTGACCTGGTCTCCTTCTTCACCTATATCTCCGAGGAGCTGAGCCGTCTCCGTGCGTTGGTCGAGGCTGAGCTGGACAAGGAGGGATTGCATGCTGTCTTCGTCGTTGCCGGGTGAATCCTTTCAGGGCTCCGTCACTGATACACATTCGTGCCATTGGACGCCGTCTTTGACGAGCTGGCTCCCATCGAACGGGAGCGGGCTCTGCGGGCGGTTGCACCCTGCATCACGAACATCGTGCGCCTCGAGAAGCAGAGGGACTTCGGTGGTGTTTAGGCACCCTCTACATGGGCATGTCCATGTCTCGGCGCAACATGACCGTTGGATCAAACTCAGACGGTGCAGATCAGTCACTGTAGCACAAAGCATGTGGGTGTGTTTGGTTGCATTCTCATCTCAATATAGTTGTTTCCTCTTCGTGTATTTTTGTCAACCTACTAGTGTGGACTCATGCACCCTTCATGCACTCTGCCAAACACCCAAAAGTGGGTCGAGAAGGGAACTTTTGCTCCCATCCCGTGCACCCTTCATACACCCTATCTAACACTATAGGATGTGCTTCATATGGTTCATGTTTCATCGAGTACTATAGCACCATACTCTCCGTGCGCTGTGGACCTAGTTCTGTTAACATTGGTCTCACCGTTCATTCTCGACCGGACAGTCAAAAAAGCAGTACTATGTTACATATATGAGTAGTTGACATGCGCACAACATCATTTGTTATCGTCATATCTTACTACACTAGCAACAAGATTGTGTAGTACTACTGACGTATGAACCACTGCACATGCCTAGTAGTAGGAGCACTGTGTATGTTCAAGTGGCTGCCGTTTTTTGCACTCCTCCGTAGTAACAGTGGAAACGCTTGCTTAATCATTTTTTTCTTCAGAATGAAAAACAGTGGACACGCTCTACCATGCGGATCCTCCTCCAGCCATGCACTAAATTACTCACTTTCGCGACGTAGGGACAGCCAAGACTGGGTCCACCAGCCATGCACTAAATTACTCCGTAGTAGAGTGACGGTAGACTACCCCGATCGAACGCCGCAGTAATGCCCAATGAGCCATCAAATCACAAAACCCCTCCTTTCCAAATAAGTTGAATGAGCAGAAGCAACCATCATTTCACTCTTCTCTCTCAGCTTCCTCCCTTGAAGAAAACCCCCACTCGCTTCGCTTCTCCCGCATCTCATTCCTCCTTTCACTCTTCTCTCTCAGCTTCCTCTCTTGGATGGACGCCGGAGCACCGGCCGACGTGATGCCTATGGCTTTGGCCAAAACCGTCGAGGCTCATGGTACGAAGAAGCGCAAGCACCCCGCCGAGACTACCGCAGACAAGCTCAAAGCCATCGCCATGTCCAAGCCCCCCTCTCCGGGATCCCTCATTAAGCAAGTCCAGGTAATGTCTCTTGTTGACAATCTTTTTCTCGATCTTGATTGTGTTTTTTCATCTAACACGCAGTACTAGTATTGGTAGTACATCTTTCTGGGTGATCTTGCATGTGATTTTTGTGTGCCAAATGACGGTTCTAAATTCCTCTTTTGACCAAAACATGCGAGAGGTTGACACTGATTTCTTATAGATTACTTTCAACTATTTCTCATACATCCCAAATTTCTTGTCTTAGATTTGTCTAGATACAGATGTATCGATACTAAAATGTGACTTGATACATCCGTATCTAGACAAATCTAAGACAAGAATTTTGGGACGGAGGGAGTACTTATGAACATCAATGCTACCTTTTAAGAGGGTATATTTGCCTCGGTAACTTGTGTTATGGATATTGCATGTAATCCCTCTGCTCTCATGCCTTTGAAGACATGTTCTAGTGTCTTTGTTCACTCATTTCTGTGCGTATATGTAGTCATATATGGAGTATAATATCGAAAATCATCTTATATTTTTGAACGGAGGTAGTAATGAAATATGGTTTCTGTTTGAATTAGAACTAGGTCCGCGGTGGAGATGAAGTTCTCAAAGTCATGCCGTGTGAACTGGAAGACCTGATGATGAGTTCTACTGCTGAACTATCCAGCTGTTGTGTCCTTGTCGCCACGTGTCCTGAACTAGTGTTTTCCTGTAGCATTGTTGTCAGGCGTGTTCTCGAGGCTGTACTTGACCACAACAATTTCCTGGATGTGCCTTCGATTACGAAGGGTGTGGTTCTTGTAAAGCTTCCCAACAAATCTGATGCGGCCTGTCTTCATCATCATGTTTATGAGTGGAAAGACCACTCTGTTAGGTTCTCCAAGGTTGACAAGATGGTGATGGTGCATGTAGACATCTCACATGAAGTCCATGGCCTAGTCAGTTATGCCGGGTTCATCCCGTAGATCGGTGGCAAGAAATAGTCTGCAGAGTTTAGTTAGTGCAAGTTTGCTTGTCTGTAGTAAGTACTATTGTTTAGTACTTGAATTGTGTTTGTGAACCCTGTATTGTTTATTAGTACTACCTCTTTTTGGTGTGTGGTCGATCCCGAGAACGATCTATGTTAATGTCTGTCCACTCAATTGATCGTACATTTTGAAGTATCCAGATCATATTTTTTGTGAGGACGGTTTATCGATTCTGATTACACTCAAATATCTGTATGCATTGCAGGGTTTATCGCACCCACCAGGATTTCCGGTCCATGGATGTTCGGTCCATACGATTTGTCACGACCTTTGGACCCGCTTGTGGGAGTAGGTAGGGCCCTGCATGCCATGCGTAGTTGGATGATCAATCTTACATTTAGTACTTCAACATAGTGATTTCGTGGTAAGGATTCACTCGTGTCACATCAAGTAAATCTTATTGATTTACTGTCTAAATCTTATTGATTTAATGTCATGTTTTCTTTCTTTTCCTGCAATTTTATGATGCAGGTTTTGCCATGTGACATTCATCATAGAATAAACCGTTTGGTTTGCTCTACGATGGCTATTTTTGTAGGTTTCACTTCTTATGTCATGTCAGTAACGAAGGCACTGTCCATCACTTATATTACTGGAAAAAATTGGATCACCGTTGTCTGAGTACTAGCTGAATCCCTATGATGAACTGCAGTTTGGTTTAACAAAAACACCACAATTAGTCCTTCTCGCGTTTAAAAGAAATGAAGAAAAAAACTGGATCACGGTCACGGATCCTAGTCAAATTAGAAATATGATCATAGAAGACCAGACACGATCGCTTGTTGTCTCGCCGCGATCGAGCACCGTGATTGCTCTGCTTGGCAGCAGCGGCGGCTTCGATCCCGATCCAGGTGAGGATTGGGCACCCACCGCCTGGGCCGATCACCGATCTACCGGAGGATCGGGCATCGACACCGGCACCAGCTCTACAAGGAGCACCATCTCCGGCGGCAGCGGCAACCCGGCACTGCACCAACACTTGCACTTGCATTTGGTCCGGCCCGTGCGGTTGCACCGGCTTCTGGGCGGGCTGCAGTTCACACTTCATATACCAAAGTCCTTACACAAACCGACATGTCCACCTTCTTGGTAAGCATTGGCCGCCCAAGTGCTTCGTTCTTTTTTCTTTCCATGTTGTTTCACATGTTTCACTGTGTTGATCTAACTGTTTGGGTATGTCTTCTTGTTTGCAAACAGAGAATTCCTAGAGCAACGAGGGAGTCGTTCAACTATCCGGGCTACCGCGGCCAAGTTTCTCTTACCATGCGCAGCCTTGGTGTGAATGAAACTGCTCAATATACCGTAAGTACAAAGGATGGTCGCATGATGATTGATGCTAAATGATGGTCAAGGTTCAAATCTAAATCATATCTTCTTGTAGAGGGATGATGTCAAAATCGAACTTTCTCGGCAAGGAGAGCTGGTCCAAATCAACTTTGAAATTCTTCAAGAGTGACGCACGAATCGCCGAACTGATCTATCCTCCAAGAGATTTTGATGTAATAATCTGCATGGTGAAACAAGTGTCCTATGTGTATAAGTAGTACAAAAGTATTATTTATCACATGGTATATTGTTGATAGAATTGCAACTCGATTGCTTGGTTAGGAACCTGCTGCTCGATTTCATTCCAACAGCTTGCCGTGCTTTATTCAATTTTGTGTATTCGCATGACAAGATCTAAAACCAGCGTAGCATCGATAAACGCAATATGAAAAGCGCTGAGGTAGAACACATGGGCCCCCAAACATGCAGGGTCGGCCTGCGGCCCAAAGTCCAGAACCGTGAGCCTATCTGAGTATTATATTCTCAGCTGAACCCCCATAAAAAAGCTGAACCCCCATAATGCCCGTGCGTTGCAGAGGGAGTATATTTCTCGGCAAGGTGAGCCTGTGATATAAAAGATTTATACATTTCTTTACAGAGGGAGTATCTCTCTATCAAAAAATATATTTATGTGTAACTAGTTACTCCTGTCTTTCTACTTCCTTTCGCTGATATGTGGGGCAACCGGCAACGGGGTCCACAAGCCATATGCATAAATTAGAGTGCACAACTTCATGGTAGACACACCCCGGTCGTAGCGCCGCAGTAATGCCCAATGATCCGTCAAATCACAACCCCCGCCCCTTTCCAGCTTTAGCAGTAAGCTGGACGGACGAAGCGACAATATTTCACTAGGCCTGAATCCCCTTCTCCCTTGTCTGCTTCTTCAGAGAAAGCCCCCGCTCGGCGATTGCATAGGGTTTTCTCATGGAGAACCAGGTACGAATTCTTCATCCATCCCGCCGCAGGTAATCCTAGGATGGCAGCCGCCGCCGTTGATGCATTTTTCTTCGTACTGAATCTAGTGTGTTTCAGTTGCAGTGCCCAAAGTGCGAGTACCCTACAGATTTCTGCGCCCTCGGCGAGACGCCACACTTGTTCCTTCTCATCCTACCACAGCATTTTGAAACGCGCACAGTATGTTCCTAGAATCCTCTTCTCTATCCGGGAGGGTGGGGTTTTTTTGAACATGCTGTGTTGTCATATTATTTTTCCTACAGTGTATTATTTGCTCTGCCAGAACACATGTACTCAAGATGCTCGGCCTTGCCATAACTGAATACACTAGTTTAATGGTCACAGTGAAGACAAGCCATGGATATTACTTCCGAGTTGGGTTCATGAACCAAGAAGATCGTTGCTTTTTTATGGTCGAACTTGGATAAACTTTCTCAAGTGTTACGGACTTAAAGTTGGTGCACGAATGTTGATGGAAATAGCAGAACCTGCTCTCATCTTCACTGCGATCTTCCACCCCGACGTCGTTCCAATTGTTCATCCATGTTAGTTTTGTATCTGGTTCTTGCTTGTTGCCTCGATTACTTCTTAATCCACCTATTCTGTCTAACTAATCACAATTTAACTTGAGAAGTAGCAACGAATCTCTCACGAAGATGCTAATTCTAACTAATATTTTCTTATAATTGGTGGCACGTGTAGGTTTTTTCAGAGTTAAGCAGTCTGCTCGTTAGTTACTCTGTAATAACTCGGCTGTTACTAATGGCACTAAAGTAGACTGGATGGACATCCACAAGTTCCTACAATTTATTGATCGTCCTGAGGTCCTTGTGGGGAATTTCAGTGGTGGAAGGCCACGTGGGATATGTGTGCCACTGCTGCACTCGTTGAACAGGTCCAACTCTGTCGAGAAACTTATGGTACGAGCTGTTTTCTGTTATATATGTTGTTCATAAACTATTGCTTATACACAATTTTACAGCTGTGGTCTTCTTGAAACAGGAACTGCCGAGTTCTATTGTTCCTATATAGATGCATGACCATGGTCGTGTCAGACTTGCGCTTGGTCACAACATGATGTTTATGTCAACCTACTCAATCCGCCTTGGAGGTGAAAATATACTTATTCATGTGTGGTCTCAGATAATGAAGGCCCGTCCATGTTGGAGAATAGGACAGAAGATTATGTTCATGCTTTTCCATGGCTCTAAAGCGAATATCCTGTTTATTGACCACGTCGCGAGATGAAGCCGCTTTCAGAAGGTTGTGGATGCGCGGGGTGGCGCCTGGGCCTTGGCGGCCTCACCCTTGGTTAACTGTAGGCAAAGTAGCACTGTTCGAGGCGTGATTTGTACGGTTGAACCTGTATTTGTACTCATACTGCTTTCAGCTTTGGCTGTTAAGTACCCCTGCTGGTTTCAGTTAAGGTTATTAAGTACTCCTACTGCTTTTACAGTCTGTCGTGTTTCTTCAGTCCTGTCTTCCTCCAGCCGCTAAAACCAAACCAGCGCCAGCGGGGTCTCCTGCTTCCGCCTCCACGGCTGCGCCTCGGCCAACAAGACGCATCGCCGCCCCCACCGCCTCCTAAATTGTTAACGCCGACGTCCTCGCGGCGCTTTAAATGCGCTCATGCCACAAGGCCGCCCTCTCGCGTTGTCAAGATGGTCAACAAACAACAGGAATCGGCAGAAGTACGTGGAGAGGATGACAGTAGGGGCCACCACGTCAGCATATGGAAAAATAAAATGCTTCCTCCTAGTGTTTTCCTAACATCTGGGACCCACGACATTGTGAGCGTATATAGTCAATAGACAAGAGAACAGCACAACATCGGCTGACACCTGGGACGTAGCTACTCGAGCAGTATTTTTTTTGTTTGGTATTGTTGAGACGGAGGGTATGAATCGGGTCGTGGCCTGTCTAGCCCAGGCTTATATTTTATGTTCACCATGTGACCAGGCCAGCTATTTTTTCTTTGTGAAAATG
This sequence comes from Aegilops bicornis, assembly GCA_021605145.1. NCBI lineage: Eukaryota > Viridiplantae > Streptophyta > Magnoliopsida > Poales > Poaceae > Aegilops > Aegilops bicornis. Next base: position 639,339,952 of record CM038672.1, on the reverse strand, counting down.
AGCCCATTTTATTTTTTCTGAAGAATACCCAATCCAGGCCTACTTATTTTTCTACGCCCTGATGGGCTGCAACTCTTTCAAGACGCATGCAAATCTTGAAAGTAATATGAAATGGGTTGTGAATATAAAAACAGATGACAAAGTGGCAATTACTTTATAATTTCTGATTTTTTTTTCACATTTTCAGATTTCTATTTCACTGGGCATTAACATAATTCAAATATATCTTCAAAGTACTTTAAATCTGGCTCGACATTTCGGTATTAAAAATAGTTTGGAACCCACAGAATATGCGAAATTAGCCCTGGCCAACCAAAAACGATCGCAATAAATTGCATAAGAAGTTGCCATGAGCTATATATAAATTATTAAAAAAGATGGAGTGGTCTGACTTGTGGGCCTGTTTAGTTGACACGTATGCAAGAATTTTTTAGTTATTATATACTACTTCAACAAACGATTCTAGCAGACGTAACCGTTAGATGTCAATCCAACGGCCGTCGTGTTTCTTCAATCTCTGATCTACTTGCTCCAGCCGCCAAAGCAGCGCCGGCGGGACCGCCTGCTCCCGCCTCCCGTGGCCGGTTGTGCTGCCGCACAGGTCTCAGCGCCCCCTACTACTCCCACCGCTGGCCAGGGCATCCCTCTACTCACCCACACCCCTGTTATTCTGCGGCGACGGCAGCCTCACACCCCATCTAGCTCCAGTGACCGTACAATGTCCATCCAACGGCCGTAGTGCTTCTTCAACCTCTGGTCTTCTTGCTCCAGCCGCCCAAACCAGCGCCGGTCGTGCCTCGTGCTCCTGCCTCCCGTGGTCGGCTGCGATGCGGCGGAGGCCTCACCGCCCCTACTACTCCCACCGCTGGCCAGGCCATCCCTCTACTCACCCACACCCCTATTATTCTGCTGGGCGACGGCAGCCTCACACCGCAGCGAGCAGGTGAACCCTCATACTCCTCTCTGGCGTGTGCATCCACCGTCGCGTCTTCCCGGCTTCGAAGTCGTCCCCTTCCTAGGCTCGCTGCCGTCCACCGCCCTGGTGCTCTCGGCGCGGCGTGGTCAAGGTGGTCAAGGAATGGCTTCCATCGGACGTGGACTGTACGTGGAGAGGCTGACAGCTGGGTCCACGGGCGCATCAAGGAAGTGCCTCCTTATTACGCCAAGAAAATAATTATTCCTCCACTGACGGCCGGGACCCACCGGACGGGCCACCGTATTTTGGCGAAAAAACGCTTTCCCGCTCCGCTGGGACCCACCAGCTACATCTTCGCACGCAAGGAAGTGCGTCCGGGCAAAAACCAAAACGATTCGCTTCACCGACCGCTGGAGCCACCGGCTACATCTTCGCAGTAAGGAAGTGCTGGCGGTCCGGGACCCACCTGGCCGAAGCGTGCGTGGCGTTGTCATTCTGGTCATGTGACGCAGTATGCGTACATACTGCTGCCGTTGTAGAGGCGCGCACGTGTCGTAGTAGAGGCGCCCATGTAGCATGTAAGCGTACGTACAGCGGCCAGGGTGCAAGAACGAAAATACGGGGTCTCGAACGCCTACTCACGCATACGTACGGCGAGGGCTCGTGTACATGGCTGGTTCGGAACGGAGAAACAGCGTCATCATCATGTTCATGGGGAGCCAAACCGGCTGGGTCGGAACGGAATGCGTGGTCGTGTTCATCGGGAGGGCTTGGACGGAACAGGCGATGGAAACGAGGCCTGGCGTACCACACAACAGAGGAAACGGACCTCCTACGTTCGTAACGGGGTCCTGTTGAACGGGAGGGGTGTGGCGTACCACAAAACGGAGGAACCGGACCTCCTACGGTCGAAACGGGGGTCCTGTTGATCGGGAGGGGTGTGGCGTACCGCAAAACGGAGGAACCGGACCTCCTAAGGTCGTAAAGGGGGTCCTGATGATCGGGAGGGTGTGGCGACCGCAAAAGCGGATTTAAACTGACCTCCTACGGTCGAAATGGGGGTCCTGTTCATCAGGAGGGGTGTGGCGTACCACAAAACAGGACTCCACGGGATACTGTTCATCTCCACCGTCGACCTCCTCCAGCCTCCACGGGCTACCGTCGATGTCCTCCAGCCTCCACGGGCTCCTGTTTATCCAGCCTCCACCGCGCACTAGTCCACCGGCTACTGTTCAACCACCCCTCCACGGGCACCCCTCCATCGTCCACTGTTCATCCAGCCCTCCACACCACGGGGTCCTGTTCAACCACCCCTCCACGGCCACTCCTCCACCGTCTACTGTTCATCCAACCCTCCACACCACGGGGTCCTGTTCATCCAGAGGCAACACCACCGCTCACTGTTCATCCACCACCCCCCCGGCAACGCTCACAGTTCATCCAATCAATCGGCTTCAGTTAGCAGTAGCGAAAGAATCGCTCCATCGGGTTCAGTTAACAGCCATCGATCGACCGCCGGGTTCGAAGAACGCGTAGCTCGCGGTGCTGTCGCTCGGGTTCAGTTAGAGCCCAACGCCTCGCTCGGGTTCAGTTAGAGCCAACGCCTCGCACACACACGCGTATGTACGAGAGAAACGCGCATCGCTCGGCCCCCGAGCTCCCACCCTAACTGGCAACTCCCCGAAATTTTCCTCCCACTCGCTTCTACCACGGTTTTTTTCGTCATGGACGGCCAAAAGAATGTCATGCAGCTGCGTCTCCGGCCCACCCAAGACGAAAAGCCCATTTTCTGTCATGATTTTTTGTCATAGAAGTAGGAGCCCACCACATCTATGATGATACCGGGTTTTTTCACAATTATCGTCATAGAAGTGTGATATATATGACAGAAAAAAATTTCGTTCGGCCCAAAATGTCACGGATGTGTATTTTTTTTAGTGTTAGCGCAATGAACCATGCAATCGGACTATGTGGCTTTAGCACCCTCACTTAGCCATAGGAGTTTTGACAACAAAAATCTAGGCGCAACCCATAGTAAGCATTTAATCCGGACTAGGGTGTTGTAAACACCTGATCAGACTGCGACCATCCATTGCATAGTGCGGAAAAAATTGCAAAAGATTTGTAACCTCCGAACAACTGACTGGCTCACGCCGCATCATGACAGTCAGTTTTCGGCTTTCTCTACTGAGGTGCTCATATGGATAAACCAGGACACAATCGCAGTAGTTCTCCCTTTACTACCCTAGCCGATAGAGCGGAACGTAAGGTAGTAAGCACAAGAGCCAGGCAACCCAACTATTAACATAAGATATGATTCGGAGCCCATGCATATAATGCTAAAATTCGGGTTGCCGAACTGTACTGTAGAAGTGTTCAGACTTTGTTGCCACAGTGCGGAACATAGTGAAGCCCTTGGCCAATTAAATAATACCAAAGTGTACGTGTGCAATCGAAAAGAGTAACGAAATAAAATAAAATTGTAAGCTAGTGCCACATAAGTTGGGCCGCAAACATTTCTCGTTATAATTTGATTGATATGTTAACGCGTATTTATATAAATAGTGTGATAACCAAACTGGCTATTTAACATGCCAAGATCACGAGGGAGCTGCGCGCGGGTCCTGAAAACAGGTAGGACGATCGTCGAAACATCTGGAGATTTCCCCACACGTCTGTGCTGCCTACCACCTTGGTGTATCCGTCTTTCGAAAGGACCGACAATGAGGCCGCCGCTAGGGGCCTGCGGAGAAGAAACCTGAAATGGATGAAAAGAAAAGTGAAAGTATGTGTGTCCGGAGAAGGGCGAGCCGTATTGTGGACCACCATCTGGTTATGCCTCCGTCTCTGCCCATGGTATTTTCAGTGCGTAGTTATGTACGCGCGGTACGTATGCCGCCACTTGGTCAGGATTGAGACGGAGGTCGAATTGCTAGTCTAGCTCCTGATGAGCCGGATTGTCATGCTGCGGAGTAGTCCGGACTCGTTTAACTGTATCAGGAGCTTGCCAACTAAATTATAGTTTTGCCTTAAAAGGCCACTCTGTACTTCCGCTGCCAGGGCCGCGGTGTGCTCCTCAGTACGGAGGGAGCACTCCGTGTTTCCATCGACTGTTATGACGCCGCATGGTCCGGGCATCTTGAGCTTGAGATAAGCATAGTGCGGCACCGCATTGAATCGAGCGAATGCAGTTCGTCCGAGCAGTGCGTGATAGCCACTGCGGAGGGACGATATCGAAGATCAACTCTTCGCTTCTGAAGTTGTCTGGAGATCCGAAGACGACCTCCAATGTGATTGATCCCGTGCACCCGGCCTCTACACCTGGTATGACTCCTTTAAAGGTAGTTTTGGTGGGCTTGATCCTTGATGGATCGATGCCCATTTTGCACACTGTATCCTGATAGAGCAGGTTGAGGCTGCTGCCACCGTCCATGAGGATTCGCGTCTGGTGGAATCCATCAATTATTGGGTCGAGGACCAGTGCGGCTGAACCGCCATGGCGGATACTGGTCGGATGATCCCTGCGATCGAAGGTGATCGGGCATGAAGATCATGGATTAAATTTTGGGAAAACTTTGTTTTTGCCACTCTAGTTTTTGCCCACTTTGCTTATGCCACTCTAGAATTTGACATTTCACTTTTGCCACTCTTAGCTTTTGACAATATATCACTTTTGCCCTTCCGTGGCAAAAACAAAATTTTCCAAGTGGCAATTGTGATACATGTCAAATGCTAAGAGTGGCAAAAGTGAAATGAAAATTATCGCTTTTTGCCACGGAATGGCATTTGTGATGTATTATCAAAAGCTAACAGTGGCAAAAGTGAGATGTCAAATTCTAGAGTGGCATAAGCAAAGTTGGCAAAAACAAAGTTTTCCCTTAAATTTTGGGGCGACTCGCTCTATCGCATAGATGTCCCTGAGCGCGCGCTTGCGCTCCCTCTTGGGGATGTGGGTAGCGTATATCATGTTCACCATTTTGACCTGAGGGGGAAATTTCTTCTGTCCCCCTGTGTTTGGTGGACGGGTCTCCTCATCATCGTCCTTGCTTTGCGACCCCTTCTTGTTCTCGTCATTTATCTTGCCGGCCTATTTAAAAACCCAGCAACTTCTGTTGGTGTGATTGGCTGGTTTATCAGGGGTGCCTTGTATCTGGCATGGGTGATCGAGTATGTAGTCCAAGCTAGATGAGCCCGAATTGTTCCTTTTGAACGGCTTCTTCCGCTGGCCGGACATGGAGCCACTGAATCCGGCGTTGACCGTCGTGTCATTGGTATTACCATCGCTACTGACGCTTGTGCTCATAAGGCTTGGGGTTTACGCCGCTATTTCTGGCTGTCGTAGTGCCGGGTTTGCTTGCATTGTTATTGCTATGGGATAGCCAGCTATCTTCGCCCGCGCAAAAGCGGGTCTAAGTGCCGTAAGGGCTGTCATGGACTTTGGCTTTTCTTGGCCGAGTTGTCGGGAGAGCCATTCATTCCGGATGCTATGTTTAAAGGCCGCTGGGGCTTCGGCATCCGGACAGTCGATGACCTGGTTATTTTTGGTTAAGAACCTAGTCCAAAATTTCCTAGCTGACTCTCCGGGCTGTTGAATTATGTGACTTAAGTCGCTTCTGTGATCCCGGAGGTCGAACATATGTACCTTGGAAGTTGTCAAGGAAGGCTTCTTCCAAGTCCTCCCAGCTGCCAATGGAGTTCTCGGGCAGACTATTCAACCAGTGTCGAGCTGGTCCTTTGAGTTTTAGTGGGAGGTATTTGATGGCATGAAGGTCATCACTGCGGGCCATATGAATATGGAGAAGAAAATCCTCGATCCATATCACGAGGTTTGTTGTCCCATCATTTGATTCGATGCTTACGGGTTTAAACCCTTCTGGGAATTCATGCTCCATTACCTCGTCAATGAAGCAAAGGGGGTGTGCGGCGCCTCTATATCGGGCCATGTCGCGATGTAGCTCGGATGGAGTCCGTCTGCGGTTCTCGGCCCGGGTGTGATTATGATTGTTGTGTCCGGCTAGGTAGTCGTTGTCGCGTGTCGGAGCACGCCCCCGCAATCCATAGATCAATCTGTTCTGACCTGCTCGACTGTCCAAGTCCTACCGCGGTTCATATATATGTCCCCAAGCTGTTTTATCTCTGCCTTTACGGTGAGGTAGGGCAGGCTGGTGTTCAGCTTGAGTTGCCGCTTTGTCCCGGCCACGTGGTGGTCGGTCAGCTGCATTGCACGATGATAGTATGGGCTCCAGCGCCTCGTCATCAACTGAGGTAGCAATTTGCGCTTCGGGTAACTTTTGGCTGGGCGCTTGAGGCCGTATTCCTCGGCTGCCAAGACATCAGTCCATCTATCGTTGAGTAGATCTTGATCAGCTTGAAGCTGTTGCTGCTTCTTTTTCAGGCTCCTTGCAGTGGCTATTAGCCGGTGCTTGAAGCGCTCCTGCTCGAGAGGTTCCTCAGGCACAATAAAATCCTCGTTGCTGAGGATCACCTCATCCTCGGAGATTGCTGTCCTCCGAGTCATTGTTTATGGCCTGTTCATCAGGGCTAACTTGCCCGTCTTCTCGTTCGCCCTGTTCGGAAGTTGGTTCAACGGGGTCTTCATTGTCTTCGGCATCGTCTGGAGTATTGTTTTCTCCTGTGCCGATATTGCTGTCTTTTCCACGGCATGACTTGGAGTGGCGCCACTGACGTCGACACTTTCGTTGTATCTCAGGAGGTTTATCCTCGACTGGGTCTTCCTTGTCTTCACCGCTATTCTCTTTGGGTGTGTCCACCATGTATACGTCATATGAGGAAGTGGTCGTCCAACGTCCGGTAAACGGCGGGTTTTGGGCCTCCTATTCTCGGGCATTGTCGTCCATACCGTCGATGTCTTCAGAGGCATAATCGAGCATGTCGGTTAAGTCCTTGACAGTGGCTATGAAGTGGGAGGTGGTAGGGAAGCGAAGTTCCACGTCCTCAACCCCTAGTTGGAACCGGATATAATTCGGATGCAAGTCTCCTGCTAAGGAGAGGGGTTTAAATGAGTTCAGCACATTGCCCAAAGGTGAGTGCCGGAAGATGTCCGCGGAGCTGAATTCGACGATCGACGCCTGATCAAGCTCGACGTACGCGGACGCACGTGGTTCGGAACCTGTGGCCGGAGACGAGTCTGAGGTTCTGGCGGCACAGATACCGATTGAGGTTGGGTCCGTGTGCGGCTCCAACGCCGTTGAATCAGCGGTTTCCGTGGCGGAGTTCATGTCGGAGTAAATGACCACGGTAGCCTAGCCGGCTCCCCATGGGACTTCTGAAAAAATTACAAGCCAATCAAGCCGTCCAACATCCAAGACGCAGGGCCGCCACCTCGCCGGGCGGCCCTCAGCCGGCTGTCGAGGCTGCCCGCCCCCAAAGCGCATGTGAAGAGGTCCGCAAGAGGGCCGGCTTCCAAGGAGCCGGCTACCAGAGGGATGACTCTACGGAGCCGACCACGAGAAGGCCGACTCCATGAAGCCGACCCCCCAGCAAGCGACCAAGGCCGCACCATCAGAATCTGCACCCACATAACGGTAATGAGACGGGGCGTGGCTACAGTGGAGCCTGCCACTCCCGTATACCGGAGCACACCTGGCCACAGTGCGCCGTACGGGGCGGCCATCACCCGTCCGACGCGGCACTATTACCATGTTGACCATGACGTCACCCACAACAGGCTGTCAGTACGACCCGCAGACGGCGGGGCCCTCCGGTCAGAGAGATGCCCGAAGCCGGCTTGGCCTCCCCCAGTCGGCCTAAGATATGGCCGGCTTCCCATAGCTGGTTTGTTCCCTCCCTCGAAGGAAGCGCCTCATTAAGGAGACAAGACGAGGTGAGGCTACAGTGATCGCCGCCAAGGCGGCGTAATCAGAGCCATGCTTACCCGACAAAGCCCTCGTCATCAAGATTGAGGCAACCGTAACCAGCCCCGACAAGGGCCTCAAGAAGGGGCTAGCCTGCCGACCAAGAAGCCGGTAATGGGCGGGACCCACCAGTCGGCGGGCTCAGCCGCCGGGCGGTGAAGCCGGGCGACATAGACATCGACGGGTTAGGGCCCGCGCCCAGCCGGATTACCATTGTACCCCTGGGGGGTAGGCCTACATAAACCCCCCAGGGCACCCATGCAAAGGGGGATCTCTTAGAGTTTTAGACACCACATAGAGGGAAGAGGAGAGCTAGCCGTGCCCTTCTTCTTCCTCTCACCGAACAGCTCAAAGCCTCTTGTAGCCGTCTGTTCATATAGTGATCATGCGGAGACCCCGCAGAGCAGCAGTAGGGGTGTTATCTCCACGGAGAGCCCCGGTTCGGGTAAGATCCACGGCGTGCATGTCTTCGCCTCATCCCGTTTCCAGGCACCGGTGATGTCTTATTGGATCCCACAATGATAAGCCACCTGTTGGCATATGTCGCACCTACCACCCGACAGTTCAGCTTCCTGTCCTCGGACAGCGCAATCTGCTCCGGGTCTAGAGCCGGAGCACTTACAGGTGCTATCTCCTGGGTATGATCCGATGACAGATTTAGATCATGCTCATCGCGGTGGCAGGGAGCGGCTGTTGTGGGCTCGAATCCGTCGAAGATCAAGTCTCCGCGGATATGTACCTTGGAAGTTATCACGGAAGGCGTCTTCCAGGTCCTCCCAGCTGCCAAAGGAGCTTTCGGGCATATGCCGCACCAACCATCCAACATTTGGCGCCTACCGTGGGGCCAGGTGCACCGTCGTCCGGAGATCTGTTCTGGACGGGAACCCTCTTCCTCCCCCGCGAGCGTAGCCAGCCCGGCACGCCCGATGGCGCTTGCGCCGACGCGCTGCAAAGCATCATTGACGCTTGCAAGCGAGCTGCCTCACGACCTTCTTGGCGAGGCTCAGATCTCCGACGAGCCCGCCTCCGACGCGGGCACAGGCTGCCCCTAGAGCCACCTCGTCAGCCTCCTTGACCAACTCCACGTCTCCAGGGAGCTTGCTGTGGATTTGGAGTCGATCGGCTCCACCGACCCGATGCTTGTCGACTCCGACACGGCATCACTCGACGCATTCCCCACCAACATCATGATCTTCGACGACCCGCTCCCCCAAGCCGACAGCTGTGGAAGTGCCATCACCGAGGTGCTGGTCATCAGTCATGGCGGGCCCTCTGGCGAGAACGCCCACGACGCCCTGCAAGCGGCGCCGCACGACCTGTCCGCCCCTCTCCCGGCCTACGCCGACGCCGAGACACTAGAGGCGCGCCGCCTACCGCCCACGCGAGGGGCCAGAGGATAGCTACCATGAGACGCCTCACCGAGGCTCACTCGCGCTGAAGTCGACCGTTGCCTTTTTGGCACGCCGCCTCCCGACGGGTCAGGCCGAATCGCCGTCGTTAAGAAACGCATGGCGCGATCATCGCCGACATGCTGGGGTGGACCGCCCAGTCTACGCCACGCCCTCGAGAACCTCCTACGCCGCCCAGCGGCAGAGAAGAGCTGAACGGACTAGGGCCCGACGAGCTCCCCTATATGGCTAGGCGCATCCAGCAACTGATTGGTGCGGCCGCAGAGCGGCATGAAGACGGCGCCCGCGCCGAGAGCACGACGCGACGTCACGCACGACGACTGCGGGCAACACCCGCGCACGACGAGAAAAGGAGCTGGCTGCCAGCCGCAGCCGTTCCCGGATTTCAATCGAGCGCGACGCAGAAGGCCTCCCTCGAGCCGTGGAGCTGTGAGGCAACCCACCCCTCCTCCCACTCGCGGGGAAAGATATCCCACCCCGCCGCCTGTCACGCATCCGACTCTCAGCGGCCGACTAGGCCGCCACGAAGGAGTCGGCGAAAACGACGCCCGCCACCGGATCGACCGCCTAGCGTGATCCCTGGCATTGGAAGAAGAAAACGATGTTGGTCCGCCTTGCTTCGGCCCCCGCATCCGCGACGAGCCCTTCTGAGGGAGTTCTGGATTAGGGGGTGTCCGGATAGCCGGACTATGACCTTTGGCCGGACTCCTGGACTATGAAGATACAAGATTGAAGACTTCGTCCCGTGTTCGGATGGGACTTTCCTTGGCGTGGAAGGCAAGCTTGGCGATACGGATATGTAGATCTCCTACCATTGTAACCGACTCAGGTAACCCTAACCCTCTTCGTGCCTATATAAACCGGAGGGTTCTAGTCCCAGAGATCTAACAACAATCATACCATAGGCTAGCTTCTAGGGTTTAGCCTCTCTGATCTCGTGGTAGATCTACTCTTGTACTACACATATCATCAATATTAATCAAGCAGGAGTAGGGTTTTACATCCATCGAGAGGGCCCGAACCTGGGTAAAAACATCATGTCCCTTGTCTCCTGTTACCATCCGCCTAGACGCACAGTTCGGGACCCCCTACCCGAGATCCGCTGGTTTTGACACCGACATTGGTGCTTTCATTGAGGGTTGCTCTGTGTCGTCATCTTTAGGCCCGATGGCTACTCCGATAATCAACAACGATGCGCTCCAGGGTTAGACTTTTCTCCCCGGACAGATCTTCGTATTCGGCGGCTCTGCACTGCGGGCTAAATCGCTTGGCCATCTGGAGCAGATTGAAAGCTACGCCCCTGGCCACAAGGTCAGATTTGGAAGTTTGAACTACACGGCTGACGTTCACGGAGACTTGATCTTCGACGGGTTCGAGCCACAGCCAAGCGCGCCGCATTGTCACGAGGGGCATGATCTAGCTCGCCGCCCGAACAGGTGTCCCTGAGGTCGCGATGTTGTCCGCTCCGACCTTTAGCTCGGAGCTGACTGCGCCGATCGAGGACGGGAGGCTGGACACCGCCTCGGGGGTTGCGATCTCTACGGCGATTGAGCCGTACACCTACCCTGTCCTTTTGCGGAGCTCGTGACTCCAAGGTGCGGGACTCCTCTCCGGACTCCGAGCATTCCGCTCCCCCGCCAATCGAATCCGATTGGGCGCCGATCATGGAATTCATCGCCATGACATCTTTCAGCACTCGCCTGTAGGCGACATCCTGAATTCACTAAAGTCTCTCTCTTTATCGGAGAGCCCCGGCCGGATTATGGTCGAAGGTTGGGATGCGGATTTAAGAAATTCAAAGACCACCCACCACCTACTTCGTAGCCACGGTCCGATGATTTAACCGACATGCTCGACTTCGACTCAAGACATCGACGGTATGGACGATTTATGCAGAGATTTACCAAGAACCAGCGCCCATTGTGGCACTGGAAGGCCACCTCGTCATATGACATATACATGGTGGACATCCCAAAAGATGGGAATGGCGATGGAACAGCGGAGGATGACCCCTCCAAGAAACAGCAAAAATGGTGATTCCGGCACGGGAGACAATAACACCTCGGACAATGCCGAAGACAACCCCCTCCAGCAGGATTCAGCGCAGGAGGATGGAGAAGCCAGCCCTCGTGAGAGATCGGCAGAAAGAGAGGTAGAGGACGATAATTACATGCCTCCCTCCAAAGATGAGGCAAGCCTCGACAACGACGAATTCGTCGTGCCCGAGGATCCTGTCGAACAAGAGCGTTTCAAACGCAGGCTTATGGCCACGGCAAGCAGCCTCGAGAAAAAGCAGCATCAGCTTAGAGCTGACCAAGACTTGCTAGCTGACAGATGGATCAAGTCCTTGCGTCAAGAGTATGAACTCGAGCTCCCTCCAAGAGCTACCTAAAACGCAGTTGCTACCCCAATTAGAGGAGGAAGCACCCAAACCTACATCACCAGCCGCAGATGATACGGGTTGACCGCCACCTTGTGGCCGCGACAAAAGAGGCCTCTCGGCCCTCAACTCAAGCCGCACCCCGGCGCCGCTCAAAAAATACCAAGGCGCGGGGAAATGCGCCAGGCCTGCGAGATATATTGGAGGACAAGGCAAGGCAAACAAGGTCGATCTACGGATCTCGTGGGCGCCCCACGGCACGTGACGATAACCGTCAAGCTGGATATGGCAACTCCGGCCAGGCTGAACACAGTAGACAAAGCTCATTTGAGCTGCCTCGTGATATAGCCCAATACAGAGGCGCCGCACACCCGCTATGCTTCATAGATGAAGTGATGGATCATCAAATCCCTGAGGGTTTCAAACCCGTAAACATTTAATCATACGATGGCACAACAGATCCTGCAGTTTGGATCGAGGACTGTCTCCTTCACATCCACATGGCCTTGGTGATGATCTACACGCCATCAAATACCTCCCACTCAAGCTTAAAGGACCAGCGGCATTGGCTTAACAGCTTGCCAGCAGAGTCAATTGGTTGTTGGGAAGACCTGGAAGCCGCATTCCTCGACAATTTCCAGGGCACATATGTGCGACCACCAGACGCCGATGACCTAAGCCACATAATTCAGCAGCCAGAGGAATCGGCCAGACAATTCTGGACACGGTTCCTAACCAAGAAAAATCAAATCTTCGACTGTCCGGATGCAGAGGCCCTTGCAGCCTTCAAACACAACATCCGCGACGAGTGGCTTGCCCGACACCTAGGACAGGAAAAGCCGAAATCCATGGCAGCCCACACAACACTCATGACCCGCTTATGCTGGAGAGCACAGCTGGCTAGCTCGTAGTAACAACATGACCAAGAGCCTGTAATTCGGATACCAAGGGCAGCAATGGCAGGTGTCGCCGCAACAAGCACAAGCGCCGCATTAACGGCGATAATGCCGAGGATACGGCAGTCAATGCCGGATTCGTAGGCTCTAAACCCGTCAGCGAAAAAGCCATTTAAAATAAATACTCGGCCCGGCCCAATTTGGACCGAATACTGATCGCTTCGTGCGGATACACGGCACTTCGAAAATCAGCCAACCACACCAACAGGGATTGTTGGGTGTTCAAGCAGGCAGGCAAGTTAAATCCCGAAAATAATGACAAGGGGCTGCATAGCGATGACGAGAAGGAGCCCCAACCGCCGAACAATAGAGGACAGAAGGGCTTCCACCCACAAGAGGACGGTGAACATGATATACGCAACCCACATACCAATAAGGAGCGAAGCGGGCGTGCACTAAGGGCGTATATGCGATGGAGCCAGTTGCCTAAAGTTCAACCCGTGTGGTCTTCCTGCCCGATCACTTTTGATCGAAGGACCACCCCACTAGCATCCGCCATGGCGGATTCGCCGCATTGGTTCTAGACCCAATCATTGATTTAATTTCACCTCACTAGAGTCCTAATGGACGGCGGCAGCAGCCTGAACTCGCTTTATCAGATACAAGGCACAAAATGGGCATAGACCCATCAAGGATTAAACCCAAGAAGACGACCTTTAAAGGCGTCATACTGTGTGTAGAGGCCAATCAGACAGGCTCGCCAGTTACACTCAAGTGGTCTTCGGATCCCGGATAACTTCCGGGCGGAGTTAATCTTCGACGTAGTCCCGTTCCGCAGCGGTTATCACGCATCGCCGGACGAACCGTGACGGTAAAGTTCAATGCGGTGCCGCGACCACGATATATCAAGCTCAAGATGCCAGGTCCTCGAGGAGTCATTACGGTCAATGGAAACACCGAACGCTCTCTGCGGACGGAGGAGCATACGGCGGCCCTCGCGGCGAAAGTACAAAGCAGCCTCTTAAGGCAATTCTCAAGTCCGGCTATTAAATGTCCGGACACCGTCAAGCGCGCCCGGAGTAACCTACAACAAGACCGCCTTGGCATCGTTCCGAGCATGCATGCATAGTAATACGGCCCAAACCCCGCCCTCGCGAAATTGCGAAACCAGATTACTACATATACATAATTACACTGGAAATACCATGGGCATAGGGGAGGGGCACAACCACGGCATGCCCGTAATGCGGCTCAACCGCACTGTGGGCCCCATTGTGTCATTCTTTTCTTTTCTTCTTTCTTTTTTACTTTCAGGACTCCGTTCTCACGAAGCCCTGTCCGGAAGTAAAATCGCCGAACACACGATGCAACAGCCAGGGAAGCAGAAAGCTACTTCGAGTGTCCAGGTGGTCTCTATTACTAGAACTATACCTGTTTTACATACCATCCCGCAGCTTACCCCTGGAGGGGGACATGTTAAAAATTCCCGTCCCTTGCTTATCGCACTATTTGTATCGTTCTGCTCTTACTACAGCCCTTTTGAATAAACAATACATAGCTTCTGCCTATTATTGAATTCCTTTTTTCTATATGTATATATATATATATATATGTGTGTGTGTGTGTGTTCAGTTATGACATTGTGCAACCGTACACTTTGATACGGGCAATACACCAGGGGCTTAATTACCCCACAATATGGTGCGATAAGTCCGAACACTTTCACAAGTGCGTCACCCCGAACTTATAGCATTATATGCATCGGCTCCGAATCATGTCCTGGGTAAATAGTTGGGTTTGCCCGGCTCCCATGTTTTGGTACCTTATGTTCCGTTATATCGGCTAAGGTAGCGCTGGGAGAACCACCGCGATTGTGCCCTGCTGAGCTGGGTTAAGCACCTCGCTGGAGAAAGCTAAAACTGACCGTCATGATAGGGCGAGAGCCGTCGCTGTTCGAGAGGTTTTCGAGTCCCTAAAGACTTATGCCGCTTAGAGCGAGGAGTCGGCATTGGCCGGCCTAGGCGTGGATAGCGCCCCGAACTCGGTCTTCCGAATACCAGGGGCTTCGCCGAAATTTCAAATTATAGAATTCTATGGCTAAGTGAGAGTGTTCAAGCATTATAGTCTGGTTGCCTTGTTTGTTGCGTTGAGCGCCTCCTCAAGGACCCAAGAATGGGAACAAGAGCGCTCAAGTTTATCCCGAACACCCCAAAGACTGTGGCACGGGGGCTGAAGTCGACGACTCGCTATCTCTCAAATTTAATACACGGCCGCACAGAAGGTAATATTTTAAATTCAAAAGTGTTGCTTAGTGCATATGAACAAGTTTTTAGCGTAAAGGATAACAAATGTGAGTCTACTAAAAAATTACATCTTTGGAGCATTCACCCGCTATAAGGCGGGCACCCTTCAGGACGCCCTCATAATACATTTCAGGCTTGCGATGCTCCTTGCCCGGTGGTAGTCCGTCCGTCACAAGCTTCTCAGCGTCCGTCTTGCCCCAGTGCACCTTAGCACGGGCAAGGGCCCTACGGGCACCTTCGATGCAGGCGGAGCGCTTGACGACTTCAACCCATGGACAAAGGCCCACCACCGCCTCCTCGGCCTCAAGTAGCTCCTGTGCATGGCTTCCTTAGGCCACATCCGAACTATGAGGCCCTTCATGGCCTGTTCGCCACCTTATGGAGCTCCACTAGCTGCTTCAACTGGTCACTTATAAGCACTGTGTCCGCCTCAGCATTCTGAGACCAGAACACCTTCTCCGTCGAAGCTTCCTCCTCGGCTCGGTAGAATGCGGCAAAGATCGGACACACTCAAGTGGGCAGATCTTCGAATGCTCCTGGAAATCTCCGGATTCGGGTAAGTAACAGATAATTCACTTTCACATGCTTGCTTTGCGTAAAGAATGCCTTACCCGCCGCTACCTTCTTCATCGCCTCAATTTCCTGGAGGGCTTTTTGGGCTTCGGCCTTAGCGGCTTTGGCGCTCTAAAGGGCTGAGGCGAGCTCAGACTCTCGAGTCTTTGAGTCACGCTCCAAACTCTCGTGTTTTTTCACGAGAGGCTGGAGCTCTTGCCGCACCTCCGCCACCTGCGCCTCCTGCTTCTCTCGCTCGGTGCGCTCCGCGGCCGCATTGCTTTCGACCTTGGACACCGCTTACTTCAGGGTCGCCACCTAGTTCGTGGCCCTTGCAATATTCACGTTATTCCTGTCATTTTTTGCAACCACATCTTTTAAATACTCCCATAAGGTATTACTTACCTACCTTGTCCTCGAGCTGCTTTTTGGCAAGGCCGAGCTCGTTCTCGGACCGCCCGAGGCTCTGCTTCAATGCATCAACCTCCGCAGTCAGTGCGGCAGAGGTCAGCAGCGCAGCCTGCATTCGCATAGTGACATACTTATGTTAGACTCCTGCGTATATCTTTTAGATCCTCAGTTCGGCTTTTTCTTTCCGAACACCAAACTGAACGTCAGGGGCTACTGTCTATGCGGTAATATTTTTACATATCTTAAATACATACCTCAAAGCCTGTTAGAAGGTCTGTACGAACTTTAGTCAGCCCGCTCTTGGCGGACTGAATTTTCTGGATCACCACACTCATAACAGTGCGGTGCTTCTCGTCGATGGAAGCGCCGTTAAGCGCCTCCATCAAATTATCCGGTGCCTCCGGTTGGACAGAGGTCACCTGTCATAGTCTTGCCCTTCTTACGAAGGGGTCGTGCGCCGGACTCCGGAACCAATCAAGGTTCTCAGACGGAGTCCGCATGTGGCCAGACTTAAAGCCCTTCGGGGTTTTATCCCCTTTGCGCCCAGAGTCCGGGAGGTCGCCTTGTGGTGCCTCCAGGGCCACCTCCTCCTGGCTGGGCCCCTTTTGGGACTCCACCTCGGTGCCATCCGCGGCGGGAGGAGACGAGGCGGTCGGAAGTGAGGTGCTATTCACATCCGACCGAATCCAGGAGCCATTGCCGGTTGCCGAGCCCGTCCTTGGGCGGGCTGCATGGTTATATTCGGCGTTAGAAGATGTTGGGCGACAAATGGAACACCATGAGTTATTCTGGTGTCCGGACACTTCGATTTCTTCTCTCCCCCCGCTGGGGGAGAGACCTCTTTTTCCTCGGTGGCTACTCCTCTTCGCCGTCGTTGGCGTTGGTGGTATAGTCCGGAGGAAGGGTCCTTCCCTTGTTGGACCCTCCGGCCTCCCAAGTTGGGGCGGCCTTCCTTTTCTCTCCCTTCTGGGAGAGGCCTCTTTTTCCTCCTCCTCATCTTCGCGGGAGGAGTCCGCCTCGGAGTCATCGGACGATGAGTCCGACAACACCTCGCGCCGGGAACTCCTTCGAGTTCCCGCGGCCTTCTTCTTGGCCTTCTTCTCGGCACCTGCAGGTGCCGGAACCAGCAGCCCCGTCTGGCCAATCGGGCGTCCGCTGGTCTTCGCAAGGAGCTGGACGATCAACCTGTCCGGACGTCCTTCGCCGATCTGTCAAAGGTGAGGGAGTTTTAGATCCCGCATAGAGTCAAACTATGAAAAAAGAGTCCCGTAAATGGTAAAATAGCTTACCTCGCTAGCTTGATGCCGCGAGCTGAATCCGCGATCTTCGGTAGCGGATGCGGGAGCCTTGGTGCCCTTGAACAGCACCTTCCAGGCATCTTCGTACGTAGTGTCGAAGAGCCGGTCAAGGTTCGGTGTTGTGCCGGATCAAACTCCCACAAGTTGAAGGCCCGTTGCTGGCATGGGAGGATCCGGCGGATGAGCATAACCTGGACTACGTTGACAAGCTTGAGCTTCTTGTCCACCAGGTTTCTCGACGCAGGTTTGAGTCCGGCCAGCTCCTCGAATAACCCCACGTCAAGCCCGCCTCTTTCCATGAGGTGAGCCGTGTAGGGAAGCCAGATCGGAATTGGGGCCGCTGCCCATTTAGAGTCGCTATGGCTCGGTGATGTAGAACCACCCCGATTGCCACGCCTTTATGGTCTCCACGAACGAGCCCTCGAGCCATAAGAGCGCTATTATCGGCCCACACCATGGCACGTCCGCGACTCCGCCATGTAAGCCGCCCACTACCTTCGGCTTGACATTGAAGGTCTTTAGCCATAAGCCGAAGTGGAGCTGGATGCAGAGGAAGGCCTCGCACACAACGATGAACGCTGAGATGTTGAGGATGAAATTCGAGGCCCGATCGTGGAAATCTAGGCCATAGTAGAACATGAGCCCCCGGACAAATGGGTGAAGTGGAAAACCTAGTCCGCGGAGGAAGTGGGGGAGGAACACCACCCTCTCACGGGGCCTGGGGGTGGGGATGAGCTGCCCCTTGTCGGGGAGCCGATGCGCGATGTCGTCGGACAAGTATCCGGCCTTCGCAGCTTTTTGATGTGCTCCCTCCGTGGCGGAGGAGGCCATCCACTTGCCTCCCGCCCGACATAGTTGGAGAAGGTTGAGGTGGGATGTGCGGACTTGGGCGCTGGAGCTCGAGTGCGCGGAAATGGATGAGCAAAGGAGGAAGAAGGCGTGTGAAAAAGTGGATCCTTATCCCCTTATATGGACGGACGAAGCTATGCGTCCCACCTGCCTGGTAAAACTCGCTTATCTCCCAAGCCGCCATAATCAATGGCGGTTGGGTTACCCACGCCCGCTTTTGATGAGAATCTGGAATAAGGGGACACGATCTTTGCTTTGACAAGACGTGCCAAGGAAACCGCCGCTAAACGCTACCGAGGTGGGGCGGTGAAAACGATTCAATAAAGGCTTGGCCGTGTGGTGTGATGTCACCGCATGAATACGCCGCCAGATTGAGTTTGTGTAAGTAGTATTCTCTCTATGGTGGTATGTGGAACTTATTTTGCGTAGCTGGACACTATCCTTGTGTTCAAAATCTTCTATGAAGAATTCGGAGGAGGAACCCGCCTTGCAATGTGAAAGACAATTTGCGCGCCCGGACTGCGTCATTGAAGCCTAGTTCAGGGAGACTCTTGAGGAGTCCTGGATTAGGGGTGTTCGGATAGCCGGACTATGACCTTTGGCGGACTCTGGACTATGAAGATACAAGATTGAAGACTTTGTCCTGTCCGGATGGGACTTTCCTTGGCGTGGAAGGCAAGGTTGGCGATACGGATATGTAGATCTCCTACCATTGTAACTGACTCAGGTAACCCTAACCCTCTTCGATGCCTATATAAACCGGAGGGTTTTAGTCCAGAGGATCTAACAACAATCATACCATAGGCTAGCTTCTAGGGTTTAGCCTCTCTGATCTCGTGGTAGATCTACTCTTGTACTACCCATATCATCAATATTAATCAAGGAGGAGTAGGGTTTTACCTCCATCGAGAGGGCCCGAACTTGGGTAAAAACATCGTGTCCCATGTCTCATGTTACCATCCGCCTAGACGCACAGTTCAGGACCCCCTACCCAAGATCCGCCGGTTTTGACACCGACACCTTCCCTAAAGGGTTCGCTCCCAAGAGACACGCCCAAGTACAACGGCTCCGTGAAGCCGGAGGATTGGCTAATCGACTACTCCACCGCAGTCAGCATAGCAAACGTCAACAGGCGCGTTGCCGTAAAATATGTGCCCCTCATGCTTCAGGGCACGGCGCGAACCTGGCTCAACAGCCTCAAGTCAGATAGCATCATCAGCTGGCTCGACTTCACCGAAGCCTTCATCCGCAACTTCACCAAAGCACCTGGCGGGCACCCAAGCCCAGACAGCTCTCCTTGTGCGTACAAGGACCCATCGAGTCGACTCGCGACTACCTCACGCGTTGGGCCGAGCTCCGCAATTCCTGCGAGGGGCTGCACGAGGTTCAAGCCATAGAGTACTTCACCGCCGGGTGCCGATAAGGCACCCTCCTCAAGCACAAGCTTCTCTGGGACGAGCCGACTACCCTCGACGAGCTACTAGTCATAGCGGACAAGTACCCCTATGAAGACCGAGCTCCGGGTGGACGCTTCCGGGAAGGTGCTCAACCCAGCTCCCAAAATGCCGGTTGGCGACTCCAGCCGACGTCCATACCAGAACGACAGCAAGCGCAAGGGCCCAATGCCGCCTCCAACCAATCGGCAGGTGGCCACCGTCGAAGACGAACAACCTGAGGGGCGTCCCGCACCCAAGAAGTCGAAGGGCGGCAGGCCGGCTTGGCAGCCGGCTTTCTCCTACAAGCAAGCCCTCGACGCCCCTTGCAAGTTCCACAGCGGCGCAAAGCTGTCCAACCATACGACCCGGAAAGGCCACTGGCTCACCCGAATCACCAAAGAAGAGCTGGTGCCGCCTCCTCCAGCTGGACAGCCGCCTCCGGCTCCTCAACAGCCGGCCGCTCGACCAGCAGTCGGGACCATCCAAGACGAGTTCCCCAACGAGCATGCCTCCCTCGTCCGCCTCTTTATAAGCTGCAAGATGAGGACCGGTTGGCGCCGACAAAGACCAAGAAGTCAACGCGAGTCGCCTCAACAACCCCCGAGTACATGCATCGGTCGAAAGGCCTATCAGCTGAGCCGGGCCGACCACCCGTGAGGTGATGTCGCCCCGGTCTTATGCATTGGTTCTCGAGGCAACCCTAGCAATGAACAGGCTTGTTGTTCGATTCTCCCGCTGCATCGATAGACGGCGGGAGCAGCATCACCATCCTGTATCGCGACACCATGGAGAAGCTGAACATCAAAACCAAGCACCTCATGCCGAGCTGGACCGTGTTCCATGGCATTTTACCCGGCCTATCCTGTTCACCAATCGGCAAGATCAAGATAGATGTTCTCTTTGGAGACAAGGATCATTTCCGCCGAGAAGCAATCTGGTTTGAAGTGGTGGACCTTGAGAACCCCTACCTTGCGCTGCTTGGCCGGCCTGCTCTGGCCAAGTTCATGGTTGTACCCTACTACGCCTACCTCAAGATGAAGATGCCAAGCACCAAGGGCATCATCACCATAGCCGGCGATTAGAAGAAATCTTCCGAGTGCGCTGCGGCCAGCAGCCGGCTGGCCGAGCCCCTTGTGATCGCGGAAGAGAAGAAGATGTTGGACCGAGTCGTGGCCATGGCCGGCAAGCAGCCAGCCCTGTCCCCCGACCCCAAGGAATGTGAAGCCCAAGGTTCTTTCCCGCCGGCCAAGGAAACAAAGAAGATACCACAGGACACAGAGCACCCAGAAATGTTTGTCATTATTGGGGCAAACCTGGACAGCAAATAGGAAGGCGAGCTCGTCGATTTCCTCCGTGAGAATCGGGACATCTTTGCATGGTCCCCCAAGGACATGCCGGATGTTCCGAAGGAATTCACCAAGCACAAGCTACACGACCGAGCGGACGCAAAACCAGTCAAGAAGCCTGTCGGGGGTTGGGTGCGACATATGCCAAAGGATGGCTTATCATGGAGGGGGCGAGTAGAACGTCGCCGGTGCCTGGAAACAGGATGAGCGTAGACATGCACGCCGGCGAATCTTACCCAGCTTCAGGGCTCTCCGAGGAGATAACACCTCATCTTGCCGCTCTCAAGGGGTCTCCGTGATGATCACTAATGCAAGGTGAGTACAAGATTGCTCCTTCATTTGTCTGGGTGAGGAAGGAGAAGGGCAGGGCTAGCTCTTCTCTTCCCTCTATATGTGTGTGTCAAACTACTGGGTTCCAACCCTTTGCATGGGTGCCCCGGGGGGTTTATATACGCCTACCCCCCGGGGGTACAATGGTAATCCGGCTGGGCACGAGTCCCAGCCGTCAGTCTCTTTAGTCGCCGTCTTCTCCGCTGACTTCTGGGGCCCGCCGACTAGTGGGCCCCACCGACGGGCCAGCATGGGACTGACAGCCCTTGTCCGCCGCGGGGGGGTCTTGCCGGCTGCAGGTTACCGTAGCCGCGCTTCTAATGACGCGAGCTTGGTCGTGGGGTCATGTAACAGCAGTTGCCGTCGCTTTGTGGGCGATCATCGCGCCATTCCCTCGCTTGTGTCGTTAATGGCGCTTGGAGCCCGTGGGAGGGGCCGGCCGACTCTCGAGGCCGACTCCAACGGGTCCGTCTTTGGGGTGCTCGTCGTTTCAGCACTCCCGCCGACAAAGCGGGTCCCGCTGATCTTGGTCGCATGCATGTGCCATCGTGGGTACAGGAATCTGCCCACGGGGCTGAAGTCAGGGCCGGCGTGGCTACAGTGCCGCGCCGGACGGAGATGTCCATCGGTACGGCGCCCTGTGGCTATGCCAGCTCTTTATGAGTGGGGCAGGGACGGGCCGCAAGGCGGCTTCGTCCCATCCCGCCAGGTCGCCAGCAGAGGTGGATGGAGTCACGGGCCGACTCTCGTGAGACGGCTTCATCGGAAGTCGCTAGCTTGGAGTCGGCTTGTCTTGAGGCCTTCTCGGGACTCGGTTTGGGAGGGGCTGGCACTCGTCGCCGCCGACTCTCGAAGCGGATCTTCGCCTTTAGGGTCTTGGGACGCAGCCTGCCCCTGATATTTTGAAAGGTCCTGGGCTCGGGTTTGCCTACCTCGCCCCATTACTCCGGCACAAAGAGTCCTCCCGGTGGTGAGGCGCCGAGGACGACATGTCGAGGAGCCTCAACAGTTTCATCCCTTTAGTGGAAGGATCTGGGCTGGGTCTTGCCGTTTTTATATTGAGCGGACTAGGCTGGAGTCGGCCTTGCAGAGGCCGCCTTGGCTTCCTATGAGGTTTCAAGGTCGCGGCGAAGGGTCTCGAGCGGGCGTGTTCGATAAGCTTCGAGCAGCTGCCCGTTGCAGGCCTGCCACGTGACGCCACGCGGCAGGGCCAGCCTGCCAGCCCACGCGCGCGACTAGACGGGCCTATCAGGCGGGACCCGCCACTCATCGTGCGTTTCGGGCACGGCGGATCCGGCGCGCCGTGCGGCGGGTTGTTTTCACGCCGTTATCGCACGCAGTAACGCCGTGGGTTAAATCGTGGGGCGTGGGGACGCGCAGTTAATCCCACGCCCGGGCTTTCTCAGCCCAGGGCGCCTATAAGTAGGCGGGGAGGGGCGGCGACGCACGCGCACCCATTCTTCCCCGCTTCCTCTCGCACCTTGCTTCTTCTTCTTCCTCGCTCCATCTTCTTCCTCACTCCGCCGCGCCAGACCTCGCCGTGCCGCGGAGATGAGCTCCTCCTCCGCCGCCGCGCCTCCCACCGCGCGCTCCGGTGTGTGGGACGGCTCCATCATCGATGACGACATTATCGAGTTTCTTCGCCAAACGTGCCGCATCCCCGGCAGCCACCTAGATCGGACCCATGCCGTGCCGGAGGGCGAAATCACGCTGGGGCCGGAGGAGGGCGAGCGGGTCATTTTCCGCTCGCACCTCATGCGCGCGCTAGGGCTACCGGCGAGCGGCTTTTTCCGCAAGATTCTTGAGTTCTTCGGGCTCCAGCACGCACCTCACCCCCAACACGGTGGTGTTGGTCACGCCTTTCAGATCCTTATGCGAGGGCTTTCTGGCGCTTCTCCCCACCATCGAGCTGTGGGGAAATTCTTCCAAGCCAAGCTCGGGACCCATGTCGCTCGCGTGCCGGCTCTGTGCAGCACGTTCATCGCCAAGAGAAGGCCGGTGCCCGAGAACCCTTTTCCTGCCATCCCCCTCATCAAATCGGTGAAGATGTGGCAGCGCACATACTTCTACGTCAAGAACGTCGCCACCGAGGGCGACTGGGGCAACTTGCCGCCTTACGTGGCTGGCGAAGTTGGCGGGCGATTCTCCCAGCTGGTCCCATCGCCCGGACGCCGACTCCGCAGTAACGCGCGCCGCCGTCAGCTGACTCCGGGTGATGACGCGGTCGGAGGGTTGACTGGGCGGACTTGGCCGGGCGCCGCTTCGTGGCGCCGAGTCCTTCCTCTTCAAGGCCGACCTCATCTGATCTGGCCGGATGAGCGCCGGGACCCCAGCCGGCTCTGCTCCAAAGACATGCCCCACGCGGAGGTGGTGGACACGGTGAACTTCTTGGCGAACTGCAGCCTCAAGGAGGAATGGCAGTTCGGCAAGGAGCCATACTCGCGCGCCAACCCCCGCCCTTGGTAAGTCATCTCTTGCTTCTCTGTTTCCTTCTTCAGCCGAATCCGGCTCTTATTTTCCTTGGTCTTTTCCGATTCAGAATCCCCTCATGCTGCCCTCGGCCGGTGCCGCGGGGCCGGCTCGTGAATTCGTCCCCGACCGGGCGGAGAGTGATGTCGACGACCCCGACTTGGGCGTGGCGGCGATGGAGACCGACGACTTCAGGCCTTCGGCCACCTTCGCCGACTGGCGTGATGACGACGGCGAGATGGAAGTCGTCCCCCGCCGCCAGCAGAAAGCCGGCCATCCAGGCGCGAGCTCCTCCGCCGCCTTGGGTGGTCGAGGCGGCGCGAAGAAGCGCCGGGCCGGGCCGAGTCTGCCAGGCGGCCGGGCAAAGAAATTCAGGGGAACAGCCGCCGCGACTCAGCGCGAGGAGGCGGTCGCGAGGGCTAACCGCTTCCGCAAGGAAGTGAAGAAGCCACCGCTGGTCTCCACGTAAATAACTTTTATTTTGTCTTGTTTCTTCTGTTCCGTCTTGTCCAAGTCTTCTCATGTCTTTTTTCTCATCAGGACTTCCCTCACCTTGGAGAGGGTCGCCGCCGCCTCCGTCATGGGGTCGGCGGAGACGTCCGCCAACAGTCGGTGGGTTGACCCTGCAGCCGCCCTCCGGGAGGCAACGGAGCGGAATGCGCAGGAGAAGCGCGACGAGGAGGAGGCCGCCCGTCTGGAGAAGGCGGAGGCTGAGAAGGCGGCGGCTTTCGCCCAGAAAAATATGGAGGAGGTCGACGCCGCTGCTGCAGCCAAGAAGCGAGCCGAGGAGGCCACGCGCCTCCAGTCAGCGCTGCTCGTCACCCTGCTGAGCTCTGCGCCACCGCCGCCGGAGTTCACGGGGCAGTCGGAGGGAGTCGGCGGTGAGGTCCCCGTCTCAGAGAGGGAAGGCGGCAAGGTCTCCCTACCGGGCACGGCAGCGCCACCTCCGCCGCCTCCACTGCAGTCCGAGAGCGCGCGAGGCAAGCAGCCGGCTGACCCGCCTGTGCCGCCGACCGACGACGAGGCCGTGGCGCAGCTGCTTCTTCAAGTCGCCTTGCCAGCGCGACGCCGTCTTGATAAGGCGACTTCGGTGCCGCGCCCTTTTGAGACCGGCGCCGTTAGCTCGCCATTCTCGACGCCGAGGCGACAAGCGCCGCGCCCATTGGGTGGTGCGAGGAGGCTGCACGGGTCTGCTAAACACGGCGCTTTCGACGCCCAGCGGTTGCGCGAGCTGAGGGAAACGCCATCCAGAACCTCACCAAGGCGCACCTGGCGTCGCGATCCATCGTGCGGGTATGTTTCTTTTTCGAACTTTTTCTTGCTCTTCTCTGTGGGGGCGCGCCAGTGCACCCACTGGGTGTAGTCCCCGAGTTTCGGGCCAGCTGCTGAGCAGGCGGCTCGGAACTCTATTTGCTTGCTTCCAAGTTTTTACCTTTGTCTGGAATTCTTGTCGCAGGAATATCACAACCTCCACGCCACTGCCTTCAACCGCAACGTTGAGGAGCTGAGCAAGCAGACTGCCGACTTGGCGAGGAGCCGAGCTGAGTTTTCTTCTTCGCAGGGCGCGTCAAGCGCACTCATGGATGTAGTCCCTCGAGATTCGGGCCGACTCATCGCGATCGGGCCGGATCTTCATGGCGACCTTCTTAGCCGATTTACTTCGCGTCCTTCTTCTTTTTTTATTCTTCGTAGTCCGACGCCGCCTTCGGGGCAACTGGCACGGCCGACACCGCTTATGCGTGCTAAAGAGGAGGAGGCGGCAAGCTTCGCCCAGAGCGCCGAACTGTTGGCTACGCAGCTCATGGAGCAGAGGGAGCTGCTCAAGGCGGCGCAGCTGAGGCGGAGAAGAAAGAGGCCGCTCTCTGGCCGAATTTGAGAGCGAAGCGCCTCCTCCCGACCGACACAGGAAGCGCGGTGACCTCCGCTTCCATGAAATCGAGGATATCGTTGATGGTGAGTTCGCTTTTACTTTTTCTTTTGGGTCGCCGACTATGGGTCAGGCCGACTCCTGTTTTTATGACTTGCTTCTTCTTCTTCTTGGCAGACTTCTTCCTAGGTCACACGCAGGCGGACAATCAAGCCATCGAGGCTGATCGCGAGGCGCGAAGGGTGGGTGGTGCTGAGATCGCAGCAAACGCCCCCCGGACCCTTGACGAGCAGCTTCTGAGCATCGAGGCCCGTCTGCGGCCGGCCCATCGGATGCTGCGCCGTCTTCAGCGTGCCGGCGCCCAGGCGATCGCTGCTCTGTGGCCGGACATGCCGGTTCTGCGCACTCCCAGCCGGACCGCCGACTGGCTGGAGGTCGCGGCTGGCCGTCTTGAGGCCTGGAAGGGTTCCGCGGCTCGGGTTGGAGCTCGCCGAGCCCTGGAGTTCGTCAAGGCATAGTATCCGTGGCTGGATCTGGACCGGCTGGCCGCGTTCCGGTCAGAGGCCCAGGCGGAGCTGTTGGCCACGGAGGACGCCCTCGTCGAGCGTGCGGCGGCGATCACCGACTACACGGACACCAGCGCCTTTTCGCCTCGAGCGGGCTGAGACGGTGGGAGGCACCGCCGGAGTGGTTCGGGATGAACCCAAGACTACGACGAGGATTCGCGGAGGTGATTGACTCCAGCCACGAGGAGGAAGACGAGGCGAGGAAGGAGACGACATGGAGGCGCCAGAAGACGGAGCGGGCGACCAGCCTCAGCCGACCAAGGCCTCCAAAGCAATAAGTCGCGCCGTCTGGGCCGATCCGCCGGAGATGATCAAACCGAGACCGCCCAGTTGCCGCCTTTGGCCGCCGACGCCGCCAGCCCGGCCTTCCAACCCCATCTGCTGCTTCTTAGGCCGCTGCCTCGCATTTATTTTATCTGTCTTTCTAGTCTTTGAAAAGAACTTGTTAATTCGCACAATTCCACACGCGGGGTGTGTTCTGAACCTCTGTCCGAAGATCCGGCCAAGGGCCTAAGCTTATGTAAATATTATTCTAATTTTATCCTTCCTTGCTTATTGCTCTTGTGGCTTTTTCCTTTGCCGCCTTCCCTTAGATGCCGCCTGCCCATCGGGCAACCGCTCTGCGGATTGCCGTCTATGTCAAGTGCTTGGCTACCTTTGAGAAGGCAAGTACTTGGCCATTTTTTAGAGTCGTTAAGCAAGTTGGGTAGAAAGCGGCAAGCCGACTACTTAAGAGTCGGTTTTACGAAACAGGCTGGAAGCCGATTTAAACTATGTTTATGCTTTGGGTCCTTAGCCATTTTTTCGTGTGGGCGCCCGTTCATCCTTACTTCTAACTACCGTCTGATCAGCTTTCTGCTGACTGCTGACTTCGGCGACAGAGACGGCTTAGGCACCGTGACGTTACTTGTCCGACTGCCGGTAGCATTTCATAGCCCAGTATGGCGAGTCCCGGGCCGACTAGTCGAGCCCGTGCCAAATAGCATAACAAAGAGTAAGATACTCAAAGGCATAATTCTTATCATACAGATAACAAAGAGGGCAGTCCCCGAGCTCATCTCGGGGCCCGAGTCTTGGTACTTTAAACACAAAGGGTAGCGTGGTACATACTGCATCAATCAGAAAATCTTTGGAGGAGATTCAGATTCCATGGCCGCTCCGTCTCTTTCTTGAGTCGTCCCTCTTATGCGTGCTTTCGGGGCTTCACGGCGTCGATCGTAGTAGGAGTCGCTTGCCCAGCACTTTGTTGATGATGAATGGGCCTTCCCAAGGCGCCGACAATTTGTGCTGGCCATTGTTCGGCCGGATCAGCCGGAGCACAAGGTCGCCCTCTAGGAATGATCTTGGCTTGACCTTCTTGTTGTGGTAGTGGCGCAGGCTCTGCTGGTAGATGGCAGACCGGCTGAGTGCCAACAGCCGGCCCTCTTCCAGCAGATCGACGCTTGCCTTGACGTGCTTCTTCTACTTCCTCTTCGTGTACATGGTGATCAAGGGGAGTCGAACTCTATATCCGTTGGGATGACGGCTTCGCACCCGTAGACGAGGAAGAAGGGTGAATCCAGTTGACTTGTTTGGAGTCGTCATGCAGACTCCAGAGGATTTGCCGGTAACTCCTCAAGCCAGCAGCCGCCGAACGCTTCCAATGGTTCGACCAATCGAGGCTTGATGCCGGACAGATGAGGCCATTCGCCGCTTCCACCGGTCGCTTGATCATGGATGGGCAACGGACGCTAAGTCCAGTCGGATGCCTTACGACGCACAGAAACGGGCCAGGGCACCTTTTGCAAAATTTGTGCCGTTGTCGGTAATGATGCTGTGTGGTATGCTGTACCGAGTCGTGATGTCGGCGATGAAAGTCACTGCAGTGGGACCATTAAACTTCTTGATGGGTTTTGCTTCTATCCACTTGGTGAACTTTTCCACCGCGACAAGTAAGTGAGTTAGGCTGCCTCATGCTGTTTTGAATGGTCCCACCATGTCCAGGCCCCGGACAGCAAAGGGCCAGGCGATGGGGATAGTCTTGAGTGCAGAAGCCGGCTGAAGCGGCTTGGAGCAGAACACCTGGCACCCCTTGCATTTTTGAACTAATTCCTTGGCCTCTTCTAGGGCAGTCGGCCAGAAGAAACTGTGTCGGAAGGCTTTGGCGGCACGAAGTGCTCTTGAGGCTGCATGATGGCCGCACTCACCTCGATGGATGTCTTCGAGAATTGCTTGGCCTTGCTCGACTCGACGGAGCGCCGGTAGGATCGTGACGCCTTGCTACCGACCAGCTCTCTATTGACTATAGTGTAGGCTGCTGCTTGGCGTTGCACTTGCCGGTCGCCATGTTCTCATCGGTTGGTAGCTCTCCGCTTACTAAGAACTTCAGGATGGGATGGGCCCATGAGGGTGCTGCTATTTCTTCGACTGCCAGTACTGCTACTTGGACGAGGGCGGCTGGGCTGGGAGGCGGCGGGTCGGAGTTCGCAGCAGCTTGCTGGGTTGAAGAAGTCCCCGGGCGATTGGCGCAGTCCCCGGGCCGAGTACTGGAGTCTTCGCACTGGTCGCCGCAGACCCTGGGCCGGGTTCTGAAGTCCCCGGGCCGGCTTCGACTGCCGCGTTCTTGGGGGCGTCTGCACGGATTCTTGTGCCGTCTGCTGAGGCTTTGGAGTCGGATCCGACTTCCTCAGGGGGAGCTGGCACATAAATGGAGTCTGACTCTGGTGACGGCTTGACAGATGGCTTGAGGAGGCGCTAAAGGGCGATGCCGGAAGGTATTGCCTGGCGGGTGGAGCCGATTCTTGCCAGGGCATCTGCTTGGTCGTTGTCGTTTCTTGGCACGTGGAGGAATTCGCATCCCTCAAAATATCCACTCAGCTGCGGTACTAGAAAACGGTAGCTCGCCATATTTGCATCTTTGGCGTCCCAGTCGCCGGATGACTGTTGGACCACCAAGTCGGAGTCGCCATAGCAAAGGATCCGGCGAATGCCAAGCTCTTTAGCAAGCCGGAGCCCGTGAATGAGAGCCTCGTATTCAGCGACGTTGTTGGAGGCGGCGAAATGGATCTGCATCGCGTACTTGAGCTTGTCGCCCTTGGGGGAAGTGAGGACCACCCCGGCTCCCAATCCGGTGCGCATCTTGGAGCCATCAAAGTGCATCCGCCAATGGATGGAGTCGGGTGCTGGCGGCAGGCTGGGCGGTCTCGCATCTTGGAGCCATCAAAGTGCACGCATAGGGAAAGCTGGCGAGGCTTGGGAGGTCGCTTGTATGTGCTCGTGAAGTTGCGGATGAAGGCCTCGGTGAAGTCGACCCAGCTGTTGATGCTGCGGGGCTTCAAACTGTTCAACCAGGTCCGGGCCGTGCCCTGGAGCATGAGGGGAACATACTTTACGGCAACGAGCTTGTTGCCGTTCGCTATGCTAACGGTCGTGGAGTAATCCACTAGCCAGTCCTCAGGCTTCACGGAGCCGGTATACTTGGGTGTGTCTCGGGGGAGTGTGAATCCTCTAGGGAAGGGCTCGTCTCGGATGTGAGGTCCAAACAGTATGGGCCCAACTTCGCCTTCTTCTTCCAAAGACCAGGGATCGGTGGAGTCGCTCGATCCGGTGGCGGGCGTCGTTTTCTCCGACTCCCTCTCGGTGGCCAAGGCGGTCGCCGAGAGTCGGATGCTCGACGGGTGGCGGGGAGACTCGCCTTTCTCTGCAGGGAGGAGGAGGCAGATAGTCGTCCCGCCACTCCACTCCTCTTGGGCGGCCGTCTTCATCGCGCTCGATGGAGATGTGAGTCCGGCTATGGATGACAGCCGGATCCTTGTTTTTTCTTCCGCGGACGCCGCCAACAAGGCGTCAGAGACATCGCGCTTGATCTAGGCGGGAGGCAAGTCACCGTGTTGTCGCCGGCGGCGCCTCGCAGCAAAGGGCCGTTTCGTCTTTGCGCGGCAGCTCGCCGAGGAGCTGCTGGACTCGCTCCGTGATCAGGCGGCGCTCCTCGCCCTCGAAGTTATCCAGCTCATCTGCAGCCGCCTGGGCGGCGCGGATGTTCTCCACGGGCGTGGTGTACACGGGGCGATTGGCCCCAAACAGACTGGCGATGGCTACGCCGGCTGCCGACCGCCGCCAGGCGGTTAGGCGGCCGGAAGTCGGCGAGCCGCCCACAGCGCGATCCATCTCGCGCTGGTAGGCTTCTGACAAGTGTCTCATGCTTGCCAGCTTCTGTGCACCCACGAGGAGCTGGAGGCGGTCCGCTTCCAGCATCCCAGCGTCGGCGTCTTCCGGAATGGGGCGTCGGTCGTCTTGCGTAACCGCTGCCGAGAGGGTCGCGAAGCTCCCTCGCCCGAAGCTTCGCTGTGACGATGGCGAGCACCTCTATGACGGTGCTTCCTGCCGCTCTCCGCACGAGGGAGCGGCTCGTCAGAGACGCCACGTTGGTGAGGGAACGCGTCGAGCGACGCGGTGTCGAGTCGACCAGCGATCGGGTCGGTGGAGCCTACGGACCTGTGTCGGGCGGCAAAGCTCGGCCGACATGGAGCTGCTCGAGGAGGCCCGCGAGGAGAGCTCTGGGGCCGTCCGTTACCTGCGTCACAGATTCAGGCCTGCTTGAGAGGCGAACCTCGCCGACAAGTTCGGCGAGGCAGCTTCGGCAAGAGGCGCATTTCAGCGCCATCAGCAGCGTCGGGCTAGCAGACTTCCGTCTGCGGCCAGCTGGCTGCGCCGCTGTGGAGGAAGGGTTCCCGTCCAGAGCAGGTCTCCGGACGACGGTGCACCTAGCCCCACGGTGGGCCCCAAATGTCGGGGGTTGGGTGCGACATATGCCAAAGGACGGCTTATCATGGAGGGGGTGAGTAGAACGTCGCCGGTGCCTGGAAACGGGATGAGGCGTAGACATGCACGCTGGCGAATCTTACCCAGCTTCAGGGCTCTCCGAGGAGATAACACCCCTTCATCGCTGCTCTGCGGGGTCTCCGCATGATCACTAATGCAAGGTGAGTACAAGATTGCTCCTTGAGTTGTCTGGGTGAGGAAGGAGAAGGGCAGGGCTAGCTCTTCTCTTCCCTCTATATGTGTGTGTCAAACTACTGGGTTGCAACCCTTTGCATGGGTGCCCCGGGGGGTTTATATAGGCCTACCCCCCGGGGGTATAATGGTAATCCGGCTGTGCACGGGTCCTAGCCGTCAGTCTCTTTAGTCGCCGTCTTCTCCGCCGACTTCTGGGGGCCGCCGACTAGTGGGCCCCTTGACGGGCTACACATGGGGCCGACAGCCCTTGTCCGGCCATGCAAGGGTCTTACCGCTGCAGGTTATCAGAGCCGTGCTTCTAATGACGCGAGCTTGTGCGTGGGGTCATGGCAACAAGCAGCCGCCCGCTGGCGGCGATCACTGTTGCCATTCCCCTCGCCTTGCTGTGTTAATGGCGCTTGGAGCCCGTGGGAGGGGCCGGCCGACTCGGAGGCCGACTCCAGCAGGTCCGCCTTCAGGTGCTCTCGCTGTCTTCACTCCCGCCCGGCAGGCGGTGATC
This sequence comes from Aegilops bicornis, assembly GCA_021605145.1. Taxonomy (NCBI): domain Eukaryota; kingdom Viridiplantae; phylum Streptophyta; class Magnoliopsida; order Poales; family Poaceae; genus Aegilops; species Aegilops bicornis. The sequence goes on along the minus strand of CM038672.1, from coordinate 639,308,555 downwards.
CCGCCCGTCTTCCGGGTCGTCTGCAGCCAGGCCATGGTAGATGCAGGGAATCTGCCTGGTGGCGTCGGGCGGCGTGGCTACTAATATCGCGCGGACGGAGATCTCCGTCGATACAGGCGCCCTATACAGCCATGCCAGCTCTTTATGAGTGGGGCAGGGACGGGCCGCAAGGCGGCTTCGTCCCATCCCGCTCGTGGTCGCTCAGGCAGGAGGTGGATGGAGTCACGGGCCGACTCCCTGTAGACGGCTTCATCGGAAGTCGCTAGCTTGGAGTCGGCTTGTCTTGAGGCCGTCTCTGGGACTCGGCTGGGAGGGGCAGTCGGCGACTCCGTCGCCGACTTTCAGAAGGCGGCTCTTCGCCTTGGGGTCTTGAGGGGTGCAGTCTGCCCCGATATTTTGAAAGGTCCTGGGGCTCGGGTTTGCCTATCCGTGGCCCATTACTCCGACAAAGCCCCTCCGCCGACTGTCGGAGGAGAAGAGAAGGATTGTAGGAGAAGAGATAGCCCGGCTCCTGGCGGTCGGCTTCATAATGGAGGTGTTCTTTCCGGAGTGGCTTGCCAACCCGGTCCTTGTGCTGAAGAAGAATAACAAGTGGCGCATGTGTATAGACTACACAAGCCTCAACAAACCCTCCCCCAAAGATCCCTTTGCCCTGCCAAGGATTGATCAAGTGATAGACTCAACAGCCGAATGCGAGCTGCTGAGTTTCTTGGATGCCTACTCGGGCTACCACCAGATAAAGTTGGACCCAGCTGACCGCCTGAAGACCGCCTTCATCACGCCATTTGGAGCTTTCTGTTACCTGACTATGACATTCGGCTTGAGAAACGCCGGTGCCACTTTTCAACGTTACATGCAGAAATGCCTCGTCAAGCAACTCGGCAGAAATGCCCACGTCTATGTGGACGATATCATGGTGAAGACGGAGAAGCGCGGCACCTTGCTGGAAGACCTCAAGGAAACATTTGAGAACCTGCGCCGGTTTCAGATCAAGCTCAACCTCGAGAAATGCGTGTTCGGAGTGCCAGCCGGCCAGCTTCTAGGCTTCCTGGTCTCCGAACGCGGCATTGAATGCAACCCAGTAAAAATCAAAGCCATTGAGAGAATGGAGATTCCCACCAAGCTGCGAGACGTCCAGAAGTTTACCGGGTGCCTGGCCTCCCTGAACCGCTTCATCAGCCGGCTTGGAGAAAAGGCTCTCCCCCTCTACCGACTCATGAAGAAAACCACTCACTTCGAGTGGAACGACCAAGCCGACCAAGCTTTCCATGAGCTAAAAAAGATGCTGGCCACGCCACCTGTCTTGGCGGCACCAACTGAGAAAGAGCCCATGCTCCTTTATATCGCCGCCACTAGCCGGGTGGTCAGCACTGTCATTGTGGTCCAGCACCCAGAAGAAGGCCGAGCTCAGCCAGTCCAGAGACCGGTGTATTACTTAAGTGAAGTACTGTCCACCTCAAAGCAGAACTACCCGCACTACCAGAAGATGTGCTATGGCGTGTACTTCGCCGCCAAGAAGCTGAAGCCCTACTTTCAAGAGCACCCCATCACGGTCGTATGCACCGCCCCGCTCGCCAAGATCATAGGCAGCCGGACGCATCCGTCGGGTGGCAAAAATGAGCCATTGAGCTGGCCCCTACACGACCTTCTACCAGCCTGCGACCGCCATCAAGTCCCAAGCATTGGCCGACTTCCTCGTCGATTGGCCGAGACCCGATTACTGCCGCCGGCTCCCGACTCCACTCATTGGCGGATGCACTTCGACAGGTCCAAGATGCGCATCGGCTTGGAAGCCGGCATCATCCTCACCTCTCCCAAGGGCGACAAACTCAGATACACATTGCACATTCACTTCGCCGCTTCCAACAATGTGGCCGAGTACGAGGCGCTCATACACGGACTCCGGCTAGCCAAAGAGCTCAGCATCCGGCGGATCATGTGCTATGGCGACTCAGATTTGGTGGTCCAGCAGTCATCTGGCGACTGGGACGCTAAGGATGCAAACATGGCAAGCTACCGCTTCCTCGTTCAGCAAATCAGCGGGTAGTTTGAAGGATGCGAGTTACTCCACATGCCACGGGCCGACAACGAGCAAGCAGATGCCCTGGCACGAATAGGCTCCACTCGCCAAGCTATACCAACCGGCGTCTCTCTCCAACGCCTCCTCAAGCCGTCTATCAAGCCATCTCCAGAATCCGATTCCATCTTCGTGCCGCTCAACCCCGACGCAGCCGGATCCGGCTCGGGGAACCAAGCAGGCGGCCCGGGGACTTCGATAGGCGGCTCAGGGACTGCCATAGTCGCACCCGGCCTGGGGACTTCAGAACCCGGCCCGGGGACTACGGTAGCCGGCCCGGGGACTGCACAAACACCACAGGCGATGGCCAACTCCAGCTCTTCACCACCCAGCCCACCCGCCCTGGTTGCAGTAGCCGTGTTGGCTATAGAAGAAGTCACAACTCCATCATGGGCTCAGCCCATCCTTAACTTCCTGGTAAACAGAGAATTGCCGGTTGATGAGATCGCGGCAAGACAAGTCCAACGCCGAGCCGGAGCATATACTATTGCTAACAGAGAGCTCTTCAGACGCAGTGTCACTGGAGTCTTCCAGCGCTGCGTAGAGCCAGAGAAGGGCATAGCAATCCTCAAGGACATTCACCAAGGCAAATGCAGCCACCACGCAGCCTCAAGATCACTTGTCGCCAAGGCTTTCCTGTCACATCCCAGTTAGACCATGCATTAGTGTGTGCATCATGTTTAAATTTCATTTGAATTTGAAATGGGGAAGACAGAAACCCCCAGAACCCCTCTTGAATCCAACTAGGGTTTGCTAAAAATTATTTAAATGAACCTGAAATGCCTTCTAAAATGCTCATCATTTTTGCTTTGGTTCAGAGCCTCCGCCAAAAGTGGTGCACAATTTTCTAGGTCATCCTAAGGTCTTTGAATTAAATCATAAGTATTTGAGTTTGGGCATTTAAAATTATATAAAATATTTCAAATGCCCAAATATTCCCAAACTAAAAATTTTCATGTTGGAAATATTCCAACAATGGACCAGGAGCAGTTTGGTGATTTTTGGAGCTGTTCTAGTATTTTTAATAACTCCACAAAGTTACAGAAAATTAGAAAACTAAAACAAATAAAAAAGAGAGGAGAGAAACCCTACCTGGCGCTCACCTCTCAGCCCACCTGGCCCAACTCCAGCGGCCCAGCCCGCCGAACCGCCACCGTCTCCCACCTCGCGCCAGAAGGACGCGAGGCGTGTGGCCACCGCACGCCGGCACGCGCCGAGCCACCTCCTGCTTGCCGCTCTCCTCCCCCCGACGCTCTGGACGCCTCCCCGAGCGCCACGCACCCCCCTGACCTCTCTCTCCCTCACCGCGGCCTCGTCCCCTCCTCGCTCCTCCCTCTCCCACGGCCGGGAGCTCGTGCCGCGCCTTCGCCACCACCATGCCCACAGGCCCTCCCTCGCTTCCCCGATTAGCCCACAAGCTCCGCCACTCCATCCTCGCCTCCCCGCCACACGTCTGACCGAGAAGCCAGGCGCCGCCCGTTGTTTTCCCTCCAGCGGACCCGCTTGATGCCGTCGCCCGATTAAATCGGCTCCGGACCGCCCCGACCTCGCTGGCACGCCGCCATCGGATGCGCTTGTGAGCTGCTGCGTCGATCCCCTCTCTCCCCGGCTCTTTTCCCTCGCTAACGTTGTTTCCACCTCACCGAAAACTCCCCGCCCGGCCATGGCGCGCCGTCGTGGCTAAAGCTACAATGGCTCGACGCCAACCCCACCTCTCAGGTTTCGGGCCAGCACTGTGAGCTCAGAGCCACCACCCGCTCCTCCTCCCGTGCACCGTAGCATCAAACCCGACCCGCCTCGAACTCGGCCGCCGCCTTTGAGCTTCGCCGCCGACGATCCGGCCACCCCGACCCGGCTAACTCCACCAAGAGCCTCGGCTCGTCCCAGCCTCCTCCTAGATGCCCTCCGCGGCCCATTTGGTCGCCGAGTGGCCAAAACCACTTTCGCCATCCGCGTCCGGGCTCACGGCTGGGCCAGATGCCGGCAGCCGACTTTGATTGACCACGGGTGGGCCTGGTTGACTCTCCCGAGTCAATGACAGTGGGGGCCCAGCCTGTTAACTATTTAGGATTAGTCTTAATTAAATTTAGTTAAGCTAATTATACTGACACGCGGGACCCACTGTCAGGTTTGACCCGGACCATGTTCCGTTGACCACTGACGTCAGGCTGACGCAGTAATACCCTTTTCTGGATTTAATTTAATTCAGGAAATTTCAGAAAATACCCCAAACTTCAAATATTCATAACTTTTAATCTGTATCTCCAAATTAAATAATTTATATATGAAAAATGATCAGAAAAATATGAAGAATCTGTTTATGCCATGATCATGCATGTTTGAACAAGTTAACCTCACTGAATAGGATGAATCATGATTAGGGTAAATTATGAACTAGCATTTGGAGTCGGAGTTTAACCTTGTTTGAATTCCACTTCAATTAACTTGGCTAGATTTTGCATTAGGTGAATTCAGTACCTTAACATGACATGTCATTCATGTGAATGTGCATTGCATTGATTGTGTTCTTTCTCGGTTGCGGTGCTTGTCCCTCTCAAGAGCGATGTTTCAACGATGAGTTCGATGACACCGATGAAGAACTATATTATCTTGAAGTGCTGTGCAAGCAAAACCCCTTGTCCATTCCGATATAATCCCACTCTCTTGCTCCTGCTCTATTTTACTGCATTAGGACAACAACGACTCATGTGTTACTTGCTGCGGTAGCTGAACCCCTTTATCCTCTGCATGACTGTCATTCCACAAGAATTAGATGAAACCCACTAGCATGAGTAGGAGTTGTTTTGAGCCATGTTGTGCCTACTCATTCATGCTTGTTGTCATGCCTGCCATCGCTTAGAGTTGAGTCAGGTCTGATTCATCGGGAATGAATTGGAATGGTTGTGTGAACATGTCCTACTGTGTGTGAGCTAAGTGTGTGAACACGATTTGGGAAAGGTAGCGGTGAGAGGCCATGTAGCAGTACATGGTGGGTTGTCTCATTGCAGCCATCCTCAGGAAATGAGTTCTGTGTTTGTGATCCATGAAACAGTTACTACCACGCATTGGGATCCTTAATTGACCCTCTCGGCTTCTTAACCACCCTTGTCCTCAGTCCGGAGTTGCAAGTAGTTTACGGTGTTTGTAGTATGTCAGGGCACTTGCAACACTGACCTAAGGGGTGGGCTGTGGTTCGGTAGGCACGGGGCCCGGTCTACCGATTCACACGTTTGGAGTCTCGGGAACACTGCACGCATCATTCGGGCTGTATGGAAACCTCGGCGGACTCCTGCGGATGGAACCCGAATAGGCGATAAACCTGGACTAGGGACTTGTGTGTTTAGGTAGGTCGTGGCCGACACCCACGTTGGGCTTCCGCTTGAAGGTTGCCGAGTACATGTCGTGTAAACGTGGCGATAAGTGGTGAGAGCGTGTGTGAAGAAGTACACACTGCAGGGTTAATATGATCTATTGAATAGCCGTGTCTCACGGGAAGGACTTCTGGGTTGCCTATATCAGTTCATAGACAAGTGAAAGTGGATACTCTAAAATGCGCAAGATAAGCGTGAGTGCTATGGATTGCGTTCTCGTAGGGAGACGGGAGCGGGTCCATAGTGGTGTATTTATATGGTGAATATGTGGACTGCAGCGCCACCTCAAAAGAGTTACTTGCGTCGTAGTTTAGGATAGCCATCGAGTCAAAGCTGGCTTAATGCGGTCAAACTCCACCACCCCTTTGTTGATAATGATGCATATGTAGTTAGTTACGATGTAAGTCTTCTTGGGTACGCTTTGTACTCACGTTTGCTTATTTTATGTTTTGCAGAGAGATTTCAGTCTCGCTAGTAGTTCCGCCTGGACTTGACGTTTAGCTTGTTACCTCACCTACGATCTTGTGCCTCGGCAGATCTGAGTAGATAGTCAGGCTTCTCAGCCTTATTTCATTTATAGTTATGCGTACCAGACATGTTTAGCTTCCACTTGTGCTTTGACTTGTATGCTCTGAGTGTTGGGTCATGAGACCCATGTTTGTAATATCCGCTCCTCGGAGCCTAATGAATAAATATTTGAGTCGTGAGAGTTATGTTGTGATGCCATGTTGTATCTACACATATTGAGCATATTGTGTGTATGTTTGAAATGCTTGGTATGTTTGGGATCCGACAAACTAGTTGTTTATCCTTGGCAGCCTCTCATATGGGGAAATGTAGTCTCGTGCTTCTGAGCGATAGTAGTCCGCTTCTGACCCGGTTCACCGGAGTCTGCTAGCCCAAAGACTACTGCTTGGACACTTGATCGGCGGCATGTGTTCCACTTCGTTCCTATGTCTGTCCCTTCGGGAAATGTCACGCTGGTGTTATTGAGTCCAGCCTAGCCTCACAGCCTGGGATACCGGAGTCCCGTTAGCCTAGTGCTACAGCCCGAATTTATCGTTGATGACCGACATGCTCGATGTGATTCATGTATGCCTGTCCCCCATAGGTTAGCGCCGCTTTGGGTTCATGACTAGCCATGTCGGCCCGGGTTCTTTATCATGTGGATGCTAGCGACACTTTGTCATATCGTGAGCCAAAAGACTTAAGCGGTCCCGGGCCATGGTAAGGCGACACACGTGGGAATACCGTGTGTGAGGCCGCAAAGTGATATGAGGTGTTACCGGCTAGGTCAATGTGATTTGGAATCGGGGTCCTGACAGCGTTGGTATCAGAGCCTGACTGCCTGTAGGATTACCAAGCCAAACTGGTCGATGTTGAGTCTAGAAATGCTTTAGCTATATGTAGGGGAATTGATTGTGGGAGGAATGTAAGGCTCTTTTACTCCTTATACCTCATGGCCTTCGATCCGAGTCAACCTCTTCTCTTCTACGGGGTTAAGAACTAGGCTTCTCATCTATCTATCGAGGATGACGTGTTACTAATCCATAGACCCTTAAGATTGTTGGTTTTAAGCCCCGGTTCAGTTCCTACTATTTACGTATGATAATTGCTGATTTCGAACCTTGATATTGTGATGTTGAGTGGCTATGCCACCATTTTGCGTGATGTCTCCAATCATTTTGAACATTTACAGCCGTTATCTTTGTCCGAGTCATCCTGTGTCTCTAAATAGTCCGATGCATTTGCAAATCTTTTCTTCCGTTCGATGTCCTTTTGGTCGAATAAGCACACTAATCGGTAAGTTGAGGTACTTTGTTGCCTCGGCATAGATGTTGGAGCTATTATTATGACCCTAGTTGTTTAGGAAGTCACCTAGCAATTTAGCAATGCTTTTGTATCCCCGCAGTGTGATGATTCTCGCCATTATTCTTGAAAGCATCCCGTGATGTTATTAGTTAGTAGGCATTCCACTCGGGTTCTTGAACCCGAGATTCACCTTTTACTTCATGTTGATAGTGTTTGCTAGTTCCTTTAGGATATTAGTAACTTTGTGATAGTCCTCGAGGTCCGTGGTATTTCCTTCTTCCAAATATCATGAATCGCTTAAGGCAGAAATTCTTTGAATTAAAAGATCACAATCAGTACTCTTGAGGAGTTCTCCATTCATAATTGTGACTCTGCCGGTCTTACCTTCTCTGCATGGGTTATCCGGGAGAAATGTTGAGCTTTGCTCGATATACTAATCCATGCCTCCACAACTCGAAAAATTATATGTTCCTTTGAGTTGCTCTCTTTAGTTGTATTCGACCCTCCTCCATCAATTGATAACCAAGAGTATGTGTGCATTCGTTTATCGATGCCTATTATCCTTGTGGTCCGTCAAGCCATTCTATTACGGAATGACTAGGAGAAACAAACTCAAAGACCTCATCCATATCTAGGATTGGGTCAAAGTAGTTGTATTCCGCAGATCAAAATGCCAATCCAGCTTTTTGCTCATTGCTGTACCTTTGAGTGTTACCATCTTTATGTCAAGTGTGTCATGAGAATTGCACCACTCTCATGAATTCTTGACGTAGTGATACTTCACACCATCATTGTTCATTCCTCGGTTCCGTGTTGTCGCAACCGAATGCCGACTAGTGAATTGTGATGTGAAATCGATACTCCTAGCAACCTCGTTGCTTGGTAGTTAATGGACAATATTTTCATTCTTAGCGTGTTGGTTATTAAATCATCATCCTAAGATTGATCGTGCTACCTAGTCCTTATTTCTGGTGCACACTTTTATTGATGAGTTAGGATTATATCAATCCCTTGCTCATTTGATCATATCGTCTTGCCCTCAAAAGCAAGATTCTTCTCGAGCTTAGTAACATACCGGTGGTCCGTGACTTTCCAAATATCTTCTTGGAAGTGTTACCGGGTTGTCTCATTGTTATGTTGAGCTCGTGATCAAGTTGGTTTCCTGTGAACCATCATTTCTCCAAGAATCTGTGTTGGATATCCCTGAGCTAGTTGGTTAAGCTAGACAACAACTTGGGGAGTTGGAAGATAAAAGCTTGCCTAACTTAGTTCGTTCCAAAAGGATATTATTGTGTAGTGTGTGTTGAAGAAGGATGACATCTTCATCGATTGGTCCCTGTGATCAGTTACTGGACCTATTGTCTCATCAATCCTTGGATTTGAGTATGGGCTATCGTCAAATCAAATCAGTACCAACGATGCTCGTAATGTTGTCTTACTCGTGGTTGATCCCTCGAGCATATACCATTACATCTTTTTGTCTGACCAATGCTATCACCGTGTTCACATGATGGTGGAAGTCCAGTGATATGGAAATTTCGATGAGTTGTTGTTGAGCCCATCAAAAGCATGTTGTCTCCCCCATGAGTCATGTTGAACATCAATCTAGTGTTGGGAACTTTATAAGCAATGTCTTCGTGTTTCATTCATGAAGCATATGTTTGGATGGAAGTAGTGACTTCCTCGAATTCCTGTGCTTTAGGTGTAAGTTGCCGCCATGAATTCGAGAAAGGTTTGTTTTGTTTCCTTTGGAATCATTCCAAGTCGATCATGCCGGTGCAAAGTATTCTATGGTTACGATAGACTGATCATCTTCATTCCATATGCACTTCCTAGCACCCCAAGCCACTGATTGATTTGTTCCAGGAGAAGAAGTTCCTTCCTAAGAGCTAATCCGGACTTATGTAAGGACTTCGATATCCTCGTTGATGGTTCCCCACCTGAACTCGGTAGTGTTTCATGATAAGACTACTATGTGGTCATTCTTGTCTTGGACAATATGTTCACATGTTAGTAGCAGAACCAGCTCATGTTTTGGAGCTTGCTATCGTAGTTCATTCCGAGAATCTCGCAACATCTCCTCGTCGATTTGTGTTGCAAACTTTCATTTTTCTTTCTAGACTTGATGAGTCTGGAATATCCTAACACCAACCAGATCTGAATCTCAGGCAGATGTGATGGTTGGAACATTCCCAACATTTGCATTTTGTTCCCAGCTTGCATCCCATCATGCCAATTTTCCATGGTCTGCCTTCTCAGCAGTTGCTGTCCAGGATCATCTTCAAAGTGGTCCTACCAAGGGTCCCCTCCACCTCCAATGATAAGCAAATCATCCATTGCGTTGTCTTCAACAAGGTAGCCCACATCATCCATTCTAGTCCGTGTATGTCATTCTTTTGAACTCTTTCAAATGATTGATTGTGATTGCCTTAGGCTGGTATAAAGAGTCTCAATGATCTCTATATCAAAAGTATTTCTTTTTGCCACTTAAGGGAATAACTCTTTGCATCACCTCCCCTAAGGTGCCCCGTTTTGGAATCATGGCAACTTCCCTCGCTATTTTGAAACATTCGTAAAATTGTTTCCTCCGTCCTTACTGATGCATGCCCTACCTCTCCACTCCAGAAATGTTTTATGTCTCATTCCATGAGTTGATCTTGGATCATTAAGATGATCCTAAATTGTTTGAACCTCAAGAAGATCGATTCTTCTAAATTTCCCCTTTCCTTCTCGTAGTCATGTTGGATGTAGTTCTCAAGACAAGACGTCGAGACAAAATGGTGATCGTGTCAACGTTCCTATGAAGTGCAACCTGGATCGTGAAGATCGTGTTAGCTTGTACCCCCTCTGTCTTCTTACCTCACGTCTTGAATCTCGGGGCGAGATTCTTGTTTAGTGGGGGTGAGTTGTCACATCCCAGTTAGACCATGCATTAGTGTGTGCATCATGTTTAAATTTCATTTGAATTTGAAATGGGGAAGACAGAAACCCCCAGAACCCCTCTTGAATCCAACTAGGGTTTGCTAAAAATTATTTCAATGAACCTGAAATGCCTTCTAAAATGCTCATCATTTTGCTTTGGTTCGAGCCTCCGCCAAAAGTGGTGCACAATTTTGTAGGTCATCCTAAGGTCTTTGAATTAAATCATAAGTATTTGAGTTTGGGCATTTAAAATTATATAAAATATTTCAAATGCCCAAATATTCCCAAACTAAAATGTTTCATGTTGGAAATATTCCAACAATGGACCAGGAGCAGTTTGGTGATTTTTGGAGCTGTTCTAGTATTTTTAATAACTCCACAAAGTTACAGAAAATTAGAAAACTAAAACAAATAATTAAGAGAGGAGAGAAACCCTACCTGGCGCTCACCTCTCAACCCACCTGGCCCAACTCCAGCGGCCCAGCCCACCGAACCGCCACCGTCTCCCACCTCGCGCCAGAAGGACGCGAGGCGTGTGGCCACCGCATGCTGGCACGCGCCGAGCCACCTCCTGCTTGCCGCTCTCCTCCCCACGACGCTCTGGACGCCTCCCCGAGCGCCACGCACCCCCCTGACTTCTCTCTCCCTCACCGCGGCCTCGTCCCCTCTTGGCTCCCTCCCTCTCCCCACCGGTGAGCTCGCGCCGCCCTTCGCCACCACCGCGGCCACAGGCCCTCCCTCACTTCCCCGACTAGCCCACAAGCTCCGCCACTCCATCCTCGCCCTCCCCGCCGTCACACGCGACCGGAGAAGCCCCGAGGCGCCGCCCCCTCATTTTTCCCCTCCGTGGACCCGCCGGTCGCCGTCGCCCGATTCGTCGGCTCCGGACCGCCCCCGACCTCGCCGACGACGCCATCGGACGCGCTGTGAGCTGCCGCGTCGATCCCCTCTCTCCCCTGGCTCTTCTCCTCTCGCTAACGCTATTTCCACCTCACCCGAAAACTCCCCGCCGCCGGCCATGGCGCCGTCGTGGCTAGAGCCACAATGGCTCGACGCCAACCCCACCTCTGTGCTCAGCGCAGCACCAGGAGCTCAGTAGCCACCACCGCTCCTCCTCCCATGCACCGTAGCATCAAACCCGACCCGCGAACTCCGGCCGCCGCCTTGGAGCTACGCCCGTCGATCCGGCCACCCGACCCCGGCTAACTCCACCAAGAGCCTCGGCTCGTCCCCAGCTCCTCCTAGATGCCCTCCGCGGCCCATTTGGTCGCCGGAGTGGCCAAAACCACTCTCGCCGCCGCGTCGGGCTCGCCGGCGGCTAGACGCCGGCAGCCGACTTTGACTTTGACCACGGGTGGGCCCTGGTTGACTCTCCTGAGTCAATGACAGGTGGGGCCCAGCCCTGTTAACTATTTAGGATTAGTCTTAATTAAATTTAGTTAAGCTAATTATACTGACACGCGGGACCCACTTATCAGGTTTGACCCGGACCATGTTCCGTTGACCACTGATGTCACACTGACGTCAGGCTGACGCAGTAATACCCTTTTCTGGATTTAATTTAATTCAGGAAATTTCAGAAAATACCCCAAACTTCAAATATTCATAACTTTTAATCTGTATCTCCAAATTAAATAATTTATATACGAAAAATGATCAGAAAATATGAAGAATCTGTTTATGCCATGATCATGCATGTTTGAACAAGTTAACCTCACTGAATAGGATGAATCATGATTAGGGTAAATTATGAACTAGCATTTAGAGTTGGAGTTTAACCTTGTTTGAATTCCACTTCAATTAACTGGGCTAGATTTTGCATTAGGTGAATTCAGTACCTTAACATGACATGTCATTCATGTGAATGTGCATTGCATTGATTGTGTTCTTTCTCAGTTGCCGGTGCTTGTCCCCTCGATGAGCGATGTTTCAACGATGAGTTCGATGACACCGATGAAGAACTATATTATCTTGAAGTGCTAGGCAAGCAAAACCCCTTGTCCATTCCGATATAATCCCACTCTCTCGCCTCCTGCTCTATTTTACTGCATTAGGACAACAATGACTCATGTGTTACTTGCTGCGGTAGCTGAACCCCTTTATCCTCTTGCATGACCTGTCATTCCACGATAATTAGATGAAACCCACTAGCATGAGTAGGAGTTGTTTGAGCCATGTTGTGCCTACTCATTCATGCTTGTTGTCATGCACTGCTACTGCTTAGAGTTGAGTCAGGTCTGATTCATCGGGAATGAATTGGAATGGTTGTGTGAACATGTCCTCACGTGTGTGAGCTAAGTGTGTGAACACGATTTGGTAAAGGTAGCGGTGAGAGGCCATGTAGGAGTACATGGTGGGTTGTCTCATTGCAGCCGTCCTCAGGAACTGAGTTACGTGTTTGTGATCCATGAAACAGTTACTACCACGCATTGGGATCCTTAATTGACCCTCGGCTTCTTAACCACCCTTGTCCTCGGTCCGGGAGTTGCAAGTAGTTTACGGTGTTACGTAGTATCTTTGGGGGCTGCATAACGCTGACCTTAGGGGTGGGTTGTGTTGCGGTAGGCACCGTGGCCCGGTGTACCGATTCGCCCGTTTGGTGTCTCGGGAACCCTGCACACATCGTTCGGGGCTGTATGGGAAACCTCGGCGGACTCCTGCGGATGGAACCGAATAGGCGATAAACCTGGACTAGGGACTTGTGTGTTTAGGTAGGTCGTGGCCGACACCCACGTTGGGCTTCCGGCTTGAAGGTTGCCGAGTACATGTCGTGTAAACGGCGATAAGTGGTGAGCGTGTGTGGAGAAGTACACCCTGCTGGGTTAATATGATCTATTGAATAGCCGTGTCCACGGAGAAGGACTTCTGGGTTGCCTATATCGGTTCATAGACAAGTGAATGTGGATACTCTAAAATCGCATAAGATAAGCGTGAGTGCTATGGATGGCGTTCTCGTAGGGAGGCGGGAGGCGGGTCCATAGTGGTGTATTGATATGGTGAATATGTGGACTCGTGTGCACCACCTCAAAAGAGTTACTTGCGATCGTAGTTTAGGATAGCTCGAGTCAAAGCTGGCTTGCTGCGGTCAAACTCCACCACCCCTTTGTTGATAATGATGCATATGTAGTTAGTTACGATGTAAGTCTTCTTTGAATGCGTTTGTACTCACGTTTGCTTATTTTATGTTTTGCGAGAGAGATTTCAGTCTCGCTAGTAGTTCCTTTGGACTTGACGTTTAGCTTGTTACCTCGGCTACGATCTTGTGCCCTCGGTAGGATCTGGTAGATAGTCGGGCTTCTCAGCCTTATTTCATTTATAGTTATGCGTACTCAGACATGTTTAGCTTCCGCTTGTGCTTTGACTTGTATGCTCACGAGTGTTGGGTCATGAGACCCATGTTTGTAATATCCGCTCCTCGAGCCTAATGAATAAATATTTGAGTCATAGAGTTATGTTGTGATGCCATGTTGTATCTACACATATTGAGCATATTGTGTGTATGTTTGAAATGCTTGGTATGTTTGGGATCCGACAAACTAGTTGTTTATCCTTGGCAGCCTCTCATATGGGGAAATGTAGTCTCGTGCTTACGGCGATAGTAGTCCGCTTCTGCCCGGTTCACCGGAGTCCTGCTAGCCCAAAGCACTACTGCTTGGACATTTGACTGGCGGCATGTGTTTCACTTCGTTCCTATGTCGTACCTTCTGGGAAATGTCACGCGGTGTTATTCGAGTCCTGCCTAGCCTGCTACTGACCGGGATACCGGAGTCCTGTTAGCCCAGTGCTTACAGCCCGAATTTATCGTTGATGACCGACATGCTCGATGTGATTCATGTATGCCTGTGCCCATAGGTTAGCGCCGCTTTGGGTTCACGACTAGCCATGTCGGCCGGGTTCTTTATCATGTGGATGCTAGCAACACTATCATATCGTGAGCCAAAAGCCTTAAACGGTCCCGGGCCATGGTAAGGCGACACCCGTGGGAATACCGTGCGTGAGGCCGCAAAGTGATATGAGGTGTTACCGGCTAGGTCAATGTGATTTGGAATCGGGGTCCTGACATTTCCGCCATGGATTCTTTTGGCTGACTGCGTTGGACGATGCCAAAGAGTTGGTCAAACATTGCAAAGGGTGCCAAGTCTTCGGCTCTAAGCAACACCTGCCGGCTTCGGCACTCAAGACCATTCCCCTCACCTGGCCTTTCGCCGTCTGGGGACTGGACATGGTGGGCCCGTTCATGTCACACCCTGATTTTTATGGCACAACACTTAAGCTAATAAATCCTGATCAATTGTGGTTTGACAAAAACTTCTGCGTGTTTTTGGTCTTTGCTTGATTTGATTTTTGTCTACTGTTTGCAAGTGCTCTAAAAATCAAATAAATCCTCCAACTCTTACACTCCTTCTCCTTGATCCAAAAACCTTGCCCAATGATCATGCCATGTGTATAGGACATAAAAGTAATTTCTTACAAAAATAATTTGGCCAAATAGTATTTTCAAAAAATAGTTTTACAAAAACCCCTGAATTGAGATTTGCACTGCAAGTACTTAATTAAGGGCAGTAAAAATCTTTCCAAAAATATATTTGACTCCTATTAGATATAGGATACCCATAAACCATAAAAATATAATTTTAGAAGTTATTTTCCAATTTTATTTACAAGCTTTTTATTTAGGCCAGAAATGCTCTTTAACAGGTTAAAATTATTTTAAAGCTTTAAAAATATTTGGGAAAAATTAGGGAGACTCAATGGACATATATTTTCCATATATAAGAGTTTCAACACATGGTCATGTTCACAATATTGGTCAAACTCCTCAAAAACCCTTTCTGGATATTTCAAGCTTTTGAAATATTTACAAAGGAAGTATTCTCAAAAAATTCCAAGAAAATTCTAGAATGTCACATATGACATGTTGGATGATCTTGACAAGTATCATGTCATGGAGAATAGTATAACCCCATGAAACCCCCTCAAAACCATTTCTGTCTATTTTGAAGTTTGAGCAACTTTACATTGCCAAACATGTCCAAATGTTATCAAACCTTGTGAACATGCTCAAATGGTCAAATAATTCATCTAGACCAAATGGCACAAGTTGGAGAACAAGTTAACTTGATCAAAGTGCCCCAAAACCCTTCCTGTCCAAAACCAAATTTGAACAACTCTACATTGGCAACTTTCTCATTTTGACACCAAATTTTGTGGACATGTTCAGAACCTTAAATTATGCCACTACACCAATTGGTGCATCAAGGAGAATTGATTTTCATGACTAAATCTTGGTAAAGCCATTTCTGCTAATTTCTAGGGTTTACCAAAGTTGCATTGTCAACTTCCTCCAAATGAGCTCCAACTTGGTGATCAACCCCATTTCTATATGATACTTGATCCTGTTAATCTTCATATCATTTGGAATCCATTTGCTTGCCCAAACTACCATCAAACTGTAACACCCCGGATGTAACTTTCCATATTTGTAACTCCAACTCTTGCCATTTTCGGCATTGTGATATGATATTCCCTCCGTGGTTGGGTTTTTGTCTTTCGTTTTGCATTTTGTCCATGTCATGCATCTCATATCATGTCATCATGTCCATCTCTTTTGCATACGTGTTCGTCTCATGATTAGAGCATTTTCCCCGTTGTCCGTTTTGCAATCCGCACTCCTATGTCCCCGGCGTCCCCTTTTACATTTTTTCCGTGAGCGGGCACTAAACATTCTCGGAATGGACCGAGGTTTGTCAAGTGGCCTTGGTACACCACCGATAGACCACTGTCAAGTTTCGGGTCATTTGGAGCTCGTTTGGTACTCCAGCAGTTAACCGCACTCTCAAAGGCCTCTTTTAAGTTGCAGCCCAACACCCCTCCAAAACATCCCAATAACCCATCTAAGTCACTTCCATGCTCTCCGTCGTCGGATCACGATCGTGTGGGCGAAAACCGCACCTCATTTGGAGCTTCCTAGCTCCTTCTACCTATAAAAACACCCCCTCCCCCGAATTTCGGATCAATCCTCCTCCAAACCCTAGCCCCGCTCATCTCCGCGCTGTCGGACGCGTCCGGACTAGGCCAGACATGTCCGCCCGCCGCCGCTCGGCCAACCGGGAGCCGCCACGTGGCCCCCGTGCCCACTTCGCCACCGCCGGCCCGCAGGGCCGTGCGAAACCCTCCAGCCCATCGCCGCCCGTCTCCGTCCGCGCTGGGTCGCCAGCGCCCAGCGCCGGCCACCGCCCGCCGCCGCCGGTGGCGGATCCACCCGCAGCTCGCCTCCGTCGCCGCCGCCGCCGTCAGGGCAGCGAGCTCCATGAACCGCCTCCGGACGCCCGCCGCCATGGCGCCCTCTCCGGCGTCGCCCGCCGGCTCTCGGCCGGCAAGCCGCCCGGCCTCGTCCTCCCTGACCGACTCCGGCGAGCCGCGCCGTCGCCTCGGTTCGCGCGGATCCGATCTAGATCCAGCCCATGGTTGACTTTCCCCTCCCCGAAATTCCTCATGATGTTGGATTTTCATCATGCCAGTATTTTGTTGCATTTTCATCATGCCATAACTCTGCACCCGGGGCTCCGTTTTGGGCGTATAGCATACCGAAATGTTCGTGAAGATGAGTAGATCACTTCATCTCATTGCATAATTTTCATTTGAGCTCATATTGATGCCAGAAATGCTGTTAGAAGAGGGCTATGTGATGTTAGTTTCAGATTCTTATCAGAACATGCACTTCTCTCATTTTTGCCATGATTGATGTGTGCACCCTATGATCTTGAGCCCTACATGTGTTTTGTAATATGCCATGCCATCTTTAAAGGGGTGCATTCCATGTATTTTTGTGTTCTCTGTGGTGACTAGCACAAGCATGCAAACTAGGCTTCATGATGTTGCTGATTTCAGCCCTGTTTTCTTGATATTTTTATGCCATGTTAACTTGATGCTACCGAGAGATCCATGCCTATTTTGAGATACTTCAGTAAGGATGTTTTGAACATATGGTTATGCTCTATCCATCCATGCCCTTGTTTGCAATTATGGAGTGCCATAGATTGAGTCAATCAAGCTTTACTTTTGCTATAAAATGTTTCCTGGCAGATTGTTTACATGTTATTCAATTTTGCCAAGGTTGTTGTAGTTGATCCGTGTATGCTATGATGTTATTCTTGCCATGTATTTCTTCTATGCCATGTATTCTTGATGGATGTATGCTTAGTTTATCATGAAATGCTCTGTAGTGAGTGCATTGAGCTCTTAAACATGCCTACTTGTTATCTGTTTTTGTCATGCCCTGTTGCTGAATCATTATGAAACTTGCTATGTTGACATGGGTGCTACTGCATCTTCTTATCCCTTTTGGCTCATGGTCAGTAAGGGACTTTTGTTCTATGCTTTGAGTATATTCATGCCATGCCTTGTTTTAGTATTATAAGTTCCTGTAGCATGTCGTTTTATTGCTCTGAACATTGCTTCCTGATGCTGATTCTGCCATGTTCAGTATTTCAGTGTCTGTGCAGCTGATATATTTTGCACTTTTGCCATGCTTGTTTGGACCTGTTATGTTGTGATTTAGCCATAGCTCAGTGTGCATCTTTTGTCAAGCATCTTGAGTAGATCAGTGTCATATGCTTTGTTGATACTTTTGGGTGCAGTAGCTTAATTTCTTGTTGCTTGCTAAGTGGTATCATGCTATTAATGGCAGTTTTGTGCCATTCTTGTTTTGCTTGTCATTTGCAAACCGTGCATCCGATTCCGGTAATCTTTATATCGATTTCAATCGAAATCATCTCACCTTTCCAGCCGCATACTTGGTTTTCCAAGTTTATGCCTGGTTCATCATTTTCCTTCCGGAGTACGCATACGCCTTGCATATCACATCTCGCATATCATGCCATGTATTGCATCATGTTGCTTGTGGATTGCACCGTGATTTACTGTGGTTCCATTGTTTGTATTCTTTCTTTGGGTCGAGCTGGGAGTCGAGTACGTGAACGAGGAACCTGTTGAGACCGCTTACGAGGATCAAGCTTTCGACAACTCTGAGAACTTTGCAGGCAAGATGACCATACCCTCGAAATCACTTCTATCTTTGCTTGCTAGATGCTCGCTCTTTTGCTATGCCTATGCTACGATGCCTACCACTTGCTATATCATGCCACCCATATTGCCATGTCAAACCTCTAACCATCCTTTCCTAGCAAACCGTTGATTAGCTATGTTACCGCTTTGCTCAGCCCCTCTTATAGCGTTGCTAGTTGCAGGTGAAGATGAAGTTTGTTCCTTGTTGGAACATGGAGATGTTGTTCCTTGTTGGAACATGTTTACTTGTTGGGGATATCACAATATATCTGCTATAATTAATGCATCTATATATTTGGTAAAGGGTGGAAGGCTCGGCCTTATGCACAGTGTTTTGTTCCACTCTTGCCACCTAGTTTCCGTCATACCGGTGTTATGTTCCTTGATTTCGCGTTCCTTACGGTTGGGTGATTTATGGGACCCCCTTGACAGTTCGCTTTGAATAAGACTCCTCCGCAAGGCCCAACATTGGTTTTACCATTTGCCACCTAAGCCTTTTTCCCCGGTTTTCATGAGCCCGAGGGTCATCTTTATTTTAACCCCGGACGGTGCTCCTTGAGTGCTGGCCCGAACCGAGCAACATGCGGGGCCACCTGCAGAAACTCGAGGCTTGGTTTTACTCGTAGCTTGACTTATCCGGATGTGCCACGAGAACGAGATATGTGCAGCTCCTATCGGGATTTGTCGGCTGTCGGCGGCTTTGCTGGTCTTGTTTTATTGCTGTCGAAATGTCTTGTAGTCCGGGATTCCGAGACTGATCGGGTCTTCGGTAGAAGGAATATCCTTCGTTGACCGTGAGAGCTTATTATGGGCTAAGTTGGGACACCCCTGCAGGGTATTATCTTTCGAAAGTCGTGCCCGCAGTTATGAGGCAGATGGGAATTTGTTAATGTCCGGTTGTAGAAAACCCGAATTTGACCTTAATTAATACACATCAACCGCGTGTGTAACCATGATGGTCTCTTCTCGGCGGAGTCCGGGAAGTGAACACGGTGTTGGAGTTATGCTTGACGTAAGTAGTTCAGGATCACTTCTTGATCGCTACTAGCTTCACGACCGTGCCTTGCTTCTCTTCTCGCTCTCTTTTGCGAATGTAGCCACCATATATGCTAGTAAACTGCTGCAGCTCCACCTCACAACTCTGTCCTTCCTATAAGCTTAAATAGTCTTGATCTCGCGGTGTGAGATTGCTTTGAGTCCCGTGACTCACAGATTCTACCAAAGCGATTGCAGTGCCGGCGATGCGGTGCAGATGACGCAACCGAGCTCAAGTGGGAGTTCGACGAGGAACGTGGTCGTTACTATGTGTCTTTTCCTGATGATCAGTAGTGGTGCCCAGTTGGGACGATCGGGGATCTGTGTAGCATTTGGGGTAGTCTTCTTTATTTTGGTTCCGTAGTCGGACCTTGAGTGTAATCTGAATGATGGATGTTTATTTATGTATTGAATGTGAAGTGGCGACTGTAAGCCAACTATGTATCTCTTTCCCTTATGTATTACAGGTTGTGTGAAGATTACCTCACTTGCGACATTGCTTTCAATTCGGTTATGCCTCTAAGTCGTTAACCCGACACGTGGGAGATATAGCCGCATCGAGGGCATTACAAGTTGTTAATCGAGCCATCCCGACTTAGGAGCCCACAGCTTGATTGTTTCTTTGGCGTTGTTGAGTCTAGAACAAAAATGTTTTGAGTCTTAGGATTATATATATCGGAGTAGGATTCTTTTACTCCCGGTCCTTAAATCGCTCTGGTGAGGTCTCGGCGTAGAAGTTTTGACTCTCCTCTCCTCAAATTTCACTAAAAAAATTTGGGATCACGCGGGTATCTTGGGATCGTTCCGATGGTTTTGTGGCGAGAACATTGTTCTTGGTGCCTCGACATTTAGGGGTTGTGGCAGTGTCCGGGGAGTTGAGCTCCGAAGTGTTGTCGTCACAATTTTATCGTTGCGATTCTGGAATACACGAGTTTTGCCGACATCGAAAATCTCTTTTGTGCAGTTGTTGGTGAGATAACCCGATAACTTGATCTTTGAGGCGAGCTCGGGAGTATTTCCATGGCTCGTATAACGGATGCTTTTCAAAGGTCGAGGTACACGATTTCCGAAGGTTTCTTGGTTTTGTGTTGACGGATGGATACAGCTGGATCTAGGTATTGTTAGTTTGGGTGATATATTTTGTGTCCCCTGTATCCCCGACACCAGATTGCATAACCAGAAAGTTTCGGGAGTTTATAGGTGGGATTCAAGTAGCTCCTAGGATTTCTTCTCGCAGATATTTGGTTTGTGATTGGGTAATCCTTACCACTTATTTGTTCCAGTCGTACCTTGTTATTTTTTTTCATCAACCCTTAATCAAGTGGCTTCTCACCTTAATGGACGTGTAATGTTAGCGTTTGGAATTCATTCGTTCATCCTTGTTCGAATGTTTATTGTGAAGACTATATGTTGCAATCTCTATCCGTTGTTTCAACTTGTCTATCTGTCTATCAAGTGCTAACGGATGTCACCCTCTTCAGGATGGCTCCGCCAAGCGATATGCGAATCCGGATCGCAATGATGGGAGTCGATCAGACCCTCCACCTCCACCTCCGCCTCCGGAGGCATGGCAAGCTATCATGGCAGCCACCAATGCCAATGCTCAGATGATTTTGCAACTCTTGCAAGAGCGTACCCAAGGGCAAGGCAATCAAGGAAATCAAGGCCAAGGCAACAACCAGCCGTACTTTGTTACCCTCAATCAGTTCCTTGCTAATCAGCCGAAGTCTTTCAGTTTCTGTGTCGAGGCCACAGACGCCGACGATTGGCTTGTGGACATCTGCAAACATTTTGAATGTAGCAATGTCAGACCTGAAGACTTTGTCAAGTTTGCTTCGTTTCAACTCAAGGACCAAGCTCTTTGAGTGGTTCGACAGAATACAAAGATTCGGAGGAGGTCGTGTCATTACAGGATGAGTTCATGAGACTTCAAAGCTCACCACTTTCGAAAAGTGTTGTTGAGAGCAAGCGTGAGGAGTTCCGCAATCTCAAGCAAGGCAACATGTATGTGTATCAATACAATATCCAGTTCTAGAAACTTCGCTAAACCCGCTAAGAAAGGCGTCCACGATGAAAAGAGTATGATCTATCAATTCAGAGGTGGTCTCAGAGAAGATCTGCAATTAGGTCTCGTGCTTTTTGAGCCAGAAAAGTATGATGAATTCTACAACATGGCACTAAAGCAAGAAGCTGCCCAGCTCAAATGTGAGGCTTCTAAGAAGAGAATCGGGGATGCGATTCAGTCTTCTTCTTCCTCTCAAGTGGCAGCTAAGCGTGAAGTTCTACCTTCCTCCTCCTCCGTTTAAATCGGCCTTATCGTGAGAAGAACTCAGGTGGTCGTGGATCTTCCCACCCGCCCAACCCTGGCTATAAGAACAAGTCTAATTCTCAAGCTTCAAGGTCAAATGCTCCTTATCATCGTCCGCTCTCAGAGGTGACTTGCAACAAATCTCAGCAGAAAGGTCACTATGCGAACAAATGCTTCAACCAAAGGCGCCTTCCGCCTCCTCCTCCTGTGAAATCTTCCAGCAATGCAGTGGTCAAGCATAATCCCAAGTCTGCAAAGGTGAACATGATGAATGCAGCTCAAGCGGAGGAATCTACTGATGTGATCATCTATGCCGCTCCTGATGAAACCATTCGGTTGTTTTCTCTCAATGAGAAGGGCGAATTGGATGCTATCTCTCGATTCGATCGTTTGTGAGTACCAAGATGTCTTTCGGAAGAGCTTCCGAGAATGCCTCCTCACCGGCCGATTGAGTTCGTTATCGATCTTGAGCACCCTTTGAACCCGTTGCAAGCGTCCATACAAGCTTGGACCTAATGAGCTGAAGGAATTGAAGAAGCAGCTCGATGAACAAGAGCGTTTGGGTTTGATCGGACCGAGTTCATCTCCTTGGGGTTGTGGTGTTCTTTTGTCCAGAAGAAGGATGGCACGGACCGACTTTGCGTCGATTACCATTCATTGAATAAGAAGACTATCAAGAACAAGTATCCACTTCCCAACATCAATGAGCTTTTCGAGCAACTCAAAGGTGCTAAAGTGTTCTCCAAGCTTGACCTTCGTATGGATTATCATCAGATTCGCATTCGTGAACAAGATATTCCCAAGACAGCATTCAGAACAAGCTTTGGTTCTTATGAATATACTTTCATGTCTTTCGGCCTTGTCAATGCTCCTCCAACATTCTCTTGAATGATGAACTTCATCTTCAACCCCTACACCAATGAATTCGTCCTGGTCTATCTTGATGATATTTTGGTCTTCTCCAAGAATAAGAAGGATCATGCCAAACATTTGCGATTGGTGCTAGACAAGCTCGAGAGCATCAATTCTATGCGAAGTTTTCCAAATGTGAATTTTGGCTTGATGAAGTGCTTTATCTTGGTCACATCATCTCCGCCAAGGGCATCGCTGTTAATACCAAGAAGGTGTCTGCAGTTGTGAATTGGGAGCCTCCTCAGAATGTCAAGCAGCTTCGCAGTTTTCTTGGACTTGCAAGTTATTGCCGAAGATTCGTTGAGAATTTCTCCAAGATTGCAAAGCCTCTTTCCAACCTCCTCCATGAGCATGTGAAGTATGTCTGGTCTCCTGTGTGTGACGTTGCTTTCAATACTCTCAAAGAGAAACTCGTCACAGCTCATGTCTTAACTCCTCCTGATGAATCCAAGCCATTCGAAGTTTTCTGTGATGCTTCTCTTCAAGGTCTCGGTGCTGTGTTAATGCAAGAGAAGAGAGTTGTGGCCTATACCTCTCGTCAGCTGAAGCCCAATGAAAAGAACTACCCCACTCACGATCTTGAGTTGGCGGCAGTTGTCCATGCTTTCATAACATGGAGACATCTCTTGTTGGGAAGGAAAGTGGACATATTCACCGATCACAAGAGTCTCAAGTATATCTTTACTCAACCCAACCTCAACCTCAGACAAACTCGATGGGTCGAAATGATTCAAGAGTACAACCCAAGTATTGAATATACTCCGGGCAAGGCCAATGTGATTGCAGATGCTTTGAGCAGGAAGGCTTATCGCAGCAGTTTAATCCTCAAGCCCTTCCAACCGAATCTTTGTGAAGCTTTCCGCAAGCTGAATCTTCAAGTTGTTCCTCAAGGCTTTCTTGCCAACCTCATAGTCTCTCCTACTTTGGAAGACCAAATTCCTGAGGCTCAACTCCTGGATACCATGGTGGAAAAGGTGAAACACGGTATCGACAAGGGCATTTCCAAGTACAAGTGCTTCCACATTGATGACAAAGATACTCTTTTCTTCGAGGACCGGATTGTGGTTCCAAAGGGTGATCTACGTAAAGTCATTATGAACGAGGCGCACAATTCCTTCTATCCATCACGGAAGTATGAAGATGTACCATGACCTCAAGCGGTCGTATTGGTGGACTCGAATGAAGCGAGAAATTGCTCAATTCGTGAATGAGTGTGATGTCTGCGGAAGAGTGAAAGCAGTACACCAACGACCAGCTGGTCTCCTCCAACCTCTTGCTATTCCGAATGGAAGTTTGATCATATTGAAATGGACTTCGTGACTGGATTTCCAAAGTCCAAGCGTGGAAATGATGCTATCTTCGTTGTCATTGACAAGCTTACTAAAGTGGCTCATTTTCTTCCTATCAAAGAATCTATCACAGCAGCTCGGTTGGCGAGCTATACACCTCGAGGATTGTCTCCTTGCACGGCATTCCACAAGTGATCTCTTGAGACCGTGGCAGCATCTTTACCTCCAAGTTTTGGGATTCTTTTGAAGGCCATGGGCACCAACATTCGTTTCAAAGACAGCTTTCCACCCTCAAACAAGTGGCCAAGTCGAGCGAGTCAATCAAATCCTTGAAGATATGCTCAGGGCTTGTGTCATTTCCTTCGGTATGAAGTGGGAAGATTGTCTTCCATATGCCGAGTTCTCCGACAACAACAGCTTCCAAGCGAGTTCGGGCAAGGCCCCATTCGAAATTCTCTATGGCGAGAAAGTGTCGTACTCCTCTCAATTGGTCCGAGACAGGTGAGCGCCAACTTCTTGTAGCGACTTAATCCACGAAGCGAAGAAATGTGCAAAGTCATTCGTGAGAATCTCAAAAGCGCGCAATCGCGCGGAAGAGCTATTATGATGACAAGCACCTGATGTGGCTTCGAAATCGGAGACCATGTCTACCTCCACGTCTCTCCAATGAAAGGCACTCGTCAACCCGGTATCAAGGGAAGCTTGCCCCTAGATACGTGGGTCCTTTCAAGATCATTGGCAAAAGAGGCGATCTCGCCTATCAACTTGAGCTTCCATCCAATTTTGCAAGCGTGCACGATGTGTTTCATGTGTCACAGCCATAAGTGCTTCAAGACTCCTGAGCGCACTATCAACTTGAAGAAATTGACCTCCAAGAAGATTTCTCTTATCATGAGCACCCCGTTGCTATTCTTGAAGAAACCGAGCGCAAGACTCGCAACAAGTCAATCAAATTCCTGAAAGTGAAGTGGTCACACCATTCCGACCGGGAAGCCACCTGGGAGCGTGAGGATCACCTCCATTCCGAATATCCGGAGTTCTTTCAGTCCTAGATCTCGGGACGAGATCCTCTTGTAGTGGTGGAGTGTTGTAACACCCCGGATGTAACTTCCATATTTGTAACTCCAACTCTTGCCATTTTCGGCATTGTGATATGATATTCCCTCCGTGGTTGGGTTTTTGTCTTCCGTTTTGCATTTTGTCCATGTCATGCATCTCATATCATGTCATCATGTGCAGCTCTTTTGCATACGTGTTCGTCTCATGATTCCGAGCATTTTCCCCGTTGTCCGTTTTGCAATCCGGCACTCCTATGTCCCCCAGCGTCCCCTTTTACATTTTTCCGTGAGCGGGTACTAAACTTTCTCGGAATGGACCGAGGTTTGTCAAGTGGCCTTGGTACACCATCGGTAGACCACCTGTCAAGTTTCGGGTCATTTGGAGCTCGTTTGGTACTCCAACGGTTAACCGCACTCTCGCAAAGGCCTCTTTTAAGTTGCAGCCCAACACCCCTCCAAAACAGCCCAATAACCCATCTAAGTCACTTCCATGCTCTCCGTCGTCGGATCTTATCGTGTGGGTGAAAACCGCACCTCATTTGGAGCTTCCTAGCTCCTTCTACCTATAAAAACACCCCCTCCCCCGAATTCCGGATCAATCCTCCTCCAAACCCTAGCCCCGCTCATCTCCGCGCCGCCGGACGCGTCCGGACTGGGCCGGACACGTCCGCCCGCCGCCGCCTGGCCAATCGGGAGCCGCCACGTGGCCCCCGTGCCAACTTCGCCGCCGCCGCAGGGAACCGTGCGGGAGACCCTCCGACCCGTCGCCGCCCGTCTCCGTCCGCGCCGGGTCGCGCGCCAGCGCGGCCGCCGCCCGCCGCCACGGTGGCGGATCCACCTGCCTTTCGCCTCCCGTCGCCGCCGCCGTCACGGGGAGCAGCGAGCTCCAGCCCGCCTCCGGGACGCCCTCGCCGCCAGCGCCCTCTCCGGCGTCGCCGCCGGCGCCTCCGGCTGCCGCCCGGCCGCCCCGCCCTCGTCCTCCCCGACCGACTCCGGCGAGCCGCGCCGCCGCCTCGATTCGCGTGGATCCGATCTAGATCCAGCCCAGGATTGACTTTCCCCTCCCCGAAATTCCTGTCTTTTATTCTGCCAGTATTTTGTTGCATTTTCATCATGCCATAACTCTGCACCCGTGGCTCCGTTTGGGGCGTATAGCATACCGTAATGTTCGTCTAGATGAGTAGATCATCTCATCTCATTGCATCATTTTCATTTGAGCTCACCTTGATGCCCGAAATGCTGTTAGAAGAGGGCTATGTGATGTTAGTTTCAGATTCTTATCAGCACATGCACTTTTGTCATTTTTGCCATGATTGATGTGTGCACCCTATGATCTTGAGCCCTACATGTGTTTTGTAATATGCCATGCCATCTTTACAGGGGTGTATGCCATGTATTTTTGTGATCTCTGTGGTGACTAGCACAAGCATGCAAACTAGGCTTCATGATGTTGCTGATTTCAGCCCCTGTTTTGGTTATATTTTCATGCCATGTTAACTTGATGCTACCGAGAGATCCATGCCTATTTTGAGATACTTCAGTAAGGATGTTTTGAACATATGGTTATGCTCTATCCATCCATGCCCTTTTTTGCAATTATGCATTGCACCATGATTTATTGTGGTTCCATTGTTTGTGTTCTTGCTTTGGGTAGATCCGGGAGACGAGTACGTGAACGAGGAACCTATTGAGAACGCTTACGAGGATCAACCTTTCGACAACTCTGAGAACTTTGTAGGCAAGATGATCATACCCTCGAAATCACTTCTATCTTTGCTTGCTAGATGCTCGCTCTTTTGCTATGCCTATGCTACGATGCCTACCACTTGCTATATCATGCCACCCATATTGCCATGTCAAACCTCTAACCATCCTTTCCTAGCAAACCGTTGATTGGCTATGTTACCGCTTTTCTCAGCCCCTCTTATAGCGTTGCTAGTTGCAGGTGAAGATGAAGTTTGTTCCTTGTTGGAACATGGAGATGTTGTTCCTTGTTGGAACATGTTTATTTGTTGGGGATATCACAATATATCTGCTATAATTAATGCATCTATATATTTGGTAAAGGGTGGAAGGCTCGGCCTTATGCCTGGTGTTTTGTTCCACTCTTGCCACTCTAGTTTCCGTCATACCGGTGTTATGTTCCTTGATTTCGCGTTCCTTACGGTTGGGTGATTTATGGGACCCCTTGACGATTCGCTTTGAATAAGACTCCTCCAAAGAAGGCCCAACATTGGTTTTACCATTTGCCACCTAAGCCTTTTTCCCCGGGTTTTCATGAGCCCGAGGTTCATCTATATTTTAACCCCCGGACGGTGCTCCTTCGAGTGCTGGCCCGAACCGAGCAGATTGCGGGGCCACCACGGGGAAACTCGAGGCTTGGTTTTACTCGTAGCTTGACTTATCCGGATGTGCCCTGAGAACGAGATATGTGCAGCTCCTATCGGGATTTGTCGGCACAATCGGGCGGCTTTGCTGGTCTTGTTTTATTGTTGTCGAAATGTCTTGTAGTCAGGGATTCCGAGACTGGTCGGGTCTTCCCGGTAGAAGGAATATCCTTCGTTGACCATGAGAGCTTATTATGCGCTAAGTTGGGACAACCCTGCAGGGTATTATCTTTCGAAAGCCGTGCCCGCGGTTATGAGGCAGATGGGAATTTGTTAATGTCCGGTTGTAGAAAACCCGAAGTTGACCTTAATTAATACACATCAACCGCGTGTGTAACCGTGATGGTCTCTTCTCGGTGGAGTCCGGGAAGTGAACACGGTGTTGGAGTTATGCTTGACGTAAGTAGTTCAGGATCACTTCTTGATTGCTACTAGCTTCACGACCGTGCCTTGCTTCTCTTCTCGCTCTCTTTTTGTAATGTAGCCACCATATATGCTAGTCGCTTGCTGCAGCTCCACCTCACAACTCTGTCCTTCCTATAAGCTTAAATAGTCTTGATCTCATGGTGTGAGATTGCTTTGAGTCCCGTGACTCACAGATTCTACCAAAACAGTTGCGGTGTGCCGGCGATGCGGTCTGAGATGGCCTTGGCGAGCTCAAGTGGGAGTTCGACGAGGAACGTAGTCGTTACTATGTGTCTTTTCACGATGATCAGGTAGTGGTGCCCAGTTGGGACGATCGGGGCTCTGTGTGTAGCATTTGGGGTAGTCTTCTTTATTTTGGTTCCGTAGTCGGACCTTGAGTGTAATCTGAATGATGGATGTTTATTTATGTATTGAATGTGAAGTGGCGACTGTAAGCCAACTATGTATCTCTTTCCCTTATGTATTACATGGGTTGTGTGAAGATTACCTCACTTGCAACATTGCTTTCAATGCGGTTATGCCTCTAAGTCGTGCTTCGACACGTGGGAGATATAGCCGCATCGAGGGCGTTACACAAACACCTTCTGGCAGAAATGTAAAATGCATGTTTTGGACATTCCCACTAATCTCCATGAGCTAATCTTTCTCGCACAGCATCATCTGGTCCTCCTCTACCCCCATGCATCTTTCCCTGCCCGAGGAGCCATGATGATGGGGGAGAAAGGCTCTTTTTCCCACTCTGGACAGCACCATTTCCACTCTCTCTCAACTCCCTCTCCCCTCCAGTGGATCCCCAAGCCATCCAATGCCATTTCCACTTTGTTTACTCCCCCCTAAAGCTCCCAAACACCAGTGACCGCGCCCACCCCGCAAAAAGACATGCCCATGTCGGCCAAAGTCACGCTCTGGAGCACCAGAGCACTGTTGCATGGCCCTCCCGAGGTCTCCCGCAGGCCTTGGGCAGAGGTATGATGTCCCCCGAGGTCGCCTCGACGTCCATAGTACGTCAGTGTGCTAGCCCCCGCCTACCCCTATCCCTCTCATCTCATGGGGCTCGTGCCCGACACCGCCCGGCTAGGCCAATGCATGGCCTCGCACGCGCAAGTGCCAGAGCCTTGCCCTTCGTCTCCTGTCTGTCCCAGACGACCTAGACGACTCCCACGTACGCCTCAGACACGCTCACCCCCCTCAAACGGACGCCAGCGCCGTTGCAGCGGAGGCCGAGCGCCCTGTCCACGGTGCACCTCGCCCCTCCTATTGAAGCCACCGCCGGGTCCCTCTCTGCGCCTCCCTCGGCCCCTCTCTCTCCTGTTCACCCCCTAGACCGACTCACTCCCCTCCTCGTGCTCTCCATAGCCCTCCATGGCCGGAGAACCGCCGCCGCCCCTGGCTAAATTCGGGCTATCCCGAGCCTCCCTCCTCTACCTAGCCACTCCAGTGCCCTCACACCACCACCTCAAGGCCCCCCATCGCCGTCGTTCATCCCCGGGAACGCCGCGTGCTTCTGGCCAAAGATGGCCGATGGCCCCCTCCGCGGCCGTCCAAGCTGTTACCGCCCAGATCCAACCCATTTAAGTAAATCCCTCTCCTTTTTCTTTTTCTGTAGACTTGTAAAATCCATAAACAATTCAAATGGACTCCAAATTTGATGATTCAAATTTCTAGTGACTCTATAAATCATGATCTACCTGTTGGTGCAACATGCATATTTTTCCAGAGACCTTTTCTTCACAAACATTTTTCAAATCTTGTTTTTCCTATTTATGTGATGAACTTTAGAAAATCACAGAGAGCTCAAAATTGATCCAAATGCCATGATTCAAATTCCTAGATGCTTCTAAGTTCATAACTTAGTTTATGAACATTTTTCTTAATACTTTCTGTACCCCACAAAATAATGAGCCATTTCTTCATATTTGTCAACTTTGCAAATCCATAGAATATTCATTTGAACTCCAAATCCAGTGAAACCAAGTCCTAGATGCTTCTAAAATCATGGTTTGCTAAATGGGTGCCTCTGCTCATTTTTCAAAAATATATTTCTGTACACTTCTTGCAAATCCACAAATCCCTTGATTCCGTTATATTGAACTATTCAGAGATATCCATTGATCAAATCCCATTGAAACCACTTTGGTCATACCCCAAAGGTATCCTAGAAAAGTCCAACTTGTAATTTTAGAGCACTTTTATTTTTGCCTTGTTGTGTTGCTTATTGTGTTTGTTTCCTACGTTAGTTGACGAAGTAGACGGAGTACTTGGAGAAGGACCCGAAGACTTGAAGACTCGGATGAACCAGGCAAGCAGCCCTTTGACCATGACACCCCTCTTGTTCATCGGTACCCTTTTTCTGATTGCATGATGATGAAGTATGACAGTGGTAAACTTGTTCTGAACCACCACATGATGCATACCCCTACTCATGACCTTACCTTGTTCATGATTGCATTTTCAAGAGACTATTTGATGCATAATGATGCATGTGTACCATGAACTCTTCATGGTTACATTCTTCGAAAACCCCATCGGGTGCCCCTAATGCCCTTGGGAGATGTTGATCTAAGGTCACCACTTGAGGAAGAAGTGGTGTCTGGAGAGAGATTTTGGTGTGTGTGTGTGTAAAATGATGGATTAGATTTATGTGTGATTACCGTCCCAACCAAACATGTGCAACCACTCTACCCCTTTATGGGATGGGGCATTATTAATTACCTAGGCCGATACTAGCTTGGAGCCCGCATTACTAGTGACGGGGAGAGTTGGTGCTCTCTCTCGGGGCGGGTGCGTGCTGTGAGGCGGCCATGACTGTTTTCACGGGGCACCGGACACACCGTTGGTCCCTTCGTATGCGTAATAATGTGAAAAGGGCAGAGTCCCACGATCTTTTGCTTATACACGAGGGCCGTGTATCAATGAGTGGACTCCTTGTTAGTGTCGTCTAGGGAAAGATAGTGATCGGGTGCTTCCCAGTACTTGAGAATGCTGCGGGATCGTGGATGACAAGAAAGCTTCAAGGATCTTGAGGGTAAAGTTCGAAACCATTGCAGAGTGTCAAACTATTCGAATAGCCGAGTCCACGGTCATGGACAGTTTGGAGGTGCTACTTAAACTATGTCCAGGAATTTTACAAATCATGATGCATGTGTGTGTGGAAAGGAACTATTTGTGTCAAGGTGGAGACTTGACATGTTGAATGACATGACATTGATTTAACTCTATTTATGTTGATATCTGTAACCTGTTCTCGAGGTTACCCATGTTTTATTGATGCATATCTCACAAGTTGATAGGACATCTTAACTAGCTTGAAGCTAGGTTGCTTACTCGTTGTACAATTGCATTGTTACTTTGAACCAAATCACGGGTTGCTTGCGAGTACATTCAAAGTACTCATTGGCTTGCCACTGGTTATTTTATTGGCCAGGCTTGAAAGAACAAGATATATTGAAGAGTTCCTTGGTGACGATCGTGCGAGCTAGGACGCTTTCCCAGTCAGAATGCCTATAGGGTTAAGGCGGATGGCATGGGTCCAAGTTATCGACGAAGATTTCCGCTGCGATAATATACTCAAGACTTGACCATAATGGTCCAAATTGTGTAAAACGGTGTGTATGGATGTAAGACTCTTGTTATTCAGCTTATGTGTGTTCAGTGAGCATTGATCTCTGGGATCACTGTACACGTGCATTCGGTGATCACGACTTATGAGTCGGGGTCCCCACAGAGCTGGTATCAGAGCCATCCTGACTGTAGGAAGCCTTAGTTAGCATGGTCGTTAGTTAGGGTCAAACTATTTCCAAAACTACTACTAGTTTTCAAAACTATCTATGCTTCTCTTCCTCTTTTGAGTTTTTCGAAAACTATTATATACTTTCCTCTTCCCCTTCAAAATTTAACGGTCGAAAGAACCCTTATGCCCCTGACCACTGGGTTCCTTGTAATCCTCGTGGATAATCTAGAAGGAAGATGCCTTGCCAGATATTCACCCACATCTCCTGAACACAAGATTGGCGACATCACAACAAGACGATACCAACAGAAGATGCACCCTCGAGGAATGAGGACCTGAAGACCCAGGAGATGGTGACACCCTTGACACTGCCCCAAGATGATGCAACCTTAGCCTACGATGATCAGGGCATAGGATATAAAAGATCATGATATACATCGCTAATAGGGTACCCTGTCACTACCGTTGTTGTATTGGCAACAACCGGCGGATGAGAACCAGCCATTTGGTCCGCCTCACTATAGTGAGCAGGAAAACAGTTCTCTTCATCCCCGCTCTCGGTGACGATATTGTCAACAATGTGTCCGACGGGTTGGACCACTATTATGCCTTGATAATGTTATTGCATAAAGGATTGCCTACGGTACCATCGACGGCTTAGAAGACAAAAGGGATCGTTGTGATTAAGAAGACAATAGAAGACCAAGTCAATGCCAGTTACGAGGAGCCACCTTCACCCCATCACTTCAAAAGGCGAGAAGTCATTGAGGAGTCTTCACGCTCAACCCGGATTGTTTCATCAAACAATTACAAGAGACGTAGCGACACCTGAGGAAAACTCAGAAGACTGCATGAGGCACGAAGTAAAGCACGACTACTTAGTCCGAGAACCCCTAGTGTAGGATGAGTCGTGTATCCCCTATGCGCAGTTGAGTCCGTATGATGGTTCGAATAGAACCGTGACTGTGTGTTGCTCGTTTTTATTTGTTCGTGTTTTGATGTAAGTCGCACTTTTGCCCTAGGCAACACGTACGCGAATATATCACCTTCCTTGTTTTCCTTTGTTTGGCCCTTTTTGGCGCCCGTTTGTTTGCTCATGCACTATAGAACCCCCTTTAGGCATTTCCCTCCTCTATGCTACCTCTCCCTCTCATCTCTCTCCTCAACTGAAGGCTAGCAAGACAAGATACACCAAGGATTCTACTTTGGCAACCAACCAACACTGAAGACTTTTGCTACAACCTCCTCGACCAAGTAAAACCCCGTAGAGTTATGTTTAACCCACCAGACTAGAAACCCATTCCTAGACCCTTCGAGACTTCATGATATACCCCTGCTCGAATGCTTAACCAAGTGCTTGACCTACAAATTGCAAGAAAACCAGTTAAGCCTCAGTAACCATGCCTAACAATGGGTTCATTATGGAACTAGTGGACGTAGTGAACAAGCACATTATCATCCTAAGATAGCACCAAAACTGATGATGCCATATGGTAGACCAATTTGAGGACATAGGAATAGAGGACAAATGACTTGATGAGTTTATATCAATGACTTTGAGGGATCATCTGAGACTCTTTGGTGGATTATGGGACTTTCATGTTGGTAGTTGAACTTGGTGGGATCAGTTAATAGAGTAGCATAACATTTCATTTCCCCTGAGTAAATTGGATTTAGTAGGACAATTATGATCGCAAGCTGAAATTCTCGGATGTATAAGGATTTGACTTAGCCAGTGGATATGGATAGGACATAGTTGATATTACGATAATGACTTGGGGGAAAAGCGAAGAAATTCTCGTTGGACATGAGATTTGGATTTAAGTAAGTGACTCTAGTTGAATATAGATGATGATGTATGTCTACATGGTTCGGAGTAAATTGGATTTAGACTGATGATCTCGATCATGATACCATGTCTCTTGGTGGACGATAAACTAGGAGATTGGATTAATTGTCGGAGTTGATTTAGGGATCTACATACGCCTGACCTTGGAGTTTACATGACCATGATAATGGAAATTGGTGGACTGACCATAGCAAGGTAGCCCTTTCAAGTATTTGAGAATTATAGGATATTAGAAGATCTTGTGGAACACCATAGAGATTGGATTTCTAGAACTACTGGATCATGTAGTGATTGGTGTAGTTAATGGGTTGTTGGAGTTCATTCATAGGAAGGGAACAAGATCTTGGAGTGGCTTACGACGTGTTTCCTTAGGATAGAAATGCTTTATCTTAGACCTTGGAGGAATAGGTTGAGCACTTGGATTGCCACGTTCAAGCTTAGCAGCTTGTATATTCTACCCATGGATTTTCAGGGGTAGACATACCTATGAGTTTAGGCATTGTAGACATATATGATTTTGTTACGCCTCCTCTCGAGAGTCATGAGAAATAATAATAGCATGAGTAATGATTGGTGCTGACCTACACGAGTTGGTACTTTCGGAGGTATAAGGTGATCTATTTGGAGGACTAGATAGAACAATTGGCATCTCAGGAACTGTGCTCAAGGATGGGATGATAAACATTCACTCGCACACTAGAATCCTTGAAACCCTTACGTCCTACCAAGCCACAACATGGTCGGATCCTGACCTTGGCCAATGCTCAACCGTGACCATCACCAATGCCTCAGCCCACTTTACATACCCCATAGACTTCATGGAGTGCTTGGACAAGTTAGTTGTCATCTTTCTTTGATGACATCCTTGTCTACCCGAAGACGGAAGAAGAATCGTTGAGCTGGTCAAGGAACATCTGAAGATCGTCATGTCTAGGAGGAAGAACTATATCAACCGCCATCGCCAAGAAGTGAACTTCCTCGTTGAAGATCGTGTGTATCTAAAAACCACTCCTCTCTAAGGAACCAAGCATTTCCATGACAAGGAGACCCACACCAAGATTCATTGGCCCCTTCGAGATCACTCCAAGATTTAACAACCCCCTCCGAGATGACTATGAGACGAAGAGAAGACAGTTACCAGCTGGAGTTGCCACCTGAGTTACCTGATGTGCACAACGCTTTCCATGCATCACAACCCCGGAAGTGTTTCCAACTTCCTAACTTGCCCGATCTCTACGAGGGCATTGACCACCGAGCCATCGACCCCTAGCCCAATCTAACCTACCGCGAGCTACCCATTTGAAACATGGATCAAGAAGAGCGTCATACACGAAGCCACACCATCAAGTACTTCAAGCTCAATGGAGCACCACATGGAAGGAGAAGCTGTATGAGGACGTGAAGACTACCCCAGATCCAAGTTTCCATACTCCTTTCCGCGCCTAGTTTGGGAATCTCGGGGACGAGATTCTTGTAAGGCGGGTAGGTCTGTCACACCCTGATTTTTATGGCACAACACTTAAGCTAATAAATCCTGATCAATT
This sequence comes from Aegilops bicornis, assembly GCA_021605145.1. Lineage (NCBI taxonomy): Eukaryota > Viridiplantae > Streptophyta > Magnoliopsida > Poales > Poaceae > Aegilops > Aegilops bicornis. The sequence continues at coordinate 639,273,768 of CM038672.1, read as the reverse complement.
GTGGTTTGACAAAAACTTCTGCGTGTTTTTGGTCTTTGCTTGATTTGATTTTTTGTCTCTTTGTTTGCAAGTGCTCTAAAAATCAAATAAATCCTCCAACTCTTACACTCCTTCTCCTTGATCCAAAAACCTTGCCCAATGATCATGCCATGTGTATAGGACATAAAAGTAATTTCTTACAAAAATAATTTGGCCAAATAGTATTTTCAAAAAAATAGTTTTTCAAAAACCCCTGAATTGAGATTTGCACTGCAAGTACTTAATTAAGGGCAGTAAAAATCTTTCCAAAAATATATTTGACTCCTATTAGATATAGGATACCCATAAACCATAAAAATATAATTTTAGAAGTTATTTTCCAATTTTATTTACAAGCTTTTTCTTTAGGCCAGAAATGCTCTTTAACAGGTTAAAATTATTTTAAAGCTTTAAAAATATTTGGGAAAAATTAGGGAGACTCAATGGACATATATTTTCCATATATAAGAGTTTCAACACATGGTCGTGTTCACAATATTGGTCAAACTCCTCAAAAAACCTTTCTGGATATTTCAAGCTTTTGAAATATTTACAAAGTAAATATTCTCCAAAAATTCCAAGAAAATTCTAGAATGTCACATATGACATGTTGGATTATCTTGACAAGTATCATGCCATGGAAAATAGTATAACCCCATGAAAACCCCTCAAAACCATTTATGTCCATTTTGAAGTTTGAGCAACTTTACATTGCCAAACATGTCCAAATGTTCTCAAACCTTGTGAACATGCTCAAATGTTCTAATAATTCATCTAGACCAAATGGCACAAGTTGGAGAACAAGTTAACTTGATCAAAGTGCCCCAAAACCCTTCATGTCCAGAACCAAATTTGAACAACTCTACATTGGCAACTTTCTCATTTTGACCCCAACTTTTGTGGACATGTTCAGAACCTTAAATTATGACACTACACCAAGTGGTGCATCAAGGAGAATTGATTTTCATGACTATATCTTGGTAAAGCCATTTCTGCTAATTTTAGGGTTTACCAAAGTTGCATTGTCAACTTCCTCCAAATGAGCTCCAACTTGGTGATCAACCCCATTTCTATATGACACTTGATCCTGTTAATCTTCATATCATTTGGAATCCATTTGCTTGCCCAAACTAGCATCAAACACCTTCTGGCAGAAATTTAAAATGCATGTTTTGGCCATTCCCACTAATCTCCATGAGCTAATCTTTCTCCCACAGCATCATCTGGTCCTCCTCTACCCCCTGCATCTTTCCCTGCCCGAGGAGCCATGATGATGGGGGAGAAAAGCTCTTTTCCCTCTCTGGACAGCACCATTTCCACTCTCTCTCAACTCCCTCTCCCCTCCAAGGATCCCCAAGGCATCCGATGCCATTTCCACTTTGTTTACTCCCCCTAAAGCTCCAGAGACACTAGTGGCCGCGCCCACTCCGCAAAAAGACATGCCCATGTCGGCCAAAGTCACGCTCTAGAGCACCAGAGCACTGTTGCTCGGCCCTCCCGAGGTCTCCCGCAAGCCTTGGGCAGAGGTATGATGTCCCCCAAGGTCGCCTCGATGTCCACAGTACGTCAGTGTGCTGGCCCCCGTCTTCCCCTCTCCCTCTCATCTCCTGCGGCTCGTGCCCGACGCCGCCCGGCTAGGCCAATGCATGGCCTCGCACGCGCAAGTTCCAGAGCCCTGCCCTTCCTCTCCTCTCTCTCACACACGACCTAGACGGCTCCCACGTACGCCTCAGACACTCTCACCCCCCTCAAACGGACGCCAGTGCCGTTGCAGCGGAGGGCGAGCGCCGTGTCCACGGTGCACCTCGCCCCTCCTATTGAAGCCACCCCCGGGTCCCTCTCTACGCCTCCCTTGCCCCCTCTCTCTCCCGTTCACCCCCTAGACCGACTCGCTCCCCTCCTCGTGCTCTCCATAGCCCTCCATGGCCGAAGAACCGCCGCCGCCCCTGGCTAAATTCGGGCTATCCCGAGCCTCCCTCCTCTACCTAGCCACTCCAGTGCCCTCACACCACCACCTCAAGGCCCCCCATCGCCGTCGTTCATCCCCGGGAACGCCGCGCACTTGTGGCCAAAGATGGCCGATGGGCCCCTCCGCGGCCGTCCAAGCCGTTGCCGCCATGGCCCTCATCGGCGTGCGTAAAGCACCTAGGTGGATGCGGCACGACCCCCTGAGCCCATCCATAGCTGGAGCGTCGCCGGAGGTGCCCCGTAGCACCGGCAGTCGTCGTCGGGGCTCTCTGCTTCCTCAGCCAAGCGAGCGCGCGGGAGGAAGACGAACATGAAGGCCCTACAGGCAGGCCCCGCTCGTTAGTGGCCCAGCCATTGGGCCCCATCGGGCCACGCTGGCAAGTGGAGGCGGGTTCGCCATCTTCCGCCTTCCCGCACCGAAGGCGTACACCCCTGGGCCGCCTTCGACGTCACCCTCCCTTCACAAGACGCGGCTAAGCTGCTGGGCCGGCCCAGTGGTGCCCTGCCGTTAAGCCTCGCCCGGTGCACGCTGTTACCGCCCAGATCCAGCCCATTTAGGTAAATCCCTCTCCTTTTTCTTTTTCTGTAGACTTGTAAAATCCATAAACAATTCAAATGGACTCCAAATTTGATTATTCAAATTTCTAGTGACTCTATAAATCATGATCTACCTGTTGGTGCAACATGCACATTTTTCCAGAGACCTTTTCTTCACAAACATTTATCAAATATTGTTTTTCCTATTTCTGTGATGAACTTTATAAAATCACAGAGAGCTCAAAATTGATCCAAATGCCATGATTCAAATTCCTAGATGCTTCTAAGTTCATAACTTAGTTTATGAACATTTTTCTTAATACTTTCTGTACCCCACAAAATAATGAGCCATTTCTTCATATTTGTCAACTTTGCATATCCATAGAATATTCATTTGAACTCCAAATCCAGTGAAACCAACTCCTAGATGCTTCTAAAATCATGGTTTGCTAAATGGGTGCATCTGCTCATTTTTAAAAATATATTTCTGTACACTTCTTGCAAATCCACAAATCCCTTGATTCCGTTATATTGAAATATTCAGAGATATTCATTGATCAAATCCCATTGAAACCACTTTGGTCATACCTCATATGACCAAAGGTATCCTAGAAAAGTCCAACTTGCAATTTTAGAGCACTTTTATTTTTGCCTTGTTGTGTTGCTTATTGTGTTTGTTTCCGACGTTAGTTGACGAAGTAAACGGAGTACTTGGAGAAGGACCCGAAGACTTGAAGACTCTGATGAACCAGTCAAGCAGCCCTTTGACCATGACACCCCTCTTGTTCATCGGTACCCTTTTTCCGATTGCATGATGATGAAGTATGACGGTGGTAAACTTGTTGTGAACCACCACATGATGCATACCCCTACTCATGACCTTACCTTGTTCATGATTGCATTTTCGAGAGACTATTTGATGCATGTGTACCATGAACTCTTCATGGTTACATTCTTCTGAAAACCCGATCGGGTGCCCCTAATGCCCTTGGGAGATGTTGATCTAAGGTCACCACTTGAGGAAGAAGTTTCATACCGGAGAGAGATTTTGGTGTGTGTGTGTAAAATGATGGATTAGATTTATGTGTGATTACCGTCCCAACCAAACATGTGCAACCACTCTACCCCTTTATGGGATGGGGCATTATTAATTACCTAGGCCGATACTAGCTTGGAGCCCGCATTACTAGTGACGGGGATAGTTGGTGCTCTCTCTCGGACGGGTCGTGCTGTAGGGCGGCCATGACTGTTTTCACAGTGGCACCGGACACACCGTTGGTCCCTTCGTGTATGCGTAATAATGTGAAAAGGGCAGAGTCCCACGATCTTTTGCTTATACACGAGGGCCGTGTATCAACGAAAGTGGACTCCTTGTTAGTGTCGTCTAGGGAAAGATAGTGATCGGGTGCTTCCCCCGAGTACTTGAGGTACTGCGGGATCGTGGATGACACGAAAGCTTCCTGGATCTTGTGGGTAAAGTGCGCAACCTCTGCAGAGTGTCAAACTATTCGAATTGCCGAGTCCATGGTCATGGACAGTTTGGAGGTGCTACTTAAACTATGTCCAGGAATTTTACAAATCACGATTCATGTGTGTGTGGAAAGGAACTATTTGTGTCAAGGTGGAGACTTGACATGTTGAATGACATGACATTGATTCAACTCTATTTATGTTGATATTTTTAACCTGTTCTCGAGGTTACCCATGTTTTATTAATGCATATCTCACAAGTTGATAGGACATCTTAACTAGCTTGAAGCCAGGTTGCTTACTCGTTGTACAATTGCATTGTTACTTTGAACCAAATCACGGGTTGCTTGCGAGTACATTCAAAGTACTCATTGGCTTGCCACTGGTTATTTTATTGGCCATTCTTGAAAGAACAAGATATATTGAAGAGTTCCTTGGTGACGATCGTGCGAGCTAGGACGCTTTCCCAGTCAAAATGCCTGTAGGGTTAAGGCGGATGGCATGGGTCCAAGTTATCGACGAAGATTTCCGCTGCGATGATATACTCAAGACTTGACCATAATGGTCCTACCTGTGTAAAATGGTGTGTATGGATGAAAGACTCTTGTTATTCAGCTTCTGTGTGTTCAGTGAGCATTGATCTCTGGGATCACTGTACACGTGCATTCGGTGATCACGACTTATGAGTCGGGGTCCCCACAGTTCAAGATGGCGCGCGGCGGCATGACACATCTGCTCGTCGCCGTGGATAAATTTACCAAGTGGATCGAAGCAAAGCCGATTAAGAAGCTGAATGGGCCGACTGCCATGACATTCATCGCAGATATTACAACTCTGTACGGCATGCCACACAGTATCATCACCGACAACGGCACGAATTTCGCCAAGGGAGCATTGGCACTTTTCTGCGCGACACAGGGCATCCGACTGGACCTAGCGTCCGTTGCCCACCCGCAGTCAAACGGCCAAGTCGAGCGAGCCAACGGCCTCATCCTTTCCGGCATCAAGCCCCGACTGGTCGTGCCACTGGAGCGTTCGGCCGGCTGTTGGCTCGACGAGCTGCCGGCCATCCTCTGGAGTCAACCGGCTTCACCCATTTCTTCCTTGTATATGGTGCCGAGGCTGTCGTCCCAACTGACATCGAGTTCGAATCGCCTCGGGTGACCATGTGCACGGAAGCAGAGGCCAAATAAGCACGAGAAGACGGCGTCGACCTGCTGGAAGAAAGCTGGCTGTTAGCCCTTAGCCGGTCCGCCATCTACCAGCAGGGTTTGCGCCGCTACCACAGCCGGAAGGTCAAGCTAAGATCCTTTCAAGAGGGCGACCTTGTGCTCCGGCTGATCCATCGAACAGCCGGCCAGCAGAAGCTCTCGGCCCCTTGGGAAGGCCCCTTCGTCATCAGTAGAGCATTGGGGAATGACTCCTACTACCTAATCGACGCACAGAAGACGAAGGCACGAAAGAGAGATGATTCCGGCAAGGAGTCGGAACGACCATGGAACGCCAACCTCCTCCGAAGATTTTACAGTTAAAATGCAGTATGTATCATGCTACCTTTTGTACTAAGTATGAGATAGTGGGCCCCCCGAGGAGCACTCGGGGACTGCCACCTTTTATCTATGAATGACGAGTATCATACTTATGATTTTTTCATTACACTCTTCCTCCTCGTCCGGCACCGGGTTCGACCCGATCGGCCCGAGGACTGGCCTTATGAGTTATATTCAAGTTCCACCTGCGGTCAGACAAGTAGTGTGTTGGCACCTAGCCCTCTCTTGTCAAAAGACGCAGCTCAAGAACCGAACGTCCGGTGGCAAAAGTCACAGGCCGGAACGGATGCCCACACTAAAATGGGATACGTACTAACGAACTCTTATAACAAAAGCCGGCTTCCTCCCGTCGCCGACCGGCTACCAGAGTAGCCGGCCGGCCGGCTTCCCATTCCACCTTGCCACAATCCAAGAAAGCTCAAGTACTTGCCTTCCCACAAATGGCCAAGTTCCTTCCCAGGCACAGACTGCAGAGCAGCTGTTCGGCTGAAAAGGCGGCGACCAAGGGAAGGCGGCAAAGGAAACAGCCTAAGGATAAAAAGCAAACTCGAATGGAAGCCAAACACATGCATAATTATATTTACACAAAAGCCTTCGAAAGGCCGGCATTCAACATAGTATGAATACACCCCCAGTGGGTGGAACTGCGCAAGTTAAATAAAAAGTTGTTCAAAGTGTAACAGCAGGAAAGCAAGAGCGGCAGGTCAGGCCAAAGGAGGGATGTGCGAGTCGGGCAGGTCGGCGGAGGCGGTAGTGCGGGCTGAAGGAGTGGTCGGCTGACGGGTCTCGGCCTGGTCATTACCCCTGGTAGACGGCGCGCTCACGCGCGCCTCGTTGTTGGAGGCTCGATCAGGCTGAAGTTGGCTGGTCGCTTCGCCGTCGGGCACGACGTCTTCGCCGCCCTCCCCTTCTTCGTCTTCGCCTTCGTCGCTGGAGGAGATCTCCTCCGCCGAGTCCTCACCTTCCGCCGGGTTCAGCCCGAACCACTCCTCCGGCTGGGCGACGCCGCTGTCATTCACTTCAGGAGCAAAAATGCTGGTGTCGGTGTATTCGGCGATAGCTGAGGCACGCTGGATGATAGCCGGCCGCACCGCCACCAGCTCCTTGTCGGCCTCCTGCCTCCAGGTGCTCAGCTGGCGCAAGCTCAGCCCAGGATACCAGGCTCGAATGAACTCCAGCGCCCGCCTAGCGCCGGACCGAGCAGCGGAAACTTTCCAGGCCTCAAAGTGGCCAACCGCGACCTCCAGCCAGTCGGCAGTCCGACCGGGGGTACGGGGAATCGCCTCGCCAGGCCAGAGGGCGGTCAGCACTTGCGCCCCGGCACGCTGAAGCCGGCGGAGCATGCGGTGAGCCGGCTGCAGCCGGGCTTGGATCGCCAAAAGTTGCTCCTCAAGCGTCCGGCTGGCATCTGGCGCGATCTCAACCCCTGCTTGCCGGCATGCCTCGAGGTGGGCCTCGATGGCTTGGCTGGCGGAGACAGAGTAACCGGGGAAGTAATCTGCATGAAGAACAAAGAAATAAGAAAAAAAATCAGAAGATAAACAAGAGGGCAAAGGGCAAGCAAAGGGATGGAAAGGAAGGCGGCTTACCGTCGATCAGATCCTGAACCCGTCCATAGCCCTCACTCAGCGCCTGCCTCACTACAGCCCAGCCCGCCACTTCGGTCCCGAACTCGGCCTTAAGGGCGGTCTCGCTGTCCTGAACCTTCTTCAGGGCCGCCTTATGGCTCTCCTGCTGGTCGGCCAGTCTCTTGGCCAGGCGGTCGCATTCCTGGGCCAGGGCGCCGCATTCAACCTCCTTGGCGCGAAGGGCGGTCTGGGCCCCGCCTAGCTGCTCCCTCAGGTCAGCATTAGCCTCTGCAAGCGTGGAGAAGAAGGAAAAATCAATAAGGAAGAAGTTGTCAGGGAAGATCCGACCCGACTGCTCAGCAGTCGGCCCGATCCTCGGGGACTACACCCAGTGGGTGCGCTGACGCGCCCCCACATGAGATAAAAAGCACTCACTCCAGCTATTAGTCAGGTCAACGACCTTTTGGCTCAGTTCCTGGGCCTGGGAGTTGAAGGCAGCCGCGCGAAGATTGTGATATTCCTGAAAATCAAACGGAGTGCGAATAAGAATAATATTGCCGCCAAGGCCTGCTAAAAGTTTCAAGCCGCCTGGTCAGCAGCCGACTCGAAACTCGGGGACTACACCCAGTGGGTGCGCTGACGCACCCCATTGAAGAAATCAAGAAAGAAATCGACCAAGGCCAGAAGACTCACCTGGATGACCGCTCGCGTAGCAAGAAACTCCTGGGTGTACCGTTGCAGCGAGGCGGCCTGGGTCTGTAGCCGGCGTCGGACCTCCTGTGCCGCCACGTTCAGCTCGGTCGTTCGCCTGGCGTCCCACTGGACGAAGCTGGCGCTGGCGCCTGTGTCTCGAGTCTGAGCCGTCGAGCTGGCGCCCGCACCCCTCTGTGGCTCCAGCACCGAAGACGCCTCTCCCACGCACCGGCGCGGCGGCAACTGCACCACAAGATCCGCCCCCACTGCCGACTCGCCCCCAGCCGGCTGCTCAGGCGCCGCAGCAGGTCGGCCGCCTTGGCCCGTTCCAGTCGGCGCCGGCTGTGTCGCCTCTCCTAGGATGGTCGCGTCATCCTCCCTCCTCTCCATCGCCGGCTGGTCGCGGTCGGCTTCCTCCGACAGGGGCACGGGAATGTTGGGAGCGACGGCGCGAAGTGGAATAACGAGCCGCGGAGGATGATTACACAGAGCCTCCGCCTCCCTCTCCACGGCCACGGCTTCCGCCTGGGCCTTGGCCGTTGTGTCGGCTTGCGCCTCGGCCGACTTCTCCGTCGCCTCCTGGATGGCCCTCCGCTCCGCTGCCTCCCGCTCCTCCCGCACGTTCCGCTCCATTGCCTCCATGAGGTCGGCGCGGGGATCCACACGGCGGGAGCTCGAAGACCCTCCCGTCGGTCTGACTATGGAAGCGGCGTCAACCCGTTCGAGGGAAAGCGGCGCCCGTGTTCAGCAAATCAAGAAGACGACTTAGGTGAGCCTCAACCAAAGAAGACAACAAAAAGTACGAGGCATCCAACACTTACGCCGAGACCGCCTGTGGCTGCTTCACCACCTTGCGGAAGTGGGCCACTTTCACGGCCGCCTCGTCCCGCTTGGTCGCTGCCGTGGAGCCCTTTGATTTCTTCGGCCGGCTGCCGAAGAGACCCGGCCCGGCCCGATGCTTTTGTGCGCCACCCCGAGCGGCTGGCGCGGCAGAAGGTCCCGCGCCTTGACGATCGGCCGCCGGCTGGCAGCGTGGGATGGCATCGGCTTCTTCATCATCTGGCCAATCACCGAAGCCGGCCGTGAGCTCGGGGCCGCTTGTCTCTCCGCCGGCTCCGCCTATGGCGTCATCCATGGCGGCCGCCCCCAGATCTGGATCGTCGGGGTCGTCCACCGTGCGGTCGGCCACAAACTGGCGCTCCGGCCCTGCGGCCCCGACAGCGGTCGAAGAAGGGGGTTCTGCTCAAAAGACAAGCCAACTAGTGAAAAGTTGGCCGTCACAAACCCGGCGACAAAAGAAGAAGAAAAGAAGGAATACTCACCATAGGCGGGGGATCAACCCGAGAATAAGGCGCCTTGCCATACTGCCACTCCTTGGTGAGCTTGCAGTTGGAGATGTGATTCACCATATAAGACACCTCACCACGAGGCATCTCTCTGGTGCTCAGCCGGCATGGGTCGAAGAGGTCGCTCATCTGGCAGATCATGTGCGGCCGGCTTTGGAGCGGGAGCACCCGGCGCTCCACGAAGGCGGTGACCAGGTCGGCCCCCACCAAGCCTTCCGACTGGTTCATCACCCGGAGCCGGGTGACGGCGGCGTACCCGGCCAAGGAGAGCGACCGGACGCGGAAGGACCAAGACGGCTGCCTCCCAGGCAGCGGGCCGGCTACGTAAGCCGGCAGGTTCACGATGTCGCCTTGCGAGGCGACGTTCTTCACGTAGAAGTATGATTGCTGATAGAGCTTCACCGACTGGATCCGCGGGACAGGCGGAAAGGTGTTGTTGTCGGCTGTCCTCCGCATGGCGATGAAGGCGCCACAGGGGGCGGGCACACCCGCGGAGACGGTGCCAAGCTTGCACTGGAAGAACTCCCTGAAGAGCTCAAGGGTGGGGAGAACGCCAAGAAAACCCTCGCACAGGGTGACGAAGGCCGACAGCAGCATCACCGTGTTGGGGGTGAGGTGATGCGGCTGTAGGTGGCAGAACTCAAGGAAGGAGCGGAAGAACCCGCTCGCCGGCAGGCCGAGGCCGCGCAAGCAGTGCGAGCAGAAGATGACCCGCTCGCCCTCCTCCGGCGCCGGCGAGACCTCCGCCTCCAGGGCGAGGCGGGTCTTCACGAGGTCCTCGCCCGGCAACCGCCGCGTCTTGGCGGTTAATCGATATGGTCCTCGTGGACGTTGGAGCCGTCCCACGAGCTAGACAGCGCCATGGGAACAAGAGGAAGCGAGAGAAGCGTCGCGGTGGGGAGCACAGCCACGCTGCGGAGGAGCCACGGCAAACCAAGAGGGTTGGCGGCGGAACGGCGGGGTGGTGAGTGCGCTGCGGCGGCGGAAGAAAGGAGAAGCAGGAGGAAAGAAGGGTGGAGCGAGGGCGAGCATGCGAGCGTCTGCCGCTCCCCCTCCTCCCCCTACTTATAGGCTCGTGCGGCAGAGCCAAGGAGGCGAGGCATGGGGGAACGTGGGATTAACTGCGCCCACTCTCCCCCACGTCCCGCAATTATTGCACCCTAAAGGCATGCTGAAACCGCCACGGGAAGACGTGAAGTCCGGTCGGGCCGCAGAGGATCCGCACATGGGCCGAGGCCTAGGTATGGTGGGCCCCAGCCTGCGGCGACGTCCCGTCGCGCGCGTGGGCTGGCAGCCTTCGCCACGCGTGGCGCTGCAGGTGGCACGCGGTCAGCGCGCGATTCGGCTCGCATTCTCACCTTCTGGCTGCGGAACTTCCCGAAGACGGCACACCCGCTCAAGGTCGGCTCCCAGCTGCCGGCTCTTCAGGATAGGAAGCTGATCGAGCTTCTCGTCCTCCTTTCAGCCTCAAAGCTCAGTCGACCGGGGACTACTGTCGGAGTAAATGACCACGGGTAGCCTAGCCGGCTCCCCCTGGGACTTCTGAAAAAATTACAAGCCAATCAAGCCATCCAACATCCAAGATGCAGGGCCGCCACCCCTCGGCCGGCTGCCCCTCAGGCGGGCTATCAGGAGGCGGCCCGGCCCCCAAAGCCTACAGGAAGAGGGCCGCAAGAGGGTCGGCTTCCAAGGAACCGGCTACCAGAGGGCCAACTCTGCGGAGCCGGCCATGAGAAGGCCGACTCCATGAAGCCGCCCCCCCAGCAAGCGACCAAGGCCACACCCTCAGAATCTGCACCCACATAACGGTGATGAGACGGGGCGTGGCTACAGTGGAGCCTGCCACCCCGTATCCCGGAGCACGCCTGGCCACAGTGCATCGTACGGGGCGGCCATCGCCCGTCCGGCGTGGCACTATTACCATGTTGACCATGATGTCACCCAAGACAGGCTGTCAGTACGACCCGCAGGCGGCGGGCCCCTCCGGTTAGAGAGATGCCCGAAGGCGGCTTGGCTTCTCCAAGTCGGCCTAAGATATGGCCGGCATCCCATAGCCGGTTTGTTCCCTCCCTCGAAGGAAGCGCCTCATTAAGGAGACAAGACGAGGTGAGGCTACAGTGATCGCCGCCAAGGCGGCGGCGCTGTAGCCATGCTTACCCCGACAAAGCCCTCGTCATCAGGATTGAGGCAACAGTAACCAGCCCCCGACAAGGCCCTCAGCGGTGGGGCCAGCTTGTCGACCAAGAAGCCGGCAGCCGGCGGGACCCACCAGTCGGCGGGCCCCAGCGGCCGGCGGAGAAGCCGTGGCGTGACACCGACGGCTAGGGGCCCGCGCCACCGGATTACCATTGTACCCCGGGGGTAGGCCCATATAAACCCCCCGGGGCACCCATGCAAAGGGGGATCTCTTAGAGTTTTAGACACCACATAGAGGGAAGAAGAGAGCTAGCCCTGCCCTTCTTCTTCCTCTCACCGAACAGCTCAAGGAGCCTCTTGTAGCCGTCTGTTCATATAGTGATCATGCGGAGACCCCGCAGAGCAGCAGTAGGGGTGTTATCTCCACGGAGAGCCCCGAAGCTGGGTAAGATCCGCCGGCGTGCATGTCTTCGCCTCATCCCATTTCCAGGCACAGGCGACGTCTTATTGGCTCCCACAATGATAAGCCACCCGTTGGCATATGTTGCACCTACCACCCGACAGTTCAGCTTCCCGTCCTCAGACAGCGCAATTTGCTCCGGATCTAGAGCCGGAGCACTTACAGGTGCTATCTCCTGGGTACGATCCGATGACAGATTTAGATCATGCTCATCGCGGTGGCATAGAGCGGCTGTCGTGGGCTCGAATCCGTCGAAGATCAAGTCTCCGCGGATATCGGCGACGTAGTTCAAGCTTCCAAACCTGACTTGATGGCCAGGGGTGTAGCTGTTGATTTGCTCTAGATGGCCAAGCGAGTTGACCCGCATTGCGAAGCCGCCGAATACGAAGATCTGCCAGGGGAGAAAAACTTCTCCCTGGACAACATTGTTGTAGATGATTGACGGGGCCATCAAACCTCTTGAAGACGACGCAGTGGAACTCTCAATGAAATCACCAATATCGGTGTCAAAACCGGCGGATCTCGGGTAGGGGGTCCCGAATTGTACGTCTAAGGTCGATGGTAATAGGAGATAGGGGACATGATGTTTACCCGGGTTTGGGCCCTCTCTATGAAGGTAATACCCTACTTCCTGCTTGATTGATCTTCATGAATATAAGTATTACAAGAGTTGATCTACCACGAGATCGTAATGGCTAAAACCCGAGAAGTCTAGCCTATATGATTATCATCGTCCCTATGGATTAAACCCTCCGATTTATATCGACACCGGAGGGGACTAGGATTGAACAAAGTCCATTACATAGAAAGGAATCTTCATATCTGGACGCCAAGCTTGCCTTCCACGCCAAGGAGAGTCCCATCCGGACACGGGTAAGAGTCTTCGGTCTTGTATCTTCACAGCCCATCAGTCCGACCCATGTCTAACAGGCCGGACACCTGAGGACCCCTTAGTACAGGACTCCCTCACCCCTGGTGTTTGGTTGGTGAGTCTCTTCGTCGTCGCTGTCACTGGGCGGCCCCTTCCCCTTGTGTTCGGCATTAAGCTTGCTGGCTTGTCTGAAGACCCAAAAAAATTTGTTGCTGTGATTGGCTGATTTATCGGGGGTGCCATGAATCTGGCAGGGCCGATCCAGTATCTTGTCTAAATTGGATGGCCATCTCTGTTTGCCTTGAATGGCTTTTTTCGTTGACCGGGTTTGGAGCCGCTGAATCCGGTGTTGACCGCCATGTCGCGCGTTCCTTCATTATTAGTGCGATGCTTGTGTTTACTGTGTCGTGGCTTGCCATTGCTGTCTCGGACTTCGGAAGTGCCTGGATCGCTAGCGCTGTTGCTTCTACGAGCGAGCAAGCTGTCTTCTCCGCGCAAAAGCGGGTCATCAGAGCGGTATGGGCTGACATGGATTTTGGTTTTTCTTGACCGAGGTGGCGGGCAAGCCACTTGTTCTGGACGCTGTGTTTGAAGGCCGCGAGGGCTTTCGCATCCGGACAATCAACAATTTGGTGATTTTTAAATAAGAACCGAGTCCAGAGCTTCCTGGCTGACTCTCCGGGCTACTGGACGATGTGACTTAAGTCATCGGCATTTGGCGGCTAGACATATGTACCTTGGAAGTTATCGCGGAAGGCGTCTTCCAGGTCCTCCCAGCTGCCAATGGAGCTTTCGGTAAGACTGTTTAACCAGTGCCGAGCTGGTGCTTTGAGTTTTAGTGGGAGGTATTTGATGGCATGGAGATCATCACCGCGGGCCATATGAATATGGAGAAGAAAATCCTCAATCCATACCGTGGGGTCTGTTGTTCCATCATAAGATTCGATATTCATGGGTTTAAACCCTTCTAGGAATTCGTGCTCCATTACCTCGTCAGTGAAGCAAAGGGGGTGTGCGGCACCTCTATATCGGGCCACGTCGCGACATAGCTAGGATGGAGTCCGTCTGTGGTTCTCGGCCCGGATGTGATTATGATTGTTGCGTCTGGCTAGGTAGCCGTTGTCGCGTGTCGGGGCACGCCCCCGCGATCCATAGATCAATCTGTTTTGGCCTGCTCTACTGTCCAAGTTCTGCCCCAGGTCGTATGTATGTCCCTGAGCTATTTTATCTCTGCCTTTACAGGGAAGTAGTGCGGGCTGGTGTTCTGCTTGAGTTGCCATTTTGTCCCGGCCACGTGGTGGTCGATTAGCCGCGTCGTGTGATGATAGTAAGGACTCCAGCCCCTCGTCATCAAACTGACGTAGTAATTTGCGCTTTGGATAACTTTTGGATGGGTGCTCGAGGCCGTATTCCTCGGCTGCTAGGACCTAAGTCCATCTGTCGTTGAGTATATCCTTTTCGGCTTGAAGCCGTTGCTGCTTCCTTTTCAGGCTCCTCGCAGTTGCGATGAGCTGGTGCTTAAAGTGTTCTTGCTCGAGGGGTTCTTCTAGCACAAGGAAGTCTTCATTGCTTAGAATTATTTCGTCTTCGGAGGGTGGCACACAGTTGTTGTCCTCCGAGTCATCGTTCCCAACTAGCTCGTCGGGGTTAGTCTACCCTTCCTCCCTGCCTTCCTGTTCGGAAGCTGGTTCGATGAGGGCGATTGGGTCTTCGGCATTCTCCGGAGTATTATTTTCTCCGGTGCTGGTATTGCTTTCCTTGTCACGCCGTGATTTTGAACGGTGTCGTTGATGCTGCCGCGTCGGTGGTTTATCAGCGTTATTGTCCTTAAAAGGATCCTCACCGCCGTCCTCCCCATCGTCTTTGGATGTATCCACCATATATATATCGTATGTGGAGGTGGCCTCCAAGCGTTCAGTATGCGCTGGGCCTTGGGCTTGCTCCTATCCAGCGTCGTCGTCCATACCTTCGATGTCTTCGGAGTTGTAATCGAGCATGTCCGTTAACTCCTCGACAGTGGCTATAAGGTAGGTGGTGGGTGGGAGAAAAAATTTCCTGCTCTCAGCCCCTAGTCCGGGCTGGGCATAGTTCGTACGTTGCTCCTCTGTGATGACAAGGGATCGCATTAAGTCCAGAGCATCTCTTAAAGGCGAGGTTTATTCGGAAAGAGAAAAATCCACGGAGTACGGCGGGCGGGATACTCCCCGGGCGGACTCACCCGGTGCTGACTCCGTGGGTTCGAAGCCAGTGCCCGGACTGGGGTCTGGCTTCGTGATGGTCGCCAGCAACGCCACTTCAACCGGCTCTCCCGTACTGGGTTTGGCGGCCGTAGACAGTCCGGCGGGCTTGTGAAGTCCTTCTTCGAACAAGGCGACGTGTGCTACTTCTTGAGCATGCGTTGGTTTTTCCCTTGAAAAGGAAAGGGTGATGCAGCAAAGTAGCGTAAGTATTGCCCTCAGTTTTGAGAACCAAGGTATCAATCCAGTAGGAGGCTCCTCCCAAGTCTCACGCGCCTACACAAACAAACAAGAACCTCACAACCAACGCGATAAAGGGGTTGTCAATCCCTTCACGTCCACTTGCGAAAGTGAGATCTGATAGAGATAATATGATAAGATAAATATTTTTGGTATTTTTATGATATAGATTGAAAAGTAAGGATTGCAAAATAAAGTAGATTGGAAACTTATATGATAAAGAGTAGACCCGGGGGCCATAGGTTTCACTAGTGGCTTCTCTCATGATAGCATAAATATTACGGTGGGTGAACAAATTACTGTCGAGCAATTGATAGAAAAGTGCATAGTTATGAGAATATCTAGGCATGATCATGTATATAGGCATCACGTCTACAACAAGTAGACCGACTCCTGCCTGCATCTACTACTATTACTCCACACATCGACCGACTCATGCCTGCATCTAGAGTATTAAGTTCATGAAGAACAGAGTAACGCATTAAGCAAGATATCATGATGTAGAGGGATAAACACAAGCAATATGATATAAACCCATCTTTTTATCCTCGATGGCAACAATACAATACGTGCCTTACTGCCCCTACTGTCACTAGGAAAGGACACCGCAAGATTGAACCCAAAGCTAAGCACTTCTCCCATTGCAAGATAGATCAATCTAGTAGGCCAAACCAAACTGATAATTCGAAGAGACTTGCACAGATAACCAATCATACATAAAAGAATTCAGGGGAGATTCAAATATTTCTCATAGATAAACTTGATCATAAATCCACAATTCATTGGATCTCGGCAAACACACCGCAAAAAGAGTTACATCGAACAGATCTCCAAGAAGAGGAAGGAGAACTTTGTATTGAGAATCAAAGAGAGAGAAGAAGCCATCTAGCTAATAACTATGGACCCGAAGGTCTTTGGTAAACTACTCACGACTCATCGGAGAGGCCCTTCGTGGTCGATTCCCCCTCCGGCGGAGCGCCGGTGAAGGCTCCAAGATGGGATCTCGCGGATACAGAAGTTAGCGGCGGTGGAAATAGTTATTCGTGGTGCTCCTGGATGGTTTCGGGGTACGAAGATATATATAGGCGAAGGAGGTAGGTTAGGGGAGCCACGAGGGGCCCACGAGGCAGGGGGCGCGCCCACCCCCTTAGGGCGCGCCGGCCACCCTCGTGGCCGCCTCAGCTGCTTCTTGACGTCCACTCCAAGTCTCCTGGATTGCGTTTGTTCTGAAAAGATCGCCCCCAAAGGTTTCATTCCGTTTGGACTTCGCTTGCTATTCCTTTTCTGCGAAACACTGAAATAGACAAAAAACAGCAATTCGGGCTGGGCCTCCGGTTAGTAGGTTAGTCCCAAAAATAATATAAAAGTGTAAAGTAAAGCCCATAAACATCCAAAACAGGTAATATAATAGCATGGAACAATAAAAAATTATAGATACGTTGGAGACTATCAACGCGCTCCGGATCTAAGGCCAGAGCAGGGATTGGAGTCACGAATCCTTCGAAGATCAAGTCTCCCCGGACATCAGCAATGTAGTCCAGGTTTCCAAAACTAATCCGATGACCTGGGGCGTAGCTGTCGATCTGCTCTAGATGGCCAAGCGAGTTGGCCCGCAGTGCGAAGCCACCAAACACGAAGATCTGGCCAGGGAGAAAAACTTCCCCCTAGACAGCGTTTTTGTAGATGATTGACGGAGCCATCGAATCTCTTAAAGACGACGCAGCGGAACTCTCAATGAAAGCACCAATGTCGGTGTCAAAACCGGCGGATCTCGGGTAGGGGGTCCCGAACTGTGTGTCTAAGGTCGATGGTAACAGGAGACGGGGGACACGATGTTTACCCAGGTTTGGGCCCTCTCTATGGAGGTAATACCCTACTTCCTGCAAAATTGATCTTGATGAATATGAGTATTACAAGAGTTAATCTACCACGAGATTGTAATGGCTAAACCCCTAGGAGTCTAGCATGTATGATTATGATTGTCCCTATGGACTAAACCCTCCGGTTTATATAGAAACCGGAGGGGACTAGGGTTGTACAAGGTCGATTACAGAGAAAGGAATCTTCATATCCAGACACCAAGCTTGCCTTCCATGCCAAGGAGAGTCTCATCCAGACACGGGTAAGAGTCTTCGGTCTTGCATCTTCACAGCCCATCAGTAAGGCCCATGTCTAACAGGCCAGACACCCGAGGACCCCTTAGTCTAGCACTCCCTCAATGGTTGCTTCGTCCGTCCAACTAACTGTTGGGTCTATGTGATTTGATAGCTCATTGGTCATTATCACTGAGGTAGTAGGGACTGTTGGATGTCCCATGCTTTTGGCGAAAGGAGGTACTACTAGATTACAATTTTGTCCATTCTTACAGCGGAGGAGTGCGAGAGCAGTGAAAACACGCAGGCCCAGTGAGTACATGGCCCACCTCACACTATCACCATATTTTCTGGACACCATGCGACACCTAACTCTTTACAATGTACTAGTATAGTATGTACTATAATTTATCAGCGAGATAAATTTGTACAATGCTATGAAGCGTCCAGCTTCTGTTTCATGTATCTTGCATCCAAGGTTGCCCGTTGCAACATTTCATCAAATACAAAGGAGACTAACATGCATGCTATTGCATCTCAATGATTGGCAGATCATAGCCAATATGTACTCCCTCCTTTCCAAAATAAGTGTCTCAACTTTATGCAAACTTTAGTACAAAGTTGTACTACTACTAAAGTTGACACTTATTTTGGAACAGAGACAACTAAAGAAAGAAACGATCGATGCAGTCCCTAGCACTTGAACCATAAACCCTAACCAGGCTTTAATTTGTTGGCAACGTTGGAGCTTCCGAAGAAATGAAGTTTGCAACCCTTTGACAATCGGATCATTTTGTGTAGTTTCACCAAAATCGAGATGAGCATCCCTGTGGCAAAGAAATTGAAGAAGCATGATTAGAATAAGATTACTAGGACTAGTTGATGAGACATAAACTCATCACAATTACAGTATAGAAGCCAGTAGAGGTATGTGCAGGGCAAAGAAGTAGAGAAATATCCACATGGAGTGATGTGGGCAGCTGGAGCAATGGTGCTGTCAGGACAGGATTTTCGGGATATTAATTTCCAAAAAATGGCCCTTGTGCTCACCAGCCCCGGGATTACTGTTAGCTGATGAGGCACCAACTTGATACAGAAATTCCAAGAAAAATACATAATATGTAGTACAAGACCATTCTGGCCTATGAGTACAACAAATGGTTTCTAGTGGTTGATGGCGGAAGCGGTTTGTGGATCATTAGCGTCTATGGGACTCCATTTCCCACAGGAACAGCTGACCAGGTTAACTCCTATCTTCGCGAGGCTGCTATCACCATTGCTTAGGTTCCGGGGCTGTCATCGCAAAGCTCCTCTCCACGCAACAAATCTGGCCAAGACAATAGCCAGGGACAAGCCAGTGAGTACTTTTGAATGTACTCGCAAACATTATGAACACGGGTATAATATAACAAACAATAATAATACTCTAAAATATTCAATGCTCATAACGTCAGTCATAAAAACAATATCCCTGACACATGAAAGCGGGTTATTTATATACTACATGAATATGCAATAACAGGGTAGTAATAAAATGCACCGATCAGGCGTCTGAAGCGACGCCTCAAAAGGACAATAATGTGACACATGCCTCAGTCGAGCGTCTCAGCGACAACGCATAAAGGGCATATAGGAGAAATAAGTAACAAACATGCCACAGTCGGGCGTCTGTGCGACACCACATAAAGGGCTTATACGAAAAATAAATAGCAAGCATGCCACAGTCGGGCGTCTGAGCGACACCGCATAAAGGGCTTATACGATAAATAAATAGCAAGCATGCCACAGTCGGGCGTCTCAGCGATGACACATAAAGGGCTTATAAAGTAAAATGATCACATTGAATATCCAGGAGGTAGAACCGTCCCAGGGATACTCAATAATTCAAATAATATAATGGGTTAGTCCATAATAAAAATAAACATAATCATCACAAGTCATCAGTCATGATCCAAGTTCTGGTTTAGTAGTTTCTCCTCCGAAGACCGACACTAAGACCGACACTTGACCCATCCCAGATTGTTGTCCTTAACCATGGACACGGCTATTCGAATAGATTTAACCTCTGCAGAGGGTGTACTCCTTACCCACGAGTAATGGATTCCTTTAGTCCATCATGACTAATTCCGTCTACGGTCTTTTAATTGAAAACACACCTGACTTGCACACACCAGCTTAACTTACCGGTGTCTAGAATCACCCACGACACCTGTCAAGCAAAACTCTAAGTGGGGAGGCTACAACCTCGCGTAGCATGGGATCAAATTTATATCACAAGGCTCTCACGGGTGCCCCCTCTCGGTCCCAACCGAAACACCCATGCCCCCGGACCAGGTGGCGTGCCTACCGGATGCATCCGGTATCTTCCACCATGGCCTCTCTGTACGGTGTGTGCTAGGAAGGGGTTGACAACTTACTGAACCGTACCCTACCTGCGGCAGAGAGAAGTGGTAGTACGAAACAAGCATGATGGTTACTGGAACAAGACTCGATCTACCGTCGACTCAGGAGGTTTAAAATTCCTTGCATGATATGTATAACCAAAATATTTCAACCAACAGAATCACCACTCATTATACCTTACTATGCCATACCGGACATAACCGTCCCGACGAAGACCGGAGACAAGCTCACGCCTACCCAAGGCAGAGGCTTTCCCAGATTTCTTTCCGGCATGCATGCAAGACATACGAGGATGATTACCATCACAAGTATATCCACTTCCAACAGCAAGGAAGTTTCCAATATGCATTCATGCAAATGATCGTATCACCACATAAAATAACGAGTTCTCCTTATTAAGGTGGTGTTATAATCGTGTCAACCAACACACAAAAATATTATGCCAGGGTTCAGAATGCTTGCCTTCAAGGGTATGCAAGTGGGGTCCTTTTGAAAGTTGATTTCTTCTTCAAAACCTATTTTTGAAATTATTCAAATTAACACATAGTTTCAAAACAGTGCAAAAAAAGTTGTCTGAAATATTTTCAAATAAATCTGTAATAAACTAGACAATATTTGAGAGAGGTAGGAAAAGGAATCAACTCATTTGGAGTTATATTTAAAAAGTTAGAGCTAGTCAAAGTTTAGTCAAATTATGTTTTTAAAATAAAACAGAAAGAAAAAAGAAAAACGTTTCGAAAACGAAACATGTCGAAGGCGTACTTTGCATTTACGTCTTCACTTATCCAGCGTGGACCGGCCCGTGGTCACCGACAAGGTCCAGGGGCCCATCGGTCGGTTTGACCGTCTCCCCGCCTCCTTCCTCCTCTGGCTCTGGAGGCGGGTTTCCGGGCGATCGCCGCCCGGCGATTGGCGGCTCCTCGCGGGGTTCTGAGGGCGGGGATGGATCCGCCAGGCCAGGGCGGTCCTCCCGGTGGTTGAGGGGGTGGCGGGGATGGAGGGAGTCGCCGGCAGCGAGCTCCGCGGCGGAAGGTAGTTTCGGGTGAGTTGGGGGTTTGGGCTACGGTGGATCCCCGTCGAAGTTGAGTGGTTGGGCGGCTCCGCAAGATCGAGACGAACCGAATGGTGGTGCTGGAAGGGTAGGGGAGGGCCTACTAGCGGCGAATGGCGCCGGATTGTGACAGCGGCCAAACCTGCCGGAGACGAGGAAGACGGCCTTCCCTGGTTGATGGCTGGCCATGGGGGCTCTGGAGGAGTAGCCTGAGGTCGCCTGAGGATCTGGACGAGCTCGGGGACCCTTCTTATAGGCGATCGAGGTCGGTTCCATGGTGGCAGTGGATAGGGACACCGGCGAACCGCCGTTCTGTAGCTAGGGGCGACCTGGAGGTGGTTGGAGCTGGTCGGCGCACTTCAACAAACTCCACACTGCTCAAGGGGCGAGCTGGCGCGCGTGTGTGGCTCGGGCGGCGCCGTCCAGGGCAGAGGTTGTCGGGGCGGCGGTGGCGGCATGCGGTGGTGATGCTGTGGTGCGCCAGGAGGGGGGCCAGGGTGGCTCTGCGGCGAGGGAGGGGTCGGGATGCTGGCTGCGAGTGGGGAGAGGCCAGAACGAGCGCGAGGCGACGGCAGTGGGACGCGGTGACTCGGTCTTGTGGCTGCACAAAACGTGCGCCTGGCCCGCCCAAAGGCACGAGATTGAGTGCTCGCAAAATGCCAACACTTGCCAAGAGGCTCCAAATCACATGAGGGTTAGCAGGGTGGGGCTATAGGCTAGGGTAAAGCCATTAGACATGCTGGTTAGGCAGAGCAAGCAGGTCCAATGCACAAACCAGAAACTATGCCAAAACTGACCATGCACATAAGGTGTTTGACAAAATGCTACAGGCATCTAGGCAGTTCTTGGGGTGGCCAAACTCTCCAGATCATAGTCTCTTTAGATGAAAAAGGGTGTGGTAAGGTCAGTTTGGCAAAAACAGAAACTTGCTGGTGGAAGTTTTTGAGAAAACCATTTCTGGACATAAAGAAAAAGGCTTAGTTTCATGGACCAAAAACTCTCCAATAGGTCCATCCTTCTGGACTCAAAGGTTCTGCAGGGTTGTCTATAAGTAGGAAAAAGAATCATGGGAAAAAGGGCAAGTTAGAATGTGGTTGTAGTACAAATCATCAAGTTGGACCAGAATGAAAATGAGGTTGATTCACTCAAAATTTTCAAAGTACATAACTAGGGTTTCGCATAAATTTGAATTATATATTACTACTAGCATCCCGTGATTTTGGTGGAAGCTTTAAAGAAATATTTAAATAGGTTGTAGTGCAAAATTGCCCACTGGACCAGATTTGAAAATTTGATGTAGAGCTCAAAATATCCAAAGAATGAAATATATTTTTGCATAAAAGTAATTTAAAAACATCACAGGACATCCCCAAATTTTGGTGGGATTTTTAAATGAATTTATCAAAGGGTTGCAGTGCAAATGGGACCCTAAAACTAAAGAAAACTCACTTTAAGGAATAAAGCTCAGAGAGAAATAATTATGCAATTAAATCCACTTATAATAGAATTGTTTTTCTTGAGAGGGTAAAAAAGTCGAATAATATAATTGGAAAGTTTTCACTTGAGGTAAAAACTCCATAATAATAAAGAAAAGAATGGTTCTGAAATCAAAAAAAATCCAGAAAACAAAAGTTTAAGTTTCCCGGCAAAATTTTAATAAACAAAACATAGTTAAATTTTTGGGGTGTTACAGGTGCAAGCCGGCTATAAAGGGAGTTGTACCTGAGGGATGTCGTGACTTAGCTCAACCTAGAGGAGGGCAGCGGGAGGCGGCAACTTCCCACGTCGTGAAAGTGAGCAATGGACGAAGGCAACCTCACCGGCTTTGTGAGAGAGAACGGCGGGGACCCCTAATCGGGACGTGCCGACAGTGGGTATTCACCGTTAGCGACGGCGATTGCATCTACATTAAGCATCCACCCCTTCCCCCGGCGGACGTGATCCGCCGGGATGTTAGAGATGTGGCCACAGTCGTTTTGTGCGAGAGAGTGTGAAGACTGAAGAGAGCAACCCCGGCAAGCAACTATGTAGGGTCGTCCTGCATATGTATATAGTGGAGCAGTTTCCTTTTCTCTCCATATGAACCTATGTATATTGCGTATGTGCCACTGAAGAAAAAAACTTCATTTATAAATGACGCGACACCTACTACTCGTTCTCCTATAACCTTGCGCTTGGCATATCCAAAATATTAACCTTGCGATTGGCTCTTCGCCTCCTCGGGAAGTCAAGCAATAATGGTACTGCAGTATTTATCGTTCTGGCTATATGAGACCGAATGAATTGCTACACATCCACCAAATGGGCGAGGGTCGAGGGGCGAGGGAGAGTGCATACTATTACGTCTGTTTCAATATGGACTACATACGGAGAAAAATGAGTGAATCTACACTCTAAAATACGTCTATATACAACAGTGTTTGGATTATGTACTAGTAGGTCGTATTGAAATCTATTAAAGGACGTATATTCCAAAAAAATATGATAATCTCTCTAACCAAGGAAGGGACGAGGAGTAAAGGGAGGGAGTAGTAAAATTTTCTCCTTGTCCTGCGAGCCACCACGTGCGTGGGCGAGGGAGCGGGCGTAAGGCATACTAGTAAGCAAGCTTCACCTCATCCTGCGAGCCACCGCGCCCGCGGGCGGGGGAGACTGTCAGTGACAAAATCGGCAGATCTCGGGTAGGGGGTCCAGAACTGTGCGTCTGAGGATCGAAGGCAACAAGAGACAGGGACACGATGTTTACCCTGGTTCGGGCCCTCTCGATGGAGGTAATACCCAACTTCCTGCTTGATTATCTTGGATGAATATGGGGTTTACAAGAGTTGATCTACCTCGAGATCGTAATGGCTAAACCCTAGATGTATAGCCCATATGATTATGATTGCCTCTACGGGCTAAACCCTCCGGCTTATATAGGCACCGGAGGGGCCTAGGGTTGTACAGAGTCGGTTTACAGAGGAAGGAATCTTCATATCTGAACGCCAAGCTTGCCTTCCACACAAAGGAGAGTCCTATTCAGACACGGGAGGAAGTCTTCTATCTTGTATCTTCATGGCCCATTAGTCCGCCCACGTCACATAGCCCGGACGCCCGAGGACCCCTTAATCCAAGACTCCCTCATTAGCCCCTGAACTAGGCTTCAATGTTGGTGCGTCTGGCACGCAGATTGTCTTTGGCATTGCAAGGAGGGTTCCTCCTCTGAATACTTCAAAGTAGTCCTCGAACACAGAAATGTGTCCGGCTCTGTGAAACATACACCACACACGACCACCACAGGGTATAATATTTAACAAGTCCCATCTACTAACAACCTTTGTGGCGAGACGTTACGTCCCTGCCTGGTTATTATTTTGAACCGTCTTTCAGCCTCTCGCTCCATGTTACGAGACACGGTCTTTATTGGCACATCTTGTCAAAGCAGAGATCGTGCCCCCTTATCACGGGATTCTTATCAATATGGGCGTGGGTAATCCAACAGTGTCGTTTGCATGATCCCTTGGGAATAGGCGAGCTTTAAGGCCCGTGAGGAGGCGTTCGATATTCATCTCCTTTATAAAGGGGTACAGACATGTCTTTCTCCCCCACGCCTATCTCTTCCTTAGCCTTTCCAACCTCAAGCTCCAGCGCCCAGGTCTCGATTTCTTTCATTGCTACCAAGCCTCCTAGTTATATCCGGATCCAACTCCCGAGGCAGGTGGGCTGCCTCCTCGGTCATCGGGGAAGATATCGCAAAGCTCTGGGAGGTGAGGTACCTGACTGTGGAAATCCCCCACAGGTTCCCTACTAAGGGGCAGGTTATCCCTACACCAAAATCTAGCGAGAGGGTTGTATTAATCTCTCACTCCTCTGCGGGCTAGGGTTCGCTCTCCACCCCTTCGTTCGTGGCCTCATGTTCTATTATGGGCTAGATTTTCATGATCTAGCTCCGGACTCCTTTCTTCACATCTCGGCGTTTATCGTCATGTGTGAGGCTTTTCTCCGCATTCCCCCACACTTCAGCCTATGGCTCAATACTTTCAATGTGAAACCGAAGGTAGTCGACGGGGAGCAGGCGGAGTGCAGTGGTGCTATGGTGAGCAAGCTCTCCAACACTATTTGGCCAAAAGGCACCTTCACGGAAACCTCCAACTTATGGCAGCGGGAGTGGTTTTATATCACCGAACCCCGTGGTACCAAATGGGCAGCCACGCATGCATTCCGATCTGGTCCTCCACTACGGCTCGCATCGTGGATTAATAAGGGGCTAGACTGGGGATCAACTGATGAAGTGTAGATGCTGCAAGGTCGTATCCAGAGCATCCTCGAAAAGGACACCGGCCTCATTAACATGATCCAGCTGATGCTAGTCCGCCGGATCCTCCCATGCCAGCGACGGCCTCTCCGCATATGGGAGTTCAATCCGGAAGGACCGCGGACCCATCAGCAATTCTTCAGCACATCGCACAGAGGGATGTGGAAACTATTCTTCAAGACTCGAAAGTAGTGGTCGGATACAACCGAGGACATCGGCCTCTACTGCAACCATCTGGATACCTCGGTAAGCACCCAATTTCCGAACACAACTTGATTGATTATCCCATAGCGATGTACTGAGAAACCTATCTTCGACCAGGGCTGGATAAAGAAGGTGGAGCGAATTAGGTGTTCAGCTCCACTTCCCGAAGACTCGGCTGATCCTGTGTTGATGAGGATGCTGGCCCCGGCGACGTATCAAGTGTCGGCCAAGAAGAACAATAAGAAGAGCAAAAATGCCGAAGGTGGCCTCCACTCTAAAGTTATATCGGATGCTACGTCCGGGGAGACTAAAGCTCCCTCTTCTGAAGACAAAGGGGAAGAAGAAGGTGATATCCCTTCTCCCCACGGGAAGAAAAGGACTGCCTCCAAAGACTTGGAGGTGGAGGCACCCAAGAGAGGGAAGATATCCCTGTTAGATGGTTCTAGTTCGGAAGCCGATGTTGTCACAAAGTACCTGATGTCTACTACGCAACCTTCTCCTTGTAGAAGTTAATGGGCCTGCAAGTGCACAAGTTTGTAGGACAGTAGAAAATTTCTCTCAGGTGGATAACCTAAGGTTTATCAATCCGTAGGAGGTGTAGGATGAAGATGGTCTCTCTCAAACAACCCTGCAACCAAATAACAAAAAGTCTCTTGTGTCCCCAACACACCCAATACAACGGTAAATTGTATAGGTGCACTAGTTCGGCAAAGAGATGGTGATACAAGTGCAATATGGATGGTAGATATAGGTTTTTGTGATCTGAAAATATAAAAACAGCAAGGTAACTAATGATAAAAGTGAGCGTAAACTGTATTTGTCGGGGGTTGGGTTCGACATATGCCAAAGGTTGGCTTATCATGGTGGGGGCGAGTAGAACGTCGCCGGTGCCTGTAAACGGGATGAGGCGAAGGCATGCACGCAGGCGGATCTTACCCAGCCTTCGTGGCTCTCCGTGGAGATAACACCCTCATCGCTGCTCAAGGGGTCTCCGCATGATCACAATGGCAAAGTGGGTACAAGGTTGCTCCTTGAGCTGTTCAAGATGAGGAAGGAGAAGGGCACGGCTAGCTCTTCTCTCCTATGTGTGTGTGTCTAAAACTATTAGGGTCCAACCTCTTGCATGGGTGCCCCGGGGGGTTTATATAGGCCTACACCCCGGGGGTACAATGGTAATCCGGCTGGGCGCGGGTCCCAGCCATCAATCTCTTAGGTCGTCGTCTTCTCCGCTGACTTCTGGGGCCCGCCGACTAGTGGGCCCCGCCGACGGTCCGGCATGGGGCTGACAAGCCTCGTCCGCCGCGGGCAGGTCTTGCCGGCTGCGGATTACTGTAGCCGTGCTTCTGATGACGCGGGCTTGGTCATGGGGTCATGGCAACAGTGCCGCCACCTGACGGGCGATCACTGTTGCCATTCCCTGTCTTGTCTGGTTAATTGCGTGCGGAGCCCGTGGGAGGGGCCGGCCAACTCTCGGAGGCCGACTCCCGGCGGGTCCATATTCGGGTCGTACAGACAGGCCGTCGTGGGTACAGGGATCTGCCCATGGGGATGATGTCGGGGCGGCGTGTAAACAAGGTTGCCACGGACGGAGATCTTCACAAGACGGGCGAATCAGGGCCATGCCTACCCTTTTCAGGAGCAGTTGGGATGGGCCGCACGGCGGCCACATCCCATCCCGTCCGTAGTTGTGTAGGCAGGAGGTGGTTGGAGTCGCCGGCCGACTCCCCATAGCCGGCTTCTCCGGAAGTTGCCAGTTGGGAGTCGGCTCATCTCGAGGCCGTCTCTGGGACTCGGCTGGGAGGGGCAGTCGGCGGCTCTGCCGCCGACTCTCAGAAGGCGGCTCTTCTTCTTGGGGTCTTGAGGCGCGCAGTCTGCCCCGATGTTTTGAAAGGTCCAGGGGCTCGGGTTGGCCTACCCGTGGCCCATTACTCCGACAGTAGTCCCCGAAGCTGGTGAGGCGCCGAGGTCAACATGTCGAGGAGCCTCAACAGTTTCATCCCCTCTGATGGAAGAACCTGGGCTTGGCTCGCCGTCTTTCTTTAGGCCGACTAGCTGGAGTCGGACTCGCAGGAAGCCGTCTTGCTCCTCCAAGGGTTGAAGATCGTGGCGGGATCTAGGCAGCGTGCCTGATAAGCTTCCAGGCAGCTGCCTGTCGCGCGACGCCATGCGGCAGGGCCAGTCTGCCCACCCACGCGCGTGACAAGACAGGCATGTCAGGCGGGGCCCACCACTACCGCGCCTCGGCGCACGGGCGGATCCGTTGCTATGCTGCTGGCGAAAGAGTTTCCCACGTTATCACAAGACAAGAATTCTTCAGGTTAAATCGTGGGGGCGTGGGAGTACTGGGTGCAAGCGATCCCACGCCCGCCCCATCGGCTTCTCAGCCCGTGGGCCTATAAGTAGGCGGGGAGGAGGGGGGCGGCGAAGCACGCGCACCCATCTCCCCGCTTCCCCGCTTCCTCTTGCGTATTCCTCCTCTTGCCGCCGTCGCACCGAACCGCGCCGCGCCGTGGAGATAAGCTCCTCATCCACCGCTGCGCCTCCCGCCCCGCGCTCCGGCGTGTGGGACGGCTCCGAGGTGGACGACGACCACATAGAGTTGCTTCGCCAGACGCGCCGCATCCCCGGCAAGAACTTAGTGCAGACCAGCCGGCCAAGGCGGCTGGCGTAAATAAGGCCGGGCGCCGGAGGAGGGCGAAGCGGGTCATATTTCCGCCGCACCTTATGCGCGCTGGTTCGGGCTGCCGGGCGGCGGCTTCTTCCGTGCTTTCTTGTAGTTCCACGGGCTCCAGCCGCACCACCTCACTCCGAATACGATGGTGCTGCTGGCCGCCTTCGCCTCCTTGTGCGAGGGCTTCCTCGGTGTTCTCCCCACCATCGAGTTGTGGGGGGAATTATTCCAGGCCAAGCTCGGCACGCACGTCGCCGGCGTGCCGGCTTCGTGCGGCACCTTCATCACGATGCGGAGGCTGGTGGGAGACAACCCTTTCCCCGCCATCCCGCTGATCAAATCGGTGAAGATGTGGCAGCGCTCCTACTTCTACGTGAAGAACGTCGCCCCGGAAGGCGACTGGGTTAATCTGCCGCTTTACGAAGCCGACGTGTTGTCCGGGCGGCTCCCCAGCTGGTCCCATTGGGCCAGGACGCTGACTCCTGCAGGCACCGCCGTTGTCGCGCGACTCCGAGAGCTGATGCAGTCGGAGGGCCTGACTGGGGCCGACTTGCTAGCCGCCTTCGTGGCGCGCCGAGTCCTTCCGCTCCAAGGCCGACCTCATCGATCGCCGATGAGCGCCACCGGGACCCCAGTCGGTTGTGCTCCAAGGACATGCCCCACGCGAGGTGGCGGACACGGTGAACTTCCCCGGCGAACTGCAACCTTACGGGCGGATCGGCAGTTCGGCAAGGAGCCATACTCGCGCACCAACCCCCTGCCTGTGGTAAGTCATCTCTGTTTCTCTTCTGTTTTCTTTTTCAGCCGAATCCGACTTCTTATCTTTTTGGTTTTTCCGAGTCAGAACTCCCTCATGCAGCCCTCAGCCGGCACCACGGGGCCGGCCCGTGAATTCTTCCCCGGCCGGGGGGGGGGGGGAGCGACGTCGACGACCCTGACTTGGGGGCGGTGGCGGTGGAGGCCGGCGCCGAAGGAGGGGGAGGAGGAGGGGCAGACGACTTCATGCCCTCGGCAACCTTCGCCGACTGGCCTGAAGATGACGGCGAGAGGGAAGTCGTCCCCCGCCGCCAACCGAAGGTCGGCCATCCGGGCGCGAGTTCCTCCGCCGGCTGGGATGGTCGAGGTGGCGCGAAGAAGCGCTGGGACGGGCCGAGCTCGCTAGGCGGCCGGCCGAAAAGGTTCAGGGGGCGGCCGCCGCGACCCAGCGGGAAGAGGCGGTCGCCAAGGCTAACCGCTTCCGCAAGGAAGTAAAAATTCCGCCTCTGGTCTCCGCGTAAGTGCTTTTACTTTTGTCTTGTTTTCTTCTGATTCATCTTGTCCAAATCTTTACATGTATTCTTTGCATCAGGGCTCCCCTTACCTTAGAGAGGGTCGCCGCCGCCTCCGTCATGGGGTCGGCAGAGACATCCGCTAATACTCGGCGGATTGACCCCGCCGCCGACCTCCGGGAGGCGACGGAGCGGAACGCGCAGGAGAAGCGCGACAAGGAGGAGGCCGACCGCCTGGAGAAGACGGAGGCCGAGAAGGCGGAGGCCGAGAAGGCGGCGGCTTCCGCCCAGAGGAAACTGGAGGAGGCCGAAGCCGCCGTCGCGGCTAAGCAGCGAGCCGAGGAGGCCGCGCGCCTCCAATCAGCGCTGTTCGTCACCCCGCTGAGCTACGCGCCGCCACTGCCGGAGTTCACGGGGCAGACGGAGGGGGCCGACAGCGAGTTCCCCACCATGGAGAGGGGAGGCGGTGAGGCTTCCATATCGAACGCACGGCGTCTGTTGCCGCCTCTCCGCCACCGCCCGAGAGCGCTGGGGTAAATAACAGCGGACCAAGCTGGCGCCGCCCGATCAAGATGAAGCCGCGGCGGTTGCTCCTTCAAGTCGCCTCGCCAAAGACGCCGCTGCCTTGAGAAGGCGACTTCGGTGCCACACCCCTTGGAGACTGGCGCCGCCAGCTCGGCCATTCCAGACGCCGAGGCGACAAGCTCCACGCCCGTTGGGTGGGTGCGAGGAGGCGGCACAGGCCCGCTGAACCAGGCACTTCTGGATGTTCATGCGAAGCTGCGAGCTGAAGGCGACGCCATCCAGAACTGCACCAAGGCGCACCTGGCGTCGCGGACCGCCGTTCGGGTATGTTTCTTCTTTTGAATTTTTCCTTGTTCTTCTTTGTGGGGGCGCGCCAGCGCACCCACTGGGTGTAGTCCCCGAGTTTCGGGCCGGCTGCTGAGCAGGCGTCTCGGAACTCTATCTATCGATTTCCAAATTTTTACCTTTGTCTGAAATGCTTGTCGCAGGAGTATCACAACCTCCGCGCCACTGCCTTCAACCGTAATGTTGAGGAGCCGGGCAAGCGGACCGCCGACTTGTCGAGGAGCCGGGGTGAGTCTTCTGTCTTCTTCGCGGGGGCGTGCTGGCGCACCCGCCGGCTGTAGTCCTCGAGATTCGGGCCGACTGCTGAGCAGTCAGGCCGGAACTTCCTGGCGACCTTCTTAGTTGACGACTTAACGTCCCTTTTCTTTTTATTCTTCAGAGGCCAACGCCACTCTCCGACGGGAGCTGAGCGCAGCCGACACCGCCTTGCGCGTCAAGGGGGAGGAGTGCAGCAAGCTCGCTGGAGAGCGCGACCTGCTGGCTACACAGCTGGCGGAGCAAAGGGAGCTGCTTAAGAAAGCGCAGGACGAGGCGGAGCAGAGAGAGGCCGCTCTCCTGGCCGAGTTCGAAAGCGAGCGCTCCTCCTGGACCGACAAGCAGGCACAGCTGACCTCCGGCTTCCATGAAATCGAGGACATCATCGACGGTGAGTTTGTTTACTTTCCTTCTTTGAGCCGCTGACTATTGGTCAGACTGACTTCTGGTTTTTTGACTTGCTTCTTCTTCGTCTTGGCAGGCTTCTTCCCCGGCCATACGCAGGCGGCCAGTCAAGCTATTGAGGCTAATCGCGAGGCGCGGAGGGTGAGTGGTGCTGAGATCGCTGCCAACGCCCCCCGGACCCTTGACGAGCAGCTTCTGAGCATTGAGGCTCGTCTGCGGCCGGCCCATCGGACGCTGCGCCGGCTTCAACGTCTCGGGCGCCAGCGATTGCTGCCCTATGGCAGACATGCCGGCTCTGCAGACTCTACCGGACCGCGGATCGGCCGGAGGTCGCGGCTGGCCGCCTTGAGGTTCGGAAGGGTTCCGCGTTCGGCCGGAGCACGCCAGGCCTTGGAATTCGTCAAGGTGTGGTATCCATGGCTGGATCTGGACCGGCTGGCCACGTTCCAGTCAGAGGCCCAGGCGGAGCTGCTGGCTACGGAAGACGCCCTCGTCGAGCGTGCGGCGGTGATCGCTGACTACACGGACACCAGCGTCTTCGTCCCTGAGCGGGCTGAGGACGGCAGGGAGGCACCGCCGGAGTGGTTCGAGATGAACCCGGATTACGACGAGGACTCGGCGGAGGTGATCGGCTCCAACGCCGAGGAGGAAGGCGAGGCGGAGGACGGAGATGAGATGGAGGCGCCAGAAGACGGAGCGGGCGACCAGCCTCAGCTCGACCAAGGCCCAAAGAATGAGCCGCGCCCGTCTGGGCCGCTGCCATCGGAGATGATCAAGCCGAGATCGCCCAGCCTGGCCGCCTCGGGCGCCGACGCCGCTGCCTCCTCCGCCCTCCAAACCCGTCTATTGCTTCCTAGGCTGTTGTCTCGCCTTTTATTTTATCTGCTTTGGTAGTCTTTTGAAAAAACTTGTTAATTAGCACAATTCCACCCGCGGGGTGTATTTTGAACTTCTGCTCGAAGATTCGGCCAAGGGCCTATGCTGTGTAAATATTACATAATTCTATCTTTCCTTGCTCATTGATCTTATGGCTCTTTCCTTTGCCGCCTTCCCTTAGTCGCCGCCTTGCCCATCGGGCAACCGCTCTTCGTACTGCCGTTTGGATCAAGTGCTTGGCTACTCTTGGGAAGGCAAGTACTTGGCCATTTTTAGAGTCTTTTAAACAAGTTGGATAGAAAGTGGCGTCGACTACTCAAGAGTCGGTTTTTGCAAAAAGAGGTCGGAAGTCGCTTAAGCTATGTTTATGCTTTGGGTCCTAGCCATTTTCATGTGGGAGCCCATTCTTCCTTACTCCCGCCCACCAATCAGCCACTCGGTGAGCTGCGGCTTCGACAGAGACGGCTTAGGCAATCAAGACACTACTTGTCCCGATCTGCAGGAAGCATTCATAGCGCAGGCGGTGAGTCCCCGGGCCGACTAGTCGAGCCCGGTGCCAAGCGGCATAACAAAGAGTAACATACTCGAAGGCATAATTCTTATGATATAGGTAACAAAAAAGGGCAGTCCCCGAGCTCGTCTCGGGGGGCCCAAAGTCTTGGTATTTTAACAAAAGGTAGCGTGTTACATACTGCATCAACTGTAAAATCTTCAACGAAGATTTGCGTCCCATGGCCGCTCCATCTCTTTGCCGGAGTCGTCCCTCTTGCGTGCTCGGGCTTCGAAAGGCCGATCGTGTAGTAGGAACCGCTGCTCAAAGACTTTGCTGATAATGAAGGGGCCTTCCCAAGGCATCGATTGCTTGTGCTGGCCAGCTGTTCGCTGGATCAGCCGGAGCACAAGGTCGCCCTCTTGGAAAGATCTCGGCTTGACCTTCCTATTGTAGTAGCAGCGCAGGCTCTGCTGGTAGATGCTGGACCGGCTGAGTGCCAACAGCCGACCCTGTTCCAGCAGATCGACGATGTCTTGACGTGCTTCTTCTGTTTCCTCCTCGGTGTACATGGTGACTCGCGGGGAGTCGAACTCTATATCCGTTGGGATGACGGCTTCGGCACCGTAGACGAGGAAGAAGGGTGTGAAGCCGGTTGACTTGTTTGGAGTCGTATGCGAAACTCCAGAGGACAGCCGCAAATCCTCAAGCCGCAGCCAGCCAAACGCCCAGTTGGTTCGACCACCGCGGCTTGATGCCGCACAAGATGAGGCCGTTCGCTGCTCCACCGGCCCTTTCATCATGGATGGGCAACGGACGCTAAGTCCAGTCGGATGCCTTGTGTCACGCAGAAACGGGCCAGGGCGCCATTGGCAAAATTTATGCCATTGTCGGTGATGATGTTGTGTGGTACGCCGTACCGAGTCGTGATGTCGGTGATGCAAGTCACTGCAGTTGGACCATTCAACTTCTTGATGGGTTTTACTTCTATCCACTTGGTGAACTTGTCCACCGCGACAAGTAAGTGAGTTAGGCCGCCTCATGCTACTTTGAATGGTCCCACCATGTCCGTGCCCTGCATAAAGAAAGGGCCAAAGCGATGGGGATAGTCTTGAGTGCGGAAGCCATTGAAACGGCTTGGAGTGGAACATCCGCACCCCTTGCCTTTTTGGACTAATTCTTGGCCTCTTCTAGGGCGGTTGGCGGAACAAACCGTGGTCGGAAGGCTTTGGCGACGAGTGCTCTTGAGTCCGCATGGTGGCCGTGACTCGCTTTGATGAATGTCTTCGAGAATCGCTTGGCCTTGCTTCCGCTCGACGCAACGCCGGTAGACGCCAAAGTGACGCCGCCGACCGACCAGCTCTCTATTGACTATAGTGTAGGCTGCCGCTCGGCGTTGTACTTGTCGAGCCAGGATTTCATCGGTTGGTTGCTCTCCGCTTATTAGGAACTTCGGGATGGGCTGGGCCCATGAGGGTGCTGCTATTTCTTCAATCGCCAAGATCGCCACTGGGACGAGGGCGGCTGGGCTGGGAGGCGGCGGGCTGGAGTCCGCAGCCGCTTGCTGGGTTGATGAAGTCCCCGGGCCGACTGGTGCAGTCCCCGGGCCGAGTTCTGGAGTCTTCACAATGGTCACCGCAGTCCCCGGGCCGGGTTCTGAAGTCCCCGGGCCGGCTTCGACTGCGGCATTCTTGGGGCCGTCTACAAGAATTCTTGTGCCATCTGCCGAGGCTTTGGAGTCAGATCCGACTTCTTCAGGGGGAGCCGGCACAAAAATGGAGTCTGATTCTGGTGAAGGCTTGACAGATGGCTTGAGGAGGCACTGAAGGGCGACGCCGGATGGTATTGCCTGGCGGGTGGAGCCGATTCTTGCCAGGGTATCTGCTTGGTCGTTGTCGTTTCTTGGCACGTGGAGGAACTCGCACCCCTCAAAATATCCACTCAACTGATGTACCAGGAAATGGTAGCTCGCCATGTTTGCATCTTTGGCGCCCCAAATACGGATGACTGTTGGACCACCAAGTCGAGTCGCCATAACACAGATCCGGGCGAATGCCAAGTTCTTTGGCAAGCCGGAGCCCATGAATGAGTGCCTCAGATTCGGGCGACGTTGTTGGAGGCATCGAAATGGATTCGCAGCTGCATTTGAGCTTGTCTCCTTTGGGGAAGTGAGGACGACACCGCTCCCAAGCCGGTGCGCATCTGGAGCCCTCGAAATGCATCCGCCAATGGGTGGAGTCGAGCGCCGGCGGCAGTATCGGGTCTCGCCCAATGACGAGGAAGTCGGCCGTTGCTTGCGACTTGATGGCGGAAAGGGCTGGTAATAGATGGTGTAGGGGCCAACTCTATGGCCCACTTGGCCACTCAGCCGTAAGCTGCCTCGGCCTCCGGCGATCTCGGCAAGTGGGTCCGTGCAAACCACAGTGATTGGATGCTCTTGAAAGTAAGGCTTCAACTTCTTGGCGGCAAAGTGCATGCCGTAGCACATCTTCTGGTATTGGGGGTAGTTCTTCTTGGAGGTCGACAGTACTTCGCTCAGGTAATATACTGGTCTCTGGACAGGTAGCGCCTTGCCTTCCTCCTTGCGCTCAACTACAATGATCAGGCCGACTACCTCCGCTGGTGGCGGCAATGTACAAGAGCATGCGCTCCTTAGGAGTCGGGGCTGCCAGCACGGGGGGAGTAGTCAGCATTTTCTTCAACTGGAGAAAAGCTTCATCCGCCTTGTGGTTCCATTCGAAGAAGGTGGTCTTCTTCATGAGATGGTACAACGGGAGAGCTTTCTTGCCCAACCGACTGATGAATCGGCTGATGGACGCCAAGCAGCCAGTGAACTTCTACACATCTAGCAGTCGGCGAGGTACTTCCATCCTCTCGATGGCTTTGATCTTCACAGGGTTGCACTCTATGCCGCTGCTCGAGACCAGGAAACCAAGGAGCTGGCCGGGCCGGGTAATTCAAGACGCACTTCTCAAGGTTGAGCTTGATCCGAATCGGCGCAGTTCTCAAAGGTCTCCTTGAGGTCTTCCAGCCAGTGTTCCTCGCTTCCGCCTTTTTTACCACCACATCATCCATGTAAACGCATGCTCCTCGCCGAGCTGCTCGAGGAGGAACTTCGCATGCAACGCTGAAAGGTGGCGCCGGCATTCCTCAAGCCGAACGTCATGGTCGCAGCGTAAGGCTCCAAACGGCGTGATGAAGGCGGTCTTCACCTGTTGGCCGGGTTCAGCTTGATCTGGTGATATCCCGAATATGCATCTAAGAAGCTCAACAGCTCGCATCCGCCGTGGAGTCTATCACTGATCAATTCTCGGCAGAGTTTAACGGGTCTTTGGGGCAAGCTTTGTTGAGGCTTGTGTAGTCAATACACATCCGCCACTGCTTGTTCTTCTTCAGTACCAAGACCGGGTTTGCTAACCATTCTGTAAAGAACACTTCCATGATGAAATCGGCTGCTAGGAGCCGGGTTATCTCTTCTCCAACAACTCTTCTCTTCTCTTCTGACAGGCGGCGCAAGGGCTGCCTGACGGGCTTCACATCAGATCGGACATGTAACTTGTGCTCGGCGAATTCCGTTGGTACACCTGGCATGTCTTTAGGGGACCATGCGAAAATGTCCCGATTCTCACGGAGGAAATCGACGAGCTCGCCTTCCTATTTACTGTCAAGGTTTGCACCTATGACAGCGTACCTCTCCGGGTGCTCCGGGTCCAAGTGTATCTTCTTCGTCTCTTTGGCCGGCTTGAATGAGCCCTCAGCTTCCGACTCCTTGGGGTTGGGCGATATTTCGGGCTGCTTGCCGGCCATCGCCACAACCCGATCAAGAAGCCGCTTCTCGGCTGCGATCACAAGGGACTCGGCCAGCCGACTGCTTTCCAGTTGCACAAGCGACGACTTTCTGTAGTCGCCGGCTACGGTCAGAACTCCCTTGGAACTTGGCATCTTCATCTTGAGGTAGGTGTAGTGGGGGACCGCCATGAACTTGGCCAAAGCAGGTCGGCCAAGCAGAGCGTGGTACGGGCTTTCGAGGTCCACCACTTCGAACCAGACTGGCTCTCGGCAGAAATGATCTTTGTCCCCAAAAAGGAAGTCTATCAGGATCTTGCCGATCGTTGAGAAGGAAAGGCCAGGTACAATGCCGTGGAACACAGTCCAGCTAACCTGAAGATATCTTTGCTTGATTCCTAACTTCTCCATCGTGTCCTTGTACAGGATGTTGATGCTGCTGCCTCCGTCTATCAGCACTCGCGAGAAGCGAGCGGCCCGCCTATCCGCGACAAGGGTGGCTCCCAAGACCAGGGCGTAGGAGCCCGGATTCGGCATCACCTACGGGTGATCAGCTGCTTCCAACCGATAGGTTTCTCGGACCAGTGCATGAACTCGAGTACCGATGCTACGCATTCACTTCTTGCTGCCGCAGCCGCATTGCGGCCGGCCATCGGCCACACCGGTGAACACCACATAAGCCCCATGCTCTTCTGGTACTGCCTTGCATCGCGCCGACCGGCCTAACAGCCGTCTGGGCGGCGGTGGAGGCGGCGGCCCAAAGAAAGTGGGGAGGCATGAGGCCGTCTCCCTTGGCGATCCTGGTGAGCCAGTGACACTTCCGGGTGGTGTGGTTTGACGGCTTCGTGCCGCTATGGAACTTGCTGGGACCATCTAGAGTCTGCTCGTAAGAGAATGCCGGCAACCAGTTGGACTTGCCGCCTTTCTGTCGCTTGGCCGGAGGCTGCCCCTCTGGCTGCTGATCTTCAACTGTCGCCACCTGCCGGCTGGAAGCCTGCTGTGGGGCCTTGCGTTTGTGATCGCTCTGTTGCTGTCGCCGACCGGTGTCCCCAGCTAGAGTTCTGGGAGCCTGAGGAGCCACCTTGCCAATCGCACTGACTCCAATCTCCGTCTTCATGGAGGAGTCGGCCGTGGCGTACTTGTCTGCTATGATTAGCAGCTCGTCGAGGGTCTCCGGCTCGTCGCAAAGGAGCTTGTGCTTGAGGAGGGTGCCTTCTCTGCACCCGGCAATGAAGTACTCGATAGCCTGCACCACATGCATGCCCTCGCAGAAGTTCCGGAGCTCGGCCCAGCGCGTGAGGTTGTCGCGAGTTGACTCGTTGGGGCCTTGCACGCACAAGGAAACCTGGCGAGGCTTGGCAGGTCGCTTGTACATGCTCGTGAAGTTGCGGACGAAGGCCTCGGTGAATTCGACCCAGCTGTTGATGCTACGGGGCTTCAGGCTATTCAACCATGTCCGGGCCGTGCCCTGGAGCATGAGGGGAACATACTTCATGGCAACACGCTTGTTGCCATTCGCTATGTTGGCGGTCGTGGAGTAGTCAACTAGTCAGTCTTCCGGCTTTACGGAGCCGATATACTTGGGCGTGTCTCAGAGGAGATTGAACCCTCTGGGGAAGGGCTCGTCTCGGATGCGAGGTCCGAAATAGGGCGGACCCAACTCGTCTTCTTCTTCCAGCGCCAGGGATCGGTGGAGTCGGTCGATCCGGTGGCGGGCGTCGTTTTCTCCAACTCCCTCTCGGCGTCCAAGGCGGTCGCCGAGAATCGGATGCACGACGGTTGGCGGGGGGACTCGCCTTTCTCTGCAGGGAGGAGGAGGCAGATAGTCGTCCCGCCACTCCACCGCTCTTGGGCGGCCGTCTTGGTCGCGCCCGATGGAGATGTGAGTCCGACTGTGGACACCGCCAGTCGGCGTCCGAGACGTCGCGCCTTGTTCTCGGCGGGGAGGCAAGTCGTCGTTTTGCCGTCGCAGCGCCTCCGTGCTGCAGCCGGCTTCGTCCTACGCGGCAGCCGCGTCGAGGAGCTGCTGGACTCGCTCCGTCAGCGGGCGCTCGCCTCGGTTGTTCAGCTCCCGCCGCCGCTGGCGGGCGCTGGATGTTCTCCGCAGGCGTGGCGTACACAGGGCGATTGGCCCCGAACAGGTTTGCGATGGCCACGCCGCGCTGCTGGACCGCGCCTAGGCGGCTATGCCCTGTCGGGGCCGGCGAGCCGCCCACAGCGCGATCCATCTCACGCTGGTAGGCTACTGACAAGCGCCTCATGCTTGCTAGCTTTCTCGCACCTTCGACGAGCTGAAGGCGGCGTGCCTCCAGCATCTCGGTGTCAGCGTCTTCCGGAATAGGCGCGGTCAGGTCTCGCAGAGCCGCGTCGAGGGGGCCGTGAGCTCCTTCACCGGAATGCTCGCTATGACCGGCGACGCAGCACCTTCGGACGGTGCTTCCGCCGCTCCCCTCGTGAGGGAGCGGCTCGTTGTAGACCACCACGTTGGTGGGGAACGCGTCGAGCGACGCGGTGTCGGAGTCGACCAGCATCCGGTCGGT
This sequence comes from Aegilops bicornis, assembly GCA_021605145.1. Taxonomy (NCBI): domain Eukaryota; kingdom Viridiplantae; phylum Streptophyta; class Magnoliopsida; order Poales; family Poaceae; genus Aegilops; species Aegilops bicornis. Next base: position 639,235,468 of record CM038672.1, on the reverse strand, counting down.
GGAGCCTACAGACTCCAAGTCCGCGGCAGGCTCGCCGGCAACGTGGAGTTGCTCGAGGAGGTCCGCGAGGAGGCTCTCGGGGCCGCCGGTGCCTGCGTCGGACGCAGGCTCGTCGGAGAGACGAACCTCGCCGACAAGTTCGGCGAGGCAGCTCGCCGCGCAGGCGATCTCAGCGCCGTGTAGCATGTCGGCGCAGACTCCGTCTGGCGTGCCGGGCTGGCTGCGCTTGCCATAGAGAAAAAGGGTTACCGTCCAGAGCAGGTCTCCGGACGACGGTGCACCTAGCCCCACGGTGGGCGCCAAATGTCGGGGGTTGGGTGCGACATATGCCAAAGGATGGCTTATCATGGTAGGGGCGAGTAGAACGTCGCCGGTGCCTGGAAACGGGATGAGGCGAAGACATGCACGCCGGGCGGATCTTACCCAGCTTGTGGCTCTCCGTGGAGATCACACCCCATCGCTGCTCAAGGGGTCTCCGCATGATCACTATGGCAAAGTAGGGTACAAGGTTGCTCCTTGAGCTGTTCGAGGTGAGGAAGGAGAAGGGCACGGCTAGCTCTTCTCTCCTCTGCCGTGTGTGTCTAAAACTATTAGGGTCCAACCTCTTGCATGGGTGCCCTGTGGGTTTTATATAGGCCTACCCCGGGGTACAATGAGTAATCCGCCGGGCGCGGGTCCCAGCCGTCAATCTCTTAGGTCGCCGTCTTCTCTGCCGACTAGTGGGCCCCGCCGACGGTCCGGCATGGGGCCGACAAGCCTCGCCGCGGGTGGGTCTTGCCGGCTGCGGATTACTGTAGTCGTGCTTCTAATGACGTGGGCTTGGTCATGGGGTCATGGCAACAGTGCCGCCGCCTGACGAGCGATCACTGTTGCCATTCCCTGTCTTGTCTGGTTAATGGCGTGCGAAGCCCGTGGGAGGGGCCGTCCGACTCTCGGAGGCCGACTCCCGGCGGGTCCGCCTTGGGGAGCTCTCACCGTCTTCTGCACTCCCGCCGACAGGCGGGTCCCGCCGTCTTCGGATCATACAGACAGGCCGTCATGGGTACAGGGATCTGCCCATGGGGCTGATGTCAGGGCCAGCGTGGCAACAGTGCCGCGCCGGACGGAGATCTTCGTAAGTACGGCGCACTGTGGCCATGCATGCCCTTCGTGAACGGGCTGGGATGGGCCGCACGGCGGCCACATCCCATCCCGTCTGTAGTTGCGTAGGCAGGAGGTGGTTGGAGTCGCGGGCCGACTCCCCATAGCCGTCTTCTCCGGAAGTCGCCAGTTGGGAGTCGGCTCATCTTGAGGCCGTCTCTGGGACTCGGCTGGGAGGGGCAGTCGTCGGCTCTGCCGCCGACTCTCAGAAGGCGGCTCTTCGTCTTGGGGTCTTGAGGGGCGCAGTCTGCCCTGATGTTTTGAAAGGTCCAGGGCTCGGGTTCGCCTACCCGTGGCCCATTACTCCGACAAAGATTGCAATGGTAGGAAACAAGGCCTAGGGTTCATACTTTCACTAGTGCAAGTTCTCTCAACAATAATAACATAGATAGATCATATAACAATCCTCAACATGCAACAAAGAGTCACTCCAAAGCCACTAATAGCGGAGAACAAACGAAGAGATTATGGTAGGGTACGAAACCACCTCAAAGTTATCCTTTCTGTTCTAACTATTCAAGAGTTCGTAGTAAAATAACATAAAGCTATTCTTTCCGCTCAATCCATCATAGAGTTCATACTCGAATAACACCTTAAGACACAAATCAACCAGAACCCTAATGTCACCAACATACTCCATTGTCACCTCAAGTATCCGTGGGCATGATTATACGATATGCATCACACAATCTCAGATTCATCTAACCAACACAAAGTACTTCAAAGAGTGCCCCAAAGTTTCTACCGGAGAGTCAAGAAAACGTGTGCCAACCCCTACGCATAGGTTCATGGGCGGAACCCGCAAGTTGGTCACCAAAACATACATCAAGTGGCACGTGAGATCCCATTGTCACCACAGATAAACACGGCAAGACATACATCAAGTGTTCTCAAATTAAAGACTCAATCCGATAAGGTAACTTCAAGAGGGAAACATCATAAGATCCAACTATAATAACAAAGCTCGTGATACATCAAGGTCGTGCCATAGAGAGAACACGAGAGAGAGAGAGAGAGAGAGAGATCAAACACATAGCTACTGGTACATACCGTCATCCCCGAGGGTGAACTACTCCCTCCTCATCATGGAGAGCGCCGGGATGATGAAGATGGCCACCGGTGATGGGTTCCCCCTCCGGCAGGGTGCCGAAACGGGCTCCCGAGAGGTTTTTGGTGGCTACAGAGGCTTGCGGCGGCGGAACTCCCGATCTATCTTGATATTCGATGTTTTTAGGGTACGTAGGCTTATATAGGCGAAAGAAGTCGGTCGGGGGAGCCTCGAGGGGCCCACGAGAGGGTAGGGTGCGCCAAGGGGTGGGCGTGCCCCCCTATCTCATGGCCTCCTCGATGATCTTATGACGTGAACTCCAAGTCTCCCGGATCATATTTTTCCTAAAAATCACGCTGCCGAAGGTTTCATTCCGTTTGGACTCCGTTTGATATTCCTTTTCTTCGAAATACTGAAACAGGCAATAAAACAGCAATATGGGTTGGGCCTCCGGTTAATAGGTTAGTCCCAAAAGTAATATAAAAGTGTATAATAAAGCCCATAATCATTCAAAATAGATAATAAAATAGCATGAATGCTTCATAAATTATAGATACGTTGGAGACATATCAGTACCTCCGTGGGGACAAGCCCTTCGTCGAATCATAAGTGAACAAGGGTGCTCTAGACACGTCCCGTTCTTTTCGGGTTGCAAGGGTAACATTTAAACTATATGTTTGCAGCCCGGCCCGCTATCTTCCTCAATAGTCCTCTTCATCGGGAGACTTGCCTCCGGAGATGATGGAAAGCGAGACGCCTCCATAGGCTTCCTCGCCCCTTAGGGCAGACGACTTCGAGGTGTCGTCCCGGAGGATCTCCCCTGACCATAAAGGGGTGCGACGGACAATGAAGACAACGCCCGAGGGTGATACTCTGGTCGTGAAGGGTCTAGGGGGCACAGCCCCCACGGGGACCAACGGTGAGGGCCCCGAACTATCCGGTTTATAGCCGAAGACGACTCTAGGGTCGAGTAAGCGTACACCTTTGAAGGGAGTCCGTACTCCCGCAGCAGCCTCCAGGAATCCGGAGGTGTCGGATACTCTGATGAGCACATTGCAAACTGCGCTCAGCGTAGAGGAACACCGTACCTTAATGGCTACGGTAGTTGAGAGGATTCTGTCCACGAGAAGCGGATTGAGTTTAGCTTTTAGAGGCCTGCTAAGAGGCTTCGAGGTATGCAATGTAATATCTTTAACCGCTCTTTACATGCAAAATGCGCCTGTGAATAGATAGTAGCCCCTGAGACTCTGATCGGTTTCCACAAGGAGGCGATCAAAGAATCAAAAAAGATATACTCAGGAAGTAACATAATTAATTTGAAAACAGGTTGTTATGTCAATGGCAACCGCTCAAGCTGCGGAAGTTGCAGATCTAAATCATAAACTTGAGTTAGCTTATGAGGACATTACTCTTATTAACAGGCGGCTCGACGAGGCACAAGGTATGTTTTGGGACAGCCCGCTTATGCATGTATACTAGTATAAGCACGAAGCTGAAAATTATACATTGTGACATGCATAACTGTAGATGGTGTTGTCGCGGTTGAGACCCTTCGGCTGAGATTGCCCGGGCCAAGGAGTAGGCCAGAGTGAGCAAGGTGGCTGCCATGAAGGCGACTGCTGATTTAAAGGCCGAACAGGCCGCTCGGCGCCAGTGCGAGGAGAGAATATCTACCATAGAGCGAGAGCTAAAGGATGCCACTGGCAAATGCAAATCACTCGAGGAGGATAACAAAGCCTAGGCAGCCAAACTCGACAAGGCCTTACAAGAGGCGAGAGAAGCACGGTCCGAGTCTAGAGCGGCTCGGGAGGAGATCCGTCAAGCTAGGGAGATAGCGGCTGGTAAGCCCTTTCCTTTACAGACTAAGTTCGGCGACCCGAAGTATGCTCTGCTTAATAAAATGTGGAGTTCTTCAAACGCCTTCTTGGACCTGCCGAACAGTGTCTCCGACGCGGCGCAATTCTTCCAAGCACAGGAAGGACGTGCTGCGGAGAGGCTTTTCTGGTCACAATTCAACATGCCACGTCATCCGGCATTGCTGAATGAACAGATGGCCCAGTGGGCCGAGCTCCACAAGATGTCCGGAGCTGCCATGAAGGACGTCCGTCTATGGCCGGCTGAACCCATACCGAACAGCTATTTCGATTTGGTGCAGCGACTTGTCGATGCAGTGCTGTGTATCGATGCCATCAAGCGGTCGGCGTGCATAGAAGGTGCCCGGATGGCCTTCGCCCACGTCAAGATGTACTAGGCAAAGATGAAGGCCACCGATTTTGCAGCTAAGGGCCCGCCCGAAGGCAAGGACCATCGCATGCTGGAGCATTATTTGGAGGACGTCCTAGAGGGCGCCAGCTTGATAGAAGGTCAGTGCTCGAAGGACATTATGTTCGAATAAATGTACCGGAATTCTGAGAACAATATTATGATACATTAAGGCTGTGTTATATTTATACCTTTACCTGAAAGTTATTTCCTCCTGCGCGGCCGTTTTTTATAATCTGAAAGTTTGTGAGTCGTCGGCTTCGGCCCCCTCGCATATAATACGGGGGTGTTCGGAATAGCACCTAATCACTCTTGACCCAACATCTTGGTCCGGAACGGAGGTGTCAGTGCGGCGAACTAGGCAATCGGACTATAGGGCTTTAACACTTTCACTTAGCCAGAGGAGTTTGATGGTGGGTCTACAATGTAGCCCCTGGTATGTATGCGGTTATCTGAATACGATTGCATTACATAGGTCACCAAAAAACGGTCCTTCATGTAATACGGAAGAAATCGCAAAAGATTCTAATAAGTCGCCGAGTGGTTAACCAGCTCTCGTCGCATCATGACAGTCAGTTTTCGGCTTTCTCTACTGAGGTGTTTAACCAGGTGAACCGGAAACACAATCGCAGTAGTTCTCCCTTTACTACCCTAGCCAATAAGACGGAACATAAGTAGTAAGCACATGAGCCGGGCAACCCAACTATTGACCAAAGACATGATTCGAAGCTGATGAATATAATGCCAAACTCGTGACGCCGAAGTATGTTGTAGAGTTGTTCAGACTTTTTGGCAACCATAAGTTGCCGTATCGAGCCCCTGGTGATTTGTGCCGAGGTGTGTGCGTGAAACAAGCGAAGAAGAAAAATATAGTTCTATGAGGAAAAGCAATTACTGAAGACGGATTATGTTCACTAGAATCAGATTGATACATCGAACGCAATCTTACAGATTATAACACCATTACCCACACTATTTTACATGCCAGGGGTCGAAGGCTGAGGAAAAAAGCTCTATACAGGTTTCAAATAGAGTGTTTGGTCTACAAAAAATCTTTTGGACCTCTTGTCGCACGTATGCGCTGCCTTTGTCTCAGCGAAAAGGATTCCTTAAAAGTAGTAATTTTTGGTTATTTGTACGAAATCGGGCTCAGAAAGAGTCCTTGTAGGTCCGTGGGATGAACATATTTTGATTCACCTGTGGCAGAAGATAAGAAATGGTTATAAAAAGGAAAAGAAGGTTGTAGGAGGACAAACCGTATTGTATGCCTGTCTGTATTGTGCCTCCGCCGATGACCAAGGTATTTTAAGTGCATAAATATGCATGCACGATACGAACTTCGTGGGTATAAGAGGCGAACGACGGAGGTGGAACTGCTAATCCAGCTCTAAAATTGACCGGTCCTATGTGCAGTAGAGGCCGCTTAATGGCCGATGAGATATGTGGCTTGATGGGGCCGCTTTGCACCTCAGCTGCGATGGCCGTGGTATGCTCCTCGGTATGGAGGGAGTGTTTCGTGTTTCCGTTTATCGTTATAACGCCGCGTGGACCGGGCATCTTAAGCTTTAGATATGCGTAGTGTGGGACCGCATTGCAACGAGCAAAAGCAGCCCGTCCGAGCAGTGCATGATAGCCACCGTGGAACGGGACAATATCTAAGATCATGTCTTCGCTTTGAAAGTTGTCCGGCGAACCGAAGACGACTTCTAATGTGATTGAGCCCGTGAAGTGAGCTTCTACACCGGGTGTTACTCCCTTAAAGGTAGTTGTGGTGGGCTTGATCCTTCAGGAATCACCCATCTTGCGGACAGTGTCTTGATAGAGTAAATTAAGGCTACTGTCGTCATCCATAAGGACTCGCATGAGATGGAATCCATTGATAATTGGATCGAGGACTAGAGCTACCGAACCTCTGTGGCGGATACTGGTTGGGTGGTCCTTGCGGTCAAAAGTGACCGAGCAGGCCGCCCATGGGTTAAAATTTGGGGCAACCGGCATTATGGCGTAGACGTCTCGTAGTGCGCGCTTGCACTCCCTTGTAGGGATATGCGTCACATATATCATGATTACTGTTTTTACTCGAGGAAATTGCTTACATCCCCAGTGTTCGGTTGGTGAGTCTTTTCGTCTTCACTGTCACTGGGCGGCCCCTTCCCTTTATGTTCGGCATTGAGCTTGTCGGCTTGTTTGAAAACCCAACAATTTCAGTTGGTATGGTTGGCGGGTTTGTCAGGGCTGCCATGAATCTGACAGGGCCGATCCAGTATCTTGTCTAAACTGGATGGGTCATCTCTATTTTCCTTGAATGACATCTTCCATTGACCGGATTTGGCGCCACTAAATCTGGCGTTAACCGCCATGTCTTGGATTCATGGATTATTGTTTCGATGCTTGTTTTTATCGCGTCGTGGCTTGCCATTGCCGTCCTTGGCTTCAGTGGTGCAAGGGTCGCTCGTGTTATTGTTTCTACGAGCAAGCCAGCTATCTTCTCCCGCACAAAAGCGGGTCATCAATGCGGTAAGAGCTGCCATGGACTTCGGTTTTTCTTGGCCGAGGTGGCGGGCGAACCGCTCATCCCGTATGCTATGTTTAAAGGCCATGAGGGCTTCGGCGTCCGGACAGTCGACAATTTGGTTCTTTTTAATTAAGAACCTGGTCGAGAGTTTCCTGGCTGACTCTCCGGGCTGCTGGATGATGTGACTGAGGTCATCGGCGTCCAAAGGCCGGACATATGTACCTTGGAAGTTGTCACGAAAGGCGTCTTCCAAGTATTCCCAGTTCCCAATGGAGTTCTTTGGGAGGCTGTTTAGCTTGTGCCCGGTTGGTCCCTTTAATTTTAGTGGGAGGTATTTGATGGCATGGAGATCATCACCGCGGGCCATGTGGATATGGAGGAGAAAATCCTCAATCCATACTACGGGGTCGGTTGTTCCATCGTATGATTCTATATTCATAGGTTTAAACCCTTCTGGGAATTCGTGCTCCATTACCTCCTCGGTGAAGCATAGGGGGTGTGCGGTGACGTCGCGACGGAGTTCGGCGGACGTCCCTATGCGGTTTTCGCCCTGAGTGAGGTTGTGTTGGTTACGCCGGGCCTGATAGCCGTCCTCTCGTGTTGGGGCACGTCCCCTTGACCCATAGATTGATCTTGCTAGGCCTGCCCTAGTGTCCAGGTCCTGCCATAGGTCGCAGGTGTAATCCCAGGCCACTGTCTCCCTGTCTTTATGGCGGGGTAAAGTGGGATCGTGTTCGGCTTGGGTAGCCGTTCTATCTCGGCCACACGGTAGCCGGTCTAGTTTATCAGCTGCGTTATGCGCTGATGTTATGGGCTCCTGCGCCTCAACATTGAATTGGGGTAACAACTTGCACTTCGGGTAGCTTCTGGTTGGTTGTGCAAGGTCGTATTCCTCGGCTGCCAGGACATTAGTCCATCTGTTGTTGAGCGTATCATGTTCGGCTTGAAGCCGTTGCTGCTTCCTTTTTAGGCTCCTCGCGGTTGCAATGAGCTGTTGCTTAAAGCGTTCCTGCTCGAGGGGTTCCTCTGGCACGATGAAGTCTTCTTCGCCGAGGCTTATTTCGTCTTCGGAGGGCAGCATATAATTGCTGTCCTCCGAGTCCTCGTACCTGACTGGCTCGTCAGGGTTACCCTGACCCTCCTCCCTATCATCATGTTCGGATGTTGGTTCGACGGGGGCGTCTGGGTCTTCGGCATTCTCCAGAGTGTTATAGTCTCCCTTGCCGGTATTGCTTTCTTTGTTGTGGTGTGATTTTGAACGGCGCTGCTGATGTCGCCGCTTTGGTGGTTTATCAGTGTTATTGTCCTTGATTGGATCCCTACTGCCTTCACCGACATCCTCTTTTGGCGTATCCACCGTGTATACGTTGTATGTGGAGGTGGCCGCCCAGCGTCCGGTATGCGGTGGGTTTTGGCTTTGTTCATCTCTGACGTCGATGTCCGTACCATAGGTGTCCTCGGAGTTACGGTCAAGCATGTTGGTTAGGTCCTCGACAGTGGCTATGAAGTGGGTGGTGGGTGGGACGTAAAATTCCCCGCTGTCAGCCCCTAGTCTGGGCTGGACATAGTTCGGACGTTTCCCCTCTGTAATTACGAGGGATTGCATTAAGTCCAAAGCTTCGCTTAAAGGCGACGTTTGGCCAGGGAGAAGAGAGTCCGTGGAGTGTGGCGGGAAGAATACTCCTTGGCCGAGCTCACACGATGCTGACTCCGAGGGTTCGGAGCCAGTGCTCGGGGAGGAATTTGGCTTCATGATGATTGCCAGTGACACTACTTCCTCCGGCTCTCCCATACTAGGCTCAATAGCCGCCAAGGGTCCAGCGGGCTCGAGAATCCCGTCTTCAAATGTCGGAGTAAATGACCACGGGTAGCCTAGCCGGCTCCCCCTGGCACTTCTGAAAAATTACGGGCTGATCGAGCCCTCAAGCATCCAAGACGCGGGGCCGCCTTCCCTCGGCCGGCTGTCTCTCAGGCCGGCTACCGGGAAGCGGCCCGGACCTAAAGCCTACAGGAGGAAGGCCACAAGAGGGCTGACTCCCAAGTAGCCGGTCACAAGAGGGCCGACTCCAAGAGGCCGGCCACAAGAGGGCCGACTCCAAGAAGCCGGCCACAAGAGGGCCAACTCCAAGAAGCCGGCCCCTCAGCAGGCAGCCAAGACCGCATCCTCAAACTTTACACCCACATCACGGTGATGAGATAGGGCGTGGCTACAGTGAAGCCTACCACCCCCGAATCCCGGAGCGTGCATGGCCACAGTGCGCCATACGGGGCGGCCATCACCTGTCCGGCACGGCACTGTTGCCATGTTTACCATGATGTAACGCGCGACAGGTTGTCAGCACGGCCCGCGGACGGCGGTCCCCTCCAGTCAGAGAGATACCCGAAGACGGCCAGGCCTCCTCCAGTCGGCCTGAGGTATGGCCGGCTCCCCGTAGCCGGCTTGCTCCCTCCCTCGAAGGAGGCGCCTCATTAAGGAGACAAGATGAGGTAAGGCTACAGTGATCGCCGCTAAGGCGGCGGCACTGTAGCCATGCTTACCTCGACAAAGCCCTCATCATCAGGAGAGAGGCAACAGTAACCAGCCCCCGACAAGACCCCCAGCGGTGGGGCCAGCTTGTCGACCAGGAAGCCGGCAGCCGGAAGGACCCACCAGTCGGCGGGCCCCAGCAGCCGGCGGAGAAGCCGACGATCATAGACGCTGACGGCTAGGGGCCGCGCCTAGCCGGATTACCATTGTACCCCTGGGGGTAGTCCTATATAAACCCCCCAGGGCACCCATGCAAAGGGTTGATCTCTTAGAGTTTTAGACACCACATAGTGGGAAGAGGAGAGCTAGCCGTGCCCTTCTTCTTCTTCTCGCCGGAACAGCTCAAGGAGCCTCTTGTAGCTACTTGTTCACCTAGTGATCATGCGGAGACCCGCAGAGCAGAAGTAGGGGTGTTATCTCCACGGAGAGCCCCGAAGCTGGGTAAGATTCGCCGGCGTGCATGTCTTCGCCTCATCCCATTTCCAGGCACCGGCGACGTCTTATTGGCTCCCACAATGATAAGCCACCCGTTGGCATATGTCGCACCTACCACCCGAAATTTGGCGCCCACCATGGGGCCAGGTGCACCGTTGTCCGGAGACCTATTCTGGACGGGAACCCTCTTCCTTCCCAGCGGGCGTAGCCAGCCTGGCACGCCCGATGGTGCTTGCCCGACAAGCACAAGGCGCCGGCTGACGCTTCGCGCTGGGCGAAGCTGCCTCGCCGATCTTCCCCGGGCGAAGCTCGCATCTCCGACGAGCCCGTGATCCGACGCGGGCACATGCTGCCTCGAGAGCCACCTCGTCAGATCCTCGACCAACTCCACGTCTCCAGCGAGCCTGATGTAGACTTGGAGTCGGTTGGCTCCACCGACCCGATGCTTGGCGACTCCGACACGGCATCGCTTGACGCTTTCCCCACCAACGTTGTGATCTTCAATGACCCGCTCCCCCGAGCCAACAACTGTGGCAGTGCCATCACCGAGGTTCTCTTCATCAACCACGACGTCGCCTCTGGCGAGAACGCCCACGACGCCCTGCAAGCGGCGATCCATGACTTCTCCGTCCCCCTCCCGGCCGACGCCGACGCCAAGACATTGGAGGCACGCCGCCTCGCCCTCATTGCGGAGGGCCAGAAGATAGCCTCCATGAGGCACCTCACTGAGGCTCACCAGTGCGAAGTCGACCGCGCTGCCTTCGGCACACCGCCTCCTGATGGGCCGAGCCGAATCGGCGTCGTCAAGCAGTGTGGCGCAGCCATCGCCGACATGCTGGGAGCCGACCGCCCAGTCTATGCCACGCCCCTCGAGAACCTACGTCCCGCCCAGGCGGTCGTAGATGAGTTGAATGGACTGCGGGCCGAAGAGCTCCCCCACATGACCAGGCGCATCCAGCAGCTGATCGATGCAGCTGCACAGCGGCACGATGCCGGCGTCTGCGCAGAAAGTCCTCCCCCGCGCCGAGAGCACGGCACAAAGTCACGGACGCCGACTGCGGGAAACACCCGCGCACGGCAAGAAAAGGAGCCGGCTGCCAGCCGCAGCTGAACACGGATCTCCATCAAGCGCGACGCAGAAGGCCGCCCTCGAGCCGGGGAGCGACGAGGCAACCCGCCTCCTCCTCCGCCTCGTGGGGAGAGATATCCCACGCTGCCGCCTGTCATGCATCCGACTCTCAGCGGCCGACTAGGCTGCCGGAAGGAGTCGGCGAGAACGACGCCCGCCATCGGGTCGACCGCCTAGCGCGATCCCTGGCGCTGAAGGAAGAAGACGATGTCGGCCCGCCTTGCTTCGGCCCTCGCATCCGCGACGAGCCCTTCCACAAAGGGTTCTTGCTCCCAAGAGACATGACCAAGTACAACGGCTCCGTGAAGCCGGAACATTGGTTGATCGACTACTCCATCGCAGTCAGCATAGCGAACGGCAATAGGCGTGTTGCCGTGAAGTATGTGCCCCTCATGCTCCAAGGCACGGCGCAAACTTGGCTCAACAGCCTCAAGCCGTACAGCCTCAACAGCTGGCTAGACTTCATAGAAGCCTTCATCCGCAACTTCACCAGCACCTACAAGCGGGCTCCCAGGCCCCAACAGCTCTCCTTATGCATTCAAGGACCCACTGAATCAACTCGCGACTACCTCACGCGTTGGGCCGAGCTCTGCAATTCCTGCGAAGGGGTGCACGAGGTTCAAGCCATAGAGTACTTCACTGCCGGGTGCCGAGAAGGCACCCTCCTCAAGCACAAACTCCTCTGCGACGAAAGCCCGACTACCTCGACGAGCCGCTGGTCATAGCAGAAAAGTACGCCACCGCCGACTCTCAATGAAGACCAAGCTCGAGTGGACGCCCGGAAGGTACTCAACCCGGCTCCCAAGACGCCACTGGGACTCCAAATCGACGCCTTGCATTTCGTAATCGACAACAGCGCAGGGCCCCATGCCGCCTTCAACCAGTCGGCAGGTGGCCATAGTCGAAGACGAACGACTCGAAAGGCGGCCCGCGCCCAAGAAGCAGAAGGGCGGCAGGCCAGCTTGGCAGCTGGTTTTCTCCTACGAGCAGACCCTTGATGCCCCATGCAAGTTCCATAGCGGCGCGAAGCAGTCCAACCATACGAACCGGAAATGCCACTGGCTCACGCGAATCTCCAAAGGCGAAGGGTTGATGCCGCCCCCGCCTGCTAGTTAGCCGCCTCTGGCTCCCCAACAGCCGGCCGCTCAGCCAGCAGTCGGAGCCGTTCAAGACGAAGTTCTCGACGAAAGCATGCCGCCACGCCGCCTTTTACAAGCCAGCTCAAGATCGGCGCAGCCGGGCGCCGGCAGCACCAAGAAGTCAACGCGTCGCCTCCAACACCCCGAGTACTTCGTGACCGTCCGAAGGCCGATCACCGAGCCGGGCCGACCACCTGTAAGTGATGCCGTCACCCGGCTCTTATGCGTTGGTTTTGGAGGCCACCCTAGCAATGTACAAAGCGTATGTCTGCTTTCTCCCGGTGGCCGATAGATGGCGAGAGCAGCATCAACATACTGTACCGTGACACCATGGAGAAGCTGAACATCAAGACGAAGCAGCTCATGCCTAGTCGGACCGTGTTCCATGGCATCATACCCGGCCTGTACTGCTCACAAATCGGCAAGATCAAGATAGCTGTTCTCTTTGGGGACAAGGATCATTTCCGCCGAGAAGCGATATGGTTTGAGGTGGTGGACCCTGAGAGCCCTTATCATGCACTGCTTGGCCGACCTGCTCTGGCCAAGTTCATGGATGTTCCCCACTACGCCTACCTCAAGATGAAGATGCCGAGTACCAAGGGCATCATCACCATAGCCGGCGATTACAAGAAATCCTCCGAATGTGCGTCGCTTAGCAAATGCCAGCCGAGTCCCTCGTGATTGCCGAAGAGAAGAAGATGCCGGATCGAAGTCGTGGGCCATGGCCGCAAGCAGCCGGCCCTGTCCCCCTGACCCCAAGGAGTGTGATGCCCAAGGTTCTTTCCAGCCGCCAAAGAAACGAAGAAGATCCCTCCGACCCGGAGCACCTGTAAAGGTTTGCCGTCATTGGGGCAAACCCGACAGCATAAATAGGAAGGCGAGCTCGTCGATTTCCTCCATGAGAATCGGGACATCTTCGCATGGTCCCCCAAGGACATGCCGGGTGTTCCGAAGGAATTCGCCGAGCACAAGCTACACGTCCGAGCAGATTCAAAGCCAGTCAAGCAGCCCCTCCGCCGACTGCCGGAGGAAAAGAGAAGGATTGTAGGAGAAGAGATAGCCCGGCTTCTGGCAGCCGGCTTCATAATGGAGGTGTTCTTTCCGGAATGGCTCGCCAACCCGGTCCTCGAGCTGAAGAAGAATAACAAGTGCTGCATGTGTATAGACTACACTAGCCTCAACAAAGCCTGCCCCAAAGATCCTTTCGCCCTGCCAAGGATTGATCAAGTGATAGACTCCACAGCCGGATGCGAGCTGTTGAGTTTCTTGGATGCTTACTCAGGCTACCACCGGATAAAGTTGGATCCAGCCGACCACCTGTGGACCGCCTTCATCACACCATTTGGAGCTTTCTGATACCTGACTATGACATTCGGCTTGAGAAATGCCGGTGCCACTTTTCAGCGTTGCATACAGAAATGCCTCCTCAAGCAACTCGGCAGAAATGCCCACGTCTATGTAGACGATATTGTGGTGAAGACGGAGAAGCGGCACCTGTCGGAAGACCTCAAGGAGACGTTTGAGAACCTGCGCCGGTTTCAAATCAAGCTCAACCCCGAGAAATGCATGTTCGGAGTACCAGCCGGCTAGCTTCTAGGCTTCCTGGTATCCGAATGCGGCATTGAATGCAACCCAGTGAAGATCAAAGCCATTGAGAGAATGGAGATTCCCACCAAACTACGAGACGTCCAGAAGTTTACCGGATGCCTGGCCTCCCTGACCGCTTTATCAGCCGGCTTGGAGAGAAAGCTCTCCCCCTCTACTGACTCATGAAGAAAACCACTCACTTCGAGTGGAACGACCAAGCCGACCAAGCTTTCCACGAGCTGAAGAAGATCCTGGCCACGCCACCTGTCTTGGCGGCGCCGACTGAGAAAGAGCCCATGCTCCTTTACATTGCCGCTACCAACCGGGTGGTCAGCACCGTCATCGTGGTTCAGCGCCCGGAAGAAAGCCGAGCTCAGCCAGTCCAGAGGCCGGTGTATTATTTAAGTGAAGTACTGTCCACCTCGAAGCAGCACTACCCGCACTACCAGAAGATGTGCTATGGTGTGTACTTCGCCGCCAAGAAGCTCAAGCCCTGCTTTCAAGAGCACCCCATCACGGTCGTGTGCACTACCCCGCTCGGCGAGATCATAGGCAGCCGGGATGCATCTCGTCGGGTGGCAAAATGGGCCATTGAGCTGGCCCCTTACACGATCTTCTACCAGCCTCGCACCACCATCAAGTCCCAAGCATTAGCCGACTTCCTCATCGACTGGGACGAGACCCAATACCTGCCTCCGGCTCCCGACTCCACTCATTGGCGGATGCACTTCGATGGGTCCAAGATGCGCACCGGCTTGGGAGCCGGCATCATCCTCACCTCTCCCAAAGGTGACAAGCTCAGATACACGTTACAAATTCATTTCGCCGCCTCCAACAATGTGGCCGAAAGCACGGCGTTACCATACACGGGTTCGGCTAGCCAAAGAACTCGCATCCGCCGAATCTCGTGGCTATGGTGACTTGGATTTGGTAGTCCAAAGAATCATCCGCGATCGACGCCAAGGACGCAAACATGGCGAGCTACCGCTTCCTCGTTCAGCAAATCAGTGGGTATTTTGAAGGATGCGAGTTCCTCCACGTGCCACGGGCCGACAACGAGCAAGCAGATGCCCTGGCACGAATAGGCTCCACTCGACAAGCTATACCAACCGGCGTCTCTCTCCAACGCCTCCTCAAGCCATCTATCAAGCCGTCTCCAGAATCCGATTCCATCTTCGTGCCGCCTAACCCCGACGCAGTCGGATCCGGCTTGAGGAACCAAGCAGGCGGCTCGGGGACTTCTATAGGCGGCCCGGGGACTTCAACAGGCGGCTCGGGGACTGCCATAGTCGCATCTGCTCGGGACTTTAGAACCCGGCCCGGGGATCTGACGGCAATTTAATTCGGACCGTGATCAATACAGCGAAGCGGTGGCCGACTCCAGCTCTTCACCACCGAGCCCACCCGCCCTGGTCGCAGTAGCCGTGTTGGCTATAGAAGAAGTCACAGCTCCATCATGGGCCCAGCCCATCCTCAACTTCCTGGTAAACAGAGAACTGCCGGCTGACGAAATCGCGGCAAGACAAGTCCAAGCCAGAGCATACACAATTGCTAACAGAGAGCTCGTCAGGCGTAGTGTCACTGGAGTCTTCTAGCGCTGCATCGAGCCAGAGAAGGGCATAGCAATCCTCAAGGACATTCACCAAGGCGAGTGTGGCCACCACGCGGCCTCAAGATCACTCGTTGCCAAAGCTTTCCGCCATGGATTCTTTTGGCCGACTGCTTTGGATGACGCCAAGGAGTTAGTCAAACACCGCAAAGGGTGCCAAGTCTTCGCCCAAGCAACACCTGCCAGCCACGACTCAAGACCATTCCTCGCCGCCCTTTGCCGCCTAGGGACTCGGATAAGGTGGGCCCGTTCAAGGCGAGCGGCGGCATGATGACACATCTGCTCGTCGCCGTGGACAAATTTACCAAGTGGATTGAAGCGAAGCCGATCAAGAAGCTGAATGGGCCGACTACCGTGACATTCATCGCAGATATTACAACCCGGTACGGCATGCCACACAGCATCATCACCGACAATGGCACGGATTTTGCCAAGGGAGCACCGCACGCTTCGCTGCGTGACACGTGGCATCCGATCGACTTCTAGCGTCCGTTGCCCACCCGCAATCAAACGCGGCCAAGTCGAAGCGAGCAAACGGCCTCATCCTCTCCCGCATCAAGCCCCGATTGGTCGTGCCACTAGAGCGTTCGACCATTTGTTGGCTTTGACGAGCTGCCGGCCGTCCCTCTCGAGTCTGCGCAAGACTACCCCGGAACAAGTCAACCGGCGTCACCCCTTTCTTCCTTGTATATGGTGCCGAGGCTGTCATCCCAATCGACATCGAGTTCGACTCACCTCGGGTGACCATGTACATGCAGGCGGAGGCCAAGGAAGCACGAGAAGACGGCGTCGACCTCTTTGGAAGAAAGTCGGCCGTTAGCCCTCACCGGGTCCGCCATCTACCGCCAGGGTCTTTGCCGCTACCACAGCGGAAGGTCAAGCCAAGATCCTTCCAAGAGGGTGACCTTGTGCTCCGGCTGATCCAATGAACAACCGGCCAGCACAAGCTCTCGGCCCCTTGGGAAGGCCCTCTTCATTATCGCCAGAGCATTAGGAAAGCGACTCTACTACTACGATCGACGCTGCCAGGTTTAAGGCGCAAGAAAAGAGATGATTCCGGCAAGGAGTCGGAATGACCATGGAACGCCAATCTCCTCCGAAGATTTTGCAGTTAAAAAAGCGGTATGTACCACGCTACCCTTTGTACCAAGTATGAGACGATGGGCCCTCCGAGGAGCACTCGGGGACTAACCTCTTTTCTCTATGAATGATGAGTATCATGCCTATGATTATGTCACTACGTTCATTCTTCTTGTCCGGCACCGGGTTCGACCAGTCGGCCCGGGGACTTGCCGCCTTGAGTTATATTCAAGTTCCACCTGCAGTCAGACAAGTAGTGTGCCGGCACCCAAGCACTCTCTTGTCGAAAGCCGCAGCTCGAAGAATCGGCTGTCCGGCTAGCAAGAGTCAAAGGCAGGAAAGGATGCCCACATGAAAAACGGCTAAGGACTAATGAACTTATATAGCGAAAGCCGGCTTCCCCCTTCCGCCGACCGGCTGCCGGAGCAGCCGGCTGGACGGCTTCCCATTCACCTTGCTACAATCTAAGAAAGCTCAAGTACTTGTCTTCCCAAAAACGGTTGAAGTTCCTCCCCAGCCATTACAACCGCAGAGTACCGTCTGGCCGAGAAGGCGGTGACCAAGGGAAGGCGGCAAAGGAAACAGCCTAAGGATAAAAAGCAAACATGAATGGAAGCCAAATACATGCATGATTATCTTTACACAAAAAGCATTCGAAAGGCCGGCACTCAACATAGTTTGAATACACCCCCAGTGGGTGGAACTGCGCGAATTTAATAAATAGATGTTCAAAGAGTAACAAGAAGGAAAGCAAGGACGGCAGATCAGGCCAAGGGAATGACGGACGAGTCGGGCAGGTCGGTGGAGACGGCAGTGCCGGCTAGAGGAGTGGCCGTCTGGCGGATCTCGGCTTGATCATCGCCTCTGGCAGACGGCACGCTCACGCGTGCCTCGTTGCTGGAGGCACGATCAAGCTGAAGCTGGCTGGTCGCTTCACCGTCTGGCACAACGTCGTTGACACCCTCCCCTTCTTCATCCTCACCTTCATCGCTGGAAGCGATCTCCTCCGCTGAGTCTTCACCTTCCGACGGGTTCAGCCCAAACCACTCCTTCGGCTGAGCGACGTCGTCATCGTTTACCTCAGGAGCAAAGACGCTGGTGTCAGTGTAGTCGGCGATTCCCGAGGCGAGCTGGATGATAGCCGGCCGCGCCGCCACTAGCTCTTCATCGGCCTCCTGCCGCCAGGTGCTCAGCTGGGTCAAGCTCAGCCCAAGATACCAGGCTCGGACGAACTCCAGCGCCCGCCTGGCGCCAGACCGAGCGGAGGAAGCCTTCCAGGCCTTGAAGCGGCCGACTGCAACCTCCAGCCAGTCGGCAGTCCGACTGGGGGTGCGGGGAACCGCCTCGTCGAGCCAAAGGGCGGCCAACACTTGCGCCCCGGCACGCTGACGTCAAGGCGTATGGAGCATGCGCGGTGAGTCAAGACGGGCACGAATCGCCAGAAGCTGCTCCCCAAGTGTCCAGCTGGCGTCCGGCGCGATCTCGACCCCTGCCTGCCGGTGTGCTTCTCGGTGGGCCTCGATGGCTTGGGAGGCGGCGACGGAGTAACCGGGAAAGTAATCTGCATAAAGAAGAAAGAAGCAGCTCAAAATCAGAAGATAGACCAGAGGACAAGGGGCAAGCAAAGGGATAAAGAGGAAGGCGGCCTACCATCGATCAAATCCTCAACCCATCCATAGCCCTCGCTCAGCGCTTGCTTCGCCTCGGCCCAGCCTGCCGCCTCGGTCTCGTATTCGGCTTTGAGGGAGGCCTCGCTATTCTACGCCTTCTTCAGGGCCGCCTGATGGCTCTCCTCCTGGTCGGCCAGTTTCTTAGCTAGGCGGTCACGTTCCTGGGCCAAGGAGTTGCACTCAGCTTCCTTGCCACGAAGGGCGGTCTGGATCCCGCCTAGCTGCTCCCTCAAGTCGGCGTTGGCCCCTGCAAACATGAAGAAAAAGAAAAAAGCAATAAGGAAGAAGTCGTCAGGAAAGATTCGGCCCGACTGCTCAGCAGTCGGCCCGAATCTCGGGGACTACACCCAGTGGGTGCGGTGACGCACCCCCACGTAAGATAAAAGAAACAAAGCACTTACTCTGGCTATCAGTCAGATCAGCGGTCTTCTGGTTCAGCTCCTAAGACTGGGAGTTGAAGGCAGCCGCGTGGAGATTATGATATTCCTGGAAACAGGACGGAGGTGCGAATAAGAACAAGATAGCAATTGAAGCCTTCATTAGAGTTCCAAGCCGCTTCAAAATGACTCGGAAATCGGGGACTACACCAAGTGGGTGCGCTGACGCGCCCCCACGGAAACAGGACGAAGGTGCGAATAAGAACAAGAAAGCAATTGAAAGTGCAACTATCCCTAGGTGGTTTTGGTAATTCATAACAACATATAGCTCATTGAGCTAATGCTATTCCAAGACTATTATTTCAGGAAAGCTCGATGAATGGCATGGCATGGATGATGAAAGTGGATCCCTCAAAATACTAAGGACAAAGGATTGGCTCAAGCTCAAAAGCTCAAGACTCTTCATTTTACATTTTAGTGATCCAAGATCACATTGGGTCTATAGGAAAATACAATACTATCAAGAAGGGATGAGGTGTTGCTTAATGAGCCTTTTTGCTTCATGTGCTTAGTGATATGCTCCAAAACCCTCAACTACTTTCCCACATCCACAAATGACCTAAACCTAAAGCCAAAATCGGTCACACTGATTCTTTCTATCCGGCACCACCGATTCCAAAAGTCATAACCACTGCCACAAACCCTAAGCAAATCGGTCTTACCGATAGGGATCTCGGTATCACCGAGATGGGGTTGCAATCTCTCTGTTTCCCTTCGTAACATTTTGGTCTAACCGAAGTGAGTGATCGGTCCCACCGAGATTGCAATGTAAACTTTCGGTTTCCCTTTCGTAACTTTTCGGTCTCACCGAAAAGAGCAAATCGGTCCCACCGAGTTTACCTGACCAACTCTCTGGTTAGCTAATTGCCAAAATCGGTCTCACTGAGTTTGTGTAATCGGTCTCACCGAGATTACGCTATGCCCTAACCCTAACCATATCGGTCTCACCGAGATGCATGTCGATCCAAATAAAATCACTAATGGTCACTAGGTTTACTAAATCGGTCTGACCGAGTTTGTTGATTTGGTCCCACCGAGTTTGGTAAATTATGTGTAACGGTTGGATTTTGTGTGGAGGCTATATATACCCCTCCACCTCCTCTTCATTCGGGGAGAGAGCCATCGGACTGAACCTACACTTCCAACTTACCATTTATGAGAGAGAACCACCATGTGTTGAGGCCAAGATATTCCATTCCTACCATATGAATCTTGATCTCTAGCCTTTCCCAAGTTGCTTTCCACTCAAATCATCTTTTCACCAGATCCAAAACCTATGAGAGAGAGTTGAGTGTTGGGGAGACTATCATTTGAAGCACAAGAGCAAGGAGTTCATCATCAACACACCATTTGTTACTTCTTGAGAGTGGTGTCTCCTAGATTGGCTAGGTGTCACTTGGGAGCCTCCGACAAGATTGTGGAGTTGAACCAAGGAGCTTGTAAGGGCAAGGAGATCGCCTACTTCGTGAAGATCTACCGCTAGTGAGGCAAGTCCTTCGTGAGGCGGCGGCCATGGTGGGATAGACAAGGTTGCTACTTCATGGACCCTTCAGGGTGGAGCCCTCTCCGTGGACTCGCGCAACCGTTACCCTTCGTGGGTTGAAGTCTCCAACAACGTGGAAGTACGATAGCACCACCTATCGGAACCACGAGAAAAACATTCGTGTCTCCAATTGCGTTTGAATCCTCTAAACCCTTGCCTTTACTTTCTTGCAAGTTGCATGCTTTAATTTCCGCTGCCAATATACTCTTTGCATGAATTGTGTGATGATTGCTTGACTTATCCAAAAATAGCTAAAATCTGCCAAACTATAAAATTGGGAAAAGGTTAAGTTTTTATTGGTCAAGTAGTCTAATCACCCCCCCCCCCCTCTAGACATACTTCAAGGTCCTACAGCAATCGACCAAAGCTGGAGGACTCACCTGGATGACCGCCCGCGTCGTGAGGAATTCTTGAGTGTACCGCTTCAACGAGGCGGCCTGGGCCTGAAGCCGACTCCGGACCTCCTACGCCGCCACGTTCAGCTCAGCCATCCCACCACTGGGTGTCCACTCAGACGTGCTGGCGCTGGCCGCCTCTAGATCCTGAGCCGTCGAGCTGGCTCCTGCGACCTTTTGCGGCTCCGGCGCTGAGGTCCCCTCCCCTGGGCCCGACGAGGCGGCGACTGAACCACAAGGTCCACCCCTAAGGCGGGCTCACCTCCGGCCGGCTGCTCGGGTGACACGACAGGCCGGCCACCCTGGCCCGTTCCAGTCGGCACCGACGGTACCGCCTCTCCCTCCAGGACGATCACGTCGCCCTCCTCCCTCTCCTTCTCCGGCCGGCCGCGGCCAGCTTCCTTCGTCTGAGGCACTGGAATATTGGGGGCCACGGTGCAGAGGGGGATGATGAGCTGCGGAGGTTGCTTACGCAGGGCCTCCGCCTCCCTTTCCGCGGCCGCTGCCTCCGCCTGAGCCATGGCCGTCGCGTGGGCTTGCGCCTCGACCGACTTCTCCTTCGCCTCCTGGGCGGCCCTCCACTCCTCCGCTTCCCGCTCCTCCCGCACCTCCCGCAAGTTCCGCTCTGTTTCCTCCATGAGGTCGGCGCGGGGATCCACGCGGCGGGAGCTTGAGGACCATCTCGCCGGTCCAACTATGGAGGCGGCAGGAACCCGCTCGAGGGAAAGCGGCGCCCTGACTGACCAATCAAGAAAAAGGCTCAGAAGAGCCTCAACCAAAGAGAAGAAAGGAAGTTGTGGAAATTCAATACTCACGTAGAAACCTCCTGCGGCTGCTTCACCACCTTGCGGAAGCGGGCCGCCTTCGCGGCCGCCTCATCCCGCTTGGTCGCCGCCGTGGAACCCTTGGGCTTCTTCGGCCGGCTGCCAAAGAGAGTCGGCGCGCCGCCTCGGGCAGCCGGCATCGCAGATGGGCCCGCCCCTTGGCCATCGGGAGGCGGCTGATGACGCGGAATAACTTCGGCATCGTCGTCATCCGGCCAATCCCCGAAGCCGGCTCCGAGCTCGGGGCCGCCTGCCTCGCCGCCTCCTCCTACGATGGCGTCGTCCATGGCGGCCGCCCCCAAGTCCGGATCGTCCATGTCGTCCGCCACGCGGTCGGGCATAAATTGGCGCTCTGGCCCCGCATGGCGATGAAGGGGGCTCTGCTAAGAAATAAGCCGGCTGGTCAGGAGTCTGCCACTAAGAGCCCGACAACAAGAGAAGACGAGAGGGGAAACTTACCGAAGGCGGGGGATCGGCTCGAGAATACGGCCCCTTGCCGTACCGCCAGTCCTCGATGAGCTAGCAGTTGGACATGTAGTTCACCATGTAAGATACCTCATCATGAGGCATCTCCTTGGTGCTCAGCCGGCTTGGTCGGCGGCCGCTCATCTGGCGAGATCATGTGTGGCCGGCCTTGGAGCGGGAGCACCCGGCGCCCACGAGGCGCGGCCACCAGTCGGCCCCCGACCAGCCTTCCGATGGACCATCACCGAAGTCCGAGCGATGGCAAAGCAACCCAGCCGGAGACAGCCGACCTGGCTCGGAAGGACCACGAGGCTGCCTCCCAGCCCGGCGGGACGACAATACGTAAGCCGGCAAGTGTGAAGTCAGCCTAGTGGGGCGACGTTCTTCACGTAAAAGTAGGACTGCTGCCAGAGCTTCACCGACTAGATCAATAGAATGGGCGGAAACGGGTTGTTGTCGCTCGACCTCCGCATGGCGATGAAGGCGCCACAGGGGCGGGCACGCCCGCGGTTACGGTGTTGAGCTTGCACTGAAAAAACTCCCCCCAGAGCTCGAGGGTGGGGAGGACGCCAAGAAAACCCTCGCCGCGAGTGGCCGATTTAGGCCGGCACCCAGCATCACCGTGTTGGGGGTGAGGTGATGCGGCTGGAGATGGTAGAATTCGAGGAAGGAACGGAAAAAACCCACTCGCCGTGCAGGCAGTGTGAGCGGAAGATTACCCGCTCGTCTTCCTCCGGCGCCCGGCGAGACCTCCGTCTCCGGCTGAGGCGGCCCGCCTGACGTACCCGTGCTGGCGACCCGCCAGCTGCTTTTGCGAACCGGTCGATGTGGTCCTCATGGACGTTGGAACCATCCCAAGAGCTGGATAGCGCCATGGGGACAAGGAAGCCACGAAGGATGCGCGACTCCAATCAAGGGCGGGTTACGGGCGAGCCAAGAAGGGTGGCGATTTAGACATGGCATGGGGCGAGGGCGCTGTGGGCGGCGGAGGAAAGGAGAAGGAAGAAGGAGAAAGGGTGGAGGCGAGGCGGCGTGTGGCGTCTGCCGCTCCCTCTTCCCTACTTAGGCTCGTCTTGGCGGAGCCGAGGAGGCAGGCATGGGGGCGTGGGATTAACTGCGCCCACTCCCCACGTCCGCGATTATCGCGCCCTAAAGGCGTCTTTGAAACCGCCCAGCGGAAGGTGAGCGGTCCCGGTCGGGCATAGAAGATCTGCACATGGGCCGAGACCAGGAGTGGCGGGCCCGGGCCTGCGGCGACGTCCCTGTCAAGGTATGGCTGGCAGGCCTTCCCATGAGCAGTTACCATGTGTGAGGCGAGGGCAGGCAGTCAGCGCACGATTCGGCTCGCGTATCATCTGGTCCCTGCCCTCAAGCTGCCAAACCTTCCAAAGACGGCGCATCTACTCAAAGTCGGCTCCTAGCTGCCAGCTCTTCAGGGGAGGAAGCTGATCGAGATTCTCGTCCTCTCTTCATCCTCGTAGCCCAACCAGCTTCGGGGACTACTATCGGAGTAAATGACCACGGGTAGCCTAGCCGGCTTCCCCTGGCACTTCTGAAAAATTATGGGCCGATCGAGCCCTCAAGCATCCAAGACGCGGGGCCGCCTTCCCTCTGCCGGTTGTCTCTTAGGCCGGCTTCCGGGAGGCGGCCTGGCCCTAAAGCCTACAGGAGGAAGGCCACAAGAGGGCCGACTCCCAAGAAGCTGGCCACAAGAGGGCCGACTCCAAGAGACCGGCCACAAGAGGGCCGACTCCAAGAAGCCGGCCACAAGAGGGCCGACTCCAAGAAGCCGGCCCCTCAGCAGGCGGCCAAGACCGCATCCTCAAACTTTGCACCCACATAACGGAGATGAGACACGGCGTGGCTACAGTGAAGCCTGCCACCCCCGAATCCCGGAGCGCCAATATGTACAATCGCCCGTCTGGGGCCAGCCATCACCCGTCCGTGGCGGCACTGTTGCCATGTTGACCATGATGTCACGCCAAAATCTTGTCGGCCGCGTCTGGTGGCCGGCCCCCTCCAGTCGAGAGATACCCGAAAGGCGGCCGGGCCTCCTCGGTCGGCTCGAGGTATAGCCCGGCTCCCGTGGCAGCTTGCTCCCTCCCTCGAAGGAGGCGCCTCATTAAGGAGACAAGATGAGGTAAGGCTCGGTGATCGCCCGCTTAGCGGCGATCAACATATGCTTACCTTGACAAAGCCCTCATCATCGAGAGAGGCATGATAACCAGCCCCGACAAGGCCCCAGTGGTGGGGCCAGCTTGTCGACGAGGAAGCCGGCAGCCAGCCCGGGACCCAGCAGTAGGGCGGGCCCAAAGAATGGGCGGAGAAGCCAGCGATCGTGAGCAGCCGACGGCTAGGGCCAGCTCGAGATGCATTACCATTGTACCCACAGGGATAGGCTCTCTATAAACCCCAGTGGCACCCATGCAAAGGGTTGATCTCTTAGAGTTTTAGACACCACATAGAGGGAAGAGGAGAGCTAGTCATGCCCTTCTTCTTCTTTCTCACGAGAAACAGCTCAAGGAGCCTCTTGTAGCTACTTGTTCACCTAGTGATCATGCGGAGACCCCGCAGAGCAGTAGTAGGGGTGTTATATCCACGGAGAGCCCCGAAGCTAGGTAAGATTTGCCGGCGTGCATGTCTTCGCCTCATCCTGTTTCCATGCACCGGCGACGTCTTATTGGCTCCCACAATAATAACCCACCCGTTGGCATATGTCGCACCTACCACCTGACATTTGGCGCCCAGCATGGGGCCAGGTGCACCGTTGTCCGGAGACCTGTTCTGGACGGGAACCCTCTTCCTTCCCAGCGGGCGTAGCCAGCCTGGCACGCCCGATGGTGCTTGCCCGGCAGCGCTACATAAGCGTCTCGGCGCTTACTTGGCGGCCAAACTGCCTCACCGATCTTCTTGGCGAAGCTCGCATCTCCGACGGGCCCGCATCCGACGCGGGCACAGGCTGCCTCGAGAGCCACCTCGTCAGCCTCCTCGACCAATTCTACGTCTCTAGTGAGCCTGTTGTAGATTTGGAGTCGGTTGGCTCCACCGACCCGATGCTTGTCGACTCTGACACGGCATCGCTTCACGCTTTCACCACCAACATTGTGATCTTCAACGACCCGCTCCCCCGAGCCGACAGCTGTGGCAGTGCCATCACCGAGGTGCAGGTCATCAGCCACGGCGTCGCCTCTGGCGAGAACGCCCATGACGCCCTACAAGCAGCGATCCACGACTTGTCCGGCCCCCTCCCGGCCGACGCCGACGCCGAAACATTGGAGGCACGCCACCTCGCCCTCATTGCGGAGGGCCAGAAGATAGCCTCCATGAAGCGCTCGCTCGAGGCTCACTAGCGCAGCAAGTCTGTCAGCGCCGCGCCGACACGCCGCCTCCTGACGGGCCGAGCCAAATCAGCGTCGTCAAGCAGCGTGGCGTAGCCATCGCCGACATGCTGGGAGCCGACCGCCCAGTCTATGCCACGCCCGTCGAGAACCTACGCGCCGCCCAGGCGGCCGTAGACGAGTTGAATGGACTGGGGGCCGAAGAGCTCCCCCACATGACGACCGAGACGCATCCAAGAATGATCGATCTGGAGCGATGCAGCGGCGGCCGCAAGCTTGGCGTCTGCAGAAAGTCCTCCCCCGCACCGAGAGCACGGCGCAACGTCACGGACGCCGACTGCGGGCAACACCCATGCACGGCAAGAAAAGGAGCTGGCTGCCAGCCGCAGCCGAACCCAGATCTCCGTCGAGCGCGACGCAGAAGGCCGTCCTCGAGCCGTGGAGAGACGAGGCAACCCGCCTCCTCCTCCGCCTCGTGGGGAGAGATATCCCACGCCGCCGCCTGTCACACATCCGACTCTCAGCGGCCGACTAGGCCACCACGAAGGAGTCGGCGAGAACAACGCCCGCCATCGGATCGACCGCCTAGCGTGATCCCTGGCGCTGCAAGAAGAAGACGATGTCGGCCCGCCTTGCTTCAGCCCTCGCATCCGCGACGAGCCCTTCCCCAAAGGGTTCTCGCTCCCAAGGGACACGCCCAAGTACAACGGCTCCGTGAAGCCGGAAGATTGGTTGATCGACTACTCCAATCGGCGCAAGATAGCAATGGCAACAGGGCGTTGCCGTGAAGTATGTGCCCCTCATGCTCCAAGGCACGGCGCCGAACTCCGCTGGCTCACTTGCTCAAGCGATGACAAAGATCAACAGCTGGCTAGACTTCACAGAAGGCTTCATCCGCAACTTCACCAGCACCTACAAGCGGGCTCCCAAGCCCCGACAACCCTCCTTGTGCATTCAAGGACCCACAGAATCAACTCGCGACTACCTCACGCGTTGGGTCGAGCTCCGCAATTCCTGCGAAGGGGTGCACGAGGTTCAAGCCATAGAGTACTTCACCGCCAGGTGCCGAGAAGGCACCCTCCTCAAGCACAAACTCCTCCGCGACGAGCCGTACGCCACTGTCGACTCCTCAATGAAGACCGAGCTCCGAGTGGACGCCTCCAGGAAGGTACTCAACCCGGCTCCCAAGACGCCGGCTGGGGACTCCATCCGACGCCGTGCACTGTAACGACAACAAGCGCAGGGCCCCATGCCGCCTTCAACCACCGGCAGGTGGCTATAGTCGAAGACGAACGACTTCAAAGGCGGCCGCGCCCAAGAAGCGTATATGGCGGCAGCGGCAGCGCCTGGTTTTCTCCACGAAAGACCCTTGATGCCCCATGCAAGTTCCATAACGGCACGAATCCGTCCAACCATACGACCCGAAAATGCCACTGGCTCACGCTAATCTCCAAAGGCGAAGGGCTGATGCCGCCTCCGCCTGCTGGTTAGCCGCCTCCGGCTCCCCAACGGCCGGCCGCTCGGCCAGCAGTCGGTGCCGTTCAAGACGAGTTCCCTGACGAGCATGCCGCCTACGTCGTCTTTACAAGCCAGCCCGAAGACCGGCGCAGCCGGCGCCGACAAAGACCAAGAAGTCAACGCGGTCGCCTCCAACACCCCCGAGTACATGCACTGGTCAGAAAGGCCGATCAGCTGGAGCCGGGCCGACCACCCAGAAGTGATGCCGTCACCCGGCTCTTATGCGTTGGTTTTGGAGGCCACCCTAGCAACAGACAGGCGTGCTGCCCGTTCCTCCCGCGTGCTAATAGATGGCGGGAGCAGGATCAACATATTGTACCGTGAAACCATGGAGAAGCTCAACATCAAGACGAAGCAGCTCATGCCTAGTCGGACCGTGTTCCATGGCATCGTACCCGGCCTGTCCTGCTCACCAATCGGCAAGATCAAGATAGATGTTCTCTTTGGGGACAAGGATCATTTCCGCCGAGAAGCGATATGGTTTGAGGTGGTGGACCTTGAGAGCCCTTATCATGCACTGCTTGGCCGACCTGCTCTGGCCAAGTTCATGGCTGTGCCCCACTATGCCTACCTCAAGATGAAGATGCCGAGTACCAAGGGCATCATCACCATAGCCGGCGATTACAAGAAATCCTCCGTATGTGTGGCCGCTAGCAGCCGGCTGGCCGAGTCCCTCGTGATTGCCGAATAGAAGAAGATGCTGGACCGAGTCGTGGCCATGGACGGCAAGCAGCCGGCCCTGTCCCCTGACCCCAAGGAGTGTGATGCCCAAGGTTCTTTCCAGCCGACCAAAGAAATGAAGAAGATCCCTCTGGACCCGAAGCACCCAGAAAGGTTTGCCGTCATTGGGGCAAAACTGGACAGCAAATAGGAAGGCGAGCTTATCGATTTCCTTTGTGAGAATCGGGACATCTTCGCATGGTCCCCCAAGGACATGTCGGGTGTTCCGAAGAAATTCGCCGAGCACAAGCTACACGTCCGAGCAGATGCAAAGCCAGTCAAGCAGCCCCTCCGCCGACTGTCGGAGGAAAAGAGAAGGATTGTAGGAGAAGAGATAGCCCGGCTTCTGGCAGCCGGCCTCAAAATGGAGGTGTTCTTTCCGGAATGGCTCGCCAACCCGGTCCTTGTGCTGCAGAAGAATAACAAGTGGCGCATGTGTATAGACTACACTAGCCTCAACAAAGCCTGCCCCAAAGATCCTTTCGCCCTGCCAAGGATTGATCAAGTGATAGACTCCACCGCCGGATGCGAGCTGTTGAGTTTCTTGGATACTTACTCAGGCTACCACCAGATAAAGTTGGATCCAGCCGACCGCCTAAAGACCGCCTTCACCACAACATTCGGAGCTTTCTGCTACCTGACTATGACATTCGGCTTGAGAAACGCCGGTGCCACTTTTCAGCGTTGCATGCAGAAATGCCTCCTCAAGCAACTCGGCAGAAATGCCCATGCCTATGTAGACGATATTGTGGTGAAGACGGAGAAGCGCGGCACCTTGCTGGAAGACCTCAAGGAGATGTTTGAGAACCTGCGCCGGTTTCAAATCAAGCTCAACCCCGAGAAATGCGTGTTCGGAGTACCAGCCGGCCATCTTCTAGGCTTCCTGGTATCCGAACGCGGCATTGAATGCAACCCAGTGAAGATCAAAGCCATTGAGAGAATGGAGATTCCCACAAAACTACGAGACGTCCAGAAGTTTACCGGATGCCTGGCCTCTTACACGATCTTCTACCAGCCTCCCACTGCCATCAAGTCCCAAGCATTGGCCGACTTCCTCGTTGACTGGGCCGAGACCCAGTACCTGCCGCCGGCTCCCGATTCCACTCATTGGCGGATGCACTTCGATGGGTCCAAGATGCGCACCGGCTTGGGAGCCGACATCATCCTCACCTCTCCCAAAGGCGACAAGCTCAGATACACGTTACAAATTTATTTCGCCACCTCCAACAATGTGGCCGAGTACGAAGCGCTCATACACGGGCTCCGGCTAGGCAAAGAACTCGGCATCAAGCAAATCATGTGCTATGGCGACTCGGATTTGGTAGTCCAGCAATCATCTGGCGACTGGGACGCCAAGGACACAAACATGGCAAGCTACCGCTTCCTCGTTTAGCAAATCAGCGGGTATTTTGAAGGATGAGAGTTCCTCCACATGCCACGGGCCGACAACGAGCAAGCAGATGCCCTGGCATGAATGGGCTCCACTCGGCAAGCTATACCAACCGGCGTCTCTCTCCAACGCCTCCTCAAGCCGTCTATCAAGCCGTCTCCAGAATCTGATTCCATCTTCGTGCCGCCTAACCCCAACGCAGTCGGATCCGGCTTGAGGAACCAAGCAGGTGGCTCGGGGACTTCTATAGGCGGCCCGGGGACTCCAACAGGCAGCTCGGGGGATGCCATAGTCGCACCCGGCTCGGGGACTGCAGAACCCGGCCCGGGGACTACGGCAGTCGACCCAGGGACTGCATCAACACAGCAGGCGGTGGCCGACTCCAGCTCTTCACCACCCAGCCCACCCGCCCTGGTCGCAGTAGCCGTGTTGGCTATAGAAGAAGTCACAGCTCCATCATGGTCCCAGCCCATCCTCAACTTCCTGGTAAACAGAAACTGCCGGCTGACGAAATCGTGGCAAGACAAGTCCAAGCGGGAGCATACACAATTGTTAACAGAGAGCTCGCAGGCGCAGTGTCACTGGAGTCTTCCAGCGCTGCGTCGAGCCAGAGAAGGGCATAGCAATCCTCAAGGACATTCACCAAGGCGAGTGTGGCCAACATGACCTCAAGATCACTCGTTGCCAAAGCTTTCCGCCATGGATTCTTTTGGCCGATCGCTGGATGACGCCAAGGAGTTAGTCAAACACTGCAAAGGGTGCCAAGTCTTTAGCTCCAAGCAACACCTACTGGCTTCTGCACTCAAGACCATTCCCCTCGCCTGGCCCTTTGCCGTCTGGAGACTGGATATGGTGGGCCCGTTCGAGACGGCGCGCGGTGGCATGACACATCTTCTCGTCGCCGTGGACAAATTTACCAAGTGGGTTGAAGCGAAGCCGATCAAGAAGCTGAATGGGTCGACTGCCATGACATTCATCGCAGATATTACAACCTGGTACGGCATGCCACACAGCATCATCACCGACAATGGCACGAATTTTTCCAAGGGAGCACTGGCACGTTTCTGTGCGACACAGGGCATCCGACTGGACTTAGCGTCCGTTGCCCACCCGCAGTCAAACGGCCAAGTCGAGCGAGCAAACGGCCTCATCCTCTCCGGCATCAAGCCCTGATTGGTCGTGCCATTGGAGCGTTCGACCGGCTGTTGGCTCGATGAGCTGCCGGCCGTCCTCTGGAGTCTGCACACTACCTCGAACAAGTCAACCGGCTTCACCCCTTTCTTCCTTGTATGTGGTGCCGAGGCTATCATCCCAACTGACATCGAGTTCGACTCGCCTTGGGTGACCATGTACACGGAGGCGGAGGCCAAGGAAGCACGAGAAGACGGTGTTGACCTGCTGGAAGAAAGCCGGCTGTTAGCCCTCAGCCGGTCCGCCATCTACCAGCAGGGTCTGCGCCGCTACCACAGCCGAAAGGTCAAGCCAAGATCCTTCCAACAGGGTGACCTTGTGCTCCGGCTGATCCAGCGAACAGCCGGCCAGCACAAGCTCTCGGCCCCTTGGGAAGGCCCCTTCATCATCAGTGAGCATTAGGAAACGACTCCTACTACCTGATCGACGCGCAGAAGCCGAAGGCACGCAAAAGAGATGATTCCGACAAGGAGTTGGAACGACCATGGAACGCCAATCTCCTCCGAAGATTTTACAGTTAAAAAAGCAGTATGTACCACGCTACCCTTTGTACTAAGTATGAGACAATGGGCCCCCCGAGGAGCACTCGGGGACTACCCTCTTTTATCTATGAATGATGAGTATCATGCCTATGATTATGTCACTATGTTCATTCTTCTCGTCCGCACTGGGTTCACTCAATGGGGCCGAGGGGACTTGCCGCCTTGAGTTATATTCAAGTTCCACCTGCAGTCAGACAAGTAGTGTGCCGGCACCCAAGCCCTCTCTTGTCGAAAGCCGCAGCTCGAAGAATCGGCTGTCCGGCTGGCAAGAGTCAAAGGCAGGAAAGGATGCCCACATGAAAAACGACTAAGGACTAACGAACTTATATGGCGAAAGCCGGCTTCCCCCTTCCGCCGACCGGCTGCCGGAGCAGCCGGTTGGACGGCTTCCCATTCACCTTGCTACAATCTAAGAAAGCTCATGTACTTGTCTTCCCAAAAAAACGGCCAAGTTCCTCCCTAGCCACAGATCGCAGAGTAATTTGTCCATTTGAGAAGGCGGTGACCAAGGGAAGGCGGCAAAGGAAACAGCCTAAGGATAAAAAGCAAACATGAATGGAAGCCAAATACATGCATGATTATATTTACACAAAAAGCCTTCGAAAGGCCGGCATTCATCATAGTTTGAATACACCCCCAGTGGGTGGAACTGCGCGAATTTAATAAATAGTTGTTCAAAGAGTAACAAGGTGGAAAGCAAGGACGGCAGATCGTGCCAAGGGAACGACGGGCGAAGTCGGGCAGGTCGGTGGAGACGGCAAAGCGTTTACCGGAGGAGTGGCCGGCTGGCGGGTCTCGGCTTGATCATCGCCTCTGGTAGACGGTGCGCTCGCGCACGCCTCGTTGCTGGAGGCACGATCAGGCTGAAGCTGGCTGGCGGTTCGCCGTCTAGCACGACGTCTTCGCCACCCTCCCCTTCTTCATCCTCGCATTCATCGCTAGAAGCGATCTCCTCCGCCGAGTCATTACCTTCCGCTGGGTTCAGCCCGAACCACTCCTCCGGCTGAGCGACGCAGTCATCGTTTACCTCCGGAGCAAAGGCGCTGGTGTCGGTGTAGTCGGCGATTGCCGAGGCGCGCTGGATGATAGCCGGCCGCACCGCCACTAGCTCTTCGTCGCCCTCCTGCCGCCAGGTGCTCAGCTGGGTCAAGCTCAGCCTAGGATACCAGGCTCGGACGAACTCCAGCGCCCGCCTGGCGCCGGACCGAGCGGCGGAAGCCTTCCAGGCCTCGAAGCAGCCGACTGCAACTTCTAGCCAGTCGGCAGTCCGACTTGGGGTGCGGGGAACCGCCTCGCCGGGCCATAGGCTAGCCAGCACTTGCGCCCCGGCACGCTGAAGGCGGCGGAGCATGCGGTGAGCAGGCTGCAGACGAGCATGAATCGCCAGAATCTGCTCCTCAAGTGTTCGGCTGGCGTCCGGCGCGATCTCGACCCCTGCCTGCCGGCGTGCTTCGCGGTGGGCCTTGATGGCTTGGGAGGCGGCGACGGAGTAACCGGGAAAGTAATCTACACAAAGAAGAAAGAAGCAGCTCAAAATCAGAAGATAAACCAGAGGACAAGGGGCAAGCAAAGGGACGAAGAGGAAGGCGGCCTACCGTCGATCAAATCCTCAACCCGTCCATAGTCCTCACTCAGCGCTTGCTTCGCCTCGGCCCAGCCTGCCGCCTCGGTCTCGTATTCGTCTTTGAGGGCGGCCTCACTGTTCTGCGCCTTCTTCAGGGCCGCCTGATGGCTCTCCTCCTGGTCGGCCAGTTTCTTAGCTAGGCGGTCACATTCCTGGGGCAAGGCGTTGCACTCAGTTTCCTTGGCACGAAGGGCGGTCTGGATCCCGCCTAGCTGCTCCCTCAAGTCGGCGTTGGCCCTGCAAACATGAAGAAAAATAAAAAAGCAATAAGGAAGAAGTAAATCGGGGAAAGATTCGACCCGACCGCTTTCGTGATCGGCCTGAATCTCGGGGACTACACCCAGTGGGTACGCTGACGCGCCCCCACGTAAGATAAAAGAAACAAAGCACTTACTCCGGCTATCAGTCAGATCAGCGGTCTTCTAGTTCAGCTCCTGAGCCTGGGAGTTGAAGGCAGCCGCGCGGAGATTATGATATTCCTGGAAACAGGACGGGGGTGTGAATAAGAACAAGATAGCAATTGAATCCTACTAGAAGTTCCAAGTCACCGCTCAAGAAATTGACTCGAAATCGGGACTATACCCAGTGGAGCGCCGACGGCGTGCCCCCACGGAAGAAATCAAGAAAGCAATCGACCAAAGCTGGAGGACTCACCCGGATGACCGCCCGCGTCGTTAGGAATTCTTGAGTGTACCGCTTCAACGAGGCGGTTCTGGCTCAAGCCGCTCCGGACCTCCCACGCCGCCATGTTCAGCTCAGCCACACACACCGGGTGTCCACTCAGACTTGCCGGGCGCCGCCGCCTGCAGATCTCCGAGCCGTGCCGAGCTGGCTTTCTCGCGACCTTCGCGTTCGCGCTGAGGTCGCCTCCCCTGCGCACCGACAAGGCGGCGACTGAACCACAAGGTCTGCCCCTACGGCCGGCTGGCCTCCGGCCGGCTACTCCGGTGACATGACAGGCCGGCCACCCTGGCCCGTTCCAGTCAGCACCGACGGTACCGCGTCTCCCTCCAGGACGATCACGTCGCCCTCCTCCCTCTCCATCGTCGGCCGGTCGCGGCCGGCTTCCTCCGACTGAGGCACTGGAATATTGGGGGCCGCGGTGCGGAGGGTTATGATGAGTTGCAGAGGTTGGTTACGCAGGGCCTCCGCCTCCCTTTCCGCGGCCGCGACCTCCGCCTGAGCCTTGGTCGTCGTGTCGGCTTGCGCCTCGGCTGACTTCTCCTTCTCCTACTGGGCGGCCCTCCGCTCCTCCGCTTCCCGCTCCTCCCGCACCTCCCGCGCGTTCCGCTCCGTTGCCTCCATGAGGTCGGCGCGGGGATCCACGTGGCGGGAGCTCGAGGCCCCTCCCGCCGATATGACTATGGAGGCGGCAGGATCCCGCTCGAGGGAAAGCGGCGCCCTGATTGACCAATCAAGAAAAAGGCTCAGAAGAGCCTCAACCAAAGAGAAGAAAGGAAGGTGTCGAAATTCGATACTCACGCCGAAACCGCCTGCGGCTGCTTCACCACCTTGCGGAAGCGGGCCGCCTTCGCGGCCGCCTCGTCCCGCTTGGTCGCCGCCATGGAACCCTTGGGCTTCTTCGGCCGCTGCCAAAGAGAGTCGGCGCGCCCGGGCGTTTCTGCGCGCTGCCTCAGGCAGCCGGCACCGCAGATGGGCCTGCCCCTTGGCGATCGGGAGCCGGCTGACGATGCGGAATAACTTTGGCATCGTCGTCATCCGGCCAATCCCCGAAGCCGGCTCCGAGCTCGGGGCCGCCTGCCTCGCCGCCTCCTCCTACGACGGCGTCGTCCATGGCGACCGCCCCCAAGTCTGGATCGTCCATGTCGTCCGCCACGCGGTCGGGCGTAAATTGGCGCTCTGGCCCTGCGGCTCCGGCTGCTGGTCGAAGAAGAGGGCTCTGCCAAGATATAAGCCGGCTGGTCAGGAGTCGGCCACTAAGAGCCCGGCAACAAGAGAAGAAGAGAGGGGAAACTTACCGAAGGCGGGGGATCGGCTCGAGAATACGGCCCCTTCCCGTACCGCCAGTCCTCGGTGAGCTTGCAGTTGGAGATGTAGTTCACCATGTAAGATACCTCTTCATGACGCATCTCCTTGGTGCTTAGCCGGCTTGGGTCGAAGTGGCCGCTCATCTGGCAGATCATGTGTGGCCGGCCTTGGAGCGGGAGCACACGGCGCTCCACGAAGGCGGCCACCAGGTCGGACCCGACCAGGCCTTCCGACTGGACCATCACCCGAAGCCGGGCGACGGCAGCAGCCCCAGCCGGAGACAGCGACCTGGCTCGGAAGGACCACGAAGGCTGCCTCCCAGCCGGCGGGCCGGCTACGTTAAGCCGGCAGATTGACGAAGTCGCCTTGTGGGGCGACGTTCTTCATGTAAAAGTAGGACTGCTGCCAGAGCTTCACCGACTGGATCATTGGAATGGGCGGAAACGGGTTGTTGTCGCTCGACCTCCGCATGGCGATGAAGGCGCCACAGGGGGCGGGCACGCACGGTGACGGTGCCGAAGCTTGACCGAAAAAACTCCCCAGAGCTCAAGGGTGGGGAGGACGCCAAGAAACCCTCGCATAGAGTGACGAAGGTCGGCAAAGCATCACCGTGTTAGGGGTGAGGTGATGCGGCTGGAGATGGTAGAATTCGAGGAAGGAACGGAAAAACCCGCTCGCCGGCAGGCCGAGGCCGCGCAGGCAGTGCGAGCGGAAGATTACCCGCTCGTCTTCCTCCGGCACCGGCGAGACCTCCGTCTCCGGTGCGAGGCGGGCCCGCACGTACCCCGTGCCTGGCAGCCGCCGCGTTTTGCGGAGCCAGTCGATGTGGTCCTCATGGACGTTGGAACCATCCCAAGAGCTGGATAGCGCCATGGGGACAAGGAAGCCACGAAGGATGCGCGACCCAACTGCGGCGAAGCTACGGCGAGCCAAGAAGGGTGGCGACGAGACAGGGCGGCGGCGAGGCGCTGTGGCGGCGGAGGAAAGGAGAAGGAAGAAGGAGAAAGGGTGGAGCGAGGGCGAGCGTGTGAGCGTCTGCCGCTCCCCCTCTTCCCCCTACTTATAGGCTCGTGCGGCGGAGCCGAGGAGATGAGGCGTGGGGGGACGTGGGATTAACTGCGCCCACTCCCCCATGTTCCGCGATTATCGCGCCCTAAAGGCGTGCTGAAACCGCCACGGGAAGGTGAGCGGTCCGATCGGGCCGCAGAAGATCTGCACATGGGTCGAGGCCAAGGAGTGGCGGGCCCCGGCCTGCGGCGACGTCCCGTCGCGCGCGTGGGCTGGCAGGCCTTCCCCGCAGACGGTTACCATGTGGCGCGCGAGGGGCAGGCAGTCAGCGCACGATTCAGCTCGCGTACCATCTGGTCCCTGCACTCAAGCCGCCAAACCTTCCAAAGAGGGTGTATCTACTCAAAGTCGGCTCCTAGCTGCCAGCTCTTCAGGGGAGGAAGCTGATCGAGCTTCTCGTCCTCTCTTCAGCCTCGAAGCCCAACCAGCTTCGGGGACTACTGTCGGAGTAAATTACCACGGGTAGCCTAGCCGGCTCCCCTGGCACTTCTAAAAAATTATGGGCCGATCGAGCCCTCAAGCATCCAAGACGCGAGGCCGCCTTCCCTCAGCCGGCTGTCTCTCAGGCCGGCTACCGGGAGGAGTCCCGGCCCTAAAGCCTACAGGAGGAAGGACACAAGAGGGCCGACTCCCAAGAAGCCGTCCACAAGAGGGCCGACTCCAAGAGGCCGGCCACAAGAGGACCGACTCCAAGAAGACGGCCACAAGAAAGGCCGACTCCAAGAAGTCGGCCCCTCAGTAGGCGGCCAAGACCGCATCCTCAAACTTTGCACCCACATAACGGTGATGAGACAGGGCGTGGCTACAGTGAAGCCTGCCACCCCCGAATCCCGGAGCGCGCATGGCAACAGTGCGCCGTACGGGACGCCCGTCACCCGTCCGGCGCGGCACTGTTTCCATGTTGACCATGATGTCACGCACGACAGGTTGTTAGCACGGCCCACGGGCAGCGGGCCCCTCCAGTCAGAGAGATACCTGAAGACGGCCGGAGGTATGGCCGGCTCCCCATAGCCAGCTTGCTCCCTCCCTCGAAGGAGGCGCCTCACTAAGGAGACAAGATGAGGTAAGGCTACAGTGGTCGCCGCTAAGGCGGCGGCACTGTAGCCATGCTTACCTCGACAAAGCTGTCACGCCCAATATGCGATACTATCCTAAAGAGACTCGAAGGTCCCACCAAGGATAGAACCGCATATTGATACGCTTTTGCAAGGTGGATATCATTACATCAACATTACATAATAGATAAGGATACATACAAAAGGCATACAATGCCACACGAATACATCAACATCATACAAGAGATCAACATCCGACTACGGATGAAACATAAACAGAAACTCAAACAATATCCACCTCGCTAGCCTGTGCTGCCGACCTAGAACCTATCCCCTGATCGAAGAAGAAGCAGAAGAAGAACTCCAAAACAAGTAACATCGCTCTCGCGTCATGATCATCGCAAACCTGTACCTGCAACTGGTGGTGTAATAATTTGTGAGCCACGAGGACTCAGCAATCCCATTACCATGGGTATCAAGACTAGCAAAGCTTAATGGGTAAGGAAGGGGTAAAGTGGTGAGGTTGCAGCAGCGACTAAGCATGTATGGTGGCTAACTTACGAAAAACAAGAGCGAGAAGAGAAGCAATGGAACGATCGTCAACTAGTAATGATCAAGAAGTGATCCTGAACTCTTACTTACGTCAGACATAACCCAGAAACCATGTTCTCCTCTCGATCAACCCTGAAAAGAGACACTCACGGTTACGCACACGGTTGGTGTATTTTAGAGGAGTTTACTTCAAGTTTACTACAACCGGATATCAACAAATTCCCATCTGCCACATAACCGTGGGCACGGCTTTCGAAAATTCAAACCCTGCAGGGGTGTTCCAACTTAGCCCATGATAAGCCCTCGCGATCAACGAAGGATATTCCTTCTCCCGGGAAGACCCGATCAGTCTCTAATCCCGCTTACAAGACATTTCGACAATGGTAAAACAAGACCAGCAAAGCCGCCCGAATGTGCCGACAAATCCCGATAGGAGCTGCACATATCTCGCTTCTCGGCACACCGGATGAGCAAGAC
The DNA here is from genome assembly GCA_021605145.1 of Aegilops bicornis. Classification (NCBI taxonomy): domain Eukaryota; kingdom Viridiplantae; phylum Streptophyta; class Magnoliopsida; order Poales; family Poaceae; genus Aegilops; species Aegilops bicornis. Next base: position 639,198,199 of record CM038672.1, on the reverse strand, counting down.
GACGGGTTGGCATAGACCTGGTTGCCTGTGGGCGCTGGACATCGCTTCGGTTTGGACCAGCACTTGGAGAAGCACTGGCCCGGGGGGTAAAATAAAGATGACCCTCGAGAGCGCGACTCCCAAGGGAAAAAGGCTAGGTGAGGCAAATGTAAAACCAAGGTTGGGCCTTGCTGGAGGAGTTTTATTCAAAGCGAACTGTCAAGGGGGTCCCATAAATCACCCAAGCGCGTTAGGGACGAAAAATCCGGGAACATAATACCGATATGACGGAAACTAGGGCGGCAAGAGTGGAACAAAACACCAGGCATAAGGCCGAGCCTTCCACCCTTTACCAAGTATATAGATGCATTAATAATATAAGATATATTGTGATATCCCAACATAAACATAATCCAACATGGAGCAATCTTCATCTTCACCTGCAACTAGCAACGCTATAAGAGGAGCTGAGCAAAAGCGGTAACATAGCCAAACAACGGTTTGCTAGGAAGGGTGACAAAGGTTAGAGGTTCATGGAAATTTGGGAGGCTTGATAAGCAAGTGGTAGGTAACGCAGCAAAGCGATAGAATGAAGCAACTAGCATAGCAATGATAGTAGTGAGATTCAAGGTGACGGTCATCTTGCCTGAAATCCCGCTAGGAAGAAGAACGAGTCCATGAAGAAGATGAAGCCACGAAGATGAACCAAGCGTAGACGAACGAATCCTCGCGATCGCAACGAAACAGGAACTATCGAGAAGAAGCACAACCGGAAAGAAGCAAACACCATAGTAAACACACAAGCATAAACATGGCATGATGCACAATCAAATATGATGCATGTCCGGTTTAAAGAGGCATGGCATGGCAAAGTGCAACAAACAGTACTACAAATTAAGTGGAGCTCAATATGCCACGAGTTGCATATTGACGAAACACCACATCAATTATTTAGTTCGCTCTCGGTTTTGTACCCAACAATATTAAATGTTGTTAAACATGACAAGAGGTGAAGCATAAGTAACTAACTATCTAGGCAAATTTAAATGAGGCCGGAAATAAGAAACAACAATTCCGGAAAATCCTCATGTGCATATTTTAAATTTGGTACTGTTCTGCCCTAAACCATATTTTATTGTTGTTAAGAAGTAAAACAAAGTGCACCAAGTTAATCTATGCATTATTCTACCCCATTTACATATAAAGAACATTTAATTCCGTCCTACTGTTATTTAGTTATGAAATAAAACATTTTAGCATGGCATTTGAGCAAATTTAAACAAACAGCATTTTAAACATTTAAACATGGATGAAAGTGCTATATTATTAATCTACACAAAATTCTAAGCATTTTACATGTTTAAATCATTTTAATCCGATGCACGGTTGTTGAGTTATTAAATGCATGAACATGAGGGTGCAATCTGAAAACATGCAGTTCTCTGGATAATTAGACAAATTCGCAGCAGCGGAAAAAAATAACTACGGGCCGAAACTAAGGCGGACTGGGCCTCACCAGAGGGACTCAGCCCACGCATTGAAGAGGGAGGCCGTCATGAGGGCGGCTGGGCCGGCACGGCTTGCGGGCCTCACGCAGAGGAGGCCGCTCGAGGCGATGCAGGTGGATCGAACAGGCAGGTGGGGGAGGCGCGGTCAACGCAGAAGAAGCAGAGGCCTCGCCGCGGCTGCGATGCAGAGGACGCAGGGAGCGGGACTTGGCGCTGGCGTCTCCCGGCGATGGCCGGCAGCAAGCGGAGCTTCGCAAGGCGGCGACCGAGGCGACGAACTGGAGGAGGTGCTCGGGCGGCTTGGCGAGGGGAGAGGTCAAAGGGCGTGCGTCTCCGGGTGTAGAAGTGGCGGACGCGGCTGATGAACTCCATGCGGGCTAGTTCCTACAGGGCGACGACGGCATGGGGATTAGAGAGAGAACCAGGGGAAACAGGGTGAGGAGGAGGAGAGGCACGACCTTGGGACCTGGCATCCATGGCGGAGGAGCTTCTGCGGGTGCTCGGGACGGAGTTGGTGGCGTGCGAGGCGGCAGCTGAGGCTGGGCACGGCGACGAGGTGCTCGGCGTCAAGGGACGAAGGGGCTGGATGGACCCGAGGCTTTTCGGCGCGGATCGGCCGGGAACCACGACGGCGCAACATGCGGGAGTTACGGGAGTCCATCCATGGCGGCGCTGCGAAGACAACAGAGAGCGAGAGCAGTGTGAGAGAGAGAAGACAGAAACAGGAGGGGAAAGGAAGCAGGGCTGCCGGGGCACTCATCTTCGGCAAGGAGCCGGGGGATGCCTGCGAGGGTTGGTGACGAGATGCTCCAGTCGGCTCCTTGCCGGAGCAACGCGACGGAGGTGGAGCGGGGGGTGCGGGAGAAGGGGCTCGAGCTCCTGGAGCTTGACGAAGACGGCGCGGAGGCCCTCCAGCCGGAGAGGCTGTGCTATGGTAGTTGGTTCGCTAGGGAAATCGAGGGAGAGCGGGTGGATTGTTTGGATCGAGAGGAGATCCCGAGGAAGAGGGGACTGGAGGAGTGGCGGCGGCGGGATTGTGAGGATAGGACAGCTCCCCTAGATTTTAGGGTTGCTCTATTTATATAGTAAGTAGGCTATGGTTAGGGGGTATTTGGTCCCTCCGATTAAATCGGACGGTTCTGGATAAATAGGCTAGGGAGACCAAACAAAGAAAACGGAGATGTTTTAGAGATGTTTGAGGATGATCTGAATGCAACGGTGATGATTGAGCGGGTAGGGTTCGGGACAACTTTCGGGCGCGCACACGAGGGGGTCTGTGGTTGGCAGAGAGGTTAGGTGGTCGGACAAGAGGGAAGCAAAAACACGGTTGGTCTTGGAATGGTCAACGAAGACAAGGGGGGACGCGGAAACTACAAACGGGTGCAAACTTTATGAAAACATGCAGATGCAATGCGCATGATGCTATGAGATGAGATGCCTGACATGAACAAAATGCAAAACAAAAGACAAAACCCAACCACGAAGGAAAATAATATATCGCATCTCCGGAAAAGGCAAGAGTTGGAGTTACAAATATGGAAAGTTACATCCGGGGCGTTACAACACTCCACCACTACGAGAGGATCTCGTCCCAAGATCTAGGATGGCACCGGAGAGAAGCGGAAAAGGAAGAGGAAGATGTAAAACAAAGTTGCATCTTGACAAAAGAGTGAAACCACGAACCTTGAGAGGTTGAGCAAAATGAATGAAAGAAAACAACGAAGATGAACAAAGTTGAAAACACTCCGTTAGAAAAGAGGAACAAGGGATACGACGAGAACCAAGAGGTTTAGTGATAAGATAGATATTGAAACCGCTCCGGTTAAAACTAGATAGAGAAGGAATAAGACTGATATAATTTGGGCAGCACTCCGACTGAAGGAAGAAGGAAAACTTGATAAGATGAAAAGCACTTGAAGAGATGACACAACACTCCGGTTAAATGGATAAGCAAGAAAAGAACACGATCCTCACAAAACGAGGTGATGAGTGAAGAGCACAACATCACAAGGCCTCTGTGACGAAAGAATAGAAGTTAGACCGTTGGGATAAAGGGACGGAGAAGAAAATGACAACTTTTGCCACAAGAGAACTTGGAATGCACCCTTGAAAAGTAGGACTTAACGGAGTTGTTGGAAAATCAACAACTAAAGGCACAAGCTTGTTATGGGCTTATGGCAAACATCTCAAAATGATGAGGTGACAACCGGCCACCGATGGAAACAGTTAATTGGATTGATATCAGCAAGGAGATGAAAACTCCTTTTAGTGAGAGAATAGGAGGAAACTTGGATTATCTATAGGCACCACAATTAGCAACATTCCTTAGGGAAGGCTTTAGGTGTAACCTAAACCAAGATAACTCCAAGGAAGAAAATGATGGGTTTAAAATATGTCATTCTTGAAAACTTGTGAATCATGAAACACTAAGGGAATTGTGAAGAATGGCATAACACCACCTAAAGAGATAAGGTAGAAAGAATTGCACTTAGAAATGCAAGATGAAGAATACTTGAGCTCCTCAAATCAAAACATGCGTTGAGAACCATGTTTATTTTAGAGTATAGCTTGGCGGATCATAACTTCAAGAGAAATCTTGAAGAACAATTGAAGAATGAAAAAGAATCCTTGATGAACCATCATGTAGAGCCTCCATGAAGTACTCCGGTAGTAAAAGGATGATGAAAAGAAAATAAGTTGAAAACACAAGGTGAAGCCTTGCAATGATAAGATGAAGCTTTGAAATGATATAACCGAGAAAAACTTGGAACTCCGGAAAGAAATATGAACAACATAGACTGAGAAATTAATACCATTACGAACTCCGGAAGAAGGAATTAATCACTTGGATGAAACAAGAACAAGAATTATGTTACGCATATCCTTCACAAGTATAAATTGATGACAAGCAACGGATTTGGCATACTACTTATTCTTGTAGAAAGGATTAAGAGAGATATAGCGCAAACTTGAGAAGGTATTGATGGAACCACCGGTGGAATTTGGAAACAAAGAATGAATTAATATGATAACGAAGGAAGTGAAATCTTGAACGAACCACCATAAGAATTGAAAATGAACGTAGCAAAGGCACAATTCACCGGGAAGAATTGGAAAACGAATGAAGATGCTTGAGAGAATTTAGATACAAGAGAATGAGGAGATCATGAACTTATTAGAGGATATTTGAACGATTCACCGGTAAGATTTGGAGAACGGTAGCTACACGCTGAGAATGAATAATTATGACATGATGGCCTTCGGAGGAAAGAAATGGAAACAACTCATGAAATGCTCCGGATGGGTGAAAAGAATACCCACAATCAAAAACAATTATGAGAGGATGGCATCAAACTTGAACTACGCATGTTTGGAAGAACGGGTAAGGATTTAAGAGGAACTCTTCTTCGGTCTTCACATGTTGAGAATGACGAGGAGAAACACCACCAAATTGTTGAGAAACTCCAGAAGGATTAAAAGAGGAAAGGTTGAGCCAGAGATGAAAAGAATTTGAAAGCGACCTTGGAGAGGGCATGTGACTGATGAAAATTCATTCTTGCGTCAAACTTTGAAATGAATTTGAGAATAGTTCCGGGAAAATTAGAAGAGTCAGGTAAGATCCTGGAAAAAGACCTGTGGGTTAGGTCCCACCTTAAAGAAACATCGTTGAAGGATTTTAAAGAGAGGTTGCACCGGTTTAATTAAATGACTTGAATGAGATAATAATCTCCAAATAGCTTGAACAGATCTTGGAAGAAAAGACGAGCCTTCTGAGATATCTTCAGCACTCCAAGACAAATGAATAGTGAGAAGTGAATGATTAAGATGTCACGCCCAATATGCGACCCTATCCAAAATGAACTCGACGGTCCCACCAAGGATAGACCCGCATATTGAAACGCTTTTGCAAGGTGGATATCATTACATCAACACTACATAATAGTGGGGATACATATAAGAGGCATACAATGCCACACGAATACAACATCACAATACATAAGAGCAACATCCGACTATGGATGAAACATAAACAGAAACTCAAACGACATCCACCCTGCTAGCCCAGGCTGCCGACCTGGAACCTATCCCTGATCGAAGAAGAAGCAGAAGAAGAACTCCAAAACAAGTAAACATCGCTACCAAGGCCATGACCATCGCATACCCTGTACCTGCAACTGTTGTTGTAGTAATCTGTGAGCCACGAGGACTCAGCAATCCCATTACCATTGGTATCAAGACCAGCAAAGCTTAAATGGAAAGGAAGGGGTAAAGTGGTGAGGTTGCAGCAGCGACTAAGCATGTATGGTGGCTAACATATGCAAATAAGAGCGAGAAGAGAAAAAAAGGAACGGTCGTCAACTAGCAATGATCAAGAAGTGATCCTGAACTCCTACTTACGTCAATCATAACACAGAAACCGTGTTCACTTCCCGGACTCCGCCGAGAAGAGACCATCACGGCTACACACGTGGTTGATGCGTTTTAATTTGGATCTGGTGTCAAGTTATCTACAACCGGACATTAACAAATTCACATCTGCCTATAACCGCAGGCACGACTTTCGAAAGATTATACCCTGCAGGGGTGTCCCAACTTAGCGCATGACAAGCTCTCGCGATCAACGAAGGAATATACCTTCTCCCCGGGAAGACCCGATCAGTCTCGGAATCCCGGCTACAAGACATTTCGACAACAATAAAACAAGACCAGCAAAGCCGCGGGATGTGCCGACAAATCCCGATAGGAGCTGCACATATCTCGTTCTCAGGGCACACCGGATGAGCGAAGCGTACAGGAACCGACGTAATCCAAGTTGCCAAGGAATGGTCCCGCACGGTGCTCTAGTTTGGACCAACACTCGGAGGAGCACTGGCTCGGGGGAGTAAAATAAAGATGACCCTCGAGAGCGCGACTCCCAAGGGAAAAAGGGCTAGGTGAGGCAAATGGTAAAACCAAGGTTGGGCCTTGCTGGAGGAGTCTTATTCAAAGCGAACTGTCAAGGGGTCCCATAAATCACCCAACCGCGTTAGGGACGCAAAATCCGGGAACATAATACCGATATGACGGAAACTAGGGCGGCAAGAGTGGAACAAAACACCAGTGCATAAGGCCGAGCCTTCCACCCTTTACCAAGTATATAGATGCATTAATAATATAAGAGATATTGTGATATCCCAACATAAACATAATCCAACATGGAGCAATCTTCATCTTCACCGCAACTAGCAGCGCTTATAAGAGGGGCTGAGCAAAAGCGATAACATAGCCAAACAACGGTTTGCTAGGAAGGGTGTCAAAGGTTAGAGGTTCATGGCAATTTGGGAGGCTTGAGGAGAAAAAGATAGGTAACGCAGCATAGCGATAGAACGAAGCAACTAGCATAGCAATGATAGTAATGAGATCCAAGGTGACGGTCATCTTGCCTGAAATCCCGCTAGGAAGAAGAACGAGTCCATGAAGAAGACGAACGGGAGTAGTCGAACGAATCCTCACAATCGCAACATTACCGGAACTGAGAAGCAACACCGGAAAGAAACAAACAACATGATAAATGCACAAGCATAAACATGGCACGATGCACAATCAAGTATGATGCATGTCCGGTTTAAAGAGGCATGGCATGGCAAAGTGCACAAACAATACTACAAGTTAAGTGGGGCACAATATGCAACGAGTTGCATATTGACGAAACACCACATCAATTATTTAGTTCACTCCCGGTTAGGTACTCAACAATATTAAATGTTGGTTAACATGGCAATAGGTGACGATGGACTTGGGGCTCGGCCAGCAGTAAGGAGGCGATGGTGGTGGTCAGCAGCAGGAAGTGGTGACCCAGCTCGTGGTGACAACGACGAACAGAGGCGCGTGGAGAAGCAGCCGGCCGGCGATGGAGCAGAGGCGTCCATGGCCAGCGACTCAAGGCCTCGAAGATGGCCGGGTCAAAGGCGGAGGAGGTCGCGGGAAGTCGAACCAGACCGGACCCGGGCTAAGGTGGCCGGGCCATGGGCGGAGGCGTGGTGGATCCGGTAAGGTGGCGCCGGATCTAGGAAGAGCAGGCGGCAGAGTGGGGGCTTCGGGCGGCGCTGGTTGAAGCAGCGGCGGCGGGGAAAACGGAGGAGATCGCGGAGGTTGGAGGAGTCAGGGAGGCGAGTAATCGTGGGAAGGGAGAGGGGATCGAGCATAGATGGGGATCGAGCAAGAGGCGGCGGCCGGAGGGAGAGATCGAGAGGAGGGGGGTCGGGGCTAGGGTTAGATAGGCAGGGGCCGGCTGGGCCTTGGGCAGCGGAGGAAGCAGGCTTGGCCTGTTGCTGGGCTCTCTTCTCTCTCTCACTCTAAAGAAAATTAAAAGAAAACAGAGATAAGAAGGAAAAGAAAGGGAGGTTAGGGAAGATGTTGGACACGCGGATAATTTTCCTGGGCTCACCAAAATGGTCTTGATCCGAGAAAAATTGCAAAGAGACGTGTCGAAGGGTTTGAATACAACCTCATTTGAATTACATTCAAAAGAGTTTAAATAGGGAGTGGGGGTTTGGAAGGTCCAAAAATGTTCAGATTTTTGGTGGAGCTTGGAAAAATGATAAAATGATATATGGCAAAGTTAGAGACCAAGAATTATGATAACAAAGGCATTTGGATTTATTTTTGCAAGTGTGTTATGATCAATTCCAAATAATGGAATATTATTATAGCTCCCTAATATTGGGAGGATATGTTATAAAGAGAAATCACCATTGTGAATATCCCTCAATTTAAATGGACCGAGGATCCACTCGATTTATTTATTTGAGTTTTTAAAAAGGGGATGCATGATGACATGATGCAATGCAAATGATGCAACGAGATGAGATGCATGACATGAACAAAATGCAAAACAAAAGACAAAAACCCAACCACGGAGGAAATAGCATATCACATCTCCGGAAAAGGCAAGAGTTGGAGTTACGGATATGGAATGTTGTATCCGGGGTGTTACAACACTCCACCACTACAAGAGGATCTCGTCCTGAGATCTAGGAATGGCACCGGAGAAAAACGGAAACGGAAGAGGTAAAACAAAGTTGCTTCTTTGACAAACGAGTGAGACCAAAGAACCTTGAGAGGTTAAACAATTTAAAGAAGAATACAATGGAGATGAACAAGATTGCGAACACTCCGTTAGATAAGAAGAACATGGGTTACTGACGAGAACCAAGAGGTTTTGTGATAAGATAGATATTGAAACCACTCCAGTTAAAACTAGATAGAGCAGGAATAAGATTGATATAATTTTGACAGCACTCCGACTGGAAGAAGAAGGAAACTTGATAAGATGAAAAGAACATGAAGAGATGACACAACACTCCGGTTAAATGGATAAGTAAGAAAATAACATGATCTTGACAAAACGAGGTGATGGGTGAAGAGAGCAACATCACAATGCCTCTGGAAGAAATAATAGAAGATAGATCATTGGAATAATAGAATGGAGAAGAAAATGCCAACTTCTGCCACAAATGAGCTTCGAAAACATCCTTCCAAGAAGGTTATAATGGAGTTGTTGGAAAACCAACAACGAAAAGAATAAGCTTGCAGTGGGCTTATGGAAACATCTCAACACTTGAGGTGAAATTATGCCACTAACGAAAAACAATTGTTTGTTTGAGATCAAAGAAGAGATGAAAAACTTCTTTCGCCGAGAGGATAGAGAGATAAACTTGGATCATTGATAAGCACCACAAATAGCAACACTCCCAATGGAAGGCTTTTAGGTGAAATCTATATCAAGATACCTCAACGAAGAAATTATGATGGGTTGAAACAACTCATGATCGAAGAGAAAATGATGGTTTTAAAATATCTCCTTCTTGGCAACTTGTGAATCATGAAACATGAAGAGAAATTGTCGAGGATGACATAACCCCATCTCAAAAGATAAGATAGAAGGAATTGCACTTTGGAATGCAAGATGAAGAATGCTTGAACTCCTCAAAACAAAACATGTGTTGAGCACCATGTTTATCTTAGAGTATAGCTTGGCGGATCATAACTTCGAGAGAAATCTTGAAGAACAATTGAAGAGAGAAAACAATCCTTGATTTAACCACCATGTAGAGCCTCCATGAAGAACTCCGGTAATAAAAGGATGATATAAAGAAAGAGAAGTTGAAAACACAAGGTGAAGCCTTGCGATGATTTAGATGGAGCTTCCGGCGAGATAATGCGAAAAAAAATGGAACTCCGGAAAAGAAAAGATGAAACACTAGAACCGAGAATTACTTCATCATGAACAAACTCCGAAGGGAGGGATTAAACACTTGGATGAAACAAGAACAAGAATTATGTTATGCTTATCCTTCACCAATTTAGATTGATGACAAGCAACGGATTTGGCATACTACTTATTCTCGTAGAAAGGATTAAGATAGATATGGCGCAAACTTGAGAAGGTATTGATGGAACCACCGGTGGAATTTGGAAACAACGAATGAATTAATAGGATAACGAAGGAAGTGAAATCTTGAACGAACCACCATAAGGATTGAAAATGAACGTAGCAAAGGCACAATTCACCGGGAAGAATTGGAGAAAAAGAAAACGAAGATACTTGAGAGGATTTGATACATGAGAACGAAGAGATCATGAACTGATTAGATAATACTTGAATGATGCATGGGAATGAGGAATTATGACATGATGGCCTTCAGAGGAAAGAAATGGAAACAACTCATGAAATGCTCCGGATGGTTAAAAAGAATTCTCACAATCGAAAACAATTATGAGAGGATGGCATCAAACTTGAACCATGAATCTTGAAGAGAATGGAGCAAGATTTAAGAGAAACTCTTCTTCGGTCTTCAAATGTTGAGACTGATGATAAGAAACATCACCATGAATTGTTGAGAAACTCCGGAAGGATTAAAAGAGGAAAGGTTGCGCCAAAGATGAAAAGAGTTTGAAAGCGACCTTGGAGAAGGCATGTGACTGATGGGCTCCATTCTTACGTCACACTTGAAAAGAATTTGAGAATAACTCCGGGAAAATTAGAAGAGTCAGGTAAGATCCTGGGAAAAGACCTATGGGTTAGGGCCCACTCGAAAGAAAACACAGTTGAACAATTTTAAAGAGAGGTTGCACCGGTTGAATTAAATGGCTTGAATGAGATGGCATCCTCAATGTAACTTGAGTGAATTGAGAATGGAAACTTGAATCTTCTGAGATATCTTCATCACTCCGGAACAATTGAATAGCGAGAAGTGGATGATTAAGAGGTGCACCGGTACGAGAAAAACATTTGAGACGAGGAAAAAAATATGATTGACAAAGCTTGAAATTAATCCACTGGAGAAGAAAGAGAACAAATAATGATGAAGTTAAGGCTCCGTTAGTATCTTCCTGAGAATCACCGGATAAGAACATTGACGAAAAAGAATGGAGAGACTTCCCATCTATAAGATGGATACTTTATTAAGAAATCTGAGTCCTTGAAGAAAAAGGGTGAGAGGGCGGGAAAACAAAGACAACTTGGGACGGATGAAACAAACACCGTTGAGAAAACTTAGAATTGATCACGCAAATGTTGAAATGATCGGATCCATTTGAAGAGAAGCACGCCGGTTGGGAAAAGAATTAACATGACGACCTCGATGATAAGAAGGATTAGTATTCACATAGCAATATGAGAACACCGCTTGAAAGGTATGGAATCAACACTTGACATTGAAGCAACTCAAATAACACAACTCAAAACAAAACAAAGGATTGGCTTGCAGAAAAGCCAGAACAAATACATATGATAGAGATTTACCCTAATCCCATATCATGCATCTGTCAGAAAGATATTCTAGGAGCTACTTGAATTCCCACCTATAAACTCCCGAAACTTTCTGGTTATGCAATCTGGTGTTGGGAATACAGGGGACACAAAATATATCACCCAAACTAACAATACCTAGATCCAGTTGTATCCATCCGTCAACACATAACCAAGAAAACTCCAGAAATCTGTACCTCAACCTTCGAAAAGCATCCGTTATACGAGTTATGGCAATACTTCCGAGCTCGCCCCAGTACTGGGTTATCGGGGTTATCTCACCAACAACTGTACAAAAGAGATTTTCGATGTCGGCAAAGCTCGGGTATTCCAGAACTGCAACGATAAAATTCTGACGACAACACCTCGGAGCTCAACTCCCCGGGACAGTGCCACAACCCCTAAATGTCAGGAGGCACCAAGAACAATGTTCTCGTCACAAAACCATCGGAACGATTCCAAGATACCCGCGTGATCCTAAAAAAAATTTAGTGAAATTTGAGGAGAGAAGAGACAAAACTTCTACGTCAGGAGACCTCACCAGAGCGACTAAAGGACTGAGGAGTAAAAAGAATCCTACTCTCCAATATATATATAATCCTCAGACTCAAAATAGTTTTCTTCTAGACTCAACAACGGCCAACAAACAAGGGGGCTCCTATGGTCGGTCGAGGCTCTGATACCAACTTGTCACGCCCAATATGCGACCCTATCCAAAAGGAACTCGACGGTCCCACCAAGTATAGACCCGCATATTGAAACGCTTTTGCAAGGTGGATATCATTACATCAACATTACATAATAGTGGGGATACATACAAGAGGCATACAATGCCACACGAATACAACATCACAATACGTAAGAGCAACATCCTACTACGGATGAAACATAACAGAAACTCAAACGACATCCACTCTGCTAGCCCAGGCTGCCGACCTGGAACCTATCCCTGATCGAAGAAGAAGCAGAAGAAGAACTCCAAACAAGTAAACATCGCGCTCGCGTCATGACCATCGCATACCCTGTACACTGCAATCGTTGTTGTAGTAATCAGGAGCCACGAGGACTCAAAGCAATCCCATTACCATGGGTATCAAGACCAGCAAAGCTTAAAGAGAAAGGAAGGGGTAAAGTGGTGAGGTTGCAGCAGCGACTAAGCATGTATGGTGGCTAACATACGCAAATAAGAGCGAGAAGAGAGCTAAAGGAACGGTCGTCAACTAGTAATGATCAAGAAGTGATCCTGAACTCCTACTTACGTCAATCATAACACAGAAACCGTGTTCACTTCCCAGACTCCGCCGAGAAGAGACCATCACGGCTACACACGCGGTTGATGCGTTTTAATTCGGATCTGGTGTCAAGTTATCTACAACCGGACATTAACAAATTCCCATCTGCCTATAACCGCAGGCACGGCTTTCGAAAGATTATACCCTGCAGGGGTGTCCCAACTTAGCCCATGACAAGCTCTCGCGATCAACGAAGGAATATACCTTATCCCCGGGAAGACCCGATCAGTCTCGGAATCCCGGCTGCAAGACATTTCGACAGCAATAAAACAAGACCAGCAAAGCCGCCCGGATGTGTCGACAAATCCCGATAGGAGATGCACATATCTCGTTCTCAGGGCACACCGGATGAGCGAAGCGTCTGAGAACCGACGTAACCCAAGTTGCCAAGGAATGGTCCCAAGACGGTGCTCTAGTTTGGACCAACACTGGAGGAGCACCGGCCCGGGGTAAAATAAAGATGACCCTCGAGAGCGCGACTCCCAAGGGAAAAAGGGCTAGGTGAGGCAAATGGTAAAACCAAGGTTGGGCCTTGCTGGAGGAGTCTTATTCAAAGTGAACTGTCAAGGGGTCCCATAAATCACCCAACCGCGTTAGGGACGCAAAATCCGGGAATATAATACCGATATGACAAAAACTAGGGCGGCAAGAGTGGAACAAAACACCAGGCATAAGGCCGAGCCTTCCACCCTTTACCAAGTATATAGATGCATTAATAATATAAGAGATATTGTGATATCCCAACATAAACATAATCCAACATGGAGCAATCTTCATCTTCACCTGCAACTAGCAGCGCTATAAGAGGGGACGAGCAAAAGCAGTAACATAGCCAAACAACGGTTTGCTAGGAAGGGTGTCAAAGGTTAGAGGTTCATGGCAATTTGGGAGGCTTGAGGAGCAAAAGGTAGGTAACGGAGCATAGCGATAGAACGAAGCAACTAGCATAGCAATGATAGTAATGAGATCCAAGGTGACGGTCATCTTGCCTGAAATACCGCTAGGAAGAAGAACGAGTCCATGAAGAAGACGAACGGGAGTAGTCGAACGAATCCTCACAATCGCAACATTACCGGAACTGAGAAGCAACACCGAAAGAAACAAACAACATGATAAATGCACAAGCATAAACATGGCACGATGCACAATCAAGTATGATGCATGTCCGGTTTAAAGAGGCATGGCATGGCAAAGTGCACAAACAATACTACAAGTTAAGTGGGGCACAATATGCAACGAGTTGCATATTGACGAAACACCACATCAATTATTTAGTTCACTCCCGGTTAGGTACTCAACAATATTAAATGTTGGTTAACATGGCAATAGGTGAAGCATAACAAAACTATACCATCTAAACAATTTAAATGGGGCCGGATATAACAAACAACAAATCCGGTAAATCCCCATATGCATTTAGCAAATTGATGGAAACAACAAATATAAACATTTTAAATGTTGTTATTATGATGCGGATGGCATATGCAAGTTTTAAGCAATTTATGAAAATGTTGACATGAGCATGTTATGAAGCATTTGTCACTGTGGTGGAAGAAAGGGGTGCCACGGCAACGAATCCGAAAATGATGCCACGGCAACATATCGGTTCCGGTAGCTCATGGATATACCGGTGCAAAAGGAAGCGTGCGGATGTGCGAAACATGCTAGAGATGGTGGGGTGCTCCAGACTACCGGGTTCCCATGGGTTAGTGGCATGGAAACGAGTGACAATCCGGACACGGTGCAAACACGGGCATCTCATACAACACATGCATTCGTTCACGGGCGTCGTCTCGGGGTTATATCTTTGAAGCGTGCATTTTCGGAGCGGTTCGAGTTCGTTGAGGGAAATAGACGTTCCCGCGATGTAGAGGAAGTAGTGGTACACGACAACGGTAGAGGTACTCATGATTTTGGCGACGGTAGTCGTACCCGGTTCGTAGACGTCCGAGTCATCGGTAGAGGTACTTGTCGCATCATCGGGCGTAGTCGACCTTGGCCTATCCGTGCGTAGGGTACTTGCCAAAATCCACAGAAACAGTAGTGGTGCATGGTCTTTGCTTTGTAGTCGGACTTGGCGAATCCGCGTAGTGGTACTTGGCGATCGACGGACGTCGTGGTACTTGTTGGTCTGGGTCTTGGCGTAACCAAGGAACGTCTTGCGAGGCGGTAAAAAAGGTGTTCGTCGAGGTACTTGGCGTCCATGGCAACATGCGGAGGAGGTGCACAGACCTGGCCTGCTGGAGGCACTTGGAACAGAGAAGCCATCGGGCTGCTGTTCATTGGAAACGAGTTGAACCAGGGGAGGTCAAAGAAGCAACAGTGGAAGCAGAGTTGGCCGGGGGGGACGGCTCAGGCAGGAGCTCCATAGCACGAGGAGGAGGCCGACGGAGATGCAACAGAGATGGGCGCCGGCGTCGCACTTTGCCGACACCGGTCGCGGGAGGTCGCCGGGGTTCCGTTCCTGCCAGATCGAAGCGGAGGCAGGCCGACGGACTTGGGGCTCGGCCAGCAGTAAGGAGGCGATGGTGGTGGTCAGCAGCAGGAAGCGGTGACCCAGCTCGTGGTGACAACGACGAACAGAGGCGCGTGGAGAAGCAGCCGGCCGGCGATGGAGCAGAGGCGTCCATGGCCAGCGACTCAAGGCCTCGAAGATGGCCGGGTCAAAGGCGGAGGAGGTCGCGGGAAGTCAAACCAGACCGGACCCGGGCTAAGGTGGCCGGGCCATGGGCGGAGGCGTGGTGGATCCGGTAAGGTGGCGCCGGATCTAGGCAGAGCAGGCGGCAGAGTGGGGGCTTCGGGCGGCGCTGGTTGAAGCAGCGGCGGCGGGGAAAATGGAGGAGATCGCGGAGGTTGGAGGAGTCAGGGAGGCGAGTAATCGAGGGAAGGGAGAGGGGATCGAGCGTAGATGGGGATCGAGAAAGAGGCGGCGGCCGGAGGGAGAGATCGAGAGGAGGGGGGTCGGGGCTAGGGTTAGATAGGCAGGGGTCGGGTGGGCCTTGGGCAGCGGAGGAAGCAGGCTTGGCACAGCCGGGCTCTCTTCTCTCTCACTCTAAAGAAAATTAAAAGAAAACATAGATAAGAAGGAAAAGAAAGGGAGGTTAGGGGAAGATGTTGGACACGGATAATTTTCCTGGGCTCACCAAAATGGTCTTGATCCGAAAAATTGCAAAGAGACGTGTCGAAGGGTTTGAATACAACCTCATTTGAATTACATTCAAAAGAGTTTAAATAGGGAGTGGGGGTTTGGAAGGTCCAAAAATGTTCAGATTTTTGGTGGAGCTTGGAAAAATGATAAAATGATATATGGCAAAGTTAGATACGAAGAATTATGATAACAAAGGCATTGGGATTTATTTTTGCAAGTGTGTTATGATCAATTCCAAATAATGGAATATTTATTATAGCTCCCTAATATTGGGAGGATATGTTATAAAGAGAAATCACCATTGTGAATATCCCTCAATTTAAATGGACCGAGGATCCACTCAATTTATTTATTTGAGTTTCTAAAAAGGGGATGCATGATGACATGATGCAATGCAAATGATGCAACAAGATGAGATGCATGACATGAAAAAAATGCAAAACAAAAGACAAAACCCAACCACGGAGGAAATAGCATATCACATCTCCGGAAAAGGCAAGAGTTGGAGTTACGGATATGGAATGTTGTATCCGGGGTGTTACATAAGAGGTGCATCGGCATGAGAAATCATTAGAAACGAGGAAAGGAATATGATGAATATCGAAAGCTTGAATTGGATCCACCGGAGAAGAAACAACAATGAAGGATGATGAACTTGAAACTGTTGAGCATCTTCATGGGAAATCACCGGATAAGAACATTGAAAGAAAAGAATGAAGAGACTTCCCACAAATAAAAGGATACATGATTAAGAAATCTGAGTCCTTGAAGAAAAAGGGTGGGAGGGCGGGAAAACAAAGACAACTTGGGAACGGATGAAAGAAACATCGCTCAGAAAACTTAGAATTGATCTCGCAAATGTTGAAATGATGGGATCCACTTGAAGAGAAGCACGCCGGTTGGAAAGAATTGACATCACAATCTCGATGATCAAAAGGATTAGTACTCCCATAGAAATATGAGAACACCGTTTAGGAAAGGTATGGATTCAACATTTGACATTGAAGCAACTCGAATACCACAAATAAAACAAAACAAAGGATTTGGCTTGCAGAATAAGCCGGAACAAATACATATGATAGAGATTTACCCAATTCCATATCATGCATCTGTTGGAAAGATATTCTAGGAGCTACTTGAATTCCCACCTATAAACTCCCAAAACTTTCTGGTTATGCAATCAGGTGTTGGGGATACAGGGGACACAAAATATATCACCCAAACTAACAATACCTAGATCCAAATTGTATCCATCCTTCAACACATAACCAAGAAAACTTCGAAATCGTGGTACCTCAACCTTGAAAAGCATCCGTTATACAAGCTATGGCAATACTCCCGAACTCCCCAAAGATCTGGGTGGCGCCGAGGTTATCTCACCAACAACTGCATAAAGCAGATTTTCGATGTCGGCAAAACTCAGGTATTCCGTAATCTGAACGATAAAATTGTGACGACAACACCTCGGAGCTCAACTCCCCGGACACCGCCACAACCCCTAAATGTCGAGGCACCAAGAACATTGTTCTCGTCACAAGAATATCGGAACGATCCCAAGATACCCGCGTGATCCTAAAAAAAATCGTGAAATTTGAGGAGAGGAAAGACAAAACATCTACGTCAGGAGGCCTCACCAGAGCGACGAAGGGGCTGAGGAGTAAAAAGAATCCTACTCTCTGATATATATAATCCTAAGACTCAAAATAGTTTTCTTCTAGACTCAACAACGGCCAACAAACAAGGGGGCTCCTATGGTCGGTCGAGGCTCTGATACCAACTTGAACACGCCTAATATGCGATACTATCCTAAAGAGACTCGAAGGTCCCACCAAGGATAGAACCGCATATTGATACGCTTTTGCAAGGTGGATATCATTACATCAACATTACATAATAGATAGGGATACATACAAAAGTCATACAATGCCACACGAATACATCAACATCATACAAGAGATCAACATCCGACTACGGATGAAACATAAACAGAAACTCAAACAATATCCACCTCGCTAGCCTGTGCTGCCGACCTGGAACCTATCCCCTGATCGAAGAAGAAGCAGAAGAAGAACTCCAAAACAAGTAACATCGCTCTCGCATCATGATCATCGCAAACCTGTACCTGCAACTGGTGGTGTAGTAATCTGTGAGCCACGAGGACTCAGCAATCCCATTACCATGGGTATCAAGACTAGCAAAGCTTAATGGGTAAGGAAGGGGTAAAGTGGTGAGGTTGCAGCAGCGACTAAGCATGTATGGTGGCTAACTTACGAAAAACAAGAGCGAGAAGAGAAGCAATGGAACGGTCGTCAACTAGTAATGATCAAGAACTGATCCTGAACTCCTACTTACGTCAGACATAACCCAGAAACCGTGTTCTCCTCTCGATCAACCCCGAAAAGAGAAACTCACGGTTACGCACACGGTTCGTGTATTTTAGAGGATTTTACTTCAAGTTTACTACAACCGGATATAAACAAATTCCCATCTGCCACATAACCGCGGGCACGGCTTTCGAAAGTTCAAACCCTGCAGGATGTCCCAACTTAGCCCATGATAAGCTCTCGCGATCAACGAAGGATATTCCTTCTCCCGGGAAGACCCGATCAGTCTCGGAATCCCGTTTACAAGACATTTCGACAATGGTAAAACAAGACCAGCAAAGCCGCCCGAATGTGCCGACAAATCCCGATAGGAGCTGCACATATCTCGTTCTCGGGGCACACCGGATGAGCAAGACGACGGGTTGGCATAGACCCTGGTTGCCCAGGGGGCGCTGGACATCGCTCGGTTTGGACCAGCACTTGGAGAAGCACTGGCCCGAGGGGGTAAAATAAAGATGACCCTCGAGAGCGCGACTCCCAAAGGAAAAAGGCTAGGTGAGGCAAATGTGAAACCAAGGTTGGGCCTTGCTGGAGGAGTTTTATTCAAAGTGAACTGTCAAGGGGGTCCCATAAATCACCCAACCGCGTTAGGGACGCAAAATGCGGGAACATAATACCGATATGACGGAAACTAGGGCGGCAAGAGTGGAACAAAACACTGCATAAGGCCGAGCCTTCCACCCATTACCAAGTATATAGATGCATTAATAATATAAGAGATATTGTGATATCCCAACATAAACATAATCCAACATGGATCAATCTTCATCTTCACCGCAACTAGCAACGCGATAAGAGGGGCTGAGCAAAAGCGGTAACATAGCCAAACAACGGTTTGCTAGGAAGGGTGACAAAGGTTAGAGGTTCATGGCAATTTGGGAGGCTTGATAAGCAAGTGGTAGGTAACGCAGCAAAGCGATAGAACGAAACAACTAGCATAGCAATGATAGTAGTGAGATTGAAGGTGACGGTCATCTTGCCTGAAATCCCGCTAGAAAGAAAAACGAGTCCATGAAGAAGATGAAGCCACGAAGATGAACCAAGCGTAGACGAACGAATCCTCGCGATCGCAACGAAACAGGAACTATCGAGAAGAAGCACAACCGGAAAGAAGCAAACACCATAGTAAACACACAAGCATAAACATGGCATGATGCACAATCAAATATGATGCATGTCCGGTTTAAAGAGGCATGGCATGGCAAAGTGCAACAAACAATACTACAAATTAAGTGGAGCTCAATATGCCACGAGTTGCATATTGACGAAACACCACATCAATTATTTAGTTCACTCTCGGTTTTGTACACAACAATATTAAATGTTGTTAAACATGACAAGAGGTGAAGCATAAGTAAACTAACTATCTAGGCAAATTTAAATGAGGCCGGAAATAAGAAACAACAATTCCGGAAAATCCTCATGTGCATATTTCAAATTTGGTACTGTTCTGCCCTAAACCATATTTTACTGTTGTTAAGCAGTAAAACAAAGTGCACCAAGTTAATCTATGCATTATTCTACCCCATTTACATATGAAGAACATTTAATTCCGAGCTACTGTTATTTAGTTATGAAATAAAACATTTTAGCATGGCATTTGAGCAAATTTAAACAAACAGCATTTTAAACATTTAAACATGGCTGAAAGTGGTATATTATTAATCTACACAAAATTCTAAGCATTTTACATGTTTAAATCATTTTAATCCGATGCACGGTTGTTGAGTTATTAAATGCATGAACATGAGGGTGCAATCTGTAAACATGCAGTTTTCTGGATAATTGGACAAATTCGCAGCAGCGGAAAAAAATAACTACGGGCCGAAACTGAGGCGGACTGGGCCTCACCAGAGGGACTCAGCCCACGCGTTGAAGAGGGAGGCCGTCATGAGGGCGGCTGGGCCGGCACGGCTTGCGGGCCTCACGCAGAGGAGGCCGCTCGAGGCGATGCAGGTGGATCGAACAGGCAGGTGGGGGAGGCGTGGTCAATGCAGAAGAAGCAGAGGCCTCGCTGCGGTTGCGATGCAGAGGACGCAGGGAGCGGGACTTGGCGCTGGCGTCTCCCGGCGATGGCCGGCAACAAGCGGAGCCATAAGGCGGCGCCGAGGCGCATTTAACCGGAGGAGGTGCTCGGGCGGCTTGGCGAGGGGCGAGGTCAACGGGCGTGCGTCTCCGGGTGTAGAAGTGGCGGACGCGGCTGATGAACTCCATGCGGGCTAGTTCCTACAGGCCGACGACGGCACGGGGATTAGAGAGAGAACCAGGGGAAACAGGGTGAGGAGGAGGAGAGGCACGACCTTGGGACCTGGCATCCATGGCGGAGGAGCTTCTGCGGATGCTCGGGACGGAGTTGGTGGCGTGCGAGGCGGCAGCTGAGGCTGGGCACGGCGACGAGGTGCTCGGCGTCAAGGGACGAAGGGGCTGGACGGACCCGAGGCTCTTCGGCGCGGATCGGCCGGGAACCACGACGGCGCAACATGCGGGAGTTACGGGAGGCCATCCATGGCGGCGCTGCGAAGACAACAGAGAGAGAGAGAGAGAGAGAGAGAGAGAGAGAGAGCAGCATGAGAGAGAGAAGACGGAAACAGGAGGGGAAAGGAAGCAGGGCTGCCGGGGCACTCATCTTCGGCAAGGGGCCGGGGGATGCCTGCGAGGGTTGGTGACGAGATGCTCTAGTCGGCTCCTTGCCGGAGCAATGCGACGGAGGTGGTGATGGGGAACGTTGCAGAAAATTAAAAATTTTCCTACCTTTTCACCAAGATCCATCTATGAGTTCATCTAAGCAATGAGTCATGGGAGAGAGATTGCATCTACATACCACTTGTAGATCGCGTGCGGAAGCGTTCACTAGAACGTGGATGATGGAGTCGTACTCGCCGTGATCCAAATCACCGATGACCGAGTGCCGAACAGACAGCACCTCCGCGTTCAACACACGTACGGAACGGACGATGTCTCCTCCTTGTTGATCCAGCAAGGGGGAAGGAGAGGTTGAGGAAGAAGGCTCCAACAGCAGCACGACGGCGTGGTGGTAATGGAGTGACAGCCCCACAGGCTTCGCCAAGCACACGCGGAGGAGGAGAGGTGTTGGGGAGGGGAGGGGCTGCGCCTTGAAGTGTGTTGCAGCCCTCCCCATGCCCCTCTATTTATAGGGGAAGGGAGAAGGGGCGCCGGCCCCTCTAGATGGGATCTAGAGGGGGCGGCCAAGGAGGGGCTTGCCCCCAAGCAAGGGGGCGCCTCGTGGTTTCCCCAACCCTAGGCGCATGGGCCCTAGGGAGGCGTGGCGCCCAGCCCACTTTGGGCTGGATCCCTTCCTCATACAGCCCATAAGGCCCTCCGGAGAGGTGGCCCTCCGGTGGACCCCTGTAACCCCTCCAAAGGGCCCCTGCATACACCGATATGCCCCGAACCTTTCCGGTGACCGTATGATGACTTCCCATTTATAAATCTTTACCTCCGGACTATTCTCGAACTCCTCGTGACGCCCGGGATCTCATCCGGGACTCAACAACATTCGCAATCACATACAAGTCTTCCTAATAACCCTAGCGCCACCGAACCTTAAGTGTGTAGACCCTACGGGTTCGGGAGACACGTAGACATGACCGAGACGGCTCTCGGGCAATAACCAACAGCGGGATCTGGATACCCATGTTGGCTCCCACATGCTCCTCGATGATCTCATCAAATGAACCACGGTGTCGAGGATTCAAACAACCCC
The DNA here is from genome assembly GCA_021605145.1 of Aegilops bicornis. NCBI lineage: Eukaryota > Viridiplantae > Streptophyta > Magnoliopsida > Poales > Poaceae > Aegilops > Aegilops bicornis. The sequence goes on along the minus strand of CM038672.1, from coordinate 639,176,371 downwards.
GTATACAATTCCCTTTGTCAATCGGTATGTTACTTGCCCGAGATTCGATCGTCGGTATCCCAATACCTCGTTCAATCTCGTTACCGGCAAGTCACTTTACTCGTACCGTAATGCATGATCCCATGACCAGACACTTGGTCACTTTGAGCTCATTATGATGATGCACTACCAAGTGGGCCCAGTGATACCTCTCCATAACACGGAGTGACAAATCCCGCCTCGATCCGTGTCAACCCAATGTACACTTTTGGAGATACCTGTAGTGCATCTTTATAGTCACCCGATTACGCCAGGACGCTTTGGTACACCCAAAGCACTCCTACGGTATCTCGGGAGTTACACGATCTCATGGTCTAAGGAAGAGATACTTGACATTGGAAAAGCTCTAGCAAAACGAACTACACGATCTTGTGCTATGCTTAGGATTGGGTCTTGTCCATCACATCATTCTCCCAATGATGTGATCCCGTTATCATTGACATCCAATGTCCATAGTCGGGAAACCATGACTATCTATTGATCAACGAGCTAGTCAACTAGAGGCTCACTAGGGACATATTGTGGTCTATGTATTCACACGTGTATTACGATTTCCGGATAATACAATTATAGCATGAGTAAAAGACAATTATCATGAACAAGGAAATATAATAATAATCCTTTTATTATTGCCTCTAGGGCATATTTCCAACAGTCTCCCACTTGCACTAGAGTCAATAATCTAGTTACATTGTGATGAATCGAACACCCATAGAGTTACGGTGTTGATCATGTTTTGCTTTCATGGAAGAGGTTTAGTCAACGGATCTGCGACATTCAGATCCGTATGCACTTTGCAAATTTCTATGTCTCCATCTTGAACATTTTCACGGATGGAGTTGAAGCGACGCTTGATGTGCCTGGTCTTCTTGTGAAACCTGGGCTCCTTGGCAAGTGCAATAGCTCCAGTGTTGTCACAGAAGAGTTTGATCGGCCCCGACGCATTGGGTATGACTCCTAGGTCGGTGATGAACTCCTTCACCCATATTGCTTCATGTGCTGCCTCCGAGGCTGCCATGTATTCTGCTTCACATGTAGGTCCCGCCACGACGCTCTGCTTGCAGCTGCACTACCATCGCTTCCACCATTCAACATATACATGTATCCGGTTTGTGACTTAGAGTCATCCAGATCTGTGCTAGCGTCGACATAACCCTTTACGACGAGCTCTTCATCGCCTCCATAAACGAGAAACATGTCATTTGTCCTTTTCAGGTACTTCAGGATATTCTTGACCGCTGTCCAGTGTTCCTTGCCGGGATTACTTTGGTACCTTCCTACCAAACTTACGGCAAGGTTTACATCGGGTCTGCAGTACACGATGGCATACATAATAGATCCTATGGCCGAGGCATAGGGGATGACGCTCATCTCTTCTTTATCTTTTGTCGTGGTCGGGCATTGAGCCGAGCTCAATCTCACACCTTGTAGTACGTGCAAGAACCCTTTCTTGGACTGATCCATTTTGAACTTCTTCAAAATCTTATCAAGGTATGTGCCTTGTGAAAGACCTATGAGGCGTCTTGATCTATCTCTATAGATTTTGATGCCTAATATATAAGCAGCTTCTCCAAGGTCCTTCATTGAAAAACTTTTATTCAAGTAGGCCTTAATGTTGTCCAAGAGTTCTATATCATTTCCCATAAAAAGTATGTCATCTACATATAATATGAGAAATGCTACAGAGCTCCCACTCACTTTCTTGTAAACGCAGGCTTCTCCATAAGTCTGCATAAACCCAAACGCTTTGATCATCTCATCAAAGCGAATGTTCCAACTCCGAGATGCTTGCACCAGCCCATAAATGGATCGCTGGAGCTTGCATACTTTGTTAGCATTCTTCGGATCGACAAAACCTTCCGGCTGCATCATATACAGCTCTTCCTTAAGATAACCGTTAAGGAATGCTGTTTTGACGTCCATCTGCCATATCTCATAATCATAGTATGCGACAATTGCTAACATGATTCGGACGGACTTGAGCTTCGCTACGGGAGAGAAAGTCTCATCGTAGTCAATCCCTTGAACTTGTCGATAACCCTTAGCGACAAGTCGAGCTTTATAGATGGTGACATTACCATCCGCGTCCTGCCTTCTTCTTAAAGATCCATTTGTTTTCTATCGCCGCCGATCATCGGGCAAGTTTGTCAAAGTCCACACTTTGTTTTCATACATGGATCCTATCTCGGATTGCATGGCTTCAAGCCATTTGTTGGAATCCGGGCCCGCCATCGCTTCTTCATAGTTCAAGGTTCATCGTTGTCTAACAACATGATTTCCGGTGACAGGTTGCCATACCACTACGGTGTGGAACGTGTCCTTGTGGACCTAATGAAGTTCAAGAGCAACTTGATCCGAAGTACCTTGATCATCATCATTAATTTCCTCTCCAAGAGGTGTAGGCACCACAGGAACATTTTCCTGAGCTGCACTACTTTCCGGTTCAAGAGGTAGTACTTCATCGAAGTTCTACTTTCCTCCCACTTACTCCTTTCGAGAGAAACTCTTTTCCGAGAAGGATCCGTTCTGGCAACAAAGATCTTGCCTTCGGATCTAAGGTAGAAGGTATACCCAATGGTTTCCTTAGGGTATCCTATGAAGACGCATTTTCCGACTTGGGTTCGAGCTTTTCAGGTTGAAGTTTCTTGACATAAGCATCGCATCCCCAAACTTTTAGAAACGACAGCTTAGGTTTCTTCCCAAACCATAATTCATACGGTGTCGTCTCAACGGATTTAGACGGTGCCCTATTTAAAGTGAATGTAGCTGTCTCTAGAGCGTATCCCCAAAATGATAGAGGTAAATCTGTAAGAGACATCATAGATCGCACCATATCCAATAGAGAGCGACACGACGCTCGGACACACCGCTTTACCGAGGTGTTCCAGCGGCATGAGTTGTGAAACGATTCCACATTTTCTTAAGTGTGTACCAAATTCGTGACTTACATATTCTCCTCCACGATCCGATCGTAAGAATTTTATCTTTCGGTCACGTTGATTTTCTACCTCATTCTGAAATTCTTTGAACTTTTCAAAGGTCTCAGACTTGTGTTTCATCAAGTAGACATACCCATATCTACTCAAGTCATCAGTGAGAGTGAGAACATAACGATATCCTCCGCGAGCCTCAACGCTCATTGGACCACACACATCGGTATGTATGATTTCCAATAAGTTGGTTGCTCGCTCCATTGTCCCGGAGAATGGAGTCTTGGTCATTTTGCCCGTGAGGCATGGTTCGCATGTGTCAAATGATTCATAATCGAGAGACTCTAAAAGTCCATCGAATGGAGCTTCTTCATGCGCTTGACACCAATGTGACCAAGGCGGCAAAGTACCACAAGTATGTGGGACTATCGTTATCAACTTTACATCTTTTGGTATTCACACTATGAATATGTGTAATATTACGCTCGAGATTCATTAAGAATAAACCATTGACCATCGGAGCATGACCATAAAACATATCTCTCATATAAATAGAACAACCATTATTCTTGGATTTAAATGAGTAGCCATCTCGCATTAAACGAGATCCTCGATACAATGTTCATGCTCAAACTTGGCACTAAATAACAATTATTGAGGTTTAAAACTAATCCCAGAGGTAAATGTAGAGGTAGCGTGCCGACGGGCGATCACATCGACCTTGGAACCATTCCCGACGCGCGCATCGTCACCTCGCCCTTCGCCAGCCTCCGCTTATTCCGCAGCTCCTGCTTGTGAGTTACAAATATGAGCAACGGCACCGTATCAAATACCCAGGAGTTACTACGAGTAATCGGTAAGGTACACATCAATTACATGTATATCAAATATACCTTTGGTGTTGCTGGCCTTCTTGTCCGCTAAGTATTTGGGGCAGTTCCGCTTCTAGTGGCCCTTCTCTTTGCAATAAAAGCACTCTGTCTCAGGCTTGGGTCCATTCTTTGACTTCTTCCCGGCAACTTGCTTACCGGGCGCGGCAACATCCTTGCCGTCCTTCTTGAAGTTCTTCTTACCCTTGCCCTTCTTGAACTTAGTGGTTTTATTGACCATCAACACTTGATGTTCTTTCTTGATTTCAACCTCTCACGACTTCAAAGATTGAGAATACTTCGGGAATGGTCTTCACCATCCCCTGCATATTGTAGTTCATCACAAAGCTCTTGTAGCTTGGTGGGAGCGATCAAGGATTCTGTCAATGACCGCCTCGTCCGGGAGGTTTATGTCCAGGGACAAAGCGGTTGTGCAACCTGCATATTTTGAGTATGTGCTCACCGACGTAACTGTTTTCCTCCATCTTACAACTATAGAACTTGTCGGAGACTTCATATCTCTCGACCGGGCATGAGCTTGGAAAACCAGTTTCAGCTCCTCGAACATCTCATATGCTCCGTGTTGCTCAAAACGCTTTTGGAGCCCGGTTATAAGCTGTAAAGCATGCCGCACTGAACGAGGGAGTAATCATCAACACGAGACTGCCAAGCATTCATAATGTCTTGGTTCTCTGGGACGGGTGCATCACCTAGCGGTCCTTCTAGGACATATTGTTTCCTGGCAGCTATGAGGATGATCCTCAGGTTCCGGACCCAGTCCGTATAGTTGCTGCCATCATCTTTCAGCTTAGTTTTCTCTACGAACGCGTTGAATTTCATGTTGACATGAGCGTTGGCCATTTGATCTACAAGACATATTTGCAAAGGTTTTAGACTAAGTTCATGATAATTAAGTTCATCTAATCAAATTATTTCAATGAACTCCCACTCAGATTAGACATCCCTCTAGTCATCTAAGTGTTACACGATCCGATTCGACTAGGCCGTGTCCGATCATCACGTGAGACGGACTAGTCATCGTCGGTGAACATCTTCATGTTGATCGTATCTTCCATACGACTCATGTTCGACCTTCGGTCTCCGTGTTCCGAGGCCATGTCTCGTAAATGCTAGGCTCGTCTAGTTAACCCTAAGTGTTTTGCATGTGTAAAACTGTCTTACACCCGTTGTATGTGAACGTAAGGATCTATCACACCCGATCATCACGTGGTGCTTCGAGACGACGAACTTTAGCAACGGTGCACAGTTAGGGGGAACACTTTCTTGAAATTATCATAAGGGATCATCTTATTTACTACCGTCGTTCTAAGTAAACAAGATGCATAAACATAATAAACATCACATGCAATTATATATTAGTGACATGATATGGCCAATATCATATAGCTCCACCGATCTCCATCTTCGGGGCTCCATGGTCATCTTGTCACCGGCATGACACCATGATCTCCATCATCATGATCTCCATCATCGTGTCTTCATGAAGTTGTCACGTCAACGACTACTTCTACTTCTATGGCTAACGCGTTCAGCAATAAAGTAAAGTAATTTACATGGCGTTCTTCAATGACATGCAGGTCATACAAAAATAAAGACAACTCCTATGGCTCCTGCCGGTTGTCATACGCATCGACATGCAAGTCATGATTCCTATTACAAGAACATGATCTCATACATCACAATATGTCATTCATCATTCATCACAACTCGGCCATATCACATCACATGAAAATTGCTGCAAAAACAAGTTAGACGCCCTCTAATTGTTGTTGCATCTTTTACGTGGCTGCAATTGGGTTCTAGCAAGAACGCTTTTCTTACCTACGAATAACCACAACGTGATTTTGTCAACTTCTATTTACCCTTCATAAGGACCCTTTTCATCGAATCCGCTCCAACTAAAGTGGGAGAGATGACACCCGCCACCACCTTATGCAACTAGTGCATGTCGGTCGGTGGAACCGGTCTCACGTAAGCGCACGTGTAAGGTTGGTCCGGCCGCTTCATCCCACTATACCGCTGAAGCAAGATAAGAATAGTAGCGGCAAGCAAGTTGACAAGATCTACGCCCACAACAAAATTGTGTTCTACTCGTGCAATAGAGAACTACCCATAAACCTGGCTCTGATACCACTGATGGGGAACGTTGCAGAAAATTAAAAAATTTCCTACGGTTTCGCCAAGATCCATCTATGAGTTCATCTAAGCAACGAGTCATGGGAGAGAGATTGCATCTACATACCACTTGTAGATCGCGTGCGGAAGCGTTCACTAGAACGTGGATGATGGAGTCGTACTCACCGTGATCCAAATCACCGATGACCAAGTGCCGAACGGACAGAACCTCCGCGTTCAACACACGTACGGAACGGACGACGTCTCCTCCTTCTTGATCCAGCAAGGGGGAAGGAGAGGTTGAGGAAGAAGGCTCCAACAGCAGCACGACGGCGTGGTGGTGATGGAGTGACAATTCTCCAAGCACACGCAGAGGAGGAGAGGTGTTGGGGAGGGGAGGGGCTGCGCCTTGAAGTGTGTTGCAGCCCTCCCCTCGCCCCTCTATTTATAGGGGAAGGGAGAAGGGGGGCCGGCCCCTCTAGATGGGATCTAGAGGCGGCAGCCAAGGAGGGCTTGCCCCAAGCAGGGGCGCCCCTCGGGGTTTCCCAACCCTAGGCGCATGGGCCCTAGGGGAGTGGCGCCCAGCCCACTTTGGGCTGGATCCCTTCCTCATACAGCCCATAAGGCCCCTCCGGGAGAGGTGGCCCCTCCTGCGGCCCCTAAGATAATACCGATATGCCCCGAACCTTTCCGGTGACCGTATGATGACTTCCCATATATAAATCTTTACCTCCGGACTATTCCGAAACTCCTCGTGACGTCCGGGATCTCATCCGGGACTCCGAACAACATTCGGTAATCACATACAAGTCTTCCTAATAACCCTAGTGTCACCGAACCTTAAGTGTGTAGACCCTACGGGTTCGGGAGACACGTAGACATGACCGAGACGGCTCTCTGGCAATAACCAACAGCGGGATCTGGATACCCATGTTGTCTCCCACATGCTCCTCGATGATCTCATCAGATGAACCACGATGTCGAGGATTCAAACAACCCCGTATATAATTCCCTTTGTCAATCGGTATGTTACTTGCCCGAGATTCCATCGTCGGTATCCCAATACCTCGTTCAATCTCGTTACCGGCAAGTCACTTTACTGCATCAGTAATGCATGATCCCGTGACGGCACACTTGGTCACTTTGAGCTCATTATGATGATGCACTACCGAGTGGGCCCAGTGATACCTCTCCGTAACACGGAGTGACAAATCCCAGTCTCGATCCGTGTCAACCCAACAGACACTCTCGGAGATACCTGTAGTGCATCTTTATAGTCACCCAGTTACGTTGTGACGTCTGGTACACCCAAAGCACTCCTACGGTATCCGGGAGTTACACGATCTCATGGTCTAAGGAAGAGATACTTGACATTGGAAAAGCTCTAGCAAAATGAACTACACGATCTTGTGTGCTATGCTTAGGATTGGGTCTTGTCCATCACATCATTCTCCCAATGATGTGATCCCGTTATCATTGACATCCAATGTCCATAGTCAGGAAACCATGACTATTTATTGATCAACGAGCTAGTCAACTAGAGGCTCACTAGGGACATATTGTGGTCTATGTATTCACACGTGTATTACGATTTCCGGATAATACAATTATAGCATGAATAAAAGACAATTATCATGAACAAGGAAATATAATAATAATCCTTTTATTATTGCCTCTAGGGCATATTTCCAACAGGTGGAGCGGGGGGTGCGGGAGAAGGGGCTCGAGCTCCTGGTGCTTGTCGAAGACGGCGCGGAGGCCCTCCGGCCGGAGAGGCTGTGCTGTGGTGGTTGGCTCGCTAGGGAAATCGAGGGAGAGCGGGTGGATTTTTTGGATCGATAGGAGATCCCGAGGAAGAGGGGACTGGAGGAGTGGCGGCGGCGGGATTCGGAGGATGGGACAGCTCCCCTAGATTTTAGGGTTGCTCTATTTATATAGTAAGTAGGCTAGGGTTAGGGGGTATTTGGTCCCTCCGATTAAATCGGACGGTTCTGGATAAATAGGCTAGGGAGACCAAACAAAGAAAACGGAGATGTTTTAGAGATGTTTGAGGAAGATCTGAATGCAACGGTGATGATTGAGCGGGTCGGGTTCGGGACAACTTTCGGGCGCGCACACGAGGGGGTCTGTGGTTGGCAGAGAGGTTAGGTGGTCGGACAAGAGGGAAGCGAAAACACGGTTGGTCTTGGAATGGTCAACGAAGACAAGGGGGACGCGGCAACTACGAACAGGTGCAAACTTTATGAAAACATGCAGATGCAATGTGCATGATGCTATGAGATGAGATGCCTGACATGAACAAAATGCAAAACAAAAGACAAAACCCAACCACGAAGGAAAATAATATATCGCATCTCCGGAAAAGGCAAGAGTTGGAGTTACAAATATGGAAAGTTACATCCGGGGCGTTACAAAAGCCCTCATCATCAGGAGAGAGGCAACAGTAACCAGCCCCCGACAAGGCCCCCAGCGGTGGGGCCAGCTTGTCGACCAGAAGTCAAGCCGGGACCCACTCAATGGGCGGGTTCTAGCGGTCGGCGGAGAAGCCGGCGATCATAGACGCTGACGGCTAGGGCCCGCGCCCAGCCGGATTACCATTGTATCCCTGGGGTAGGCCTATATAAACCCCCCAGGGCACCCATGCAAAGGGTTGATCTCTTAGAGTTTTAGACACCACACAGAGGGAAGAGGAGAGCTAGCCGTGCCCTTCTTCTTCTTCTCGCTGAAACAGCTCAAGGAGCCTCTTGTAGCTACTTGTTCACCTAGTGATCATGCGGAGACCCCGCAGAGCAGCAGTAGGGGTGTTATCTCCAGGAGAGCCCCGAAGCTGGGTAAGATTCGCTGGCGTGCATGTCTTCGCCTCATCCCGTTTCCAGGCACCGGCGACGTCTTATTGGCTCCCACAATGATAAGCCACCTGTTGGCATATGTCGCACCTAACACCCGACATCGGACATGGCGATGCGCTCCGGATCTAACGCCAGAGCGCAGGTCGGGGTCGCGAACCCTTGGAAGATCAAGTCTCTTCAGATATCAGCGACATAATCCAGATTTCCAAAACTAATATGGTGACCTGGGGCGTAGCTGTCGATCTGCTCTAGATGGCCAAGCGAGTTGGCCCGTAGTGCGAAGCCGCCGAGCACAAAGTTCTGGCCGGGGAGAAAGACCTCCCTCAGGGCAGACTTGTTGTAGATGACTGATGGAGCCATTGAACCTTCTGACGATGATACAGCGGAACTCTCAATGAAAGCACCAATGTCGGTGTCAAAACCGGCAGATCTCGAGTAGGCGGTCCCGAACTGTGCGTCTGAACATCGAAGTTAACAGGAGATAGGGACACGATGTTTACCCAGGTTCGGGCCCTCTCGATGGAGGTAATACCCTACTTCCTGCTTGATTATCTTGGATGAATATGGGGTTTACAAGAGTTGATCTACCTCGAGATCATAAGGGCTAAACCCTAGATGTCTAGCATGTATGATTATGATTGCCTCTACGGACTAAACCCTCTGGTTTATATAGACACCGGATGGGCCTAGGGTTGTATAGAGTCAGTTTACAGAGGAAGGAATCTTCGTATCCGAACGCCAAGCTTGCCTTCCACGCAAAGGAGAGTCCTATCCAGACACGGGAGGAAGTCTTTTTTCTTGTATCTTCATGGCACATTAGTCCGTCCCATGTCACATAGCCCGGATGCCCGAGGACCCCTTAATCTAGGACTCCCTCAGAGACGACGTACTAAGCAAGGTTCTCCTGGTTCTATGAGTTGACGGGACACATCAAAAGTACTCAAGTGTATAGAGCCTTGCCTCTAAGGTAGGCCCCACATGCTTTGCCTCTTTTTTATCATAACGCGTCAAGTCGCAATTTGTTTGTTCACCTGTGGTAGACGATCCTCCATCAAGTGGACAACCAGTACACATGTCAAATTACCACGTGGGCTTCCTTTTCGTACAGAAATGAGCTCCACCGTGTACCTGCGCAGGTGTGGTTGGGAAAGAGACAGGAGTACGTGCACCTTGCGTGCACCTCTTCTCTTCGTGCACGTCCCCCACCTAGGTGGGTGTGTGTGAGAGAGATACAAACCTAGACAGATGGCGTGTGCGTTCGTGAGTGTTTTTTGTTTAGCGGGGGTGATTTCGTGAATGTATTTGTGGGAATATGTGTTGATTGCATCTCAAACAAAATTTTGCATGCAATGTGTGTGAAATAGAGGCATATCCATATCATATAGAGAGGGCCAGAGGGGGTGATCCATGAGAAGAGAGGGAGTGGTCATAGATATTGATAGAGTCAAAGAGAGGATCAAGTGGGTGGGTGCAAGATTGATGAAGAGAGCCATAGAAATTGTGTGTGTGCAAGTCAAAGATATAGGGCGACTAACCTACCAGAACGTCAGAGGGCACAGGGCAAGTTTGTGTGTGGCAGGGAGACATGACTAGAGCGCTCGATGTATCGGTGTGTGTGGGGGTGGGGGGAGGGGGGAGGCAGAGGCCTAACTAGAGAGGTAGAACGACTCATATATGTGTTAAGAAGGAGAGACCCAGCTATGTCTTGAGGGAGATCGGTCGACATCCATACATAACTGAAGGACGGGAAATAGGTTGGGACAGAGAGAGAGAGAGGAGAGAGAGGAGAGAGAGAGGGAGGGAGAGGGGTAGAGTGCTAGATGGGTGATGGAGTTGCTTCTCAAAGATGGTGGGAGAGGCCTACTAGACAAACTGAGGGTAGAACTGCAATATCATCAATAAGAGTGGGGATGTGTTTCTGTGTGTGCCTATGCGTGATAGATCTGTCGGGACGCATGCATGGATGATGAAGGGGAACAATGTGTTTGGTAAGCAAATCTAACTAGATCGGTAGATCAATTGTTGTTTGTCAGAGGAATGGAAAGACATAACTAATGAGGTAGATCGATCGACGCGTGGGGAAAACGAGTTATAAGGACCTAGATAGCTATATGAATAGCGGGAGATCGGTCGGTGTACATCCGTTTGTTAGAGGCAAATAAGGCCCAGCGAGACGGATAGACAGAGAGAATGGAGCTAGGAGGTGGTGCGAGAGGCCGAGCTACTAGCTAGATAGGGGGAGGAGTGTGCGGTTGTGAGACCAATGAAAAGAGGGGCGAGAGTTTACACGTGTGTGGGACCGTATGAGAGACACGAGGCATGGACACAAAAAGGAGGAGATGGAATGTGTGTGTGTACGTATGTTGTAGGCAGACGCTGGAGAGGTTTATCGATCGGTGTGTGTTGGAAAGGAGTTGTGGAGACTGTGGGAGAACAACTTAAAGAAAAAAAAAGAATGTACGCGATGGATAGAATGCTGAGGGAGGGGAGGGCGAGGAGGGCGTGTGCATGCACGAGAGAAAGTTAGTGCTAGCTACAAAGGTTAGAGGATTGTGTGGGTGTAAGATACTAACAAAGATCATAATTTGATATGAAAATGGATTCATATATTTGGATAGGAGATCATAGTGTTATAAACATATGCATGCATGAATATAGCGGTGATACGCGTGCTGTGGTTTTGCACATGTTATACCATAATGTGATAATGCATGGCGTTTGCAACTCACAGCTAAATGTCGAACAATCTAAACCATACTATACATCGAACAATCTCACATTTCATTTGAATTTGTTATAATGTGTGGCGTTTGCAGTTTACAACTAAATATTGAACAATCTAAACAATACTATATATCGAACAATCTCACATTTTATTTGAATTTGTGGTAATGTGTGGTGTTTGCAACTCACATCTAAATACTTGTAGGCGTGAGGGCGGGCACCATACATTATGTGATAAACACATTATACATATGAGACATGGTTTAGATTATGAAGATCTAGCTAGAGCTTGAAATGTACTGTGATTTGAAATCAACATAAAGTGGATTCAAAAAATCGAGTTCAAGTTCATATAGTACACATAGTTCATATCTAACTCGAGAGTAATCATGTGGTGTGCTGTGAAGATAATACACAAACGATGGTTTAACTTGACAATAATGATGATTGTAGATCTTATTAAAATAGAGACACGAATTCAAATGGTTTGACTTCACAATAATCATTATTGTAGATCTTATTCAAATAGAGAAACGAATTCAAATGTTGTTCATATTGATGCGGTAGTATATACGTTTGGAATGCACTAAAATGTTCATTTGAGTAGCAGGTTGCATGCATTATACACGTAGCGAAATATTTTAATTGAACATAACATGAATTCAAAGTTTTGAATGACATTTGTAGTGCGAATTGATTTGGTACAGTACAGGGGCCTAGACTCTCTTGTGTGCTGCGAATTGATTTCTTTTTGTTTTTTCGTTGACGGAAGTGCGAATTGATTTGGTACAGTACGCGTTGGTCTTGTCCGGAAATTTCAACCCGCGCCTTTTTACCCCGAAATACTTAAGATATATCTTTCTCTCGTTGTGCTCCGACAACTCCCTCCATCTCAACCCGCGCCTTGCTATTCCAAAATTACAACACGCGAAAAACTCCCATGTCATGTGGAATCCCGACATGTGAAATGCCCGTGATACCCCTGAACCGAAAGAACCGCCTAGCTCAAATCGGTGGGGGTACTTTTGTAACTTACCCCATATTTCGGACAAGCGCGTCCCTAAGCCATGGTTCCCCACTCCCATCCCATCCGCCCACCCATTCATACACCGAGGACGCGAAAACCCGCGAAGCCCCAAACCCTCCTCTGTCCGTCACCCAGCCGGAGCCTCTTCCCCGACGACGTCGTCCACAACAACACCTCGACGTCCCTCATCCACAGTACCAGATGAGGATCCGTCATCGATCTCGTTGTCCCGATGGTTCAGCCACCCCGTCCTCCACCTCCAAGGAGCTGCCCCGATGTTCCCCTCGTCTTTCGCGCCACCTCCATTCCCACACCGTCGTCTTCACCTGCACCACCGAAAGAGCATCATCATCATCGTTTCCTAGGATGAAGCTAAGGCCTAATCGGCGCCACCAAAGAGGTTGTACACTAATCGCCGCATTTTCTTCTTGATTCGATCTCACGGTGCTTCCGGCGCTCGGTCCTGAGCCGACACGGCGCGGCTCCATCCACGGCGGTGTCGCCGGCCACTTCATCCACGGTGTCGCTCCCTCGGCGGCGACGTCCACATCAGTAGGAGCTGCTGCTGCTTTAGCTCTCGCTCGCGCTGCTGCTCTGCTCTTGCTCCCGGTCCCGTGCTTGGTATGCTCTTGCTCTTGATCACGCTGCTGCTCTCGCTCTTGCTCTTGCTTGCAATGCAGGTCCAATTTAGCTACACTTCAGTCGACTGAATCGACTTTCGGCCAGTCGATTTTCTGGGGGTGGGGGGGCTCGCCGGAGTTAAGGAAGAACCAGCCGCAGCGGGGAGGGGGGCTCACCGGAGAGGTACCCCACTATCTATCTTAGGGTTCAGGGTGTGGGCGGTGGTCCCCGGAGGTGGTGTGGCGGTGGCGTGGGGATCGTCGGAGAAAAAGCTCGGCACGGGGGGCCTAGAGGGATGGCCGGGAGGCGGCAGACCGGCGATGGGGTGTGGTTTCGAGGTGGGCGGGGCGGCGGTTTGGTCGGTGGTGGCTGGTCGCTCAAGGGGGTGGAGGTTGAAGATGAACTGCAGGACCTTGATTTCGTATCCAACGGCTGGAAAATCGACTGACCTGAGATGAAAAATTCAGTCGACTGAGGTGTACCCTCACCTGATGCTGCTACATGATCAGCTGCCCCGGCTCTCGCAGGCGTTGGTGCTGCTGCTGCTACTGCTTTTCTGCTACTAGCTAGTGCATTTAGTTTCGACAGTAAAATTCAGTTTCGATAGCAAAATTCAGTTTCGACAGTTAAGTTCAGTTTCGATAGTTAAGTTCAGAGATGAGCGGCTGATGTATTTTACATCTAGCACTTTGTGGTTATGTATTTTACGTCATCTATTGGAGATGCTATTAGAATTCCATTCAGGTTAATGTTGTCTCTCCTGTCCTGCTTCAGCCTCAGCGTCGTACAACTCACCAGAGCTGCTCCAACGGGAAACCCTCCATCACAAATGAGCAAGACCCGGGCTCCATCTCAAGATGCCTAAGATCTTCTTCCCCTCCTCTGATAGCATGGTCAGCCGGATCATCCTCAACAACCAACCCAATCACGCTGAGATCGCCATGGCTTCGCCAAAGAGGTTGTACACTTGTTGCATCTCTTTTTTACTCTACATGTTATATATATTGTCCACTGAGCACACGCAGTAACGTGAAATACGATAAGTTTCTCCTACTATATGACAAGCAGTGAGGTAGCAGGCAACTTAGCTATCCGTGATGGACTCTCTTGAATGCCATCATTATTTATCTCTGCGTGTTTGAGTTGTGCATTTGTCGATGGGCCTGGGAGTTGAGCTAGTAGGGCAGTGGCCTGGGTCCAAAGTAGTAGAAGTAGGGAAGTAGCACAAAAACATTTTTTGAGTGTAGGCTTTTCCTTGCTCAAGCCTGCCTACTAGAATCGCCAGTGCTTGAAAGGAAAAGTGAAGGAAAAACATAGGAATTGGAAAGTTTCCTATGGTACTACTATTCATGCATTTGGTTCAAAGGAATGGAGCAAAGGAAAACTGTAGGATTTGTTCCTTTAGTGTCTCCTTGAAAGAAAAACCATACGAATTTTAATTTCCACTTTTCCTCCTTTTTAAATTCCTATTCATGAAGTACAAGACTAAGAGATAGTAGCATAATAGCATTATCACCGTACATTTTCTTGTGGTTTGACTTAATCTCACCATGCTTCTTTGCATCCTGTGATCTTCCAATTCTTGTGAACCAAACACCCAGATTTGCAGAAATCATGTGTTTTTAGATTCTCTGTTTTGCATGTGCATTCCTATCCTATTACTATGTATTTCCTATCCCTGCGTTGTTAGAATCCTACTATTCAAACGAGCCATTACAGAATTACTTCTCTTACAGATAGTTGTTAAAGAAAACCTTGTGTGGTTTGTCCCGCTCATGCTACACCGTCGTCGACCCCAGCTCAGCTGCTCCAATGACAGAAGGGTCCAGCACAGCAGGGATCCGGCCTCCAAACTGTCTTTCGCCGACTCAGATCTTCTTCCTCGCCGTCAACAGCCATGAAAACTTCATTACAATCATCAACCGAGCAGATGACCTCAAGGACTAAACGGGTCCGCAAGAGAGGTCGTACTCTTTCGTGTTTGCTTACGTTATGCATCACTTAATATTACATGCTACTTTATCATCATGTTCACCGATTAGACTCTGAGTCAGCTCCAAACTAATGGTCAAACTTGAGTTTTTAAATGGTTGTGGGGTACATATCGGGGCCGCAATCAATAGTATCTATCTACTATCTGGTTAATCTCTGGTGTCTACTATGAGTTTCATGTTGGGTGGGAAACAAACAGTAAAGAAGCCATTATCTGTATTTTTTAACTGAAGCCATTATCTGCCTGCTATCATTGGTTTTGGGTCTATCCACAGGTTGCTACCATCACTCTGGATTTCTGCATGCACTCCTTACATAATCTCACTATGTTTTATTCTAAACAACATTTTATTTCCAGTAATTAGATATAACATAAGGTCTAATCAAGGAACATGAGTTGCTTTCCCTATATATTGTTCTAACTAATGACAGAACAAGATAACACTCAGAATGATGAGCCATCTCATGGAAAATATTAAAATAAATGTTATTCAACTCACATTAACAAGTCCAAGTCAAAGTAATTTAAAACTTAGAACATCTTGAATAGTCCATTTAACTAAGATTTGCAACCTTTCGTTAAGAAAGATGCTACTAATAAAAAGGAAGTCGGGAATTTTTGATGAGTAGACATTATGAGATCAAGCTCCCCCATCTAAAGTTAATTCATGAGGAAACAACGACCAGATGAGGTAAATACACTCACTTTCAAAGTAGGTCAATGACAAACATCCGGTCTCTTCCTTGCCGAGCTGCCCTTAGTAAAAACTACCCTGTTCATCATGTTGACAGGCTTCCTCTCGCTGCAAATCCAACACGATTCAGCCTCTTCCTAACTAAGCAACAAATTTATACATTACCTTAGAGAAAAGGCAATAGCAGGTCATATCATGTTTGTGTAGGTAGGAAAATTCACTAAATGATGATATTATAGAACCAAATTCTATAAAGAACAAAAAAACAGACATGGGAGCAATCACCATCGACCAGCCAAGAAAATGTCGATCGCCTTGGTCCCAGAGTGTACAATACAAACTGTTAGCAGTGCAAAGGTCCATTGAAGGTGTCTGTGAGCCCGAAGAGATAAGTGCCATGTAAACTGACACAAACTTACAGTGAGTGGAGCACGGTAAGCTAGACGATGTTCCGACGAGATTGGCTGGGTCGGCAATTTTGATTTGCTGAGTCAGAGATTCGATCGAGGGGCTTTATGGCACAGAAGAAGAGGGATGGCACCCTAGCAGCAAGCTGTATCAGTTCTCCGGCGCGGACACAACACCCCATAGCCGCGAGCTGGATCAGTTCACCGACCTGGCAAATCACAGCTTTTGCTCCATTCTGGCTTTTGTGCTGGAGGACGAAGTGGTGAAGACAAGAACGTGGTGGGTATGAACTGCAACACAAATTCGACAGCCAACAACGATGGGAGCACATCTCTGAAGTACAACAAATACACGATGTGGTAGAGGTCTGATTGTATAGTAACTTAAAGTTAACCAAACTTTTGGAGAGGACGTATAGATGCACACCACAAAGGTCCAGTTTGTAACTCGACAAAAGTGAACATGGGAGCAAATAAAACATGTACATATTAATATTTCATTTGTATTTTGTCTTCTATCACTTTGGCCATGACCTTAAAAGTATCTCTCTTCGATCATAGTAGTACTTCGACTTCAAGGAACTGACACTAATACAATCAGACCTATGTAGCCTGGATGAACCCCAACTTTGTTTGATTAATCGTTTGACATCCAATTAAGATAAAATTAATCTAGACCTACAGCTCGAATAAGCTAAATTAGAGCACCGAGTGAGCACTGCACCAGCAATCATCCTCCAAGACCATGACCCAAATGGTCAGAATTTTCTTGCTCTTTCCTCCTCACTCTGGCAATTATTCAGATCTCTTTTAGAATTAATGATCACAGTAGATCACAGAAGAAGAAAAACATGTGTGCATCCTTTCGGTAATATACATGAAAGGCAAAAGTTCAAAATGATACAATTTTATATTTTATTTACCTTGTAAGAAAATGGAGTTCCCATATTTTGCTGGATGAAATCTGAAGTAGTCCCTCCATATCAGCTCAAATAATACCCTGAAACCATTGCCATGTCAGGAATGGCAGTCCAGTATGAATAAGAGCATTCTGTATACAAGGCTTCAAACATGAAATTGAGCTTAGTCTTTCAGTTTTAGTATAAGATGATTGTCTTCCTAAAAAACACAATTTAGCACACTTCACAATAACACCTCCTATGTCCTCTCAAATTTCTCTAGCTCCACATCAACCCAGTCAACACTACCACCTGCCATTTTTCGGTAAGACGCCATCTACTAATATGCTCAACACCAAAAAAAAATCCTTGGTGGACCACTGTCTATGCATGAATCTGCTCTTCATGTTTGTGACGCCCTCGATTCAATCGTACACTAATCATATACGCAAATGTGTACGATCAAGATCAAGGACTCGCGGGAAGATATCAGAACACAACTCTAGACACAAAATAAAATAATACAAGCTTTATGTTACAAGCCAGGGGCCTCGAGGGCTCGAGTACATAAGCTCGAAAACACAAGAGTCAGCGGAAGCAACAATATCTGAGTACAGACATAGGTTAGACAAGTTGCCTTAATAAGGCTAGCACAAAAGCAACATTGATCGAAAAGGCAAGGCCTCCTGCCTGGGAGTCTCCTAACTACTCCTGGTCGTCAGCGGTCTCCACGTAGTAGTAGGCATCGGCGGTGGCATTTGACTTCTGGGCTCCAACATCTGGTTGCATCGACCGGAAAGAAGAAGAAAGGGGGAAAAGGGGGAGCAAAGCAACCGTGAGTACTCATCCAAAGTAAGGATCTACACTACATATGCAACATTATCAAAGGAAGGCTGTATATGTGGACTGGGCTGCAGAAATGCCAGAATAGAGAGAAGGCCTAGTCCTATCGAAGACTAGCATCTTCTGGAAACCACCATCTTGCAGCAAACAGGAGGGAGTAGAGTAGCATAAAGTAAAGTAGTAGTGTTATCAACCTCGGCCAGAGATCCTTTCTCGACTCCCTGTGAGAAAGAAAACCCAGAGCCATACTATCCAGTTATCATCACCATCCAATTCTCATCACAAGTATCCAGTTCTAGTTGTATCGATCGGGATACAACTCCAGGTGTCCGTTACCGTAGGACAGGCTATCGATAGATGTTTTCTTCCCTGCAGGGGTGCACCAACTTACCCGCCACGCTCGCTTAACTCCGGCCGGACACACTTTCCAGGGTCATGCCCGGCCTCGGCCAAACAATACGCCGCAACCCGACCTAGGCTTAATGGAGAGGTCAGCACGCCGGACTAAACCTATGCCCCCAGGGGTCATGGGCCATCTCCCCGGGAACTCCTGCACGTTGCGTACGCGGCCGGTGAGCAGACCTAGCTACCTCCTTCAACAAGGAAGGCGCTTACGCAGTCCAACCCGGCGCAAGGCCGCTTCGGGCCGACGCCTATTAAACTTCGGCTGATGTATATGACGCAGAACGCCCATACTATGCCCACGTGATGGTTAGTGCTATCAGGCCAGAGGCCCCTTGGATCAAATATCCAAATCGTAGTGGATTAGGAACGCGCGGTAACAAGCAGAGACTCATGAAAGATGTGACCCCGTTGCCCCGTCTCGAGGACTTGCGGCAAGGGCTAGGAATGCCCGGCCACGCCTCGTAATTATCTCGCGGGCACCTTCCAGGTCCGCCCGACTCCACATCACTCGCAATTAAGCTCGCGCGGGTACCCCTCAGGGCCAACCCGTCTTTAGTAACAGGGTCCAGTGCAAAGTCATAGTAAAGGATAACATGGCAATATGCGGTGCTAGGGGTGTTCTAACGCAGCGCTAGGCGACACTGGCGAAGGAGGATAACATCCGGGAAAGTTTTCCCGGTTCCGGACGTCTGTCAGACAGATGAACCGGAGGGGAAAAGTTCAACGTTGGCTATGCTAGGGACGTGTGATAGATGAACGGAGGGCGTATTCGGATTCGTCCCGTCGTTCTGAGCAACTTTCATGTAGAAAACATTTTCATCCGAGGTATAGTTATTTTTCTATGAATTATTAAGGTTTCAGCAATATTCTTAAATTATTAAATCTAAAATGGGGGGGGGGGATTATTGCACCAGCATGACGTCATCAGTCAGCTGAGTTGACCATGGTCAACCCTGACGTGTGGGGCAGTCGGTGCTCAACAAGATCTGATCGGCTCTGGGTCAAAGTTGACCAGTCAATGGGGCCCATCTGTCAAAGTCACATATTTAAAGGGGGGGTTAAATTAAGCTAACTAGGGGTGGGGCCCCACTGTCATAGAGTCCTCTGACTAACTAATTAGCTAATTAGTTAATTAGGCAAAATTAATTAAGTTAATTAACTGAACCACTAATTAATTAATTAATTTAGTTTTTTTCTTGAGACAGGGGCATGGCCCCATCCGCCATAGGCCCAGGGCCTTAGCGCGGCGGATGTGCATTTACGGGCGAACAGGCAGGGGCGGAGCCCCAGGGGTCGCGGGCGCCGGACGCCGGAGTGCACGGTGCGGCGGGCGGATACTGGGCGCGGGCGAGGTGGTTGGCCGGATAGGGGCTGCGGGCGCGGGCGGACGGCCAGCAACGGCGTGGTCAAGCGGCGCAGCACGGCCGCCGGGCGCGTGCGGGACGGTGACCATAGGCAGGACGACGCGTGGGCGTGACGAGCACGATAGGGGGCGCGTGCGGGGGCGGTACAGTGCGCGGCGACGGGAGGGAAAGGGGGAGGCGAAGGCCGTGGGCCTCACCAGCGATGGAGAGAAGCGGGGGCGGCGAGGCTTAGGGTCGGCCAGTGATGGAGAGGCGGGACGGGCAGTCCGGCCAGGGGTGAGCAGCGACGGTGAACGGGCGAGCGACGGGGCACCGGCCGCCGGGCAGAGGCGAGGGTCGTCGTGGCGGTTGTCGGGAGGCAGGGTGGGCGACGTGGGTCGCCTGGATCCAGCAGAGAGAGGGGAGGTGGAGGAAGGCGAGGCATCCGGCGAGGGGGAGGGGGTTCTTTGGGCGGCGGCGGCGTTGGACGGGGCCGGGGCATCTGCCTCGATCCAGATCCATACAGGATCGGGTGAGGGAGGGGGCAGTGGGGAACGAGGAGGAGTGGGGGGGGTTCGTGTGGGGGGTTAGGGTTACAGGGGGAAGCGGCCTAATAGGCCAGGGGAGCGGGAGAGTGGGCCGTCCTGTGGGATGGCCGACTGGGCCGGCGGGGTCGAGGCCCAGTGGGGAAAAGGGGGAGGGAGGGGCTTCTCTCTCGCTCCCACCTCCTCTTTTCTTTTAGTTTTTTTTTGTTTTTAAACATTCTGTTTTAGCTAATTTTAGGCCATTTAGACATTTTGCAAAAATGTTGGTTCACCACCAATATTACCAGAAGAATACTTCCCACATAATGAACATTTTAGTTTTCGTGTGTGACAAAATGATTTTTTTACTTTAGATTGGGTTTGAATTTGAATTGTGATTTGGATCAAGTGAAGGTTAGCAACAAAGAATAGGATGACATGGCACCATTAATGAGGGATTACTATAGCATGACATTGGGGGTGTTACAAATCTCCTCCACTACAAGAAATCTCGTCCCGAGATTTAAGTGGGGAAGTAAAGAGTAACTTCGGGATAACTAATCCTTATAGGGTTAATTATCTGGTGAACAACTCAGGGAATGAGTCAGAAGTATCTCTTGAGTTGAAACTTAATAAAACATCGAGAGAATTTAAAGTAGGCATGAGAATTTTCAAGCCGAAGGCATATGTTCATTGCTTGAAACAGAGGGTGAGAGGGGCTCATAGCAACAGAATAGATATCGCGTATGACACCGAAATAGAATAAGCGAGGGAAGGTGGCTCGTAAAATAGCCAAGTATAAAGTATATTTCGGCATCAAGGTTGTACAGGAGAGTCAGGTTTCGATCCTGTGAAACTGTGGGTAATGGGCCCACCATGTGGGTTAGAAGCAGGAAGGCGCTAATATTTGCACGGTCATGACAAAGAAGGTAGGTCGAGGATAGCCTGCCGCTTATGTTGGTAACAAAGTTTGGTACCAAGGGCGTGGGACGAAGAGAACCATTTTCACCTTTCGTTAATTCGAGGCGGACCAATAGGAAAAGTTCTCGTCCATCGGTGGTTACCGGAATGTCAACAGCAATAATAACAAGGTCTTACAGACAAATTGTACACCGAGGTGTTTTCATAAGCAGGGAACTATTACTGCTTAGATCTCATAAACCACAAGAAAGTTTAAACAAAACAATGGAAAAGAAAAGGTGATCATTAGATTAATCAGAACATTGGAAAGGAAAATGTGTTTACACTCAAGAATTGGGAGTATATCCTTCCCAAGGGGGAAGCGGAGCAGGATATACATGATATGACAGCAAGTTCAAACGCATTTAGATAAAGGGGCGAGGGAAGAATCATGATATTACCCATACAACGGTGTTTGGATAGGTGATCAAGAAACATTTAGCATTGCGCCTCCAATGTTCTTAATGATGTTCGGAGTACCTCAGCCATGCTTCGGGATCGCATTGACATGGTCATCAGGTAAAGATCGGACCTTGGGAACAAAAGGATCCATCAGGAATTTCTAGAACATCTCATGCAATTTCCCTTTTCAAGAAAAAAGATGAGGATGTGGCCGACGGGTTAAGCAGCAATCCATCGACATGTCAAAAAGATGTGTTTCCAAAATTTTATATGAACAAGTTTTTGTCGGGGGGAAGGCAAGAATGAAGGTCAAGGATGGTATTTCTCATCACGAATTCGATTGATATGCTGGAAGAGCTCAGAATGTTGACGAGCACGACGCAATTGTCGAGAGATTTCAGGAAGATGTAATCGATCGGCGATGACATCAAGTCAAAGGAATGATGAAGCGATAAGTTATTGGAACCACGGGTACGACACAAACTCGATAGCAAGCTTGCTGTTCAAGGCGAATGGTATGACAAGGAAGATCGACATAAGCTTAGCTCATCGTCAAAAATTCTGTTCCGGGAAGAAGGACCAGGTAGCACAGTTAAAATTTAGCACGATAATGACATAGCCGGCCAAGCTAGGAATGACTAGAAGGATTATTAAACTCGTAAGTAATGAAATTTACTTTGAGTTATAGAATCGGAGTGCGGAACCGATTCAACCGATTCACTTATCGATGTCCTCGAGTGATTAATAACTCAGATCCCGGGGGGAATCTGAAATCGGTGAGAAGCACTACCAGATGAAGACTCATAGGAAGCAACGCAGTTCTTTGATATTCTCAAGGTACCGGAGGGTAATACTCGAAGGAAGATAAAAATAGAGGTTGCGGAGATGCATTGATCTGCAGAAGACAAGTGCTTTAACTTGTCCGAGAAATGGAATTAAAAGGGGGAACAATCATGGTCAAAACCACGGTTGCAAAGGACCAAACATAGATACCGTATGAACTTATAATAAGGGGATTATTATATCGCAAGAAGCTTCCATGATAAGATCTACATCGTGTCCACGGGCATGAACACAAAGTTCAAGGTCGACTCCCACTTCTTCAATGCATATCATTTCATTTACTTCTCGCTTTCGATGAAGTTGTAGTGTTGAAATTATATCCGCAAAACACCGTAAGAGTATGACTCGTGAAAACTCTCGGGTTCACACGGATTAGGGAAGGCATAGGTCCAACCCATAGTGGCATCTTAGGAACATATACCACAAATCTCAGGAGTAATATAACACAAGCTCGAAGGCAGAGCTTGGTTGAGAAGGCAGAGGATACAATTTACCAAAGGCATTATGTATCCGAGGAAAGGCTCAAAAGGTTATTGAATATGAAGGACGTTGTCGGATAAAATCCAACAAAGGATCTGGCAGTCCACATAGGGTGCGATGTGAGTATCGGTACTCAACCGTAAGAAGAAAGAATGCAAAGGCTTCGGATAATAGAAACATCTGAATAATTTGATGCTTAAATGCAAAGAAATCATGATTTCAAAAATAGAAGATCAGAAGCAGACGCTTTGATCAAAAGATAAGTAAGTTGAATAGCCTTAGGGATACAATCGACAACAATTTGATTGGTCGAGAAACAGCTCTTGGTCAAATGACGTCCAAGCCGGAAGGATGAATTCTATGATCCGACTGAGGATTGCGAGCATCCGCAACATATTGAATCAACGGACTCAAAAGGATAGTGACAAAGGATGCCAATAAGATTACTAGACTTATGGGATTATCCATAATGCAAACAAGCAAGAATTTTAAGAACAATGGGCTGTTGAGGATTAGCGAAAGATCGAATAGTATTTCAAAGACTTCTGTGAAACATATGAACAACTGGGGAAAAACAAATCCTCGATATGTGTGAGGATTAATTTGTCGGTGTATTCAGGCGACAAGGAACTGCAAGGCGAGGGCACAAAAGGATTCTTGGAACAACGACAAGTATTTCAGGGTATCTTGTAATAACAAGAGCAACTGGGGATGAAGGTATGAGCGACAAGGATATGCAATTAGTCATAGGGGCTTATCGGTGGTAGGGAATTGCAAACGCGATGAGCACAAGTTAACGGGATAACATCGGAGAGTATCTTCGAATCTTCCGGTCCATGGTGATCATCTGTAATAAGGGGCTCTCCGGGAGGAAGTAGTTACGAGATCCTAATGTTAGAGTTAGCAAAATCATTTAACCCGAATGGAAGAGAGAGCAGAGTCCCAGAGTATAGACGAGGAATAAAAGATCCTAATACCACCCAATTGGTGACGTGGGCCCGTAAGCCACACAGCCAAGTTAGTAAAACGGTTTCGGTTTCTAGATTCAACTTCGGCCATGGAGTTGGAAAGGGGATCCTACAGGCAGTCGGCTCTGATACCAACTTGTGACGCCCTTGATTCAATCGTATACTAATCATACACGCAAATGTGTACGATCAAGATCAAGGACTCACAGGAAGATATCACAACACAAATCTAGACACAAAATAAAATAATAAAAGCTTTATGTTACAAGCCAGAGGCCTCGAGGGCTCGAGTACATAAGCTCGAAAACACAAGAGTCAGCGGAAGCAACAATATCTGAGTACAGACATAAGTTAGACAAGTTGCCTTAAGAAGGCTAGCACAAAAACAACATTGATCGAAAAGGCAAGGCCTCCTGCCTGGGAGTCTCCTAACTACTCCTGGTCGTCAGCGGTCTCCACGTAGTAGTAGGCATCGGTGGTGGCATCTCACTTCTGGGCTCCAACATCTGGTTGCATCGACCGGAAAGAAGAAGAAAGGGGGAAAAAGGGGAGCAAAGCAACCGTGAGTACTCATCCAAAGTACTCGCAAGCAAGGATCTACACTACATATGCAACATTATCAAAGGAAGGCTGTATATGTGGACTGGGCTGAAGAAATGCCAGAATAGAGAGAAGGCCTAGTCCTATCGAAGACTAGCATCTTCTGGAAACCACCATCTTGCAGCAAACAGGAGGGAGTAGAGTAGCATAAAGTAAAGTAGTAGTGTTATCAACCTCGGCCAGAGATCCTTTCTCGACTCCCTGCGAGAAAGAAAATCCAGAGCCATACTATCCAGTTATCATCACAATCCAGTTATCATCACCATCCAATTCTCATCACAAGTATCCAGTTCTAGTTGTATCGATCGGGATACAACTCCAAGTGTCCGTTACCGTAGGACAGGCTATCGATAGATGTTTTCTTCCCTGCAGGGGTGCACCAAATTACCCACCACGCTCGCTTAACTCCGGCCGGACACACTTTCAAGGGTCATGCCCGGCCTCGGCCAAACAATACGCCGCAACCCGACCTAGGATTAATAGAGAGGTCAGCACGCCGGACTAAACCTATGCCCCCAGGGGTCATGGGCCATCTCCCCGGGAACTCCTGCACGCTATGCGTCTGTGACGGTGAGCAGAACCTAGCTACCTCCTTCAACAAGGCAGCGCCACGCAGTCCAACCCGGCGCGCCGCCGCCGCCGACGCCTATTAAGCTTCGGCTGATGTATACGACGCAGAACGCCCATACTATGCCCACGTGATGGTTAGTGTTATCAGGCCAGAGGCCCCTTGGATCAAATATCCAAATCGTAGTGGATTAGGAACGCGTTGTAACAAGCAGAGACTCACGAAAGATGTGACCCCGTTGCCCCGTCTCGAGGACTTGCGGCAAGGGCTAGGAATGCCCGGTCACTCCTCGTAATTATCTTGCGGGCACCTTCCAGGTCCGCCCGACTCCACATCACTCGCAATTAAGCTCGCGCGGGTACCCCTCAGGGCCAACCCGTCTTTAGTAACAGGGTCCAGTGCAAAGTCATAGTAACCATAGTAACCGTGTGTCTAACACCAAGGGGGAAAACCCGAGGAATCACCCTTGTCGGATTCCCACTCGATGTAAACATCAAGGTGAACGTAAGAGGAACCACCCTCGAGGTTCACACTTGAGGGTTGCAATGACAGTCGTATCGGAAGTGGTTAAGGAGGAAATCACCCTCGATGACCACGACCGAATAGCTACTCTACAGAGATCTCATCAGGAGTGATGTATGAGGTTCCACCCTCGGCACTCGATGGTAACTCTGAAGAGTCGAGCAACAAAGGGGCGTGATGTGACGTGAGGTGTCGGGGCCTGGTCTTCGATCTTGTTTATCGGGTCTTTTGATAATCCAGCGGGGCAGTCGGGTCAAATGGGGGGGTCACTGATGGGTCTCTAACCAACCAATACTAAGCAGTTTAGGATAAACAGGTAGGTAACAATAGCAGGTTACAATAAACAGGCTATGCAACAGAATAGGAGCAAACAATAACTTGAGCAAAATCTAATGCAAGCATGAGAAAATGGAATGGGCGATATCGGGATGATCAATGGGGGCTTGCACGGTTGTTCGAGACAAGAAGGAGGGGTCGTCGATGACGTAGTCGATCCGCAATGACATCGGCGGCCGCCACGGGGTCTACCGAAGAGAAGAGGGGGGAGAAACAGTAAATATAAAGCAAACGTAGCATCATAAAGCATAACATGGCAATATGCGGTGCTAGGGGTGTTCTAACGCAGCGCTAGGCGACACTGGCGAAGGAGGATAACATCCGGGAAAGTTTTCGGTTCGGACGTCTGTCGATGATGAACCGGAGGGGAAAAGTTCAACGTTTGCTATGCTAGGGACGTGTGATAGACGAACGGAGGGCGTATTCGGATTCGTCTCGTCGTTCTGAGCAACTTTCATGTAGAAAACATTTTCATCCGAGGTACGGTTATTTTTCTATGAATTATTAAGGTTTTAGCAATATTCTGAAATTATTAAATCTAAAATGGGGGGTTATTGCACCAGCATGACATCATCAGTCAGCTGAGTTGACCATTGTCAACCCTGACGTGTGGGGCAGTCGGTGCCACAAGAAGATCTGATCGGCGTCGGGTCAAAGTTGACGACCAATGGGGCCCATCTGTCAAAGTCACATATTTAAAGGGGTTAAATGAAGCTAACTAGGGGTGGGGCCCCACTGTCATAGAGTCCTCTGACTAACTAATTAGCTAATTAGTTAATTAGGCAAAATTAATTAAGTTAATTAACTGAACCACTAATTAATTAATTAATTAATTTAGTATTTTGTATTAACATTTTTTTGTTTTTCTTAAGACAGGGCATGGCCCCATCCGCCATAGGCCTGTGGCCTTAGCGGGCGGATGTGCGTTACGGGCGAACGGCAGGGCGAGCCAGGGCGCTGGCACTGGCAGACGCCGGAGTGCACGGCGTGGGCGGAGGCGCTGGCGCGACGAGGCGGTTGGCTCGATAGGGGGGCGCGCAAGTGACGGCGAAAGCAACGGCGCTGTCAACAAGAAGTGGCGCAGCACGGCCACCGGGCGCAAGGGACGGTGACCATGTGACGACGCGGGCGCGACGAGCGCGATAGAGAGCGCATGCGGGGGCGGTACAGTGCGCGGCGACGGGAGGGAAAGGGGGAGGCGAAGGCCGTGGGCCTCACCAGCGATGGAGAGAAGCGGGGGCGGCGAGGCTTAGGGTCGGCCAGTGATGGAGAGGCGGGGACGGGGCAGTCCGGCGCGAGGGTGAGCAGGCGACGGTGAACGGCGTCGAGCGACGGGGGCACCGGCTGCCGTCGGGGCAGAGGCGAGGGTCGTCGTGGCGGTTGTCGGGGAGGCAGGGTCGAAGCGGGTCGCCGGATCCAAGCAGAGAGAGGGAGGAGTGGAGGAAGGCGAGGCATCCGGGGGAAGGGGTTCTTTAGGCGGCGGCGTTGACGGGCCGGGCACCGCCCGATCCAGATCCATACGGGATCGGGTGAGGGAGGAGTGGGGAACGAGGAGGAGTGGGGAGAGGGTTCAAGGGGGTTAGGGTTACGGGGGAAGCGGCCTAATAGGCTGCGGGAGAGTGGGCGGCTGTGGGATGGCCGACGGGCCGGGCGGGTCGAGGCCTGGGGAAAAGGGGGAGGGGTCAGGCTTCTTCTCTCTCTCCCACCTCCTCTTTTCTTTTAGTTTTTTTGTTTTTAAACTTTCTGTTTTAGCTAATTTTAGGCCATTTAGACATTTTGCAAAAATGTTGGTTCACCACCAATATTACCAGAAGAATACTTCCCACATAATGAACATTTTAGTTTTCAGTTGTGACAAAAATGATTTTTTTACTTCAGATTGGGTTTGAATTTGAATTGTGATTTGGATCAAGTGAAGGTTAGCAACAGTAACATGATGACATGGCACCATTAACAGGGGATTACTGTAGCATGGCACTGGGGGTGTTACAATGTTCGACTTCAAGGTCTCAATCCATCCACTTCCCCTTGCTGCAAGATACGAATTTCAGTTCCCAAACCTACAAACCAAAATCCAACATACCAAGATACAGAAAAGCACATCTCACCAAGAAATTGAATCCACATACTGCCCACACTGTAGGCCCAACGATGAGGAGAACAGTCTGT
The DNA here is from genome assembly GCA_021605145.1 of Aegilops bicornis. Taxonomy (NCBI): domain Eukaryota; kingdom Viridiplantae; phylum Streptophyta; class Magnoliopsida; order Poales; family Poaceae; genus Aegilops; species Aegilops bicornis. Next base: position 639,148,220 of record CM038672.1, on the reverse strand, counting down.
CATACAGGAAATAGAAAAAAAACATAAAATGAGCAGAAAAAACATGTGTTCTTCCTCCAAGCAGGGCACGGCCTTGCGATGTTCATCGCTGCCCGCAAGGCGACCACGCACGCCCTACCTTGCTCGTTTCCTATATAGCGGTGGCGGCGGTGTCATCCCTGGGATCCTGGGATTGAATATAAGCGGCGGTGGCAGCGACTCGCCACAAGCATGACGTGCCTGACGTCTTGACCCTCCCTAGGGTTCCGTGATGCTGGCGGTGGCGAGCTGCCCTGGGGCTCCGTGATCCGGGAGGGCAACGGCGGCGGGGAACCCTAGGCAGAAGATCGAGAGGCGGCAGCGAAGGGATGGAGTGGCGCCGGCTTCGGTGTGCGAGGGCGGCGGCTGCGAACGAGGGCAGAGAGTCGTGCGTGCGAGTGGTTCTCGCTCGAGGGTGGGAGGCCTCGCTGGTACGTGCGTGCGATTGGTTTGGGGTTTTTTTCGTTGGTTAATTTTCATAGGTTTTTTTTCATAGATTTTTTTTCGTCCGCTTTTCTTGGGTGTGACGGGAGGATAGCAACTGGACTGCGTGGGGGATCGCCACGAGGTTTTTTTTTTGTTTGACGCGGCTCACTGTGAGGTGGGAGGAGGTACGAAAAAACCAAAAAAAATGTGGTACGAAATTTGACCGGTGAGTGGAGACTATCAAGGACATTAGGAGTAGAGAAATAGAAGTGGTTCGCTATAAACGCGGAATAGGAAACGGCAACTATTGCCTCGGCCCATAAGATCTCGGCTCCGCCACGGCGTTCTCTACCACAAGCCCAGAAGGCCCTGTCGACAAGCCTACGCGGGTGCCGAAACTCAGTTTTTTTTTTTTTTTTGAAACTCGGAATAATAGTTCCTCGTCCAATGGACTATCTTTGCGGTGATTTTGACAAAGAAGAAGAAGAAGAATGGTGTGTACAGTGAAATAAAATTGGTACTCCCTCTGTTTTCATAAATGTGAGACGTTTTGGCAGTTGAATACATACATTCGAAAACAGAGGCGCTCGTACTATTTGCTTGGATCCCACGAGGGAGAAAAGCGTTTATGGGCGTCGCATCTGTCATGGCCGTAATCAGCCTACCAACCTGTAAACCCGTAACCACCTGAGCTTGGCCGCTCACAGTAGTAACGTAGTAGTACGATTTTCGCCTGCGTTGAGCGAATACTCTGACCCCCCCACGGACGGACTGTCGACGCCAACGCAGCGCTCCATCGCCGGCCGTACGAGTAGTCCGGTGCGTGGTCACGTCGCGGTCCCGCATTCCCGCGCGAGCGACGGCATACCGCACCCACACCCACACGCGCGCGCGTCAAGGAAAAACGTGGCGCGCGCGTCCCGAGCCGCAGACCATACGATACGAGGACGGCGACGCAACCCAGCGCCGTCGACGGATGTGCGCTTGTTGTTGTCCGAGCAGGACGGCTGCTACGGACGGAGCAGAGCCAAGCCAAAGCCACCGAAGCTACGGCGCACGCCCGTGCCGTCTCCGTTTTGTCCTTGCCAGGCTACGTACCTGGAGAGCAGTAATTGACCGTCCGTTGTTGTGTCCGAGGTTCCCCAAGTTCGAGGAGATGTCCGTTAGGCTGGTCATAATGAGAGTAACATAGGTAGTAACATAGATGCCATATAAGCAAGAATGGTGAGGTGGCAAGTAGTTAATGAGGAGAAAGGCAAATAGAGTAACATAATATGTTACCATCACATAGCGCTTCCCAATGCAAAATGAGTCTACAAAACAATAAATGAACACATCTATGTTACCACACATATGACATTTCTTATTATGAAGGTAGTAACATAGACTAGTAACATATGTATGTTAGCCTGGTCATAGTGGAGAGTAACTTAGACTAGTAACATATATATGTTACTAGTCTATGTTACCACCATCATAGTGGGGAGTAACATGTATGTAGTATCATGCAAATCATCATTTATTGAGATGTAGATTCATTTTGCCTTGAGATGTGTTATGTTACAGTAACATATTATGTTACTCCAACCATCTCTCTCCTCATTAAATACATGTCATGTAAGCAAATTTTTCTTGGGATGTGTTATGTTACTTGCTATGTTACTCCCGCTATGAGCAGCCTTACTAGTCTAAGTTACTCTCCACTATGACCAGCCTTACGGAAGCAGCCCTGCAAAATGTTTCTAAGGAGGTGTGCGCCTGGTTTGGTACGTAACGTGTTCCGTCAGGTTGAGCAATCTCGACAGAAACCAGAAGAGCTGCTGCCTAGCTTGCCAATGCTGACCCTCGAGAAATTAGACGGGCCACAAACATGAGGAATGAGCACCTGTATCCGGAACAGACGTTAGAGCATCTCCAACAGGCGCGCTATAAACGCGCCGCGCGAAAAAAGTAGTGATTTCAGCGCGCGCTCTACCGTTCCCGGCGCTCCAGCGGACACGTAAAACCCGCGCGTGCGGCATATGTAATTAGCGCGCGGGCGGAAACGACATCGCGCGCCGCTTATTTGCTGCGCCGCTTCCGCGCGCTGGACTCTCGAGCGCTCGCTCGCAACTCCACCTACCCTTCCAGCCGCCGCCGCCCCGCGCCACCCCATTTTTTTTTTTCCGGCGACTGCTCCGGGCGCTTCGTCTCTTCCAGCGTGGCGCGGCTTCCACCTCTCTCTCTAGTCGGTCTGCCGGTCGTGGCAGTCTCCGACGAACAGCGCCCAACCGCCCACCGCCGCTTTGGCGCCCGCAAGGTGTTCGACAAAAGTCCCGCAAGGTTTGTATTGCTTCCAACTTCCACTTTTTTGCATGAAATTTGGTGCATGTTGTTTATAGCCTAGTTTTGAACATTTTAGATGAGTTCGGGCTATGACTCTTCTGAAGAAGAATTTGATATGGAAGAGGAGGAGGATCTTGCAATGATCCTAGCTATGCACATCAATAAAATACCAAAGCATGGGATTCGGTTATGGGTCGGCAGAAAATTTGGAGGGATAGGATTGATGCCCACAACAGATTGATGAGGCACTATTTTGTGGAGAATCCCACATATCCCGAGTCCTACTTTCGTCGCCGGTTTAAGATGAGCACCGAGTTGTTCAGGCGCATTGCAAAGAAACTAGCGAGCCATGACCAGTTTTTTCAGCAGAGGAGGAATGCCGCCGGAGAGCTCGGGCATAGCACCTTTCAGAAGGTGACAGCCGCTTTGCGTATGTTGGCATAAGGTATTCCGGCTGATCTAGTTGATGACCACTTGGCCATGGGTGAGAGCCAAGCCATCATGTGTGTCAAGCGCTTCGCAGTCGGAATTGTGCAACTGCTTAGGCCCGGAGTACTTGAGAACTTCCAATGCTGAAGATGTCGCAAGGCTATTGGAGAGGAACAAAGCTCGCAGGTTCCCAGGTGTGCTTGGCTCAATAGATTGCATGCATTGGAGTTGGAAGAATTGTCCAAAGGCATGGCATGGACAATTCCACGGACAAAAAAAAGGTTCCACTATAATCCTTGCAGTGGTGGCCAATCATGAGACTTGGATTTGGCATGCTTTTTTTGGAATGCATGGCTCTTTGAATGACATCAACATGGTCAACCGGTCATCACTGATGAGTAAGATTGCAAATGGTGAACTGCCACCAGTGCAGTTTGTAGCTAATGATCGTACATACAACCATGGCTACTATCTTGCGGATGGCATCTACCCAAAATGGCAAACATTTGTGAAGCCGTTGAAAAAAACGGAAGGTAAGAAATATCTTGATTTCCAAAATGCTCATGCGGCGGCTAGAAAAGATGCGGAGAGAGCTTGTGGGATTTTGCAAGCCCAATTTGCTATTGTGAGAGGACCAACTAGATTTTGGGATCAGAAGATGCTTTGGTACTCCCTCCGTTTTTTTAGTCCGCATATAAGATTTGGTTAAAGTCAAACTTTGTAAAGTTTACTAACTTTATAGAAAAAAATATTAACATCTCCAATACTAAAGCTATATGTTATGAAAATTAATTTCATCATGCATCTAATATTATTGATTTCATAGTATGGATGTTGATATCTTTTCTTACAAACCTAGTCAAATTTTACAAAGTTTGACTTTGACCAAATCTTATATGCAAACTAAAAAAACGGAGGGGAGTACATAATGCATGCTTCTGTGATCATGCACAACATGGTCATCGAGAATGAGCGTGGCCAAGATATAGACTACTCTCAGTATGAGCTCTTGGGACATCCAGTGCGAGTGCGGCAGAAGGCTGAAAGGGTGGTCTGTTTTGTTGCCTCCTATCATGCCATTCGACGTCCGGCAACGCATAATGAACTCAAGAAGGATCTCATTGAGGAGTGGTGGGCTTGGAATGGCCACCGAAGATCATCATGATTTGTGAGTTTGATGTTGTATTGTTGAACTATTTGTTGTATTTCAAAATACTATTTGTTTGATGAGTTGTAATTAATTGAACTATTCATTTAAACTTGGTTGTGAATGATGTTTGTGCTTTAAAAGTTATATGCCATGTCTTTATTTTGTGAATGTGTTGTGTAAAAAAATGCAGCAAATATGGATGCGCGGCTGCTCACAAGACGCTGCATTTTAGCAAGACAATGGAGATATCTTGTGGTATTTGCATTTTAACGCAATTTGTTGGAGTTGTAGCCATGGCCAAACTGGCGTTACAAGCATAAACCAGATTTTAAGCGGCCAGCGTGTTGGGCGCCTGTTGGAGATGCTCCTATGACTACAGAGATCACCCATTAACTGGCTTGAGGAGGGAGACACAAGCATAACGGACGTTCCGATAATTCTTCGCAGCAAAGCAGGGTAGAATAACCCCATGAAACATGTGATAAGCAATCCAAACAATTCAAAAAAAAGCAGGGTAGAATAAAACAAAAATGTTTCGTGACAGTAAGGAGGCTCCAGTGACATGGAGAGAGATGTCAACATCTTTCTTGGAAGGATTGCACAGCCGAGCCCCGAACATCTCTCCGGCGGAACTAGGTATAACAACGTGCAGTTGAAAGGAAGTGCCAGTTCCACACGGTCGCAGCGGACGGCCGTTCACTTGTGGATCAAGACGCTACACACAGGACAGCTTTCTAACACCAGCAGTTAGCAAAGAAAAAAGAAAGACATTGCAGAAGCGTACACCATTCCCCGGTTTTGTCCAGGAACGAGACGCTGCAGAAATAGAAGGCCGTGCATGCGCGACGGCGACTGGTGCGGTCACACATTGTGGCTTCTGGTCGCGTTCATGCATGTCGATGATTTGGTTGCGCATGTGGTTAACACCAACTCGACCATAACTTCAACGGGGCCCGCGGTCACGAGAGCTTGAAGTGGACCGGCGATGCATACGTACGTACGTATATCTTCGGGAATGACAGACAGGGAAGCCGGCAAATCCGACTAGGCATCTTTAGCAAGTTAACCGAAGGATTGGGCACGGCTCCACCACGTGCTCGCTACTGATGCATACTGTATCTTGTTCGGCCAGTGAGTAAGAAACTCGTCTGATTTCCGTTTGGAGGTGAACCGACCGTGCTGAGCGGCAGGGGAGGCAACTGCCGCTCTCAGATGGCCAGGTGCGTCGTGCAGTGGTCGGCGCGCGCTCGGCAAAAAAAAGGCCGGTACGTACGTGCAGTCGTACAGATGCAATGCACGTACCGTAGGTGGCAAGTACGTACCGTTCTCGGCACCTGAGCCACAAGGCATATATACTAGTGCATCTACTCGTACTGTCGTGCAAGCTACTGTCCGAACCAAGGCGGTGAAAAGGGCTCTGGCCAGACTTGTGCGACTGGTCGTTAAAGATGGATCGATGGCCTCCATTCAAGACGTGCAGCAAGAGGCGACCCGGATTCCCCACGCACAGGGGGAGGGAGATAGATATATGCGATCGCGATAACAAAGGAACAACGGGCGTGCACCTTCCGTTCCGATACTCACTTATCCATTATCTATCGATCGTTCCCGGTTCCCCGACGTGCGTTCCAAGCCAAATTGCAAGGCGCGGCCGCCGAGCTCACCTCAGCGTAGCCAGGGGAGCGCCTAGCTAGGGGCGTTCGAAAAAAGAAGAAAAATATCCAGCAAGGATCGATCATGCATGGGACCAGCCAGCGATCCAGCGAGAGCGACGGACGGGCCAGTCCGATCTGTAATCTGTACGTACGTTTCACCCTAGGATCGTACGAGAACGGACGGGCAAACTACGGAGCGGACGACACGAGACGGCGGCCCTGGCGTTGGCGTACGTACGGCGGGGCTGAGCCGGACCGAACCCTCGCCCTCACGTCGCCCGCGCGCAGCTGGCCCGGGCTGCGGTGGACCTCTGCTTTTTTGTGCGGTGCGAGCTGCGGCGAGTACTACGTCCTAGCATAGCATGTCTCCGATTGGATTTCCGGGCGGCCGCAGGCCTCAGGTTTTACGTCCGGGCTGGCGTCCGCCACATGTCGGGAATCATTGAGCTTGATTCCGACGGCTGAATGAATGCATCGTCGCTCGCGTTGATCGTACGCTTGCTTCCGTGCGTGAACCCCCATGGGCTCGACAAGGCGGGTCGTCGATTTGATGTTGCCGCAAGTTTTTTCTTTTTCACTAATTGAACAGATTGATGCATCTTGGCGAACATATGTTTTAGGTTTGTACTGTATGACTGAACTAGATGAATACATTTTAAAAAGAAAAATATGGTGACCATTTTGTAGATTTATATGACGAAATTTATAAAATCAATAAAATAATGTAGTAGGGCATGATGACTAATAGAACATAAACACCACCTAGTTGTCCCTTAAATCTGGACAGTTTTTCATGTTTAGGGTCATGCGTGATACAGTTGCCTCCACACGTACAATACGTGTTTTTTCCCTATCGCAAGGCGACTAGGGCAAAGTCTTTCTTCCCTCGATCTCCACTGGTGATGGATTCGTCTTTCCTATGCATTGCCGTTCCATCGATTGGTGGTAGAGAGAGGAGCCTTGTTGCGTCAGCTCCCACTAGTAGATACTGAGGGTTTTAGTCCTCACCAAGGCGGTGCTCATATGGATGGCGGCGCTTCTTTTTAGTCGATCTTTTGGATTTCGATGCTTGAAAAGTTAAATCGTCGGGATAGATTAGACGGAGCTCCCACTTAAATTCGTGCCAGCTTCTCGGGGCAGTGAGGTTAGGGTTTTTCATCGTGCGTATGCGATGACGAGATTTGTTGTCACGTTCTTCAGATTGATTCAAGAGTTCAACTGCGATGACTACTGCTCTTGGTGTTGGCCTTAGGGACACATGCACGAAGACTTCCTGGCTTTCGTTGGCAAGGACGGGCTGGCTCCTATATGGGAACAACGACATCGGCGGCAATGCTCGTTCGATGGTTCAGGGACATCGATGTAATTTTTTGTTATGTTTGTAGTGCTTTTGCTTTTGGTGAACTTTTACAATAGATTTGAATACTTTTCGCAAGAAGTGCATGAACGACATTGGTTGTATTGTGATATTGCATCTAAAATACATAAATGAAGTCAAAAAGAAAAAGTAACAATAGTATACTACTAAGAGCATCTAGAGCCGAGCGCCTCAAACTCTCCTCAAATAATGGCTCGGTCACTGACCTGTCAAAAACAAAGTGACCCATGCAGGTGCCTCAAACCGGCCTCAAACGTCTGGGCTGACCGGTACCCCTCATATCCTGCACAAATATGGGGTGGATATGAGGCGGCCCGGGTGCGACCTGGCGCGTCCGCCACGTCGGATCCGGCTGACGCTGGCCCATCATGACCCCACATATATTCGTCCCCGTCCACTCCACAGACCAAACCCTAGCCACTCCACTGCACTCCCCTCCATCCCCAAGCTCACTTATGGCGAACTCCGGCCTTCTCCGACATGACAGGCAGTGAACTAGAGTCCTCCATTAACCGGACCTCATCCCAGTCAGGCCCAAGGAGGAGACAGTCATCCGCATTGTGCTTCGCCGCGCCCGCGAGGATAATTCCCAACATCGGCCGGACTCGATCCACCGGGAATCCATAGCCTCTGCCCAAATGGCGCGTGGATCCGGCGTGCAGCGCGTCGTCGCTGCCTCGCCAGAGGCAGTACGCTCCGTTTGGCGTCCAAACGCCTTGGTGGATACGCAACCCCTACGTTTACGCGTTGAGGACAAGGCCATTTGTGGCCCGTCCACTGAGTGTATGGCGCGACATGCCCACCGTGCGAGGGAGAGGGTGTGGGAGGCCACATCAGCTCTTAGGCCGACCTCAACGAGGCAGAGTCGCACTCTTTGGTGCCTCAGCGGATGACCCGCAACCCCGGACAATGCAGCCACATCATGGTGGACGTGTCAGCCTGCCCCAACACGACAGACCCATTGTCGACCTCACATCGACCGGCACCGTCAAGGCTCCGGACTCCGACGAGAAAGAGTAGGGCATGAGGGACGACGCGCCTCGAGTCCCGTGACTAGGTGCGTGTCTCATGTCCTACTCTACCTCGCCAGCGATTGGAGCAACACTTCAAGGGGCTCAACCGGCCGCCGGACATGGGCACGGCGAAACGGACGACCTCCGCTTAGATTAGGTTTCACGTTGCATGTAATTGTTTGGATTTGAGGTTCCTTAATTGATGTATCCGGTTGTGAAAATGATTTTGATGTGTGACCAGTCATTGTTCGCGGACGTGCCCGGGTGTGCCCACGGGCATTTGAAGGGTTAGATTTGGTGTGTCCGGTTGTTTATGCTCTAAGGGCACCCCAATTCATTATATCTTCATCTATATCATATACATTAAATGTGGATGTAGATATATAACTTCTTCAATGGGTTGTATCTCAAAGATCTCTCATTTAATATGGTTTGTTGGAGAACAAATATGAGTTGTCATTGTTTTAGTGCTAAGAGCTATATCTAGATTATGATATGATTTTTTTGCAGGGGTAGATTAAGATATGATAACTCTCTCTTTTTCTCAATAACTAGGTTGTCACATTAGATTTTACTTAAAGCAAGTGCAATAAGGTGACATAGACGGGTTATAAGGATTTGAATATTATATTTTTGCTTAGTTGGAAGAAATAAAATAGGAGAGAGAAGAAAAGCGGGCTATAGAATAAGAGCCCCAAGACACTTTGTGATATTGTAAGGTGGGCCAATCACTAATAAATTAGTATATATTTAAAACTTACTATTGTACATGTTGACTATTAGGTTGACTCTAAATGGCATGGCAACACCTTATACTACCTCCATCCTGGGTTTATTGGTCGCCTTCGCATTTTGTGCTAAATTTTGACCTTAGATTTAACTAACAAAATATTAATGCATGTAAGCAAAAATAATATCACTAGAAACTATGTTCAAATACAAATCCAACAATATAATTTTTGGTGACATGCATTATTATTTTATTACTTAAATGTATGATCAAAACTTGGCACAAAATATTAAGGGGATCAATAAACTAGGATGCGGGTAGTAGCCGATTGTTGGAGCGCTGAGATTGTCCTAATTTTTGTACGACTCTTATCTCGAAACTCGGCGAGTGCTATATTATTTAGTAAATATAATAAATAGGTATTGGAAAATTAGATCTAAATATATGTCTAACGAGAAAACCATTTTTTTGATGAGATACATTTTTTCGTGATGTAAGCGGCAGAGGTATGGAAATACTTCATTTCCCCCAATATGCAAGGTGTATTGATTTTTGTTTGTAAAGTGAAACCTCTCTAAGTTTTTTTTTGCGGGAAGCTGTCGATATATTCATCTTTAATCATGACAATACAACGAACAGAAAAAGTAATAAAAATTATATTCAGATTCATAGACCAACTAGCGACGACTACAAGCACTGAAGCGAGTCGAAGGCGTGCCGCCATCATCGCCCCTCCCTCACCAGAGCTGGCCACAACTTGTTGTAGTAGATAGTCGAGATGTCGTGGTGTGACTAAATTTAAGAACAAATATTAACGCCTTATCCACGGAAAATATATATCAAAAGCTAGTTAGTATCATTAGATTATAAACATAATATATATTTTTTCCTATCGGCTTGGCCAGAAACATTTGGCTTTTAGAAAAATAGTGACATGCCTTATATTTTGGAACGGAGGGAGTAAAATTACCACCGTGGTTCACTTTGTATTTATCGGCCCATATTAATGTTTTCACTGTATAAAGTAGTATTAATTTTGTAGCCTCAGTTGATGTGGAGTATGCAACGGGATTGCCCGTATTAACATCAATTAATCGGTCCAGAAGGCAGAAGCCAGATTAATGTTTTCATGATAGATAGACACTCCTGCCACTACCGGACAGCGCTGAACACGATATGGTAACGCCATCCAGCCTGCTCGTGCCGCCAAGAAACAAATTAATACTCGCAGCACAACGTCCCAAAGCCAGAAAGAGGCCAGTGTCTCCATGCGAGCGCCAAAGTCAAACCCCAAACAACGGTCCGGACCCGGAGCCAAAGGATACAGCCGGACGTTTGGTTCGTTTCGTTGCGAGATCGGTGCACGCACGCACGGGTGGGTTGGGTCTTGGCTGGGTGACGTCGGAGGCCATAGCTGCCGTGCCGCGCGCGCGCGCGCGCAGTCCGTCTCTCCTCTCCTCCGATCGATGCCGACCCCTCTCCCTCGCTCCTCCCTCGCTCGCCTATAACTACCGCCCGCGCCCCCCGGCCGCTCCCTCCCTCTCACTCGCTCTCCCGTTCGATCCCCACACTCCTCGCCCGCCCGCTCCATCGACACCGGCCGGGGCTGACAACGAGATCGCCACCGCAACCGGCCGCCGGTTCTCGGTTCCCTGACCGATCTTTGCGATCTCGTCGGCTCGGTTCCTGGCAGGTAATGGCCTCTTCTCCTGATATTTTTCTCGCCATTTTTACACCATAGGACGCACGGCCCAGGTTCCACATCACAGGAAGACGATGATAGTATCGAGGCTGGGGTTCCAGGGACTCCAGTGCTTGGCTACGATCCTACTAGATCACCACCAAGATATCTTTGTTCGTCCAGGGGGCACCAGAGCTTTGTTACGATCCTAGATCAGCACCAAGATATCTTCGTTCGGCCAGAGAGAAGGCCGGAATGGACTCTCCGCTATCCTTCCTAGGCGCCAGCCTGCCTGCCACCGCATCACAACCACCGCCCGCCCGTCGCTACCAGCGCTATAGAACATGACGGAACATAGTTTTCCTTCCTGCCATTAACCGATCGCGAGATACTGACAGGACACTACTCTGCGCTGCGAAAAGGTCTGATCGTCCATCGCGCTCTTGTTCTTGTTGCAGCGCGCACGCAGCGCCCTTCACTCTGGACTTCTCCCCGGCGGTGCCGCGCGGCGCGACAACCGGCGTGCCGGCGAGGGTGGATGCGGGCGCCCTTCCTGTCCCGGCGTTCCTCCTCTTCAAGGGATCTCCGATAGACAACGGCTGATAGGGCAACCGCAACGCCTTTGTGTTCAGAAAGAAAGCAGTAATTCGAGGAGAATTGAGGCGTGAGTCTTGATCCGAGATGGCCAAGATCAGCTGCTTCTGCGCTCTGCTCGGTGGCAAGAGCAGGAAATCCAAGGTCTGTGCTGGACTCTGTTTCTCATTAGTTATAGTGATTTTTTTTGCGGGGGAGTTATAGTGATTAATTAACCTGCGAGTGAGTGCGCAACTGTACGCAGGCTCTTTCTTTACTAGTAAATCTGTTAATTTACCAGTTAAAAAAAGGTCTGTTAATTAACTAGGAGTAGGAGAAAACCTGCTGGTATTTGGCGCACTCGTCACGTGTTTGCACTGTATTGTGTTGACCTCTGTGGATTTCAAATATATTTAATTGGTTTGTGTATGGTCAATCCATGGCGTGTGTCGCAGGATGTGAAGAAGGTTCCGTACGCCAAAAGGGCCAACGGAAGCGACTGGCAGAAGGTGAAGCCGGTGGAGTCCATGGACGGGACGGTCGCCGCCTCCGTCGACAACAGCGCCCCTGCACCAACATGCCGCGCTACAAAGGTTGTCGCCGCGACACCCGCCGAGCTGCCATGCCAAGGCCGTGACGACGACAAGGCCTCACCAGCCAGGGACGTCGGCCTCGCCGGAGGCGCAGCCACGGACTCGTCCGGCTACAACAGCGACAAGGATGCTGCCAGCACCGGCACACCGGACGTGGTGAGCGAGCTGCCGTTGCCGGCGACTCCAACGAGGCTGGAGCGCTCCTGCTCCAACATCGAGACGGCGAGGCCTGGCTGGAAGGCCTTCGACCTGCTGCTGCCGCCGGCCAAGTCGCGTTCCCACGGCGACCTCGCGACCTTGCCCGCCGGCGCCGGTAGCTTGTTCGCCAGCCCCAACGGCGCGCCGGGCGGCTCCAGCCCGGCGCCGTCCGTGAAGTCGGCGTGCAGCGCGGACCGCGTGATGCTGAAGCGGAGGTCGTCCAGCCAGGTGCTCCCGTCCCGGAGCCGAAAGCTGTGGTGGAGGCTGTTCATGTGGAGCCACCGGAACCTGCACCGGCCGGGCGCCGCCACATCGAGCACCTTGCCACCCGCGGGCACAGACCACCAGATGTTCCACTCCCACCACCAGCAGCACGACGGGTACACGTCGGACACGTTCGGCGCGGCCGCGGACGGCAAGAACAAGGAGATCGCCGAGGTGGAGGAAGAGCCGACGTGCGCGAACCAGTGGGTGGCGTTCTCGGCGGAGGCCTCGGCGTCGCTGGACCGCGTCAGCGCGTGGGTGAGCAGCCTCGGGGACGGCCCGCTGATCCACGCCGAGGAGCAGGAGGAGGAGGAGGCCAAGGAGGAGGAGGAGGAGGAGGAGGAGGGGAACGGCATCACCGAGACCGAGATCGGCGAGCCGTCGGGTACGACGTCGAAGGGCCACTTGCAGGCGCAGACGCGGCAGAAGCGGCGCAGCAGGGCGGCGGAGGAGGCGGTCCAGCAGGCGAGCAGCATCGTGCAGACGCTCAACGCCTTCTCGTCGGTGGCGCACATCTCCGGCATGGGGCTCAAGGCCGTGCCCATGATCTCGGCCTTCTCCAGCCTCCGGGCGGTGAACCTCTCCGGCAACTTCATCGGTAAATTTACACACATTTCTACACTCGAGATGATCGATCGGGCAAGTGCAAGTGTCTGAGATTTGTTCGTTGGTTTGATTTGGCAATTGGCATGCAGCTCACATCTCGGCCGGGTCGCTGCCCAGGGGGCTGCACTCGCTGGACCTGTCCCGGAACAGCATCGCCAGCATCGAGGGCCTCCGGGAGCTGACGCGGCTGCGCGTGCTCAGCCTCAGCTACAACCGGATCGCGCGCATCGGCCACGGTAACCATTTCTGATTTCTTCTCTTCTCTTGGCAACAGACCATGAACCAATCCACCATGGATCGCGTCAGTTATTCTGCATGCCCTTCCTTCACTCCATTCCAGTACCACGTACGTGCTCTGGTGAAAGCCAGCTATACCTTGTACATTGTTCAGCGTCGCCGTGTCCACAGGGCCCGCCCGCCCGCCCGGTAGCATTACGAGCGAGCTGCCAGATCTTGGCCCAGGCTAGCCAGGCACAGCACTGTAGTATAGTAGGGAAAGGGTGGTCCGAACGAGCGACAGGCTATTCGTACACACAAATTGATGAGCGTCGTGTCATCGGCCGGTACCAATACGCCGCGCTGGAAAGAACCTCTCTGGTTACGGCCGACCGATATAGACATCTCGCATTCTGCTTTTTCTTCGGATGTTTGCTCTGACGATCCTCGTCACACTCACACAGTACCTGGTACTACTAGAGTAGCACAGCTTGTTCAGGCCTTGGGAACCGAGTGGATCCTGCACAGCTTTGCTCATCCCAGACGCACGTACATGCGTGTGACTGACCGACTGGACGCAGCCGCCGCGTCGTGGTCCACTCGGTCGGTGGCTGCTCCTTTGTTAAATTTGTTGCTACCACTGCAGAATTATGACCCTGCCAGAATTTCACCAGACATGTTGCGAGCTTTGAACCTCACGACTGGCCACTCCTTGAAAACATTCCAGGGCTGTCGAGCTGCACGGCGATCAGGGAGCTGTACCTGGCGGGGAACAAGATCAGCGACGTGGAGGGGCTGCACCGGCTGCTCAAGCTGGCGGTGCTGGACCTGAGCTTCAACAGGGTCACCACCACCAGGGGGCTCGGCCAGCTCGTGGCCAACTACAACTCGCTCAAGGCGCTCAACCTGCTCGGCAACCCCGTGCAGGCCAACGTCGGCGACGACGCGCTCCGCAAGGCCGTCTCGGGCCTCCTGCCGCTGCTCGCCTACCTCAACAAGCAGGCCCTCAAGCCGCAGAGCGCGCGCGAGGCCGCCAAGGACAGCGTCGCCAAGGCCGCCCTCGGGAACAGCCGCTGGAGCTCGCGGCGGCGCGCGAGCTCCACGGCGCGCCGCCTCGGCCAGAGCCCCGGCTCGTCGTCGGCCAAGAGGGAGGGAAGCAGCAGGGGCAGGTCCCTGAACGGGGTTCAGGCGAGGAGGTGAGACCATCGGGCAAGGAGCAGGTTCAGATGCTACAGATAGATCGCTTTGTCACGTTGATCGCCGTGGACTTGGAGGGCGTTGAGTTGAGCCTCGAGGAGAAGTGAGACGGCATGTGCTGCTAGCAATAACTCTGAAAACGTTGTGAGACCCGAAAGGTGTACTTGGAAAACAAGTGTAGTACGTAGTAGTGTTTCAAGCCTTTCCTGATGAGCCCAAAATGATTCAGGAAAGAAGAAATGACATGCGGATGCAGTCAGGATTCATGTAAGTCGCGAGGTCGAACAAATTTGTAAAGTTAAGTAAAATGCTTTATAGGTTTTTTTAGGTCTAAGCATTATTATTTGAAAATGTTGTCATTGGCTCCTAGCTCCTTCCATTTCTCCATCGCCGTTGAGGAGCTCAATTGTACTTCTTTCGTAAAGAAATATAAAAACATTCTTATATTTCTTGGCGGTAGAGTTCGAGTGCAGGGTGGTTGGTTGTTCTTGGTCGTCCAAGCGCTATGTACTAGTTTTCTGTTTTTCCTAATGCATATTTTGCAGCAGAAAATCTAATTGCAGAGATCATGGGTAGTCCTCCTTTTAAGAAAAAAGAGAGTAGAAAATCTAATGAGAAAAGGGAAATCTAAAGAGTAGAAAATCCAAAAAGAAGGGTAGAAAATCTAATGAGAAAAGCAAAGCATCAGACATTATTTTATTGAGGTAGACTGGCAAGGCTGTGGACCGGCAAATTGCTGAAGATAATTTACTGAGGCGGAGCAGAGGACTGTAGCTCCTTTGCTAACCTACGTGCCAGCTGATATAATAGGCTCTTCAATCATTTAGAACTTTGCAGGAATGATAATGAAGGAGGCTTGGCAAAAAGAAGCAAAAATAAAGTCCGACCTACCGGATTCGAACCAGTGACCTAAGGATTTATCTGCAACGACTACAGTCCTCCGCTCTACCAACTGAGCTAAGGTCGGTTTGTGCTCTCAACTAGATCAGGAACTATATAAACTAAGGCTGAAATGACAAGGACAGGAATACCAAAAACCATATATATATGGGCATCAGGGTAAAGCATCGTGCACGCTATACGGGCACTGAACGGATGCACCACAAGCAAACCTTTTATCCTTGGACTGTGCTAACGACCAACAGATCCGCACGATCGCTCCGATTTTCCTGGTGCTACATCTTTTTTTTTCTAGCGCAATAAAAACAATTGGTGGAAGTGGGATTCGAACCCACAATATCTTGGTAGCCCACGATAGCTTGCAACCACTTCGTCTAGATTGAGCTAGTGATTAGATTTAGAATTTGTTTCCTACGTATAGTACAGGAAACATGCTTTTTCAGTTTTTTCCTTCGATTTATGTCTTTGCACAATTTTCCCGGATGAATATATGGTGTCTCCATGCCCTTCATGTTATACTAGTTACCTAGAATTTATCGGGGGATGTTTCTACACTTATTTTAACTGAAACAAAAGTTACCGGGGTGTTCATACATAAGTTATCAAGTGTAAATTATCGGGGTATAACTTTAATAAAAAAATCCTTGAGTCAGAATTATCAGGAGGCTTGCGCATAAGTTATCAGGTCTATAATGCGTTAAAAAAAACCATAACACACGCCAATAACTCTCTATAAAGAGCATAGTAATATATACGCCACGAACCTGATAACTCGCCCACAGACACTGCGATAACTTTGGACCCAGAGAAAAAAAATCTGGGAAAAAAATTATCCCCCCGTGCCAAAGTTATTTCCTCCCTTGCGCTGACCTTCTCTTTTAAAAACTTGGAGCAAATGATTTTGTGAGATGTGTGAGTTACCAACCCTCCCCACTCCATCGCCAAAGTTATCGGGACCGGGGTACATAAGTTATCAGGTCTGCGATATGTGAGTTACCGTTCTATTGACACAAAAGGTACCGAGGGGATATATCATCAACTCCCCCCCCCCCTCGTTGCCAAAGTTACCAGTATAGGGTGCATAAGTTATTAGGTCTGCGATGTGTGAGTTACCATGCTATTCATACAAAAAGTTATCGAAGGTATGTTTACACTAGTTTTTTTGGGTGAAAAAAGCTACCACGATATTTGTACATAAGCTACAAGGTCTACGATGTGTGAGTTACCATGCTATTGACACAAAAGCTATCGAGGGGATATCTCATCAACACCCCGACCCCTCGTTGGCAAAGTAACCAAGATATGGTGCATAAGTTATCAGGTATGTGATGTGTGCATTACCATGCTATTCACACAAAAGTTCGTCAACTCTCCCCTTCCCTTTGGTGGCCAAACTTATCCAGACAGGGGTACATAAGTTATCGGGCCTGCAATGTGTGAGTTATCATACTATTCACAAAAAAATTACCGGGAGATATTTAATCAACTCCTCAAAGAAAAAAGAAGAAGGAAGCAAACATGGAATGTCAAATAGTATGATGTGCATTCTTTCGCACAACAAATAGTCCAGCTGAGCTGGTTAGTGTGTGTTCCCCATTACCTGCTTGACGTGGGTTCAAATCCCATATTCAGCATCATTTTTATTTTTGACTAAAAATGTAACCAGGGTGTGCCAAATAGATCTAGCGCCCAAAAAAATGACAGATCCAATTTAGTGAAAAAAATCACGGCAGCCAATGCCATAGTCTCCGGATTCTTCTCACTAAATTCGCCATCAAGTTAGCAAATCGTTCACATTTTAAATCTTGAACAAAAAGCCACTATGCAATACATTCATAGTCTGGGCGCTTTTGACAACAACAAAGACTGGGTTAGTTGGTTAATGTGGTGGTGCACCTGCATGAGGTCGGGGGTTCAAATCCTGTTCTGGCCGCCCTTTCTTCCCTTTCTTTTTCTCGCGGAGTGGAGCGCCTGGATGAATCTCGACCGCGCGACGGGAATCGGACAAGGCGCATGAATCGTACATGTCTGTCGCTAACGAACAGTCGACAGGTATTTAGCTTTGTCGTTTATCCTTAGGTCAATGTTCGGCTGTCTTTGTATGCAAGTCAATCATACTTTTTTCTTGTGAGGGAAGTTAATCATAACATATTTGAGAAAAAAAAATTACACTAAAATTTTACTGCTGGCACTCCTCTAAAATGCCCAGTATTGTGCTTAGTTGCATGATGGTACGTTGATAATCTCTCTTTCATTTTGAAGTTCAACCACATTTTATCAATACATTGATTTGAAAGGTGTGGATTTAGTCGACCTCGATGAGCAGAGGCAGGGCAAATAAGCAGTGTGTGCTATTAGAGGAAGGGAGCGGGTTCGCCTTTGATTGAGCTCGTGAGATCCTCCTTTCATGATGGTGGAAGGTGATATACTCCACTCTCCTAGGACAATGACATGTGCACATATATGTGTTGGGGAACGTAGTAATTTCAAAAAAAATTCTACGCACACGCAAGATCATGTGTGATGCATAGCAACGAGAGGGGAGAGTGTTGTCCACGTACCCTCGTAGACCGAAAGCGGAAGCGTTAGAACAACGCGGTTGATGTAGTCGTACGTCTTCACGACCCGACCGATCAAGCACGAAACTACGGCACCTCCGAGTTCTAGCACACGTTCAGCTCGATGGCGTTCCCGGACTCGATCCGCAAAGTGTCGGGGAAGAGTTCCACAAGACGGGCGGCGTGTTGACAATCTTGATGTTCTACCGTCGCAGGGCTTCACCTAAGCACCGCTACAATATTATCGAGGACTATGGTGGAGGACGGCACCGCACACGGCTAAGAGATCTCAAGGATCAATTGTTCTATCTCTAAGGTGCCCCCTGCCCCCGTATATAAAGGAGCAAGGGGAGGAGGTGCGGCCGGCCAGGAGGAGGCGCGCCAGGAGGAGTCCTACTCCCACCGGGAGTAGGACTCCCTCCCTTCCTTGTTGGAGTAGGAGAGGAGAGGGAAGGAGAGAGAGGGGGAAAGGAAAGGGGGGGGGGGCGCCGCCCCCCTCCTTGTCCAATTCGGACTTGGGGGGGGGGGGGAGGGGCGCGCGGCTGCCCCTTGGCCGCCTCTCCTCTTCCTCCACTTGGGCCCATGAGGCCCATTAACCTCCGGGGGGGTTCCGGTAACCCCCCGGTACTCCGGTATATATCCGATAACTCCCGGAACCATTCCGGTGTCTGAATATAGTCGTCCAATATATCAATCTTCATGTCTCGACCATTTCTAGACTCCTCGTTATGTCCGTAATCACATACGGGACTCCGAACAAACTTCGGTACATCAAAACTCATAAACTCATAATATAACTGTCATCGAAACCTTAAGCGTGCGGACCCTACGGGTTCGAAAACTATGTAGACATGACCTAGAACTGTTTTTGGTCAATAACCAATAGCGGAACCTGGATGCTCATATTGGCTCCTACATATTCTACGAAGATCTTTATCGGTCAAACCGCATAACAACATCGTTGTTCCCTTTGTCATCGATATGTTACTTGCGAGATTCGATCGTCGGTATCCAATACCTAGTTCAATCTCGTTACCGGCAAGTCTCTTTACTCATTATGTAATGCATCATTCCGTAACTAACTCATTAGCTACATTGCTTGCAAGGCTTATAGTGATGTGCATTACCGAGAGGGAGATATACCTCTCCGACAATCGGAGTGACAAAACCTAATCTCGAAATATGCCAACTCAACATGTACCTTTGGTGACACCTGTAGAGCTCCTTTATAATCACCCAGTTACGTTGTGACGTTTGGTTGCACACAAAGTGTTCCTCCGGCAAACGGGAGTTGCATAATCTCATAGTTATAGGAACTTGTATAAGTCATGAAGAAAGCAATAGCAACATACTAAACGATCAAGTGCTAAGCTAACGGAATGGGTCAAGTCAATCACATCATTCTCCGAATGATGTGATCTAGATTAATCAAATGACAACACATGTCTATGGTTAGGAAACATAACCATCTTTGATTAATGAGCTAGTCAAGTAGAGGCATACTAGTGACTTTAAGTTTGTCTATGTATTCACACATGTATCATGTTTCCGGTTAATACAATTATAGCATGAATAATAAACATTTATCATGATATGAGGAAATAAGTAATAACTTTATTATTGCCTCTAGGGCATATTTCCTTGATCTCCCACTTGCACTAGAGTCAATAATCTATAATACACATTAATGAATCTAACAACGATGGAGTCTTGGTGCTGATCATGTTTTGCTCTTGGAAGAGGCTTAGTCAACCGGTCAGCAACATTCAGATCCGTATGTATCTTGCAAATCTCTATGTCTCCCACCTGGACTTGGTCCCAGATGGAATTGAAGCGTCTCTTGATGTGCTTGGTCCTCTTGTGAAATCTGGATTCCTTTGCCAAGGCAATTGCACCGGTATTGTCATAGAAGATCTTCATTGGTCCCGATGCACTAGGTATGACACCTAGATCGAAAATGAACTCTTTCATCCAGACTCCTTCATTTGCTGCTTTCGAAGTAGCTATGTACTCCGCTTCGCATGTAGATCCCGCCACGACGCGTTGTTTAGAACTGCTCCAACTGACAGGTCCACCGTTCAATATAAACACGTATCCGGTTTGCGATTTAGAATCGTCCGGATCAGTGTCAAAGCTTGCATCAACGTAACCATTTACGATTAGCTCTTTGTCACCTCCATAAACGAGAAACATATCCTTAGTCCTTTTTAGGTATTTCAGGATATTCTTGACCCTTTGTCCGATGATCCACTCCTGGATTACTTTGGTACCTCCCTGCTAAACTTATTGCTAATCATACATCAGTTCTGGTACATAGCATTGCATACATGATAGAGCCTATGGCTGAAGCATAGGGAACATCTTTCATTTTCTCTCTATCTTCTGCTGTGGTCGGGCATTGAGTCTGACTCAACTTCACACCTTGTAACACAGGCAAGAACCCTTTCTTTGCACGATCCATTTTGAACTTTTTCAAAACTTTATCAAGGTATGTGCTTTGTGAAAGTCCAATCAAGCGTCTTGATCTATCTCTATAGATCTTGATGCCCAATATGTAAGCAGCTTCAACGAGGTCTTTCATTGAAAAACTCTTATTCAAGTATCCCTTTATGCTATCCAGAAATTCTATATCATTTCCAATTAACAATATGTCATCTACATATAATATTAGAAATGCTACAGAGCTCCCACTCACTTTCTTGTAAATACAGGCTTCTCCAAAAGTTTGTCTAAAACCATATGCTTTGATCACACTATCAAAGCGTTTATTCCAACTCCGAGATGCTTGCACCAGTCCACAAATGGATCGCTGGATCTTGCACACTTTTAGCACCTTTTGGATCGATAAAACCTTCCGGCTGCATCATATACAACTCTTCTTCCAGAAATCCATTCAGGAATGCAGTTTTGACATCCATTTGCCAAATTTCATAATCATAAAATGCAGCAATTGCTAACATGATTCGGACAGACTTAAGCATCGCTACGGGTGAGAAAGTCTCATCGTAGTCAACCCCTTGAACTTGTCAAAAACCTTTCGCAACAAGTCGAGCTTTATAGGCAGTTACATTACCATCAGCGTCAGTCTTCTTCTTGAAGATCCATTTATTCTCGATGGCTTGCCGATCATTGGGCAAGTCAACCAAAGTCCATACTTTGTTCTCATACATGGATCCCATCTCAGATTTCATGGCCTCAAGCCATTTTGCGGAATCTGGGCTCATCATCGCTTCCTCATAGTTCGTAGGTTCGCCATGGTCAAGTAACATGACTTCCAGAATAGGATTACCGTACCACTCTGGTGCGGATCTTACTCTGGTAGACCTACGAGGTTCGGTAGTAACTTGATCTGAAGTTTCATGATCAATATCATTAGCTTCCTCACTGATTGGTGTAGTTGTCACAGGAACCGGTTCTTGTGATGAACTACCTTCCAATAAGGGAGTAGGTACAGTTACCTCATCAAGTTCTACTTTCCTCCCACTCACTTCTTTCGAGAGAAACTCCTTCTCTAGAAAGGATCCGAATTTAGCAACAAAGATCTTGCCCTCAGATCTGTGATAGAAGATGTACCCAATAGTCTCTTTTGGGTATCCTATGAAGACACATTTCTCCGATTTGGGTTCGAGCTTATCTGGTTGAAGTTTCTTCACATATGCATCGCAACCCCAAACTTTAAGAAACGACAACTTTGGTTTCTTGCCAAACCATAGTTCATAAGGCGTCATCTCAATGGATTTTGATGGTGCCCTATTTAATGTGAATGCGGCCATCTCTAAAGCATAATCCCAAAACGATAGCGGTAAATCAGTAAGAGACATCATAGATCGCACCATATCCCTTAAAGTACGATTACGACGTTCGGACACACCATTACGCTGTGGTGTTCCAGGTGGCGTGAGTTGAGAAACTATTCTGCATTGTTTCAAATGTAGACCAAACTCATAACTCAAATATTCTCCTCCACGATCAGATCGTAGAAACTTTATTTTCTTGTTACGATGATTTTCAACTTCACTCTGAAATTCTTTGAACTTTTCAAAAGTTTCAGACTTATGTTTCATCAAGTAGATATACCCATATCTGCTTAAATCATCTGTGAAGGTGAGAAAATAACGATATCCGCCACGAGCCTCAACATTCATCGGACCACATACATCTGTATGTATGATTTCCAACAAATCTGTTGCTCTCTCCATAGTTCCGGAGAACGGTGTTTTAGTCATCTTGCCCATGAGGCACAGTTCGCAAGTACTAAGTGATTCATAATCAAGTGATTCCAGAAGTCCATCGGTATGGAGTTTCTTCATGCGCTTTACACCAATATGACCCAAACGGCAGTGCCACAAATAAGTTGCACTATCATTATCAACTCTGCATCTTTTGGCTTCAACATTATGAATATGTGTATCACTACTATCGAGATTTAATAAAAATATACCACTCTTCAAGGGTGCATGACCATAAAATATATTACTCATATAAATAGAACAACCATTATTCTCTGATTTAAATGAATAACCGTCTCGCATCAAACAAGATCCAGATATAATGTTCATGCTCAACGCTGGCACAAAATAACAATTATTCAGGTCTAAAACTAATCCCGATGATAGATGTAGAGGTAGCGTGCCGACCGCGATCACATCGACTTTGGAACCATTTCCCATGCGCATCGTCACCTCGTCCTTAGCCAATCTTTGCTTAATCTGTAGTCCCTGTTTCGAGTTGAAAATATTAGCAATGTAACCGATATCAAATACCAGGTGCTCTGCGAGCATTAGTAAGGTACACATCAATAACATGTATATTACATATACCTTTGTTCACCTTGCCATCCTTCTTATCCGCCAAATACTTGGGGCAGTTCCGCTTCAAGATATCCGATGCGCTTGCGGTAGAAGCACTTAGTCTCGGGCTTAGGTCCAGATTTGGGTTTCTTCTCTTGAGCGCAACTTGCTTGCTGTTCTTCTTGAAGTTCCTTCTTCTTCCCTTTACCCTTTTTCTTGAAACTGGTGGTCTTATTGACCATCAACACTTGATGCTCCTTCTTGATTTCTACCTCCGTAGCCTTTAGCATTGCGAAGAGCTCGGGAATAGTCTTGTACATCCCTTGCAAATTATAGTTCATCACGAAGCTCTTGTAGCTTGGTGGCAGTGATTGAAGAATTCTGTCAATGACACTATCATCAGGAAGGTTAAAACCCAGTTGAATCAAGTGATTATTATACCCAGACATTTTGAGTATATGTTCACCGATGTAACTATTCTCCTCCATCTTACAGCTATAGAACTTATTGGAGACTTCATATCTCTCAATCCGGGCATTTGCTTGAAATATTAACTTCAACTCCTGAAACATCTCATATGCTCCATGACGTTCAAAACATCGTTGAAGACCCGGTTCCACGCCGTAAAGCATGGCACACTGAACTATCGAGTAGTCATCAGCTTTGCTCTGCCAGACGTTCTTAACGTTGTCAGTTGCATCTGCAGCAGTTCGGCACCCAGCCGGTGCTTCCAGGGGCGTAATTCTTCTCAGGCAAAGAATGAGGATAATCCTCAGGTTACGGACCCAATCCGTGTAATTGCTACCATCATCTTTCAACTTAGCTTTCTCAAGGAACGCATTAAAATTCAACGAAACAATAGCACGAGCCATCTATCTACAACAAACATAGACAAGCAAAATACTATCAGGTACTAAGTTCATGATAAATTTAAGTTCAATTAATCATATTACTTAAGAACTCCCACTTAGACAGACATCTCTCTAGTCATCTAAGTGATCATGTGACCCAAATTAACTAAACCATGTCTGATCATCACGTGAGATGGAGTAGTTTCAATGGTGAACATCACTATGTTGATCATATCTACTATATGATTCACGTTCGACCTTTCGGCCTCCGTGTTCCGAGGCCATATCTGTATATGCTAGGATCGTCAAGTTTAACCTGAGTATTCTGCGTGTGCAACTGTTTTGCACCCGTTGTATTTGAACGTAGAGCCTATCACACCCGATCATCACGTGGTGTCTCAAAGACGAAGAACTTTCGCATAGCGGTGCATACTCGGGAGAACACTTCTTGATAATTAGTGAGAGATCATCTTAAAATGCTACCGTCAATCAAAGCAAGATAAGATGCATAAAGGATAAACATCACATGCAATCAATATAAGTGATATGATATGGCCATCATCATCTTGTGCTTGTGATCTCCATCTCAAGCACCGTCGTGATCACCATCTTCACCGGCGCGACACCTTGATCTCCATCGTAGCATCGTTGTTGTCTCGCCAATCTTATGCTTCTACGACTATCGCTACCGCTTAGTGATAAAGTAAAGCACTACAGGGCGATTGCATTGCATACAATAAAGCGACAACCATATGGCTCCTGCCAGTTGCCGATAACTCGGTTACAAAACATGATCATCTCATACAATAAAATATAGCATCACATCTTGACCATATCACATCACAACATGCCTGCAAAAACAAGTTAGACGTCCTCTACTTTGTTGTTGCAAGTTTTACGTGGCTGCTACGGGCTTAGCAAGAACCGTTCTTACCTACGCATCAAAACCACACCGATAGTTTGTCAAGTTGGTGCTGTTTTAACCTTCGCAAGGACCGGGCGTAGCCACACTCGGTTCAACTAAAGTTGGAGAAACTGACACCCGCTAGCCACCTTTGTGCAAAGCACGTCGGGAGAACCGGTCTCGCGTAAGCGTACGCGTAATGTCGATCCGGGCCGCTTCATCCAACAATACCGCCGAACCAAAGTATGACATGCTGGTAAGCAGTATGACTTGTATCACCCACAACTCACTTGTGTTCTACTCGTGCATATAACATCTATGCATAAAACCTGGCTCGGATGCCACTATTGGGGAACGTACTAATTTCAAAAAAATTCCTACGCACACGCAAGATCATGGTGATGCATAGCAACGAGAGGGGAGAGTGTTGTCCACGTACCCTCGTAGACCGAAAGCGGAAGCGTTAGAACAACGCGGTTGATGTAGTCGTACGTCTTCATGGCCCGACCGATCAAGCACCGAAACTACGGCACCTCGGAGTTCTAGCACACGTTCAGCTCGATGGCGTTCCCCGGACTCTGATCTAGCAAAGTGTCGGGGAAGAGTTCCGTCAGCACGACGGCGTGGTGACGATCTTGATGTTCTACCATCGCAGGGCTTCGCCTAAGCACCGCTACAATATTATCGAGGACTATGGTGGAGGGGGGCACCGCACACGGCTAAGAGATCTCAAGGATCAATTGTTCTATCTCTAGGGTGCCCCCTGCCCCCGTATACAAAGGAGCAAGGGGGGAAGGTGCGGCCGACCAGGAGGAGACGCGCCAGGAGGAGTCCTAATCCCACCGGGAGTAGGACTCCCACCCTTCCTTGCTGGAGTAGGAGAGGAGAGGGAAGGAGAGAGAGGGGGAAAGGAAAGGGGGGGCACCGCCCCCTCCTTGTCCAATTCGGACTTGGGGGGGGGGGGGAGGGGCGCACGGCTGCCCCTTGGCCGTCTCTCCTCTTCCTCCACTCATGATGTAACACCCCGGATGTAACTTTCCATATTTGTAACTCCAACTCTTGCCATTTTCGGCATTGTGATATGATATTCCCTCCGTGGTTGGGTTTTTTCTTCATTTTGCATTTTGTCCATGTCATGCATTTTACATCATGTCATCATGTGCATCGCATTTGCATACGTGTTCGATCTCATGATTCCGGGCATTTTCCCGTTGTCCGTTTTGCAATCCGCACTCCTATCTCCCGGCGGCCCCTTTTACGCTTTTCCGTGCGGTACTAAACCTTCTCGGAATGGACCGAGGTTTGTCTAGTGGCCTTGGTATACCACCCGTAGACCACCGGTCAAGTTTCGGGTCATTTGGAGCTCGTTTGGTACTCCAACGGTTAACCGCACTCTCGCAAAGGCCTCTTTTAAGTTGCAGCCCAACACCCCTTCAAAACAGCCCAATAACCCATCTAAGTCACTTCCATGCTCTCCGTCGTTCGATCACGATCGTGTGGACGAAAACTACACCTCGTTTGGACTCTCCTAGCTCCCTCTATGCCTATTTAAACAAACCCCCATTCCAATTTCGGGTCTAACCCTAGCCTTCCCCTACCTCGCGCCCGGACGAAACTCCCGCGCCGCCCGGACACGTCCCACCCGCGCCGCCGCCGTCCGAACCAATCAGGGCGCGCCACGTGGGCACGCCGCCGCCTCCGCCGCCCAGCGACCTGCGGCCCCGCCGGCCTTCGCGCCGCCCTCATGGCGCCCGAGCTCCCGCTCCACCGCCTCGCCGCCCGGCCGGCTGCCGCCGCCCGCTCGGCCAGCCACCCGCCGCCCAGCCACCGGGACGTCGCCGCCCGTCGCCGCCGCCGGTCGGCCACCTCTCCGCGGCCCGGCCTCCCGGCCGGATCCGGCGGCCCCTCCTCCGGTGCCGTCCCGCCGCGGATCCGGCGACCCGCCGCCGCCACCGTCGCCGATCGGGCCGGATCCCGATCCGATCCGGACCGAGCGCCCGTTGACTTCTTCCCCCTCCTCAATTTCTTCTAAGTTTTTGCATCTTATGTTTTTGTGTCATTTTTCAACGTAGCCTAACTTTGTATCTGTAGCTCCTTTTTGCGCGTATAATATATCTAAATGTTCGCCTCTAAGAGTAGATCATTTCATCTCATTGCATCATTTTCATTTGAGCTCATCTTAATGCCCTAAATGCTGTTAGAAGAGGGCTATGTGATGTTAGTTTCTGTTTCTTAACAGATCTTGCACTTTTGTTATTTTTTCCATGATTGATGTGTGCACCCTATGAATTTGAGTCCTACATGTGTTTTGTAATATGCCATGCCATATTTCCAGGGGTGTATCCCATGTATTTTTGTGATCTATGTGGTGACTAGCACAAGCATGCAAAGTAGGTGTCCTGATGTTGCTGTTTTCAGCTCTGTTTTGCTGATATTTTGATGCCATGTTAACTTGATGCTACCGAGAGATCCATGCATATTTTGAGATACTTCAGTAAGGATGTTTTGTTAAACATGTCTTGCTCTATCCAGCCATGTCCTTGTTTGCAATTATGGAGTACCATAGCTTGAGTTAATCGAGCTCTACTTTTGCTATAAAATGTTTCCTGGCAGATTGTTTACATGTTATTCAATTTTAACAAGGCTGTTGTGGTTGATCCATGTATGCTATGTTATTGTTCTTGCTATGTATGTCTTCTATGCCATGTCTTCTTGATGTATGTATGCTTAGTTTATCATTTAAGACTCTGTAGTGAGTGCATTGAGCTTGTAAACATGCCTACTTGTTATCAGTTTTTGACATGCCATGTTGCTGAATCTGTTAACGAAACTTTCAATATTGACATGGGTGTTACTATATTTTCTGATCCTTTTTGGCTTATGGTCAGTAAGGGACTTTTGTTCTATGCTTTGAGTAGATTCATGCCATACCATGTTTTGCTATTTTAAGGTCCTGTAGCATGTAGTTTTGCTGCTCTGAACATTGCAACCTGATGCTGTTTTTGCCATGCCCAGCCTGATATTTTGTGCACTTTTGCCATGCTTGTTTGAACCTGTTATGATGTGATTTAGCCAAGCTCAGTGCTCATCTTTTGTCAAGCATCTTGTGTAGATCACTGCCATATACTTTGTTGGTACTTTTGGGTGCAGTAGCTTAATTTATTGTTGCTTGCTAAGTGGCATCATGCTGTTAATGGCAGATTTGTGCCATTCTTGTTTTGCTTGTCATTTGCAAACCGTGCATCCGATTCCGGTGATCTTTATATCGATTTCAACCGAAATCATCTCATCTTTCCAGTGGCATCCTTGGTTTGACAAGTTGATGCCTGGTTCATCATTTTCCTTCCGGAGCGCACATACGCATTGCATATCACATCTCGCATACCATGTCATGTTTTGCATCATGTTGATTGTGCATTGCACCATGATTTATTGTGGTTCCTTTGTTTGTGTTGTTGCTTTGGGTAGAGCCGAGAGGCAGTACGTGAACGAGGAACCTGTTGAGAACGCCACGAGGATCAAGCTTTCGACAACTCGAGAACATTGCAGCAAGATGACCATACCCTCGAAATCACTTCTATCTTTGCTATGCTAGTTGCTCGCTCTTTTGCTATGCCTATGCTACGATGCCTATCACTTGCTATATCATGCCACCCATATTGCCATGTCAGCCCCTAACCATCCTTTCCTAGCAAACCGTTGTTTGGCTATGTTACCGCTTTGCTCAGCCCCTCTTATAGCGTTGCTAGTTGCAGGTGAAGTTGAAGTTTGTTCCTTGTTGGAACATGGAGATGTTGTTCCTGATCGGAACATGTTTACTTGTTGGGGATATCATAATATATATCTACTATAATTAATACATCTATATACTTGGTAAAGGGTGGAAGGCTCGGCCTTATGCACAGTGTTTTGTTCCACTCTTGCCACCCTAGTTTCCGTCATACCGGTGTTATGTTCCTTGATTTCGCGTTCCTTACACGGTTGGGTGATTTATGGGACCCCTTGACAGTTCGCTTTGAATAAGACTCCTCCAAAGAAGGCCCAACTTTGGTTTTACCATTTGCCACCTAAGCCTTTTTCCCCGGGTTTTCGCGAGCCCGAGGGTCATCTTTATTTTAACCCCGGACGGTGCTCCTTCGAGTGCTGGCCCGAACCGGCAGATCAAGGGGCCACCACGGGCAACTCGAGGTCTGGTTTTACTCGTAGGGTGACCTATCCGGATGTGCCACGAGAACGAGATATGTGCAGCTCCTATCGGGATTTGTCGGCTGTCGGGCGGCTTTGCTGGTCTTGTTTTATTGCTTGTCGAAATGTCTTGTAGTCCGGATTCCGAGATTGATCGGGTTTTCCGGTAGAAGGAATATCCTTCGTTGACCGTGAGAGCTTATAATGGGCTAAGTTGGGACACCGCAGGGTAATATCTTTTGAAAGCCGTGTCATGATTTATGAGGCAGATGGGAATGTGTTAATGTCCGGTTGTAGAAAACCCGAAGTTGACCTCAAATAAAATACACATCAACTGCGTGTGTAACCGTGATGGTCTCTTCTCGGCGGAGTCCGGGAAGTGAACACGGTGTTGGAGTTATGTCGGCGTAAGTAGTTCAGGATCACTTCTTGATCGCTACTAGCTTCACGACCGTGCTTTGCTCCTCTTCTCGCTCTCTTTGGCGAAGTAGCCACCATATATGCTAGTCGCTGCGCAGCTCCACCGTACTACTCTGTCCTTCCTATAAGCTTAAATAGTCTTGATCTCGCGGTGTGAGATTGCTGAGTCCCGTGACTCACGGATACTTCCAAAATCAGTTGCAGGTGCCGACGATGCCAAAGGTCACGGTGACTCAACCGAGCTCAAGTGGGAGTTCGACAAGGAACGTGGTCGTTACTATGTGTCTTTTCACGATGATCGGTAGTGGTGCCCAATTGGGACGATCGGGGATCTGTGTAGCATTTGGGGTATCTTCTTTTATTTTTGGTTCCGTAGTGGGACCTTGAGTGTACTCTGAATGATGGATGTTTATTTATGTATTGTGTGAAGTGGCATCGTAAGCCAACTATGTATCTCTTTCCCTTATGTATTACATGGGTTGTGTGAAGATTACCTCACTTGCGACATTGCTTTCAATGCGGTTATGCCTCTAAGTCGTGCCTCGACACGTGGGAGATATAGCCGCATCGAGGGCGTTACAATCCACTTCCCAACATCAATGAGCTTTTTGAGCAACTCAAAGGTGCTAAAGTGTTCTCCAAGCTTGATCTTCGTATGGGTTATCATCAGATTCGCATTCGTGAGCAAGATATGAAGGAAATATGCCCTAGAGGCAATAATAAAGTTATTATTTATTTCCTTATATCATGATAAATGTTTATTATTCATGCTAGAATTGTATTAACCGGAAACATAATACATGTGTGAATATATAGACAAACAGTATGTCACTAGTATGCCTCTACTTGACTAGCTTGTTAATCAAAGATGGTTATGTTTCCTAACCATGAACAAGGAGTTGTTATTTGATTAACAAGGTCACATCATTAGTTGAATGATCTGATTGACATGACCCATTCCGTTAGCTTAACACTTGATCGTTTAGTATGTTAATGCTTTCTTCATGACCCATACATGTTCCTATAACTATGAGATTATGCAACTCCCGTTCTGGGAGGAACACTTTGGTACTACCAAACGTCACAACGTAACTGGGTGATTATAAAGGAGTACTACAGGTGTCTCCAAAGGTACTTGTTGGGTTGGCGTATTTCGAGATTAGGTTTTGTCACTCCGATTGCTCGGAGAGGTATCTCTAGGCCTTCTCGGTAATACACATCACTTAAGCCTTGCAAGCATTACAACTAATGAGTTAGTTGTGAGATGATGTATTACGGAACGAGTAAAGAGACTTACCGGTAACGAGATTGAACTAGGTATTGGATACCGACGATCGAATCTCGGGCAAGTAACATACCGATGACAAAGGGAACAAAGTATGTTGTTATGCGGTTTGACCGATAAAGATCTTCGTAGAATATGTAGGAGCCAATATGGGCATCCAGGTTCCGCTATTGGTTATTGACCAAGAATAGTTCTAGGTCATGTCTACATAGTTCTCGAACCCGTAGGGTCCGCTTGCAACAAGGTTTCGATGGCAGTTATATTATGAGTTTATGAGTTTTGATGTACCGAAGGAGTTCGGAGTCCCGGATGAGATCGGGGACACGACGAGGAGTCTCGAAATGGTCGAGACGTAAAGATCGATATATTGGACGACTATATTCGGAGTTCGGAAAGGTTCGAATGATTCGGTATTTTTCGAGTACCGGAGAGTTACGGGAATTCGCCGGGAGAAGTATTGGGCCTTATTGGGCCCTCGGGAGAGAGAGGGCTGCCTAGGGCAGGCCGCGCGCCCAAGGCCTAGTCCGAATTGGACTAGGGAGGGGCCGCACCTTCTTCTCTTCCCTTCCTTCTCTCCTACTCCTACTAGGAAAGGAGGAGTCCTACTCCCGGTGGGAGTAGGACTCCCCTGGTGCGCCTCCTCCCTTTGGCCGCCACCTCCTCCTTGCTCCTTTATATACGGGGCAGGGGCACCCCATGACACACAAGTTGATCTACGGATCGTTCCTTAGCCGTGTGCGGTGCCCCCTCCACCATATTCCACTTCAGTCATATCGTCGCGGAGCTTAGGCGAAGCCCTGCGCCGGTGAAGTCATATCGTCGCGGAGCTTAGGCGAAGCCCTGCATCGGTGGAGCATCATCATCGTCACCACGCCGTCGTGCTGACGGAACTCATCCCCGACGCTTTGCTGGATCGGAGCCCGGGGATCGTCATCGAGCTGAACGTGTGCTGAACACGGAGGTGCCGTACGTTCGGTGCTTGGATCGGTCGGATCGTGAAGACGTACGACTACATCAACCGCGTTGTTATAACGCTTCCGCTTTCGGTCTACGAGGGTACGTGGACAGACACTCTCCCCTCTCGTTGCTATGCCATCACCATGGTCTTGCGTGTTCGTAGGAAAATTTTTGAAATTACTGCGTTTCCCAACAGTGGCATCCGAGCCTAGGTTTTTATGGTTTGATGATATGCACGAGTAGAACACAAGTGAGTTGTGGACGATACAAGTCATACCGCCTACCGGCATGTCATACTTTGGTTCAGCGGTATTGTTGGATGACGATCCAGACCAACCTTACGCGTGCATTTCCACGAGACCGGTTCCTCGACGTGCTTTGCACATAGATGGCTTGTGGAAGACTGTCTCTCCAACTTTAGTTGAACGGTGTGGCATACGCCCGTCCTTGAGAAGGTTAAAATGGAGTCTATTTGACAAACTATCGTTGTGGTTTTGATGCGTAGGTAAGATGAGTTCTTGCTTAAGCCCGTAGCAGCCACGTAAAACTTGCAACAACAAAGTAGAGGACGTCTAACTTGTTTTTGCAGGGCATATTGTGATGTGATATGGTCAAGACATGATGCTAAATTTTATTGTATGAGATGATCATGTTTTGTAACCGAGTTATCGGCAACTGGCAGGAGCCATATGGTTGCCGCTTTATTGTATGCAATGCAATCGCCCTGTAATGCTTTACTTTATTACTAAGCGGTAGTGATAGTCGTGGAAGCATAAGATTGGCGAGGCGACAACGATGCTACGATGGAGATCAAGGTGTCGGCGCCGGTGACGATGGTGATCATGGCGGTGCTTCAAGATGGAGATCACAAGCACGAGATGATGATGGCCATATCATATCACTTATATTGATTGCATGTGATGTTTATCCTTTATGCATCTTATCTTGCTTTGATTGACGGTAGCATTATAAGATGATCTCTCACTAAAAATTATCAAGAAGTGTTCTCCACGAGTATGCACCGTTGCGAAAGTTCTTCGTCTTTGAGACACCACGTGATGATCGGGTGTGATAGGCTCTACGTTCAAATACAACGGGTGCAAAACAGTTGCACACGCGGAATACTCAGGTTATACTTGACGAGCTATGCATATAAGATATGACCTCGGAACACGGAGACCGAAAGGTCGGCGTGAATCATATAGTAGATATGATCAACATAGTGATGTTCACCATTGAAACTACTCCATCTCACGTGATGATCGGACATGGTTTAGTTGATTTGGATCACGTAATCACTTAGATGACTAGAGAGATGTCTGTCTAAGTGGGAGTTCTTAAGTAATATGATTAATTGAACTTTAATTTATCATGTACTTAGTCCCGTAGTATTTTGCAAATTATGTTGTAGAACAATAGCTCGCGTTGTTGCTTCCCTATGTTTTTATATGTGTTCCTAGAGAAAATTGTATTGAAAAATGTTAGTAGCAATAATGCGGATTAGATCCGTGATCCGAGGTTTATCCTCATTGCTGCCTGGAAGAATTATGTCCTTAATGCACCGCTAGGTGACAGACCTATTGCAGGAGCAAATGCAGACGTTATGAACGTTTGGCTAGCTCAATATGATAACTACTTGATAGTTTAGTGCACCATACTTAACGGC
The DNA here is from genome assembly GCA_021605145.1 of Aegilops bicornis. Taxonomy (NCBI): domain Eukaryota; kingdom Viridiplantae; phylum Streptophyta; class Magnoliopsida; order Poales; family Poaceae; genus Aegilops; species Aegilops bicornis. The sequence goes on along the minus strand of CM038672.1, from coordinate 639,115,252 downwards.
TCAGAATCGGGACTTCAAAGGCGTTTTGAACGTCATGGACCATATGAGATGTTCCAGAATTGAAGTTAATATTTCAAGCAAATACCGAGTTGAGAGATATGAAGTCTCCAACAAGTTCTATAGCTAAAAGATGGAAGAGAATCGCTCAACTAGTGAGCATGTTCTCAGATTGTCCGGGTACTTCAATCGCTTGAATCAAGTGGGAGTTAATCTTCCGAGATAAGATAGTGATTGATGTAATTCTCTAGTCACCATCACTAAGTTACTAGAACTTCGTGATGAACTATAGTATGCAAGGGATGACGAAAACGATTCCCGAGCTCTTCATGATGTTGAAATCGACGAAGGTAGAAATCAAGAAAGAGCATCAAGTGTTGATGATAGACAAGACCACTAGTCTCAAGGAAAAAGGCAAAGGGAAGAAGGGGAACTTCAAAGAAGAACGGCAAGCAAGTTGCTGCTCGAGTGAAGAAGCCCAAATCTGGACCTAAGCCTGAGACTAAGTGCTTTTGCTGCAATGGAACTGGTCACTTTGAAGCGGAAGTACCCCAAATATTTGGTGGATAAGAAGGATGGCAAAGTGAACAAGGGTATATTTGATATACAGGTTATTGATGTGTGCTTTACTAGTGTTTATAGTAGCCCTGAGTATTTGATACTTGTTCGGTTGCTAAGATTAGTAAACTTCGAAGCAGGAGTTCTGAGAATAAACAGAGACTAGTTGAAGGGAAGTAACGATGAGTGTTGGAAGTAGTTCCAAGATTGATATGATCATCATCGCACACTCCCTATACTTTCGGGATTAGTGTGGAACCTAAATAAGTGTTATTTGGTGTTGAGCATAAATATGATTTGATCATGTTCATTGCAATACGGTTATTCATTTAAGTAAGAGAATAAATTGTTGTTACATTTACATGAATAAAACCTTATATGGTTACACACCCAATGAAAATGGTTCATTGGATCTCGATCATAGTGATACACATATTCATAATATTGAAACCAAAAGATGCAAAGTTAATAATGATAGTGCAACTTATTTGTGGCACTTGCCGTTTAGGTCATATTGGTGTAAAGCGCATGAAGAAAACTCCATCTTGATGGACTTTTGGAATCACTTGATTATGAATCATTTGATGCTTGCGAACCGTGCCTTTTGGGCAAGATGACTGAAACTCCGTTCTTGAACAATGGAACAAGCTCTTGACTTATTGGAAATAATACATACCGATGTATGCGATTCAATGAGTGTTGATGCTCGTGGCAAGTATCATAATTTTCTGACCTTCACAGATGATTTGAGCAGATATGCGTATATCTTCTTGATGAAACATAAGTCTGAAATAGTTGAAAGGTTCAAAAAAATTTCAGAGTGAAGTGAAAAAATCATCGTAACAAGAAAATAAAGTTTCTGCGATCTGATCGCGAAGACGAATAATTGAGTTACGAGTTTGGTCTTCAATTAAAACAATGTGGAATAGTTTCACAGCTCACACCACACGGAACACCACAACATTATGGTGTGTCCGAACGTCGTAACCGTACTTTATTTTGATATGGTGCGATCAACGATGTCTCTTACCGATTTACCAATATCGTTTTGGGGTTATGCATTAGAGACAGTTGCATTCACGTTTAATAGGGCACCATCTAAATCCGTTGAGACGACACCGTATGAACTATGGTTTAACAGTAAACCTAAGTTGTCGTTTCTTAAAAGTTTGGAGTTGTGATGCTTATGTGAAAAAGTTTTCACCGATAAGCTCAAACCCAAATCAGAAGTGCGTCTTCATAGAATACCCAAAGGTAACTATTGGGTACACCTTCTATCACAGATCCGAAGGCAAGTTTTTCGTTGCTAAGATGGATCCTTTCTAGAGAAGAAGTTTCTCTCGAAAGAAGTGAGTGGGAGGAAAGTAGAAGCTTGATGAGGTAATTGTACCTTCTCCATTATTGGAAAGTAGTTCATCACAGAAATCAGTTCTAGTGATTCCTACACCAATTAGTGAGGAAGTTAATGATGATGATCATGAAACTTCAGATCAAGTTGCTACCAAACCTCGTAGGTCTTCGAGTAAAATCCGCACCAGAGTGGTACGGTAATCATGTTACGGAAGTCATGTTACTAGACCATGATGAACCTACGAAATATGAGGAAGCGATGATGAGCCCAGATTCAGCGAAATGGCTTGAGGCCATGAAATCTGAGATGGGATCCATATATGAGAACAAAGTGTGGACTTTGATGGAGTTGCCTGATGATCGGCAAGCCATATTATATAAATGGATCTTCAAGAGGAAGACAGATACTGATAGTAGTGTTACTATCTACAAAGTTCGACTTGTTGCAAAAGGTTTTCGACAAATTCAAAGTGTTGACTACAATGAGATTTTCTCAACCGTAGCGATGCTTAAAGTCTGTCCGAATCATGTTAGCAATTGCCACATTTTATGAAATCTGGCAAATGGATGTCAAAAACTACATTCTTTAATGGATTTATTAAAGAAGAGTTGTATATGATGCAACGGAAGGTTTTGTCAATCCTAAAGGAGCTAACAAAATGTGCAAGCTTCAAATGATCCATCTATGGACTGGTGCAAGCATCTCGGAGTTGGAATAAACGCCTTGATAGTGTGATCAAAGCATATGGTTTTATACAGACTTTTGGAGAAACCTGTATTTACAAAGAAAGTGAGTGGGAGCACTACAACATTTCTGATAAGTATATGTGAATGACATATTGTTGATCAGAAATAATGTAGAATTATTCTGCAAAGCATAAAGGAGTATTTGAAAGGAGTTTTTCAAAGAAGGACCTCGGTGAAGCTGCTTACATATTGAGCATCAAGATCTATAGAGATAGATCAAGACGCTTGATAAGTTTTTCAATAAATACATACCTTGACAAGATTTTGAAATAGTTCAAAATGGAACAGTCAAAGAAAGAGTTCTTGCCTGTGTTACAAGGTGTGAGATTGAGTAAGACTCAAAACCCGACCACGGCAGAAGATAGAAACAGAATGAAAGTCATTCCTATGCATCAGCCATAGGTTCTATAAAGTATGTCATCTTGTGTACAGATCTATTGCATACCCTACCACTAAGCTTGGCAAGGGAGTGCAATAGTGATCTAGGAGTAGATCAATGGACAGCGGTCAAAGACATCCTTAGTGAGGACTAAGGAAATATTTCTCGATTATGGAGGTGATAAAAGAGCCCGTCGTAAAGGGTTACGTCGATGCAAGTTTTAACACTAATCTAGATGACTCGAGTCTCAATCTGGATACATATTGAAAGTGGGAGCAATTAGCTAGAGTAGCCCGTGCGAGCATTGTAAGACATAGAATATTTGCAAAATACATACGGCTCTGAATGTGATGACTCGTTGACTAAGCTTCTCTCACGAGCAAAACATGATCATACCTTAGTACTCTTTGGGTGTTAATCACATAGCGATGTGAACTAGATTATTGACTCTAGTAAACCTTTTGGGTGTTGGTCACATGACGATGTGAACTATGTGTGTTAATCACATACAGATGTGAATATTAGTGTTGAATCACATGATGATGTGAACTAGATTATTGACTCTAGTGCAAGTGGGAGACTGAAGGAAATATGCCCTAGAGGCAATAATAAAGTTATCATTTATTTCCTTATATCATGATAAATGTTTATTATTCATGCTAGAATTGTATTAACCGGAAACATAATACATGTGTGAATATATAGACAAACAGTATGTCACTAGTATGCCTCTACTTGACTAGCTTGTTAATCAAAGATGGTTATGTTTCCTAACCATGAACAAGGAGTTGTTATTTGATTAACAAGGTCACATCATTAGTTGAATGATCTGATTGACATGACCCATTCCGTTAGCTTAACACTTGATCGTTTAGTATGTTAATGCTTTCTTCATGACCCATACATGTTCCTATAACTATGAGATTATGCAACTCCGTTTACGGAGGAACACTTTGGGTACTACCAAACGTCACAACGTAATCGGGTGATTATAAAGGAGTACTACAGGTGTCTCCAAAGGTACTTGTTGGGTTGGCGTATTTCGAGATTAGGTTTTGTCACTCCGATTGTCGGAGAGGTATCTCTAGGCCTTCTCGGTAATACACATCACTTAAGCCTTGCAAGCATTACAACTAATGAGTTAGTTGTGAGATGATGTATTACGGAACGAGTAAAGAGACTTACCGTAACGAGATTGAACTAGGTATTGGATACCGGCGATCGAATCTCGGGCAAGTAACATACCGATGACAAAGGGAACAAAGTATGTTGTTATGCGGTTTGACCGATAAAGATCTTCGTAGAATATGTAGGAGCCAATATGGGCATCCAGGTTCCGCTATTGGTTATTGACCAAGAATAGTTCTAGGTCATGTCTACATAGTTCTCGAACCCGTAGGGTCCGCACGCTAAGGTTTCGATGATGCTTATATTATGAGTTTATGAGTTTTGATGTACCGAAGGAGTTCGGAGTCCCGGATGAGATCGGGGACATGACGAGGAGTCTCGAAATGGTCGAGACGTAAAGATCGATATATTGGACGACTATATTCGGAGTTCGGAAACGTTCGAATGATTCGGGTATTTTCGAGTACCGGAGAGTTACGGGAATTCGCCGGGGAGAAGTATTGGGCCTTATTGGGCCCTGCGGAGAGAGAGAGGGCTGCCTAGGGCAGGCCGCGCGCCCCAAGGCCTAGTCCGAATTGGACTAGGGAGGGGCCGCACCTTCTTCTCTTCCCTTCCTTCTCTCCTACTCCTACTAGGAAAGGAGGAGTCCTACTCCGGTGGGAGTAGGACTCCCCTTGGTGCGCCTCCTCCCTTTGGCCGGCCACCTCCTCCTTGCTCCTTTATATCTGAGGCGGGGGGCACCCCATGACACACAAGTTGATCTACGGATCGTTCCTTAGCCGTGCGGTGCCCCCTCCACCATATTCCACTTGGTCATATCGTCGCGGAGCTTAGGCGAAGCCCTGCACCGTGAAGTCATATCGTCAGCGGAGCTTAGGCGAAGCCCTGCGTCGGTGGTTCATCATCATCGTCAGCACGCCGTCGTGCTGACGGAACTAATCCCCGTCGCTTTGCTGGATCGGAGCCAGGGGATCGTCATCGAGCTGAACGTGTGCTGAACTCGGAGGTGCCGTGACGTTCGGTGCTTGGATCGGTCGGATCGTGAAGACGTACGACTACATCAACCGCGTTGTTATAACGCTTCCGCTTTCGGTCTACGAGGGTACGTGGACAGACACTCTCCCCTCTCGTTGCTATGCCATCACCATGGTCTTGCGTGTTCGTAGGAATTTTTTTGAAATTACTGCGTTTCCCAACAAGATATTCCCAAGACAGCATTCAGAACAAGCTTTGGTTCTTATGAATATACTGTCATGTCTTTCGGCCTCGTCAATGCTCCTCCAACATTCTCTCGGATGATGAACTTCATTTTCAACCCCTACACCAATGAATTCGTCTTGGTCTATCTTGATGATATTTTGGTCTTCTCCAAGAATAAGAAGGATCATGCGGACATTTGCGATTGGTGCTAGACAAACTCGAGAGAGTATCAATTCTATGCGAAGTTCTCCAAATGTGAATTTTGGCTTGATGAAGTGCTTTATCTTGGTCATATCATCTCCGCCAAGGGCATCGCTGTTAATCCCGAAAAGGTGTCCGCAATTGTGAATTGGGAACCTCCTCGAGAATGTCAAGCAGCTCATGATTTTCTTGGTCTTGCAAGCTATTGCGAAGATTCGTTGAGAACTTCTCCAAGATTGCAAAGCCTCTTTCCAACCTCCTCGAAGCATGTGAAGTATGTCTGGTCTCCTGATTGTGATGTTGCTTTCAATAATCTCAAAGAGAAACTCGTCACAGCTCCTGTCTTGACTCCTCCTGATGAATCCAAGCCATTCGAAGTTTTCTGTGATGCTTCTCTTCAAGGTCTCGGTGCTGTGTTAATGCAAGAGAAGAGAGTTGTGGCTTATACCTCTCGCCAGTTGAAGCCCAACGAAAAGAACTACCCCACTCACGATCTTGAGTTGGCGGCGATTGTCCATGCATTGATAACGTGGAGACATCTCTTGTTGGGAAGGAAAGTGGACATTTTCACCGATCACAAGAGTCTCAAGTACATTTTCACTCAACCCAACCTCAACCTCAGTGCAGACTCGATGGGTCGAAATAATTCAAGAGTACAACCCAAGTATTGAATATACTCCGGCAAGGCCAATGTCATTGCAGATGCTTTGAGCAGGAAGGCTTATCGCAGTCTAATCCTCAAGCCCTTTCAGCGGATCTCTGTGAAGCTTTCCGCAAGCTGAATCTTCAAGTTGTTCCTCAAGGCTTTCTTGCCAACCTCATAGTCTCTCCTACTTTGGAAGATCAGATTCGTGAGGCTCAACATCTGGATACCATCGGGAAGAAGGTGAAACGTGGTATCGACAAGGGCATTTCCAAGTACAAGTGCTTCCACGTTGATGACAAAGATACTATTTTCTTTGAGGACCGGATTGTGGTTCCAAAGGGTGATCTGAGAAAAGTCATTATGAACGAGGCGCACAATTCGCTTCTATCCATTCATCCTGGAAGTACGAAGATGTACCATGATCTCAAGCAGTCATATTGGTGGACTCGAATGAAGCGAGAAATTGCTCAATTCGTGAATGAATGTGATGTCCGCAGAAGGGTGAAAGCAGAACACCAAAGACCAAATTGGTCTCCTCCAACCTCTTGCTATTCCAGAATGGAAGTTTGATCATATCGAGATGGACTTCGTGACTGGTTTTCCTAAGTCCAAGCGTGGAAATGATGCTATCTTCGTTGTCATTGACAAGCTTACTAAAGTGGCTCATTTCCTTCCTATCAAAGAATCCATCACAGCAGCTCAGTTGGCAGAGCTACACACCTCCAGGATTGTCTCCTTGCACGGCATTCCACAATTGATCTCTTCAGACCGTGGCAGCATCTTTACCTCCAAGTTCTGGGATTCTTTTCAGAAGGCCATGGGCACCAACATTTGTTTCAGCACAGCTTTCCATCCTCAAACAAGTGGCCAAGTCGAGCGAGTCAATCAAATCCTTGAAGATATGCTCGTGGCTTGTGTCATTTCTTCGGTATGAAGTGGGAAGATTGTCTTCCATATGCCGAAGTTCTCCTACAACAACAGCTTCCAAGCGAGTTCGGGCAAGGCCCCATTCGAAATTCTCTATGGCAGAAAGTGTCGTACTCCTCTCAATTGGTCTGAGACAGGTGAACGCCAACTTCTTGGCAATGACTTGATCACAGAAGCAGAAGAAATGTGCCAAGTCATTCGTGAGAATCTCAAAGCCGCGCAATCGCGCCAGAAGAGCTATTATGATGATAAGCACCGTGATGTGGCTTTTGAAATTGGAGACCATGTCTACCTCCGCGTCTCTCCAATGAAAGGCACTCGTCGCTTCGGTATCAAAGGGAAGCTTGCCCCTAGATATGTGGGTCCTTTCAAGATAATTGGCAAAAGAGGCGATCTCGCCTATCAACTTGAGCTTCCATCCAACTTTGCAAACGTGCACGATGTGTTTCACGTGTCACAGCTTCGCAAGTGCTTCAAGACTCCTGAACGCACTATCAACTTCGAAGAGATTGACCTTCAAGAAGATCTCTCTTATCATGAGCACCCCGTTGCTATTCTCGAAGAAACCGAGCGCAAGACTCGCAACAAGTCAATCAAATTCAAGAAAGTGAAGTTGTCACACCATTCCGAACTAGAAGCTACACGAGGGCGAGGATCACCTCCGTTCGAATATCCGAGTTCTTTCAGTCCTAGATCTCTGGACGAGATCCTCTTGTAGTGGTGGAGTGTTGTAACACCCCGGATGTAACTTTCCATATTTGTAACTCCAACTCTTGCCATTTTCGGCATTGTGATATGATATTCCCTCCGTGGTTGGGTTTTTTCTTCATTTTGCATTTTGTCCATGTCATGCATTTTACATCATGTCATCATGTGCATCGCATTTGCATACGTGTTCGTCTCATGATTCCGGGCATTTTCCCCGTTGTCCGTTTTGCAATCCGGCACTCCTATCTCCCCCGGCGTCCCCTTTTACGTTTTCCGTGTGCGGGTACTAAACCTTCTCGGAATGGACCGAGGTTTGTCTAGTGGCCTTGGTATACCACCCGTAGACCACCGGTCAAGTTTCGGTCATTTGGAGCTCGTTTGGTACTCCAGCAGTTAACCGCACTCTCGCAAAGGCCTCTTTTAAGTTGCAGCCCAACACCCCTTCAAAACAGCCCAATAACCCATCTAAGTCACTTCCATGCTCTCCGTCGTTCGATCACGATCGTGTGGGACGAAAACTACACCTCGCTTTGGACTCTCCTAGCTCCCTCTATGCCTATTTAAACAAACCCCATTCCAATTTGGGTCTAACCCTAGCCTTCCCTACCTCGCGCCGACGAAACTCCCGCGCCCGGACACGTCCGTCCCCACCGCCGCCGTCCGAACCAATCAGAAGCGCGCCACGTGCACGCCGCCGCCTCCGCCGCGGCCTGCGCCCGGCAGCCCTCCCGGCCGGTCGCCGCGCCGCCCTCATGGCGCGAGCTCCCGCTCCGCCGCCTCGCCGCCCGGCCGCCAGCCACGCCGCCCGCCCGCTCCGGCAGCCACCCGCCGCCAGCCACCGGGCGTCGCCGCCCGTCGCCGCCGCGCTTCGCCGCCCGCGTCGCGCCGCGCGTCGCCGGCCTCCTCCGCCGCCCGGCCTCCCGGCCAGATCCGGCAGCCCCCTCCTCCGGCCCGTCCCGCGCGGATCCGGCGACCCGCCCGCCGCCCGTCGCCGATCGGGCCGGATCCCGATCCGATCCGGACCGAGCGCCCGTTGTCTTCTTCCCCCTCCTCAATTTCTTCTAAGTTTTTGCATCTTATGTTTTTGTGTCATTTTTCAACGTAGCGCAACTTTGCATCTGTAGCTCCTTTTTGCGCGTATAATATATCTAAATGTTCGCCTCGAAGAGTAGATCATTTCATCTCATTGCATCATTTTCATTTGAGCTCATCTTAATGCCCTAAATGCTGTTAGAAGAGGGCTATGTGATGTTAGTTTCTGTTTCTTAACAGATCTTGCACTTTTGTTATTTTTGCCATGATTGATGTGTGCACCCTATGAATTTGAGTCCTACATGTGTTTTGTAATATGCCATGCCATATTTCCAGGGGTGTATGTCATGTATTTTTGTGATCTATGTGGTGACTAGCACAAGCATGCAAAGTAGGTGTCCTGATGTTGCTGTCTTCAGCTCTGTTTTGCTGATATTTTGATGCCATGTTAACTTGATGCTACCGAGAGATCCATGCATATTTTGAGATACTTCAGTAAGGATGTTTTGTTAAACATGTCTTGCTCTATCCATCCATGTCCTTGTTTGCAATTATGGAGTACCATAGATTGAGTCAATCGAGCTCTTCTTTTGCTATAAAATGTTTCTTGGCAGATTGTTTACATGTTATTCAATTTTGCGAAGGTTGTTGTGGTTGATCCATGTATGCTATGTTATTGTTCTTGCTATGTATGTCTTCTATGCCATGTCTTCTTGATGTATGTATGCTTAGTTTATCATTTAAGACTCTGTAGTGAGTGCATTGAGCTTGTAAACATGCCTACTTGTTATCAGTTTTTGACATGCCATGTTGCTGAATCTGTTAACGAAACTTTCAATATTGACATGGGTGTTACTATATTTTCTGATCCTTTTTGGCTTATGGTCAGTAAGGGACGTTTGTTCTATGCTTTGAGTAGATTCATGCCATGCCATGTTTTGCTATTTTAATGTCCTGTAGCATGTAGGTTTGCTGCTCTGAACATTGCAACCTGATGCTGTTTTTGCCATGCCCAGCCTGATATTTTGTGCACTTTTGCCATGCTTGTTTGAACCTGTTATGATGTGATTTAGCCGAAGCTCAGTGCTCATCTTTTGTCAAGCATCTTGTGTAGACCACTGCCATATACTTTGTTGGTACGTTTGGGTGCAGTAGCGTAATTTATTGTTGCTTGCTAAGTGGCATCATGCTGTTAATGGCAGATTTGTGCCATTCTTGTTTTGCTTGTCATTTGCAAACCGTGCATCCGATTCCGGTGATCTTTATATCGATTTCAACCGAAATCATCTCATCTTTCCAGTGGCATACTTGGTTTGCCAAGTTGATGCCTGGTTCATCATTTTCCTTCCGGAGCGCACATACGCATTGCATATCACATCTCGCATACCATGTCATGTTTTGCATCATGTTGATTGTGCATTGCACCGTGATTTATTGTGGTTCCTTTGTTTGTGTTGTTGCTTTGGGTAGAGCCGGGAGACGAGTACGTGAACGAGGAACCTGTTGAGAACGCAACGAGGATCAAGCTTTCGACAACTCGAGAACATTGCAGCAAGATGACCATACCCTCGAAATCACTTCTATCTTTGCTATGCTAGTTGCTCGCTCTTTTGCTATGCCTATGCTACGATGCCTATCACTTGCTATATCATGCCACCCATATTGCCATGTCAGCCCCTAACCATCCTTTCCTAGCAAACCGTTGTTTGGCTATATTACCGCTTTGCTCAGCCCCTCTTATAGCGTTGCTAGTTGCAGGTGAAGTTGAAATTTGTTCCTTGTTGGAACATGGAGATGTTGTTCCTGATCGGAACATGTTTACTTGTTGGGGATATCACAATATATATCTGCTATAATTAATACATCTATATACTTGGTAAAGGGTGGAAGGCTCGGCCTTATGCCCGGTGTTTTGTTCCACTCTTGCCACCCTAGTTTCCGTCATACCGGTGTTATGTTCCTTGATTTCGCGTTCCTTACACGGTTGGGTGATTTATGGGTCCCCTTGACAGTTCGCTTTGAATAAGACTCCTCCAAAGAAGGCCCAACTTTGGTTTTACCATTTGCCACCTAAGCCTTTTTCCCCGGGTTTTCGCGAGCCCGAGGGTCATCTTTATTTTAACCCCCGGACGGTGCTCCTTCGAGTCTTGGCCCGAACCGGGCAGATCAAGGGGCCACCACGGGCAACTCGAGGTCTGGTTTTACTCGTAGGCTGACCTATCCGGATGTGCCTGAGAACGAGATATGTGCAGCTCCTATCGGGATTTGTCGGCTGTCAGGCGGCTTCTTGGTCTTGTTTTATTGCAGTCGAAATGTCTTGTAGTCCGGGATTCCGAGATTGATCGGGTTTTCCGGTAGAAGGAATATCCTTCGTTGACCGTGAGAGCTTATAATGGGCTAAGTTGGGACACCCTGCAGGTAATATCTTTCAAAGCCGTGCCCGCGGTTATGAGGCAGATGGGAATTTGTTAATGTCCGGTTGTAGAAAACCCGAAGTTGACCTCAAATAAAATATGCATCAACCGCGTGTGTAACCGTGATGGTCTCTTCTCGGCGGAGTCCGGGAAGTGAACACGGTGTTGGAGTTATGTCGGCGTAAGTAGTTCAAGATCTCTTCTTGATCGCTACTAGCTTCACGACCGTGCTTTGCTCCTCTTCTCGCTCTCTTTTGCGAAGTAGCCTCCATATATGCTAGTCGCTTGCTGCAGCTCCTCTGTACTACTCTGTCCTTCCTATAAGCTTAAATAGTCTTGATCTCGCGGGTGTGAGATTGCGGAGTCCCGTGACTCACAGATACTTCAAAAACAGTTGCAGGTGCCGACGATGCGGTGCAGGTGACTCAACCGAGCTCAAGTGGGAGTTCGGCGAGGAACGTGGTCGTTACTATGTGTCTTTTCACGATGATCAAGAGTGGTGCTCAGTTGGGACGATCGGGGATCCGTGTAGCATTTGGGGTATCTTCTTTTATTTTTGGTTCCGTAGTCGGACCTTGAGTGTACTCTGAATGATGGATGTTTATTTATGTATTGTGTGAAGTGGCATCGTAAGCCAACTATGTATCTCTTTCCCTTATGTATTACGTGGGTTGTGTGAAGATTACCTCACTTGCGACATTGCTTTCAATGCGGTTATGCCTCTAAGTCGTGCCTCGACACGTGGGAGATATAGCCGCATCGAGGGCGTTACACATGAGGCCCATTAACCTCCGGGGGGGGGGGGGTCCGGTAACCCCCCGGTACTCCGGTATATATCCAATAACTCCCGGAACCATTCCGATGTCCGAATATAGTCGTCCAATATATCAATCTTCATGTCTCGACCATTTCGAGACTCCTCGTTATGTCCGTAATCACATCCGGGACTCCGAACAAACTTCAGTACATCAAAACTCATAAACTCATAATATAAGCACATCGAAACCTTAAGCGTGCGGACCCTACGAGTTCGAGAACTATGTAGACATGACCTAGAACTGTTTTCGGTCAATAACCAATAGCAGAACCTGGATGCTCATATTGGCTCCTACATATTCTACGAAGATCTTTATCGGTCAAACCGCATAACAACATACGTTGTTCCCTTTGTCATCGGTAAGTTACTTGCCCGAGATTCAATCGTCGGTATCCAATACCTAGTTCAATCTCGTTACCGGCAAGTCTCTTTACTCGTTATGTAATGCATCATTCCGTAACTAACTCATTAGCTACATTGCTTGCAAGGCTTATAGTGATGTGCATTACCGAGAGGGCCCAGAGATACCTCTCTGACAATCGGAGTGACAAAACCTAATCTCAAAATACGCCAACTCAACATGTACCTTTGTGACACCTATAGAGCTCCTTTATAATCACCCAGTTACGTTGTGACGTTGGGTAGCACACAAAGTGTTCCTCCGGCAAACGGGAGTTGCATAATCTCATAGTTATAGGAACTTGTATAAGTCATGAAGAAAGAAATAGCAACATACTAAACGATCAAGTGCTAAGCTAACGGAATGGGTCAAGTCAATCACATCATTCTCCTAATGATGTGATCCCGTTAATCAAATGACAACACATGTCTATGGTTAGGAAACATAACCATCTTTGATTAATGAGCTAGTCAAGTAGAGGCATACTAGTGACTTTAAGTTTGTCTATGTATTCACACATGTATCATGTTTCCGGTTAATACAATTATAGCATGAATAATAGACATTTATCATGATATGATGAAATAAATAATAACTTTATTATTGCCTCTAGGGCATATTTCCTTCAATATGATGGTGACGTCCTGTTCTACCAAAAGTTGCTTCATTTGGTCCTCATAGATGCCGAGGGGATCATTGTCGACGTGCGGCATATACGGGAGGGAGGGTCACCACCATCGGGACGGTGTTTGAGATACCATGTTATTGGGCATAGTTGGGAGAGCAAACTTTGCCGTCTCATATATATGCATCACTAGCAAAAGCCGATGTCAGTAATTGGGAAATGGTGGCTATCTCGCTCTCTTATGCTCATCATGCGCAGCCCACAGGTTTATGCTGATGGCAGATTGGGACATGCATGATTTAGAGACTTTGGTGCAATCGAAGGTGGACTAAACTCACATAGACCAGAGTTGTGTTCGATGGATTCAGACGGTGTAAGAGATATCGGTGACGAACCATGCGCCAAAATTGTCGTCAACCAATAGGCACCGGAACCTAATGAATCATATGGGGTGCTATCAGAAAGTTCTTCCCACTTCACCGATAATGGTCGGTGTGCTCCTGCCAATAAGGGCTTCGCGATGATGCAGATCTCTGAGCTGCAGGTGACGTCTTCAATGGCATGGGGATTGCGCTATGGATTTGGATGTTTGTCTTTGGAATCTCATAGGCCGAAACATGTCACCATGAAACAAATTCACTTAAGGGCAAGTAGTGGTTAGTGGGAAGAGGTGTAAACCTCTCGATCATTCACTTACTTCCCATCCAACTCTAGACCAAGTACTCGTGGTTCCCCGGGTGGTGGCGGTTGCAACACACACCTGAAGGAAATTTGCCCTAGAGGCAATAATAAATTTATTATTTATTTCCTTATTTCATGATAAATGTTTATTATTCATGCTAGAATTGTATTAACCGGAAACTTAGTACACGTGTGAATACATAGACAAACAGAGTGTCTCTACTTGACTAGCTCGTCGAATCAAAGATGGTTAAGTTTCCTAGCCATAGACATGAGTTGTCATTTGATTAACGGGATCACATCATTAGATAATGATGTGATTGACTTGACCCATTCCGTTAGCTTAGCACTTGATCGTTTTAGTTTACTGTTATTGCTTTCTTCATAACTTATACATGTTCCTATAACTATGAGATTATGCAACTCCCGATTACCGGAGGAACACTTTGTGTGCTACCAAACGTCATAACATAACTAGGTGATTATAAAGGTGCTCTACAGGTGTCTCTGATGGTACTTGTTGAGTTGGCATAGATCGAGATTAGGATTTGTCACTTCGATTGTCGGAGAAGTATCTCTGGGCCCTCTCGGTAATGCTCATCACTATAAGCCTTGCAAGCAATGTGACTAATGAGTTAGTTGCGGGATGATGCATTAAGGAACGAGTAAAGAGACTTGCCGGTAACGGGATTGAACTAGGTATTGAGATACCGACGATCGAATCTCGGGCAAAGTAACATACCGATGACAAAGGGAACAACGTATGTTGTTGTGCGGTTTGACCGATAAAGATCTTCGTAGAATACGTAGGAACCAATATGAGCATCCAGGTTCCGCTATTGGTTATTGACCGGAGATGTGTCTCGGTGATGTCTACATAGTTCTCGAACCCGTAGGGTCCGCACGCTTAACGTTCGGTGATGATCGGTATTATGAGTTTATGTGTTTTGATGTACCTAAGGTAGTTCCCGGATATGATCACAGACATGACGAGGAGTCTCGAAATGGTCGAGACATAAACATCGATATATTGGACGACTATATTTGGACATTGGAATGGTTCCGGGTGAGATGGGGAATATACCAGAGCACCGGGAGGTTACCGGAACCCCCCGGGAGGTATATGGGCCTTATTGGGCCTTATTGGGCCTTAGTGGAAAAAAGGGGAAAGGAGCAAAGGAGGGGGCGCCCCCCCAAGCCCAATCCGAATTGGGAGTGGGGCCGGCTCCCCTTTCCTTCCTCCCTCCTTCCCCTTCCTTCTCTCCTAGCCCAACTAGGGAAGGGGGGGGGGGGGAATCCTACTCCCAGTGGGAGTAGGACTCCCCTTGGGGCGTGCCTAGGAGTGCCGGCCCCTCCCCCTCCTCCACTCCTTTATATATGGGGGAGGGGGGCACCCCATAGACATGTTGGAAATATGCCCTAGAGGCAATAATAAAATGGTTATTATTGTATTTCCTTGTTCATGATAATTGTCTATTGTTCATGCTATAATTGTATTAACTGAAGACCGCAATACATGTGTGAATACATAGACCACAACATGTCCCTAGTAAGCCTCTAGTTGACTAGCTCGTTGATCAATAGATGGTTATGGTTTCCTGACCATGGACATTGGATGCCATTGATAACGGGATCACATCATTAGGAGAATGATGTGATGGACAAGACCCATTCCTAAGCATAGCACAAGATCGTGTAGTTCGTTTGCTAAGAGCTTTTCTAATGTCAAGTATCATTTCCTTAGACCATGAGATTGTGCAACTCCCGGATACCGTAGGAATGCTTTGGGTGTACCAAACGTCACAATGTAACTGGGTGGCTATAAAGGTGCACTACAGGTATCTTCGAAAGTATCTGTTGAGTTGGCACAAATCGAGACTGGGATTTGTCACTCCGTATGACGAAGAGGTATCTCTAGGCCCACTCGGTAAGTCATCATTGTAATGAGCTCAGTGTGACCAAGGAGTTGATCATAGGATGATGTGTACGGAACGAGTAAAGAGACTTGACGTAACGAGATTGAACAAGGTATCGGTAATACCGACAATCAAATCTCGGGCAAGTGCTATACCAGTAGACAAAGGGAATCATATACGGGATTGATTGAATCCTTGACATCGTGGTTCATCCGATGAAATAATAGTGGAACATGTGTGAGCCAACATGGGTATCCAGATCCCGCGGTTGGTTATTGGCTGGAGAGAGTCTCAGTCATGTCTGCATAGTTCCCGAACCCGTAGGGTCTACACACTTAAGGTTCGATGACGCTAGGGTTATAGGGAATAGATGTAGGTGGTTACCGAATGTTGTTCGGAGTCCCGGATGAGATCCCGGACATCACGAGGAGTTCCGGAATGGTCCGGAGGTAAAGATTTATATATGGGAAGTCCCTTTTTGGACACCGGAAGTGTTATGGGCGTTATCTGTAACGTACCGGGACCACCGGAAGGGTTCGGGGGTCCACCGGGAGGGGCCACCAGCCCCGGAGGCCTGCGTGGGCCAAGTTTGGGAAGGGACCAGCCCCTAGGTGGGCAGGTGCGCCTCCCACAAGAGGCCCAAGGCGCAGGGAAGGGGGAAGGGGGAAACCCTAGGCTCAGATGGGCCTAAGGCCCACCTAGGGTGCGCCCCCTCTCTCCCCCTCTGGCTGCCCCCCCAGATGCATCTAGGGCTGGCCGCCGCCCCTAGGGGGGGGGGGAACCCTAGATGAGGGTGCAGCCCCTCCCCTCCCCTATATATAGTGGGGGTTTTCGGGCTGCCAGAGACACGAGTCTCCCTCTCTCTTGGCGCAGCCCTACCCCTCTCCCTCCTCGTCTCTCGCAGTGCTTGGCGAAGCCCTGCTGGAGTGCCACGCTCCTCCACCACCACCACGCCGTCGTGCTGCTGCTGGACGGAGTCTTCCCCAACCTCTCCCTCTCTCCTTGCTGGATCAAGGCGCGGGAGACGTCACCGGGCTGCACGTGTGTTGAACGCGGAGGCACCGTTGTTCAGTGCTTAGATCGGATTCGGCCACGATCTGAATCGCTTCGTGTACGACTCCACCGACCGCGTTCTTGCAACGCTTCCGCATCGCGATCTTCAAGGGTATGAAGATGCACTCCCCTCTCTCTCGTTGCTAGTCTCTCCATAGATTGATCTTGGTGATGCGTAGAAATTTTTTAATTTCTGCAACGATCCCCAACAAGACACACAAGTTGATCATTGATCTCTTAGCCGTGTGCGGTGCCCCCCTCCACCATAATCCACCTCGGTCATATCGTAGTGGTGCTTAGGCGAAGCCCTACGTCGGTAACTTCATCATCACCGTCATCACGCCGTCGTGCTGACTAAGCTCTCCTTCGAAGCTCTACTGGATCGTGAGTTCGTGGGACGTCGCCGAGCTGAACGTGTGCAGTCCGCGGAGGTGCTGTACCTTCGGTGCTAGGATCGGTCGATCGTGAAGACGAACGACTACATCAACCACGTTGTCATAACGCTTCCGCTTACGGTCTACGAGGGTACGTAGACAACACTCTCCCCTCTCGTTGCTATACATCACTATGATCTTGCGTGTGTGTAGGATTTTTTTTGAAATTACTACGTTACCCAACAACACCTACCACCACATGTGGCGAAGTGCACACCTTTAGTCGTTGGCTCATTGTCTGTAAAGCATCACTTTAGAAACAACCTATCCGTTAGAGTAGCAAAACAAAACACTGTAGTGGGTTTGACAAATAAACAACATGATTAATTTAAAAAAAGGAAAAAAATATAACTATTACAATATTTTTTTTAAATCATGGCCGTGAAGCTTTAATCATCATCGAGACTCTCTTCTGACTTGATCTCCTAATGTTCATCCCCTTGTGGTTTGAAGGGGTATTCCGTCTCTATCTGGTGTATTCCGTCTTATTGTTGATTGGGTCTCTTTATCTCGCATAGAGGCTATCCAACTATTTCAAGACAGAACACCCGACTGTGAAAAAGACCGACAATTGGCCCACTCGACCAATTGCTATCAACTTACCGGTCCAAAGTTTTTCTCCAGTTACCAACATTTTTTCACTTCTTACATTTCTAACAAGTAAAAATGTTACTTCAGGAAAATCTACCTTTCTCGTTTCGTACAACCATATATTTATCTAGAGTTTTATCATTCTGTCGTCAAAATTGAAGAGTGTGGCAATGCTCATATTGTGATCTACTTTCTATAGAGTAAATAGCATAAAACTATCACAATTCGGGTTAGAGTTCTAAAAAATTACTCCCTCCAAACTAAACCACGACAATTATTGTGGAATGGAGGGAGTATCACCTTTTTTTTACAGATGCTTACCACCCTGAGGGCACTACGTTGCCAAAAATTGCCACGGTGACCGTTTGAGACGAAATTAATCACTATTATGACATGGTTGGTCCATTCGTCGGGGCTGATGTGGCACACATGTCAAGTCAGTTAGGTTGGACCATTAAGCTGGCTGTTACGACAGATGGGCCCACATGCCAGTCCATAAAAGATATTTCAGTCTATTTCTTTTTTGATAAAAGAGAGCCCCCTCTCCGATTTTATTTAACAAAAATCACAGCGTCCTGTAATTACAAACTAAGAGAAAGCAAAAGAAAGCCCAAAAGACATTTTAACAAAGTTACAAGCACATCCCTGGCATGTGCAAAGAGGACCCCAAATCTCAGATAAAAAAAATACAATCAGGCCCTCCTCGTGAAGCTCCGGCCGCGCAAGCTGGTCCGGATGGCGATGCATCTGTAGCTGCCGGAGGGCCATTGGCCGGGCTGCCATCCTGATCTACTTTCTACTCCATATGGGCGAGCCTCGAGACATTATGGATGGGGTCGGATCACCAGTGCACGCAATGCAACGCATAGGCACATTTCTCATCTCCATGTAGTTCACGTACCAATTTCATGGCACCTCGAGCCAGTCACAACCACACGGTGGTCGATCAAATCATGGAGAGACGTTGCACGGTGCAGGGCAGTCAGCTGCATTGCATAATTGCATTGCCATTTCGGTGTGCAGTCTGCTTTAGATGAGAGATGGCTAGTGCTGCCATTTTTTCAGCTCCGGTTTCACATGCGGTGGTCATGTGAAGTGAACGCCCAAACACCACACGCGGTTTCCACAGTCCATAGCTCGTGCTTTTGCGAGGAGTTTCCCCGAAACTTGAGCCTATCGGGGCCGTCCTACCGGAGCCTCTGCTACACCCGAAACGAGAAACAAATTATTCTCGATCGGTTGCCTGCTGGTTACTACTACTACTCGGTTAGTTCCATCGCCTGGCCACAGAGCACTTCGCCCCACAGCGCATACCCTTCCTCCATCTCTCACCACTCTCTCTCTTTCTCTCTGTCAAGTGTGCACGGAGATCATGGACAATCCTCCGGCCGCGGCGGCGGCCGCCGCCAACAACGTGGCCAATCCTCCGGCAGTGGCAGCGGCGGCCAACAACGTGGTCAATCCTCCGGCGGCGGCGGCAGCCAACAACGTTGCCAATCCTCCGGCGGCGGCACCTGCGGTAATGTGGTTCACAAGTCACAATCGTTTCTGTCAAAGTATATCGACGCCGATTCTTTCCTCCATCCTTGATTATGCTCAGTTTTCTCTATGTGATCGGCAGTTAATTACTACTTCCTCGCTAGCTAGCAAACGATCTGACATAGATGTAGTAGAGGATTATAGGAGTACCTCGTGAGTCGTGACAATCGCTTGATGGAATTAGTACAAGGCGTTCAGGTTCGAGCTACAGCCTACATGTAGGCCTATTTTAGTTTTCTTACCTACGTTTTCTTGTTTCAATTTGGCTTGGCCAGATCAAATTAGAGCTATACGGCGACCACGAGCTATATTTGCCCCATCGCTCTCTTTAGAAAATCTGTTGCTAGTAGATCGTAAGCAAGGCGGTGTTAATTTGAAGCTGTATAGTTTCCCATAGCTTGGTTGCAGATAAAAACCCTCGTTACTTTTCCTGACGATCGAACCGGCGAGGGACATGTGCTTGCAACTTTACTATCGGGGACGGCTTTGAAAGGAACGTGTGCTTGCACACTGGCATCGCCGTTGAACTGAACTGACCCGTTGAGCTCAACTGATGCAGGTTGCTCCAGCAGCGAACGCCGCCGCCGCAGCGCGCGCCGCGCGGCACACCGCCTGGAAGAAGAAGGACAAGAAGCTTGCCATCATATCTCTGGTCGTTCTGGCGATCGTCCTGGTTCTGGTTGCGGTGCTGTGCCTCCAACCCTGGAAAAAGTAGAGAATCTAGGCATCAAGATGCGTGGCGTGCTTTGAGTGCTTCCGTGGAATCGAGCGACCTGATCGTGTGCGTGGTTAAGGAGTACTACTACGTCCAACTTATATATGCAGTTTGTTCTTCGTACCATCTATGTCCAGTTCATTGTGGACCAAGTAAAATTTCAGATTGGTGTGCCGACGATGAACGCGCAACAGCTGCTTAATTAGAGCTCGCTCAAGTCAGTAGTGTGCTCTGATGATATCTTTTTTCTTCGGACATGCTTCTAATCTTCTTTGTGGGCTGTTGAAGCCACCGAACTTCAGCTAGCCATGTTCAAACTAGATCGGAAACGCGCCTTGGCGCGCATTGCCCGTCCAAGCGTCGTGACCCGGTATGTAAAAATCTTGTACATCCAAAGGAAATTACAGCACTCTTTCAGGACTAATGAGTTTAGTATAGATCACAAACAGTAGAGATATACCAAAAACATGGTAAACTGAGAATACTAAGTCAATAGGGTAATTAATTTGCAAGCACATGACAAAATTTGTTCCAAAAAGACTGAGTGGCAGTGCCAGATAAGACAAACTGGTTTGCATCAAGTTTAGTACAAAGCAAAAAGGTTCAAAATATCAAAAGCCTAAGTGTTAATCTCCAAATTCAAGAACCATGCATCATCGACAACATAATATAATCAAAATAGGAAAACTTTACATATAGATCATTTCATTATTACTTATAAGAGATACACAGAATAGATAGTCCCATATCAGAACATTCAGTAGCATGACAAAATAAAAGTTGATTCATGTAGATATTAGAACTGAGATTCTCCGAATGTCATGTCTCGGTCATGAAATATATATTCTTTATCAGATTTGAAGTACCACAATGGGCTAACAACCACTGTCAATGTAAGGTACTGTATGCCTTTCTTCTGCTTCATATGAACTGAATTTCTGTATTAATTTGATGCATCAGTTTTCTCTTCACTTTGTCACAGTAGAGAATTGCCCCGTTTTGATTTTAAAACTCCGCTGCACAAGTTAATATAATGAAAATATAAGTGCCAAAGATAATGAAAATGTTTGCTTCCTATAAACTTATAAACATAGGAGTGACAACTTAAACATGTGGTGCCCTGAGTGTATTCTATCTTTAGGCTTGCAAAGATAGGATGGCTTGCATGAGAATATCAATGCCAAAATCATCTGCGACTCACAAAAATGACAGATCATAGATAAAGTAAAGTGTCTTGGTGCAAAGCTATATACATTCATGCATTTCGTTGTTATAATTATGGGCAGACTATTAAAAAAAGAACATAGGAAGGTGTAGCGGACGCCGATGCTACTGAAGCTCATACCAAGTAGGCAACTTCCCATGCAGAGTATATGTCCTGGCAAGAAGAGAAAAGGAGGTGGAGCACCACAATACATAATTTATTAGACTAAAGAGCACTACAATATCCCAATAATTTGAAGGAGCAATTGTATGCTTGATCATGGTCTCAACAGATGTGACTTTGGTACATGTATTTCTTTGATCATATCATTTGAATAATCACGATCTTGAATTATGATGGTTCATATTGATTATAATCAAAGAAATCAACCAGCTATGTAAGCATGATAGTTATCAATAGAGCCACATCACACCAGTTCTAAATTTCATGATAGGTGCTTACTATATTTTCTAAGATTGCCATGCATCTTGTTAGAATCAAGAAATACATCTATACGCCAGCAGCTAGTGCTCCCAAGGGAACTGAATTATGCTTGTGCAGCGCCATGAATATTGAATATATATGATGGATTTACTTTGGTTTTTCAGCTGTCATGGTCAAAGTTCTAAATCATACTTATATTCTACGAAAATATTTACCTGACGTGATCCAGTGTGTTGTTACAAATACAAATATATATTTTTAATCAATTATTTGTACATCTCTAACCTCTACGCTCTAGCCATGATTACATTGTATCTATGAAGTTCTTAACTTTCTCTTCATTTATAATTAGAACACAACACACTACCTTGATATATCCAAATGAGGCCATAGAAAAGGAATGCAGAAAGAAAAACCAATCAATTTAAGAGGAGAGGCAGGTCTCGCCTTGGCGTACGTTGCCCGGTCCATCCCGTTAAGCGGTGACGCGGAGGACCATAGTACATAATTTATTAGACTACAGAGAACTACAATATTGCAATAATTTGAAGAAGCAATTGTATGCCTAATCATTATCTCAACAGATGTGACTTCGGTACATGTATTTCTTTGATCATTTTTTATCTGAATAATCATAATCTTAATATTATGATGGTTTAGTTTGATTATAATCAAATATATCAACCAGCTATGCAAGCATCATAGTTATCAACGGAGAGCCACATCATGCCAGTTTTAAATTTCATGATAGGTGCTTACTATTTTTTCTAAGATTAGCTGCATCTTATTAGAATCAAGAAATACATGTAAAAGCCAGCAGCTAGTGCTCCCAGGGGAACTGAACTATGCTTATGCAGTGCCATGAATATCTATGAATATCTAAATATATATTATACTGACTATATATCATGGATTTACTTTGTTTTTTCAGCTGTCGTCATCAAAAGTTCTGAACCTGACTTATATTCTACAAAAATATTTACCTGACGTGATCTAGTGTGCTGTTGCAAATACAAATATATATTTCCAATCAATCATTTGTACATCTCTAACTTCTACGATCTAGTCATGATTACTATGTATACTATACCGAAGCCATAAATATGAACAATTTCAGAATTGAGCGAGTGCACTTATGCTCTAGTTATCAATGTATATAAAGCTAGATCCTGGTTAAAATGTTTTCGAAAAGACCTAATTTATGCAGGACACAATTGAGCTACTCCCTTTGGACTAAACGGCAGCACTAAACATGGCTATAACACACACACACACACACACAGAGAAAGAGAGAGAGAGAGAGAGCAGCATCCATAGATAAAAATATGGGCAGAGGGGGGTAGTAAGTCATAAATGGATCTTTTAGAATGATTTATAGAAAAGGCATTTGGGCATGACTGAGTAAAATGAAAGTGGATCTTGAAGAATAATATACTAAGAAAAGAACTCTTGAGAGACTAAATATCAAAATGGTTGAGCGATTTACATTTGTACCTTGGGTCTAGCTGCTTGCTCAGGTGTATTTCCTTACTTGGTAATCCCTCTTTAATTCTGCCCACCAATCATCTGAAAGAAGAGACAAGTAACACATTTGAGTAAAACATATATACTGTTAAAAATATTCTAGCAATTGTGTCCAACATGTCATGAGAAATATGGTCCAGAGAGCAATCCATACCGATGTTAACATATTTATAGCTCAGTTTCGCCAGATCGGTGTTGATCAATGCATCAGCTGAAGGAAATGAAAATAACAACGCAATTATTTAGCAGTACAATTTGACGGCATATCAAACTCAAGATTGGACGGCCGGAAATCAATCCATAACATGCATTTGAAAACATTTCAACGAAAATAAAAGATCTGCACATGCATCTAATTATAATGGCATCAGCATTTCGCAAGACATGGCATTTCAGTCAATTAACTTTCGGGACATTTCCAATATGCAAAATAAGAGGGAATCTAGCTTGACATTTGAGAGAGAGAGAGATGGACCTGCAAGTCATCGACAGTCACTATGATGCCGACCTTGATGGCATCATCTGGTACGTAGTGTGGCGATTCGCTACTTAGTCAAGACCTCACCACGCAGCTGCCTGCAAACCAAGACGCTTGAGAGAGAGAGAGAGCCAGCTCGAGTAGCAGGAAATATATAACTACATTTCATATAGACATATTCAACGCCTCAATGCTCAAACCCCAAATTGGAGAATCCAGGAAATACAGTACTGCTAAGCTGTAGATTGTTTGATTGTACTTTGTAGCCCTATGCAAAATGAAATGGCTGTACAAAACTATGTATAATTCTATTAACACAAGGTGGTGATAGCCTTTCCAAAATAAGCCTCCCAAAATAATCAACCAAACTGGATGCGGTGAACATGAGAACCTGTCTAGGGATATGTCAAGATGCCTAGGGATATGTCAAGAAGTAGATCACACACCATCTATAATATGAGAAGAAATCTCTAAAAGTGCCATAAAAAACAGAGCATGTTGACATATCATTTTGCTGTTACAAATGTCAAATAAATTACCGCAAGAAAGAAAACAACAGGCAGTTATAGTATATATACAGCCCACTAATAGGAATGTAGGTACTGTCACTCTGCCCACATCCCCAAAATCCAAAAAAAATGATTGGAAGATCTCTTAAACTGTAGGGCCTTGCATGTGATCAGCATAAAGATTCACTCTGGGTCACGTTGTATATCAACCTCACATCTCACTTCATATGACTCTCTCTGTCTGCATAATTCTACTACAATGGCTCCTGCTAGTATGATGCAACTTCTAGAACTAAGGAATTTCAGAATAATTGGTACAGACCTCCCAATCAGAATAGGAATTCGGTATTGTACTTGATGGGGAGGCTGCCGACTGGGAGGCAGCGCTGGGCGCCTATTTCTTCACCATTTCTTCGGTGTGGAGGAGGTTGCGCCTCTCTTGCTGAGCACCGAGTAAAAAGGTCCTCCATAGCCTACCTCGAGGACGGTCCCAGCCACCTGGACAGGACGAGGGAGGAGGATGGGTGCCGCCGGCGGCGTGGAGGAGGACGGGAAACGCATCGATGCGTCTGGGCCATCGGATGGCTAGGCCTCGTCCTCCTCGCCTCAGACGAGTCAAGTTGTTGCGTGCGTGAGGCAGGCAAGGAGAGAATGGAAGAAGAAGAAATCCAAGAGGAGAGGAGAAGGGCTGACCTTGATGGCGTCGGAGGCGCCTTGATGGCGACGGAGCCATGGGGAGGGTCGCCAGGTCTTTGGAGAGGAGACGCGAGGCCAAACCCTAGACACGGGAGCCGGCGCGGGTGACTGTTGGAGGATGTGCGCGATGGATCTGGTTGGTCGGGAGGACGGAGCCGAGGGAGGCGACCATGGGAGAGTGCTGCTGCCGCAGCCGCCGGAATCGGGCCGGGACCGGGCGTGGGTTGTGGCAGCGAGGGCTGCGGGAGGGAGAGAGAGGAGGGCTGGGTTCGGTTGATGTATTTTCGGCTCCCCCGCCACGGGAGAGAAGGTAAGGGCCGACGGGATGAGGTGGGGGTGGGCGCGGTGGCGGTGGTGGTGGATGACGGCGACGACGACGGGAAGTGGACGTCGCTGCCGCCGATTGGCGCCCTCGACCTCGAGCTTGACGGGCAGGCGAGGGGCGGAGGGAGAGGAGGCGGCGGCGAGGTGGGAGAAGGGGCGCGGGGAGGAGAGGAGGGCGAGCGGCAAGGCCGGCGGGGATGGGGGCGCGGTGGCGGTGGTGGTGGATGACGGCGACGACGACGGGAGTGGACGGCCTCGCCGATTGCACGCCTCGACCCCGAGCTTGACGGCAGGCGAGGGGGCGGAGGGGAGAGGAGGCGGCGAGGTGGGAGAAGGGGCGGGGAGGAGAGGAGGCCATGCAGCGGACACTACTAGAAAAAGGGCTATAGATGGGATTGACACTAATGGCGCACTGTAAAGCTGATGCGCCATTAGTATATACTAATGGCGCACCACCATCCGATGCGCCATTAGAGTTTAATTACTAATGGCGCACCCGGCAAAGGGTGCGCCATTAGTATCAAATTTTTTTAACTAGTGCGCCTGTTCAAACATACTAATGGCGCATCGACCAAGCGCGCCATTAGTAGTTGTAACTACTAATGGCGCACTGCAAAGGTGCGCCATTAGTATAGAATTTTTTTTTTGAACTAGTGCGCCTATTCAAACATACTAATGGCGCATCCTGCCCGAGTGCGCCATTAGTAGTTGTAACTACTAATAGCGCGCGAGGCGGTGGGTGCGCCATTAGTATAGAATTTTTTGAACTAGTGCGCCTATTCAAACATACTAATGGCGCATCCTGCCCAAGTGCGCCATTAGTAGTTGTAACTACTAATGGCGCACTGTGCAAAGGTGCGCCATTAGTATAGAAATTTTTTGAACTAGTGCGCTTATCCAAACATACTAATGGCGCATCACTGCTTAGGTGCGCCATTAGTAGTTGTAACTACTAATGGCGCACCATGCAAGAGGTGCGCCATTAGTAAGTGGGCAGCAACAAGATATTTGGGACAGCCTCTCCTACCCACACACTCACTTTCTCCCCACTTCATTCTCTCCACCTCCTCCTTGTCTCGGTGCCTCCTCTTTTCACCTCATTTCCACCATAGATTCATTCAAATTAAGTGGTTAAATTACCTTGTTTTAATAGGTAAGTAAGGGGAAGCTATATTTAGGTTGTTCTCCCTACAACAATGTGCACATGCACTTTTACGGCCTAGCTAGATCTATGTATGTTCGTGGTGTTGCATATGTTTGTGGTGTTGCATATGTGTTTGTGTTTGGAGGTGTACGGTATTTGAAATGCGATAGTTGCCAATATTTTGCGGAATGTTGATTCATTTCCGTTTCAAGTAGAATTTTGGCATTAAGCATTCTTTTGGTCCTATTTTTAGGGAAAGTCATGCCAAATTTTTGTTTGGTTCTAAAATATCGCTTTGCTCTACCGCAGCGACCATGGTCCGCACGATGACCGAAGGCATCGTGAATAGGTTTTTGAGGTCCGCGAAGGCCGAGATGCTTCAAAAGAACGAGACGGAGATAAGATGTCCGTGTCGAAGATGCAAGTGAAGAGCCTTATTGCGGACCCGGATTCCGGCAGGTGCGGGACCACCTGCTGTTGCGTGGTTTCATGGATGGCTATCGGTGGCAAGGTGATGAAGATGACTACGAAGTCGTCCATGCGGGCCGGGCAAGAAATGAGGAAGGGCAGCAAGACAACCACCGCGGCTCAAGGGCGAGAAGACGAGGAATCCCTAGGAGATGATCACGATCGTGATGTTGCATACGATCATCATGTAGAAGATGCAGGACATGATGATGAGGAAGATGCCGGAGCAGCGACGGGCATGATCATGAAGATGATGATGGGCGGAGCGACGACGCTGGACCATCGATGGGCTGGGTGCAGGACCCTCATATTCAAGAGTCGCTTCTCAAGCGGACGGATAACGCAAGAGCTGCCGCCCGAGAGAAAGCCAAGATGGATCAACTTGAGTTAGACGCGTTACTCCATTGTATGAAGGATGCAGGCCCGAGGATACCCGCTGAAAGTAACGCTCATGGCTCGGAGATGAAGGTAAAACACAAAATGACCGACGCATGCTTCGACGAGAACATGTCATTACGCACGAACGTCTTCCCAAGGGGAACAAGTGCCCGACCAGTTTGGAGGAGGCGAAGAAAATCGTGTGTCCTCTCGATTTACCGCAGACGTGAAATACCATGTGTGCATGAACAATTGCATCATTTATCGGACGAGCACGCTGAGTCTACCATATGTCCGTGTGCGGCGTCACTCGATACAAGAAGAGGAAGAAAGCTCCTCGAAAAGTGGTGTGGTACTTTCCGATCACTCCTCGTCTGCAGCGCTATTTCGCGGACCCTAAGGTAGCAAAGCTCCTGCGTTGGCACGCGGATAGGGAGGAGAAGAAGCGGGAAGATGACGCAAATGATCCGGAGATAGATAAAAAGACAAGATGCTTTGAGTCACCCTAAGGATGCGAGCGGTGGCAAGCGTTGAACTTCAAGACTCGGAATTTGGGAACGATCCAAGGAACATCGTCTTTGGGCGCGAGCACCGATGGAGTCAATCCGTTTGACAGCCAGAGAAGCACACATAGCACCTGGCTTTGTGTTTGTGTGGATGTACAACCTTCCCCTAGTTGTGCATGAAGAGGAAGTACATTCACATGAGTATGCTAATTGAAGGGCCAAAACAACCAGGGAACGACATCAATCTATATCCGGGGCTTCGAAAGAGGAGCTTGACACGCTGGAAAACGCCAGCCAATACGTGGGACGCCGCAGAAAGAATATTTCCCTATGAGAGCCGTGACCGCTCACGACGGTGCACGACTATCTCTATTACGGATATCTCGCGGGCAGGTAGTCCACGGATTTTCCGGATGCGTAAGGTGCATGGATGACACAACGTATCGCCCGACTAGATAGAGATCCCGGTCTTGAAAACCGTGTTCATGGGACATCGAAGGTGGCTTCGACGATGACCCGTGGAGGAAACGCAAGGATCTGTTCGATGGTGAAACCGAACTCAAAACGCCCGTGGTACGAGGAGCGGCGAGGAAATAGACAAGCTGTTGAAAAATTGGATAGACTGCCCACCGCCGGAAAGAAGCAAAAGGCGCCAGAGCCGGGAAAGAAGCGAAAGGCGCCAGAGCCGCTGCTGAAGGTATGGAAAACGAGGTCTGTTTTTGGGACTTGCCAGACTGGAAGATCCACCGTGTGCCTCACAGCCTTGATGTCATGCATATCACGAAGAACGTGTGCGAGAGTTCCGCTTGGTACCCTGGTCAACATGCCGAGAGGACCAAAGATGGGCCGAAATCAAGGGCAGACTTGAAATCAATGGGCATCAGGGAGGAGCTTCACGCTATATATGATGATGATGATGATGATGATGATGATGATGATGATGATGATGATGATGATGATGATGAGGCGAAGCAGGACACAGAAAGTCGTCGCAAAGGCAAAAAGGCCAAGAAGACCGGAAATGACTACCTCCCGCTGCGTGCTTCACTCTAAGTCGAGGAGATCAAGCAGTTTTTCACCGCCTCCCAGGAGTACAACTTCCTTACGGCTACGCGGGGAAGATCAGCAGAGACCTAGACCCAAATGAGGCAGAAGTTCAGCGGGATGAAGTCTCACGACCGTCACGCGTCGATGACGCAGATACTTCCGGGCCAGTAATCCATTGGGATCATGGACGCGCACGTCTGCGTGAAATGCTATTTGGCCTATGCAACTTCTTGACATCATCTCGGAAGTCGATTGGCGTGAGGCAACTCGAAGGCTACAGGAAGAGATCGTGGTGATACTATGCGAGCTTGAGATGTACTTCCCGCCCGCATTCTTCGACGTTATGGTGCATCCGCTGGTCCATATAGTGGAGGATATCATCCAACTCGGGCCGACGCTCCTCGCACGCATGATGCCGCTCGAAAGGATGAATGGTGTCATCAAAGGATACGTTCGCAACATGTCACGCCCGAGAAGGAAGCATAGCCGGGGCTTTACGATCAAGAGTGCATCTCCCATCGCATTTAATTATCTAGGCATCGAGAACCCGTTGGTCTGCCCGTCAACAGGCACCTCGGCAGGCTCGCTGGATGGGGTCACCGTGAGGGTCGCCGCGAAATGCATGTCGACTTCGAGGGTCGACTCGCCGACTTTGAAAGAGCAAACCTAGTCGGCGCTTACAACACATAGACGTGGTCGATCCTTGGGTGGTAGAGCACAAAACCTTTATTAAAAATACGCATACAATGACCGAGGCCAACAGAGGACGGACGGAGATACACTCAAAGAGCACAACTCATGTTTCACGCGTTGGTTCAAGCAGAAGCTTACATCGTACCCTTTACATGAGGATTCTTCCGCGGAAGAACAACTCATATTCGCTTTGTCATGTGGCGCCGAGCACAACCTCGATGACCTATGAGGCACGATATCAACGGCTACACATTCTACACCGAGGCCAAGGACATGAAGAGCGATGGTTATCGTAACTCCGGGTAACGATGGAATCCTACACCGTAACGACAAGGACAGATACTACGGAAGGATCGAGGAGATCTGGGAGCTGAGCTACCGGAGAGAAGGTCCCGATGTTCCGTGTCGATGGGCCAAGAACGTCATAAAAGAAGACCGGTATTTCACCACCATGGTTATACCCGGGTTAATCCAAGATCATGGGTGCAAACGTCACCGCTAAAAATGAGCCATGGGTATCGGGCTTCCCAAGTGGACCAATGCTTCTTCATTACCGACCCGCCAAAGCCCGGTCGTGTTGTCGTGAGGAGAGGCAAAAGGAAGATCGTCGGAATGGATGGAGTAGCCAATGAGCAAGACTTCGACAAGTACGGGCGACCCGAGGATCGAACATGACGATTTATGATGAAGTAGCAGCATACACCACAAGAAGAAGCAGGACCACCCTACCTAAAGGACGTCTGCTCCACGGAAGAACTCCATTTGCGAAAAAGAAGGGCAAGAAGATTGTGAACAGATAGCTTGCTAAGATCGATTGTATTTAAATCGTAGCCTTCATTTCTCGATTGTATTTCATGGGTACTTTTTGAACTATCATGAATATTTTTAAATTTCATGGACACTCGATCTCGATCCCCCTCCATCTCGATCGCTATCACACATCGCCAGATCCGTCCCCTCGCCGAAAGCACCCCCGATCCACCGGCCGCCAAACCCCCGCACCCTCGATTCCCTACTCAACCGCCACTTGCCGACCCCTTCGCAAGACCGTCTTATAAAAAAATAGTATCAAACAGCTTTTTAAATGCTACTGTCTTATAAAAAATATTACTGTTATTATTTAAACAAGTTTGAACATATTTAAACACAAATAAGTATCAAACAGCTTTTTAAATGCTAAAAAAATTGTGGAGCCCACCTCGATCCCCCTCCATCTCGATCGCTATCCCACCTCGCCAGATCTGGTCCCCCGCCGAAAGCACCCCCAGTCCACCAGCCGCCGAGCCCCCGCACCCTCGATTCCCCTACTCAACCGCCGGCCAATTCTCGCACCCCGCGCACCGTCTTATAAAAAAAATAAGTATCAAACAACTTTTTAAATGCTACTGTCTTATAAAAAAATATTACTGTTATTATTTAAACAAGTTTGAACATATTTAAACATAAATAAGTATCAAACAGCTTTTTAAATGCTAAAAAAAATTTGTGGAGCCTGGGAGTCGAACCCAGGACCTCTGGTGTGAGAACTGGCCACCCGATCGAGCTAGTAGAGTGGGCTTGACATGGATAGGTTACAGTAGTACATAACCTTTTGGCTCGAGTTGAAATAAAAAATACTAATGGCGCACCACGGTGAGGTGCGCCATTAGTATGGACATGCTAATGGCGCACCACGGTGAGGTGCGCCATTAGTATTGTGCCCGATCCCCGTGCCTCTCCCCCTTCGCCTCTCCCCTTCCCTCTCCCCTGCATGATTCCCTCTCCCTCTCGATCCACGCCGCCGCCGCTGCCTGACCCTCGCCCTCGCCCTCTCCTCCCTCGCCCTCTCCTCGCCTTCCCTCTCCTCGCCTCGCCTCCCTCGACGCCACCGTCCCGCCACCTCGACGCTGCCCGCCGCCTCGGCCTGACCCGCCGGACGCCGCCCAGCGCCCGCCTCGACGCGACCCGCCGCCCAGCCGCCTCGCCTCGACCCGCCGCCCGACGCCGCCCGACTCCGCCTCGACGCTGCCCGCCGCCCACGCTGCCTCGACCCGCCACAGCGACGCTGCCCCACCTCGACCCCGCCCCGTCCACACCACCGTCGCCGGAGCACCACCACCCCCGTGAGCTCCCCCTCCTCCTACTCCTCCTCCTCCCCCTCCTCCTCGAAACATCATTCAGATCTGCCATTGATCATCAAAACTAAATCAATGGAGATGACATGAATTAGTCTTATCATTTCTGCTATTCAGTGCTTGCATATTTAAGTATCTCATCACAAAATTACATTTATTTACATGAAAAAATGCATGTCCATACCTAGCATAAATTCCATTCCTGGAGATCTTTGGCTTAAGCACTCTAGGACAGTCAAGGCTTGTTCAGAGGGACCAGATCACGAAGAGGTCAAACTCAGACTGATCACGAATAGATCAAACCTGCAGAAAGCATCGAAACAACACACTAAGCTTGCATGCTCGTAAGTAGAAGAAAAGTTCACCATCGATTATTGCTAGGTCTCTTCAATCTCCACATGAAGCAATATTTAACTCTGTTACAAATTTCTATATCCAGTCCATGAATCAGGATGCTGCACCATCATATTTTGGACCTCGGGTAGCACCTAGATATGCATCAATTGTTTCTCCCACACACAGACTTGAGAAGGTCACCCAGCATCGAAGGAGAGCTTGTCGCCAAGACAGCATCAAGAACACTAGCTGGTTCGTGTTGGCTCTTCGCCTTCAACACAGAAAGCCCCTTACATTGTAACTAAGACAATGAGATGGAACTTAGTTTCCTGAGGCTGTTCTGAAAGTTGATGTGTTCAAAAGATACTACAAGGTAAAACAAACACAAGGATTGTGTGGATGCAGGCTGCAACTGAGCAAATCATGTCTACACACTCTGAATCATCCTACCCTTAACAACACTAAAATAGCATATTTTTACCAAGCTGGGCACACATATGTATCAGCTTGAGCCAATATTGACAAGCACAGAAGAAGAGAGATACCGAATTCTGGACCATTTAGCATTAAATTAGATGAAATTGGAGAGGAAATGCAAGCAATAAGTTGGTCATAACATAAGTAGATGAGCATAAGGTTTTCCATTTGAGGTGAATCTGCATACGTGGTTCTTACTAGACCACACATGCATGGCAACCATAAACAGAGACTACGTGTATGATAAAAACTTGGACCATTAGCACTTATGGTTTCAACAGGCTAACTATCCACTCTACTATTCCATACCATGATATATATCATTCTGTTGAGATCGATGAGTCAAGATTCCTCTGCTAAAACTCATGAAAGATACTTGTGATTGATGACACGCTCATTTCAGTCCAAAAGAAAAGAAGAACACTTTTGCATAAAAACTCCAAATGTCAACGGTGATGATTGGCAAGATTAACAATACCATATGTTCAGTTAAAACAAAAATTACAGTAATGCCCATTGATGAGTATTAATTCCCAGTCCAGCAATTCATTTTGCAATTATAGTTTCCTTGCCTTTGTAGGGATTAAAAATATGTACATTTTTCAAGACCCATCAATGTTTATCTCCGTGAACATTCAAAGTTACGTGGTAAGAGCAAGAAGTGTTTCAGATGTGGGGATTGTAGCTGAATTTTATTTTGCGATTGTTGTGCAATTTGTATCCACTTTTTGTCACACTTGTGATATGAGAACTGAGATAAACCTTGGAGACTATGTCAAGCTTGCAGAGGGGTAGTTCGACTAGATTCAGACTTACATGAACCAAGGACGGCTATGGAAATTGATTACTGTGTATGATATGATGTAGTTCTTACCATGCCTAGGAAGCTAGTAATCACATTAGATCTTTCGCCTAAATAGATGAAGATTTTGTGCTGTAGAATGTATGCTAATTGCTGGTTTGGTCGTTGCTAATGCCTAAAGAAACAGACAATTTAATTCTTGATCCCTGAAGTGTTAATGTTGTCAATAAGTAGACAAGAAAGCATCGGCTACAATCTTTGAAAATGAGCGTCCATGCATATACTAACTGCCATTTTTAGGATAATGGCAGACTAATTCATGTTTTCAAATATCTTGTCCGATTTAGTTTTCACCATATTTTCTTATATTGATTTAGTTTTGATGATCAATGGCAGAGATACATGGCGACCCAAGTTATATCTATTTTCTCATATTTGTAGAGAAGATTTTCACACGTGTAAAAGTTTTTTTTTTCAAATATATTTTCAGTTAAAACAGAGTGAAGGTTCAGTTATTTGCTGCCATGGTGGTTTCTTCAATCAAATAATCTTTTCATTCCTGCTTGGCGATTTATTATTTCTAAGAAAAGAGAGCTAGGATCTTACTAACAACTCTACTAGATTGTTAAGTTGGGTGGGATGTAAAAGCAAGTCTTCTTCTAAGTGCAATATACTTAGTGCTGCTATATGAGTGTATAAATATTTGTTGCTATATAAATGTGAACAAAATTCGTGATTGTATATGATATTCTGCCATGAAGCTTCACCAGCTCCTGTGGGTGTGGGATCCATGTGACATGTGACATTGCATCCATGTCCACCTGGGATAATGATTTTGCAGGTACCCCGAGAGGCCCTTGAGTTTGCGGAATGTCGATTAACTTCCGTTCCGGCAAATTGGTACTCCATATGTCCTATTTTCAGCAAAGGTCATGCTGAAATTTTCCGTGAATTTTAGCATGACTTTGCTAAAAATAGGACATATGGGGTACTTGTGACTAATGCATGGGCCGGGTATCTTAGTAGTTAATTAAGTAGGATCAACTGCCCGGCGTACTTGTGACTAATGCATGGCTTTTAGGGTGCCTCGGTGTCGATAAAAACCGAAATGATGAAAGCTTAGGCTTTTAGGGTGCCTCGGTCGAAAAACCCTCAATGATAAAAGCTTAGATTTTAGGATGCCTCGGTGTCTACAAACCCTAAATGATGAGACCATGATCTTGTTCCTTGACAATAACCAACTTTTGACCAAACTTTGTTTCTATTTAGAGAGAAACATGGCCCACAACGATGAGGCCGGGGTTCGGGCGGCAAGGCATTACAGGAGCTGTCCCAGGAGATGGAGGAACAACCTCACTTGTATGAGGCCGCCGCTTTCCCCACCGATCCCGAGACCACCGATGGTACCGCCGAGGATGACCCCATCGATGCCACCACCGATGGTGCCACCGAGGATGCCACCATCGATGATGGCGGCGCATTTACGATGGCAGCCAACCAAGAGGCAACGGAAGGACCGGCGCCTGATCGTGCTCCGCACCCTCAAGGAGGAAGTTCTTGAAGTGGACTCCAACGGAATCCAACGGCGCCTCAACGAATAGTCAAGGGTACTCGCTTCAGCTCGGGTGCATTCTCCGAGCACCGCCTCGATCAACACCGAGAACCCGAGGCATCCCGACCGAGGGAATTTGGCGCAACCTCCTCTTCACGAAGCTGCACGAATGATACAAGTTCCCGCTGAATTTGAAAACACAAGCCTCAAAGGGAATAAAGTGAACAATGCTGCCCTCACGAAGATGAGCAAGGCCCTGTCTACTTGGAAAAGCAATGTGAAGAGAATGATCGAGAAAGGTGAGAGTTATCAAGATCAAGGAGAAAAATCCTTCGATCACCGAAGATGACTACAATGACTTCAAGATCAATTGCTTGAGCACCGCAAGCTCCCAATCAAGTGAGTGGGGAAACAAATGCGGAGCTGAACATAGGGGAACACACACTCGGTCCCGGCGGTTACAGAGTGGCGGAGCCTATATGGGACAAGGAGGAGGCGGGCGTGCGAGCAAGGCCTACCGCCTCTTCGATACATACGGTGACAAGCAGACCAGGAACTTTGTCAGGGCCGGTACAAGAAGGACCCAAAACAAAGGAGCTTACCACGGATCCGAAGACCAGGCAGCTTTCATTGTTCTCGTAAGGAATACACCCATGTAATTAGCTCCATATGGTTGCATTCTAATTAATGAAGCCGAATTTCTAAATGGTTCACATTCCTTCCACAGCGATCGAAAGCAAGAGCGCTGGGTCGACTCAGAGCAACCCTTGGGACACCACTCTAAATAGGGGTTGAATGTAATGAAGAACAAGGATAAGCTCAAGAAGTCGACGTCACCGGTCGTGGTGGCCGCAAAGGCTTGTCGACAAAA
The DNA here is from genome assembly GCA_021605145.1 of Aegilops bicornis. Taxonomy (NCBI): domain Eukaryota; kingdom Viridiplantae; phylum Streptophyta; class Magnoliopsida; order Poales; family Poaceae; genus Aegilops; species Aegilops bicornis. The sequence continues at coordinate 639,079,627 of CM038672.1, read as the reverse complement.
TGGGGTCATACTATACCTGGTGTGCGAAAGGAGAAAAAGACCAGCTCGGAAAGCCAGGCGCGAGAGGTTCAAGAACTCAAGGCACAGGTGGCGCGGATTCAGGAGATTGTCCAAGAGCAAGTGGAACAACGACTCGGAGCGACGATCACCGCCCTTGTGCCTACCTTGATCTCGGGTTGAGTGCGTGGATTGCGGACGACCAACAGGCCGCCCGATTCCTAGCTTCACGGCCAGCAACTCAGATAATGCGATGGCGGGTTATTGGTGCCCGGCGGAGGCGGCATTGGTGTCTCCGACGCCGCACGGGAGCTTAATGCACCCGGTGTACGCCGGCAGCACCTCTCGCAACATGCGGCCCTCCGTTAATCGCACGCTACCGTTGGCGGTGCCTCTACATTAGCCGAGCTCGAGGCCATCATCACGGTAACTAATTAAGCCTCTCTCGCCGAGGACTTCATCTCCTTGCCTTTGATCGGGCATCCCCGACGCCCTACATGTTTTCGCAGGCGCCGCCGACGTTCCGTGCACTCTCCTCCACTTCGTGAACAACGAGTTGGTCGATGTCGCCAAGGGCAAAATCGTTCAACCCGGCAACCCCTTGTTCCACGGTACCGGATGCCACCCAACTTGTTTAGGGTTCAACAGTTCGGTGCTGCCAGGCTGCAACGAGTTGTTACCTCCGATTCGACCCGTCGGGGCCGACGAAGATGATGTGATGACCCTCAGCGCCTGCGTAAGCTGGCCCCCGCTTTGGCCGAAGAGCCAGATTCGTTTGGGGGCGGGGGACACCACACCACAGACAACACCGCCCGATCGTTGGCGCTAAGTCGGCCCCATGGCAAGATCGCCAGAACGGTGCGGACATCCCTATGCCATCGATCCAAACATGCATATGGCACGGGATCGTAACGACGACGCATTTACTATGATACATTTGGCAACGTCGATCAAGATTTTGCCGAGCATGGGTACGATGGCGACTTCATGGGGCCTCCTTCTCAAGAACCAAACCCAACAAAAGACGTGTGCGATCTAGCTGCATTACCACGGAGAAGCCAAGTTGCAACAGCGCCGTCCGGGCGTTCAGCTCTCCAGACGCCTCCAGCTGCCGACTTCACCGAGCCTCGAGATAGGCGAGGTGCGAAATATTATCAGCCCCAACACACTCAAGAAGGCGGTCTGTGAGCAAAACTCGGTCCCATTACAGGAGAAGAAGAAGGCACGCAAAAGAAAGACTAAGAAGGGTGCGAGCCAGCCGCACCGAGTACGATCCGTGCTCAGACGGGCCACCTTCACCGCAGGATATCTCGAGGAGGGTGCATGTGGCGGGTAGGGCGATGCTACCGACAAATATGCTCAATGCTGCAACCGTGCTATGCGGAGTCTGCATGATGACAGTGTTCTTTCTTTGGAGAAGCTGCGTCTCGGGGAGAAGGATGTGGCATACCGGTTTTGGCGGCCAAGGTGCCGAGGGCAAGGGCTTTGTGGATAACTCCATCGGGCGACGATCGTCCTGCTGCTTTTGATGACATCCACGCTTATGTTGAACCTTCATCCGCTGCACTACACCTTCGCTCGCTATTTTCGCTGAGTATGGAGATGCGGATCATTCGCGACAAGACCCGGACATCGTGATAGTTGACCCTTCTACATGCGCGCAAGCAAGATCTTGGGCAGCTGGGGACCGGCAAGTCGCGAGTTCTTACCTCAAGGCGCCATTCGGCAAACCAAGATAAGGATAACTTCCTCGTGCCTTACTTTCCCGAGTAAGTCCTCCCTCAACCGCCCGTAACATATGAATTCTTACATTTCGATCGCTTTTCTTTTAACATTCCATGTTTTCTGCAGTGACACACGTTGCACGCTCATCCTCCTAAGCCCCAAATATTCCATGGCCACGTATTTCGACCCGGACCGTCGATTGAACGTAGACTACACAAATGTCAAGAAGGTTCTTGATGATGTTCTCCCGGCCACGCCAAATCTGGAGGCACCTTCACCAGGCCTATTCGTAAGTACGGCAAGCACGTGTTCTCCCACAATACGACGCTCTGCTGCGTCAAGCAACCGGGCGGTCGAAGGGTGCCTACTACGCCATCCATCACATGCGGGCGATGACGACGGGACCATCATCAACTTCGCTACCGAGTAAACTCCAAGATTGGGCCGCGGCGTGTCGGCAATCCAGACGCGGACCTCCGACAAGAATTCTTTCGCATCCAAATGGAGTTTGCGGAAATCATCCATCAAGATGTCCTTCGTACTGGGGCAGTTCTACCTCAGAAATCAACCGTCCAACAGTGACATCGACACAATGCTACAAATGCAGGATGACAACGCCCGTTCTTTCATGACTCCCACGATAGACGGCGGCTTCATCCACGCTCCGGTTCCTTGAGTCGAGTTGTCTAGTTCTGAAACATCGATTGGCTCATGTTGTAATTAAACTTTAATGAACTTGTAGTATGTCTCTTTGGTTTCGAGAGTCGCTCAACTTAGATGTAATCGATGCTATTAATGTCTTGCTTTTCTCTTCCGATCGCTCTGTTGCATACTTATATATTGCTTATGTATTGTCTCGTGAATTGGTACTAACGCTTCGCTTTGGCTAGTGCATAGCGATGCCGACGTATGTCGTGTACAAGGGTAAGGTTCCGGAGTCTACGATGACTGGGAGGAGTGTCGGAGACAGGTTCACCGATTCAGCAAGAATAGTTACAAAGGGTACACCACTAGGGCCGAGGCGAATCTAGATACGCCCGCTATCTAGCGGGAGAGGGAGGAGCGTTGGAGGAACCGGATGAAGACGAAGTTTCATCGTGATGATGCTCATCGTGATGACCGCAGCTCTCTTCTATGTGATGGTAGTTTAGATGATCGATATCGACTTGTAATGTGAAGACAAACTCGCTACTCGCGGTCTCGAGACTTGTAATATAATGTTCTATCTTTGTTCGGTCTTTTCAATTCGGAGACTAATATGATGAATTGTATTCGGAGACTAATATGATGAATTGTATTCAAAGACTAATCTTCTATTGTATCCGATGAATCTATTGTTGATGTGTGCTGTCTATATTTTGTCAAATTATACATTTTGTAACCTGTGCAAAAACATAAAAAAATAAAAAACCTAATATTCATACTAATGGCGCATCACATGATAGTGCGCCATTAGTATGACAAAGCATACTAATGGCGCATCACTTGTCGATGCGCCATTACTATGCCATGGTTACTAATGGCGCATCGGGTAGTGCGCCATTAGTATGCCATGATTACTAATGGCGCATCTGCAGGTGGTGCGCCATTAGTATGCCAAAGCACTGGGTATACATGCCTCGGGAGGCATACTAATGGCGCATCAAGATATACTAATGGCGCACTGTGGTGCGCCATTAGTATATCAGATACTAATGGCGCACTGTGGTGCGCCATTAGTAAAATTACTAATGGCGTGCTATTAATGGCGCACTACAGATGCGCCATTAATAGCCAAATTAGGTGCGCCATTAGTAGTGATTTTTCTAGTAGTGGGACGGCCGGGCGAGACGGCGGGCGCTGGGGAGGAGAGGTGGCGGCGGCTGGATGGGCGGGCGGGCGGTGGTGGGGCGGCGAGGCGGCGGCGGGACGGGCGAGACGGCAAGGCGGGCGAGCGGCTAGGGTTCACCAGGAAGCCGCCCTTTTATACCCCCACCACGCCGAATTACCAAAATGCCCTGGTGGGCATGGTATTTACATTATGTTGCCATTACTATTCATTCCAGCAGTGTTTCTTCCAGATCCGACGGCCCAGATCCTCCCAGCTCTCGATCCGACGGCTGGAAACGCATCAAGGAATCGAGATGGACGGTCGGATCTTCCAAATCGCTGAGGAGGCTTGTGGATGCATCCTTCTCTTATTTCTGGATTCGCAATGTACATTTAGTGAGATTCGCTGACTGTTTCTGACGTTCATAAACTTTAATGTGCAGTCAGGTTGTGCCCTCGTGTGATATTATGCTTCGAACCGCAAAAAAAGAAAGAAAGATTATATGCATGGCGTTCTGTGTGTGCGTCCAAAAAAGACCAAAACTCACACCCCTCCCCCAAATTGCACAATAAAGCATAAAATTGCACTAGTGAAAGGTATGCAACTTTAGTGAAACTTTGGACCCAACGGGGCAGCTAAAAAGCTTCATCTGAAAACAACAACAACAACAACAACAACAACAACAACAACAACAACAACAACAATAATAATAATAATAATAATAATAATGTAATATTTATATCAATTACAAAATTATGTTTTACACAAGTACATATACCATTTTGCATGTTCGCTATATTTCACAAGCAAAGGACAAGTCTTGTCTCCTGAAAAAAGTGAGTGCTGTAAGCAACTTTTTAAGCATTAAATTATGTTTTTAATTTCCCGCCAAAAAAATATGTTTTTAACATAAACGACATGAAATGTGTACATGTATAAATTTTAGGCAGTTGTATTAACACATTTGGTTTCCATAATGAAATCAGAGGGGAGCGGGGGGCTCTTTATAAAAAAATATACATGTATGTTTTTTTCGGATTGTTTTGACTTGTAAAACGATATTTTTCCCTCTCAGTTTGCTAATGTGAAGACTAACTTTTAAACATAGCCGTCGCCTCCTCCCATCTCCACAAACATCATCTCCTACCTTTCCATCCCCCCTTCCCCTCACTGCCGGTAGAGACCAGTGGCGCCCAAGCTAAGTACCGACATGGGTCGACGAAGGCGGCGGGGAGGTCTTTGTTCTGGTAGTCCTTGGCGGCGAGATGCAATTTTCGGGTGACGACTTGAGGCACATGATATGGCTATGTAGCGCCATCGATGGTGTTTTTGGTTGGACCGACGGTCTCTAGGGGCGAGCCATTGGTGGATGTGATTCCACTTAATGGAGTGCGAGCGGCAATGACATGCGTCCTAACGAGGCAGTCCTCCGCTTGGGAGCACGTATGGCTCCATGGTCCTGCGCTGCTAGGCACCTCTTGCAATGGGCAGGAGGGTCTTGGACCTTCAAATCCAGCGGCAACGACGAGTATGTTTTGCAGACCAATTCTATGTCACATGTGAGGACAGCGGAGCATTAGGACAATGCATGAGTGCTGGAGTGTCCCGAATTGGGAATTTGGCGGTACCGGCGACCTTCCTCCCTCGCCAATCTTCATCATATGTGTGAAGGCGACCTTCATCATTCGGAGCCTTTGATGGAGACTGGCACTTGTTGGGGCTTGACTGTTTGCTTATGCGTGCATGGTGTTCACTTGCGTGTCATCTCAGGTTAAGACCGTGCTATACATTTAGCTACTGTGATTCCGGAAAGTGGTGGCGACAACACATGATCACTTGCGTGGCATCTCAGGTTAAGACCGTGCTACACATGTAGCTACTTTGATTCTGACAAGTGGTGACGACAACACATGATGTGTTGGAAATATGCCCTAGAGGCAATAATAAAATGGTTATTATTATATTTCCTTGTTCATGATAATTGTCTATTGTTCATGCTATAATTGTATTAACTGGAAACCGTAATACATGTGTGAATACATAGACCACAACATGTCCCTAGTGAGCCTCTAGTTGACTAGCTCGTTGATCAATAGATGGTTATGGTTTCCTGACCATGGACATTGGATGTCATTGATAACGGGATCACATCATTAGGAGAATGATGTGATGGACAAGCCCAATCCTAAGCATAGCACAAGATCGTGTAGTTCGTTTGCTAAAGCTTTTCTAATGTCAAGTATCATTTCCTTAGACCATGAGATTGTGCAACTCCCGGATACCGTAGGAATGCTTTGGGTGTACCAAACGTCACAACGTAACTGGGTGGCTATAAAGGTGCACTACAGGTATCTCCGAAAGTGTCTGTTGGGTGGGCACGAATCGAGACTGGGATTTGTCACTCCGAATGACGGAGAGGTATCTCTAGGCCCACTCGGTAATGCATCATCATAATGAGCTCAATGTGACTAAGTAGTTAGTCACAGGATCATGCATTATGGAACGAGTAAAGTGACTTGCCGGTAACGAGATTGAATGAGGTATTGGGATACCGACGATCGAATCTCGGGTAAGTAACGTACCGATTGACAAAGGGAATTGCATACGGGATTGCTTGAATCCCCGACATCGTGGTTCATCCGATGAGATCATCGTGGAACATGTGGGAGCCAACATGGGTATCCAGATCCCGCTGTTGGTTATTGGACGGAGAGATGTCTCAGTCATGTTCAGATGATTCCCGAACCCGTAGGGTCTACACACTTAAGGTTCGGTGACGCTAGAGTTGTTATGGGAAATAGTATGTAGTTACCGAAGGTAGTTCGGAGTCCCGGATGTGATCCCTGATGTCACGAGGAGTTCCGGAATGGTCCGGCGGTGAAGATCGATATATTGGACGAAGGGTATTAGAGTCCGGAAGTGTTCCGGGGGTACCAGGCTATGGCTAGCAATGACCGAAAGATGTTTCGGGAGCCCCGGCAAGTGTTGGAGGGCCTCATGGGCCAAAGGGGAAGGGGTAAACCAGCCCACTAAGGGGTGGTGCGCCCCCAACCCTTTCCCATGTTGTTTGGGGAGGTGGGGCGCCTCCACCCGGCTTGGGAGGCAATCCTCCACCTGCTTGGCTTGGGGGCCAAGTCTCCCTAGGATTTTCCCTAGGGAGATCCAATCTGCTGGTCACGCCCCTAGGGAAAACCCTAGGGCGCCTCCCTCTCCCTTGCCCCTATATATAGTGGAGGGGTGGGAGGGCAGCCGTACCTCTTCCCTGGCGCAGGCCTCTCCCTCCTCCAACACCTCCTCCTCCTCTATAGTGCTTGGCGAAGCCCTGCTGGAGAACCACGAGCTCCACCACCACCACGCCGTCGTGCTGTCGGAGTTCTCCCTCAACTTCTCCTCTCCCCTGGCTGAATCAAGAAGGAGGAGACGTCCCCGGGCTATACGTGTGTTGAACGCGGAGGCGCCGTCCGTTCAGCGCTTAGACCAGAATTGACCTCGATTTGAATCGCTGCGAGTACGACTCCACCAACCGCGTTCTTGTAACGCTTCGGCATCGCGATCTTCAAGGGTATGAAGATGCACTCCCCTCTCTCTCGTTGCTAGTCTCTCCATAGATTGATCTTGGTGATGCGTAGAAAATTTTGAATTATTGCTACGTTCCCCAACAGTAGCATCATGAGCTAGGTCTATGCGTAGATTCTATGCACGAGTAGAACACAAAGTAGTTGTGGGCGATGATTTGTTCAATTTGCTTGCCATTACTAGTCTTATCTTGATTCGGCGGCATTGTGGGATGAAGTGGCCTGGACCGACCTTACACGTACTCTTACGTGAGACAGGTTCCACCGACTGACATGCACTTGATGCATAAGGTGGCTAGCGGGTGTCTGTCTCTCCCACTTTAGCCGGATCGGATTCGATGAAGAGGGTCCTTATGAACGGTAAATAGCAATTGGCATATTACCGTTGTGGCTTTTGCGTAGGTAAGAAACGTTCTTGCTAGAAACCCATATCAGCCACGTAAAACATGCAACAACAATTAGAGGACGTCTAACTTGTTTTTGCAGGGTATGCTATGTGATGTGATATGGCCAAAAGGATGTGATGAATTATATATATGTGATGTATGAGATTGATCACGTTCTTGTAGTAGGAATCACGACTTGCATGTCGATGAGTATGACAACCGGCAGGAGCCATAGGAGTTGTCTTAATTTATTGTATGACCTGCGTGTCAATGAAAAACGCCATGTAATTACTTTACTTTATTGCTAACCGTTAGCCATAGTAGTAGAAGTAATAGTTGGCGAGACAACTTCATGAAGACACGATGATGGAGATCATGATGATGGAGATCATGGTGTCATGCCAGTGACGAAGGTGACCATGCCGCGCCTCGAAGATGGAGATCAAAAGGCGCAAGATGATATTGGCCATATCATGTCACTTTATGATTTTGCATGTGATGTTTGTCATGTTTACATCTTATTTGCTTAGAACGACGGTAGCATAAATAAGATGATCCCTCACTAAAATTTCAAGAGATGTGTTCCCCTAACTGTGCACCGTTGCGAAGGTTCGTTGTTTCGAAGCACCACGTGATGATCGGGTGTGATAGATTCTAATGTTCGCATACAACGGGTGTAAGCCAGATTTACACACGCGAAACACTTAGGTTGACTTGACGAGCCTAGCATGTACAGACATGGCCTCGGAACACAAGAGACCGAAAGGTCGAACATGAGTCGTATAGTAGATACGATCAACATGAAGATGTTCACCAATGATGACTAGTCTGTCTCACGTGATGATCGGACACGGCCTAGTTGACTCGGATCATGTATCGCTTAGATGACTAGAGGGATGTCTATCTAAGTGGGAACTCATTAAATAATCAGATAAACTTAATTATCATGAACATAGTCAAAAGATCTTTGCAAATTATGTCGTAGCTTACGCTTTAGTTCTACTGTTTAAGATATGTTCCTAGAGAAAATTTAGTTGAAAGTTGACAGTAGCAATTATGCGGACTGGGTCCGTATTCTGAGGATTGTCCTCATTGCTGCACAAAAGGCTTATGTCCTTAATGCACCGCTCGGTGTGCTGAACCTCGAGCGTTGTTTGTGGATGTTGCGAACATCTGACATACACGTTTTGATGACTACGTGATAGTTCAGTGCGTAATGTTAAACGGTTTAGAATTGAGGCACTGAAGACATTTTTGAAACGTCGCAGAACATATGAGATGTTCCAAGAGCTGAAATTGGGATTTCAGGCTAGTGCCCATGTCAAGAGGTGTAAGACCTCTGACAAGTTTCTTAGCCTGCAAACTAAGGGAGAAAAGCTCAATCGTTGAGCATGTGCTCAGATTGTATAAGTACTACAATCACTTGAATCGAGTGGGAGTTAATCTTCTAGATGAGATAGTGATGGTTCTCCAAAGTCACTGCCACCAAGCTACTAGAGCTTCGTGATGAACTATAACATATCAGGGATAGATATGATGATCCTTGAGCTATTCGCGATGTTTGACACCGCGAAAGTAGAAATCAAGTAGGAGCATCAATTGTTGATGGTTAGTAAAACCACTAGTTTCAAGAAGGGCAAGGGCTAGAAGGGATACTTCATGAAACGACAAATCGATTGCTTTGCTCTAGTGAAGAAACCCAAGGTTGAACCCAAATCTGAGACTAAGTGCTTCTGTAATGAGGGGAACGGTCACTGAAGCAGAACTACCCTAGATACTTGGTAGATGAGAAGGCTGGCAAGGTCGATAGAAGTATATTGATATACATTATATTAATGTGTACTTTACTAGTACTCCTAGTAGCACCAGGGTATTAGATACTGGTTCGGTTGCTAAGTGTTATTAACTCGAAATAAAAAATGCTACGGAATAAACGGAGACTAGCTAAAGGTGAGGTGACGATATGTGTTGGAAGTATTTCCAAGGTTGATGTTATCAAACATCGCACGCTCCCTCTACCATCGGGATTGGTGTTAAACCTAAATAATTGTTATTTGGTGTTTGCGTTGAGCATAGACATGATTGGATTATGTTTATCGCAATACGGTTATTCATTTAAGGAGAATAATGGTTACTCTGTTTATTTGAATAATACCTTCAATGGTTGTGCACCTAAAATGAATGGTTTATTGAATCTCGATCATAGTGATACACATGTTCATGCCAAAAGATATAAGATAGTAATGATAGTACCACCTACTTGTGGCACTGCCATTTGAGTCATATTGGTATAAAACGCATGAAGAAGCTCCATGTTGATGGATATTTAGACTCACTCGTTTTGGAAAAGTTTGAGACATGCGAACCATGTCTATTGGTGTATACGCATGAAGAAACTCCATGCAGATGGATCGTTTGGACTCACTTGATTTTGAATCACTTGAGACATGCAAATCATACCACATGGGCAAGATGACTGAAAGGCCTCGTTTTCAGTGAGATGGAACAAGAAAGCAACTTGTTGGAAGTAATACATTTTGATGTGTGCAGTCCAATGAGTGCTGAGGCACGCAGTGGATATCGTTATGTTCTTGCTTCACAGATGATTTGAGTAGATGCTAAGTATATTTACTTGATGAAACACAAGTCTGAATTATTGAAAGGTTCAAGTAATTTCAGAGTGAAGTTGAAGATCGTCGTGACAAGATGATAAGATGTCTATGATATGATCATAGAGATGAATATCTGGGTTACGAGTTTGGCACACAATTAAGACATTGTGGAAATTGTTTCACAACTAATACCGCCTGGAACACCATAGTGTGATGGTGTGTCCGAACGTCATAACTGCACCCTATTGGATATGGTGCATACCATGATGTCTCTTATCGAATTACCACTATCATTTATGGGTTAGGCATTAGAGACAACTGCATTCACTTCAAATAGGGCACCACGTAATTCCGTTGAGATGACAACGTATGAACTATGGTTTAGAGAAACCTAAGCTGTCATTTCTTAAAAGTTTGGGGCTGCGAAGCTTATGTGGAAAAGTTTTAGCCTGATAAGCACAAACCCAAAGCGGATAAATGCATCTTCATAGGACACCCAAAACAGTTGGGTATACCTCCTATTTCAGATCCGGAAGCAAAAGAGATTGTTTCTAGAAACGGGTCCTTTCTCGAGGAAAAGTTTCTCTCGAAAGAATTGAGTGGGAGGATGGTGGAGACTTGATGAGGTTATTGAACCGTCACTTCAACTAGTGTGTAGCAGGGCGCAGGAAGTTGTTCCTGTGGCGCCTACACCAATTGAAGTGGAAGCTGATGATAGTGATCACAAAACTTCGGATCAAGTCACTACCAAACCTCGTAGGTCGACAAGGATGCGTACTACTTCAGAGTGGTACGTAATCCTGTCTTGGAGGTCATGTTGCTAGACAACAATGAACCTACGAGCTATGGAGAAGCGATGGTGGGCCCGGATTCCGACGAATGGCTCGAGGCTATAAAATCCGAGAGAGGATCCATGTATGAAAACAAATTATAGACTTTGGAAGAACTACTTGATGGTCGTAAGGCTGTTGGGTACGGATGGATTCTAAAAGGGAAGACATACAATGATGGTATGTGTCACCATTAAGAAAGCTCGGCTTGTCGCTAAGATGTTTCCGACAAGTTCAAGGAGTTGACCACGATGAGACTTTCTCACTCGTAGCGATGATAAGAGTCTGTTGGAATTATATTAGCAGTTACTGCATTGTTTATGAAATCTTGCAGATAGGATGTCAAAACATTATTCCCTCGACAATTTTCTTGAGGGAAGGTTGTATGTGATACAACCAGAAGGTTCTGCCAATCCTAAAAGATGCTAACAAGTATGCAAAGCTCCAGCAATCCTTCTAAGGACTGGAGTAAGCATCTCGGAGTTGGAATATACACTTTGATGAGATGATCAAAGATTTTGGGTTTATCAAAGTTTATGAGAAACTTGTATTTCCAAAGAAGTGAGTGGGAGCACTATAGCATTTCTGATGAGTATATGTTATTGACATATTGTTGATTGGAAATGATGTAGAATTTCTGGAAAGCATATAGGGTTATTTGAAAAGTGTTTTTCAATGGAAAACCCGGATTAAGCTACTTGAACATTGAGCATCAAGATCTATAAGGATAGATCAAAATCGCTAGATAGTACTTTCAAATAAGTACGCACCGTGACAAGATTTTGAAGGAGTTCAAAATAGATCGGTAGAGAAAGAGTTCTTGGCTGTGTTATAAGGTGTGAGTATTGAGTAAGACTCAAGACCTGATCACGACAGAAGAGAGAGAAAGGACGAAGGTCATCCCCTATGCTTTAGACGTAGGCTCCACAGTATGCTATGCTGTGTACAGCACCTAAAGTGTGCCTTGCCATGAGTCAGTCAAGGGGTACAAGTGTGATCCAGGAATGGATCACAGGACAGCGGTCAAGGTTATCCTTAGTAACTAGTGCACTAAGGAATTTTCTCGATTATGGAGGTGGTAAAGGAGTTTGTCGTAAAGGGTTACGCCCATGCAAACCTTGACACTAATCTGGATGACTCTGAGTAGTAAACCGGATTCGTATAGTACAACAGTTATTTGGAATAGCTCCAAGTAGCGCCTGGTAGCTGCATCTACAAGATGACATAGATATTTGTAAAGCACACACGGATCTGAAAGGTTCAGACCCGTTGACTAATAACCTCTCTCACAAGCGAGATATGATCAAACCCAATGGGCGTTGGATTCATTACAATCACATAGTGATGTGAACTAGATTATTGACTCTAGTGCAAGTGGGAGACTGTTGGAAGTATGCCCTAGAGGCAATAATAAAATGGTTATTATTATATTTCCTTGTTCATGATAATTGTCTATTGTTCATGCTATAATTGTATTAACTAGAAACCGTAATACATGTGTGAATACATAGACCACAACATGTCCCTAGTGAGCCTCTAGTTGACTAGCTCGTTCATCAATAGATGGTTATGGTTTCCTGACCATGGACATTGGATGTCATTGATAACGGGATCACATCATTAGGAGAATGATGTGATGGACAAGACCCAATCCTAAGCATAGCACAAGATCGTGTAGTTCGTTTGCTAAAGCTTTTCTAATGTCAAGTATCATTTCCTTAGACCATGAGATTATGCAACTCCCGGATACCGTAGGAATGCTTTGGGTGTACCAAACGTCACAATGTAACTGGGTGGCTATAAAGGTGCACTATAGGTATCTCAGAAAGTGTCTGTTGGGTGGGCACGAATCGAGACTAGGATTTGTCACTCCGAATGACGGAGAGGTATCTCTGGGCCCACTCGGTAATGCATCATCATAATGAGCTTAATGTGACTAAGTAGTTAATCACGGGATCATGCATTATGGAACGAGTAAAGTGACTTGCCGGTAACGAGATTGAACGAGGTATTGGGATACCGACGATCGAATCTCGGGTAAGTAACGTACCGATTGACAAAGGGAATTGCATACGGGATTGCTTGAATCCCCGACAGCGTGGTTCATCCGATGAGATCATCGTGGAACATGTGGGAGCCAACATGGGTATCCAGATCCCGCTGTTGGTTATTGGCGGAGAGATGTCTCGGTCATGTCTGCATGATTCCCGAACCCGTAGGGTCTACACACTTAAGGTTCGGTGACGCTAGAGTTGTTATGGGAAATAATATGTGGTTACCGAAGGTAGTTCGGAGTCCCGGATGTGATCCCGGACGTCATGAGGAGTTCGGAATGGTCCGGCGTTGAAGATCGATATATTGGACGAAGGGTATTAGAGTCCGGAAGTGTTCCGGGGGTACCAGGCTATGGCCAGCATGACCGAAAGATGTTTCGGGAGCCCCGGAAAGTGTTGGAGGGCCTCATGGGTCAAAGGGGAAGGGGCAAAACCAGCCCACTAAGGGGTGGTGCGCCCCCCACACCCTTTCCCACGTTGTTTGGGGAGGTTGGGCGCCTCCACCTGGCTTGGGAGGCAATCCTCCACCTGCTTGGCTTGGGGGGGCAAGTCTCCCTAGGATTTTCCCTAGGGAGATCCAATTTGCTTGGCCGCCGCCCCCTATGGAAAACCCTAGGGGGCCTCCCCCTCTCCCCTTGCCCCTATATATAGTGGAGGGGTGGGAGGGCAGCCGTACCTCTTCCCTGGCGCAGGCCTCTCCCTCCTCCAACACCTCCTCCTCCTCCGTAGTGCTTGGCGAAGCCCTGCTGGAGAACCACGAGCTCCACCACCACCACGCCGTCGTGCTGTCGGAGTTCTCCCTCAACTTCTCCTCCCCTTGCTAGATTAAGAAGGAGGAGACGTCCCCGGGCTGTACGTGTGTTGAATGCGGAGGCGCCGTCCGTTCGGCGCTTAGATCGGAATTGACCGTGATCTGAATCGCTGCGAGTACGACTCCACCAACCGCGTTCTTGTAATGCTTCCGCATCGCGATCTTCAAGGGTATGAAGATGCACTCCCCTCTCTCTCGTTGCTAGTCTCTCCATAGATTGATCTTGGTGATGCGTAGAAATTTTTGAATTATTGCTACGTTCCCCAACATGATGACTTTGATTTGGTGGTGGTTCTGGAATACCTAGTCTCGAGCTCCGGGGTGGAATCTTAGGTTTGACCCTAGTTGGTTATACATGGCAATGGCGGTGTTTTGCATCTTAACCTTGTTCAAGGTATTGCTTAGATTTGCTCATACTTTATCCTCAGGGTGAAACCAAGGATCTGACCATTGGTGGTTGGATCCCATGATAGCGACGTTTGAGTGACGTTCCCTTCTTGAAGGCATTGCTACTCACTAGTGCAGAAAATGCTTACACACAATCTTAATTGGTGGCACGCCACTTTCAATCTATGTCACCACTATTTTTCCAAAATACCGGTGGCGTGAGCATATTTTGTACGCCAAGACTAATAGGTTACTGGTGGCATGCCTTCATTTTCACACGCCACTAGTGTGCGGGGCCAAGTGTACATACCCGACATATGTTACGAAAGAGTTTTGAAGATGGAGAAGGTTCTGAAAACTATCCCTTGCAAGGTGTTGCAGGAGATGAACTTTTTATTAGTTGCACCATACACCAAAGAGGAGATTAAATGCGCTCTTTTCCATATGTCTCCTTTGAAAACTCCTAGCCCAGACGGTATCCCGACCAAAAAATTTCAGCATCATTGGGAATTGTGTGGACCGGATGTCACTCAAATGGTTCTTAAAGTTGTTGAGGGAAAGGACATCGTGGAGTCAATAACTAATATTGTTTTGGTGTTAATTCTGAAGGTACCCGACCCATCTAGTCTCTCTCAGTTTTGGCCTATTAGATTGTGCAAGGTTAAGTACAAGGTTGCCTCTAAGGTCTTGGCTAACTTGTTAAAGACCCCCCCCCCCTAGATCATTTTTGAATAGCAATCAACTTTTGGTCGGGGCACCTTATTACGGATAATATCATATCGTCTTATGAATGCTTGCAGATGAAGAGGAACAAAGTACAAAAAACACAGGTCATGCGCTCTAAAACTTGACATGAAGAAGGCTTATGAACGGGTTGAATGGACTTATCATGAATCAATTATGATCAAGTTGGGCTTTTCTCAATAGTGGACCTCGACAGTTATGAACATGGCGAGCTCTGTTTGTTTTTCTGTTATGCTCGGTGAGAAGAAGTCGGATGAATTAAAACCCACCAGAGATATCCGACATGGAGAACCTCTTGCACCTTACCTCTTTTTGCTGGCAGCAGAGGGCCTTTCATGCCTCCTAAAGTATTTTGACCAGTCATCATACTTAATAGGAATTAAAGTGGCTCGGTCGGTACCTCCGGTGTATTACTTACTATTTGTGCATGATAACCTGTTGTTTTTGAAAGCAAGTAAAGAAGGGTTGAAGAAGCATAAAACCTTTTGAAGACTTACTGCAAGGCTTTAGGACAAAAATATCAATTTAGAGAAGCTTACGTTTTTCTTTAGCTAAGGGTGCCATCGTAGTGTCACGGAAGAGGTAAAATCTAGGCTTAACATGCAAAATGAATCCTTAAGTGACAAATATCTGGATTTTCCTACTGATATTGGAAGATCAAAAAATGGGACTTTCAAGTATTTTAAAGATAGAATTTAGAACATAAATTTAGGTTCGGCTTGACAAACTCGTATCTGTGGGAGGGGAGGACGTCTTGATCAAGTCTATTGTGCAGGTTATCCTAGTATATTCTATGGGGTGACTTAAATTACCTCGAGGTCTTTGTGAACACATGAATAAAATGATTAGAAAGTTTTGGCGGGGCTGTAAAAAAATGGCATGGGTTTCATGGGATATCATTATTCAACCTAAATCAATGGGAGGTTTGGGTTGCAGAGAATTGTAATTATTTAACTTAGTTCTGCTCGCGAGGCAGGCATGGAGATTCGTACAAGACTCGGATTCTTTGAGTTCTAGAATTCTGAAATTTGTTAACTTCCAGGGGCCTTCGATTTTGGAAGCCAACCTTGGTTCACATGCTTCACAAATATGAAGATCTATTGTTGAGGGGAGGGATGGCCTTCCTAGGGCTTGATAAGGAAAACCGAAGATGGTGTGACGACGAAGATATGGGTTCATAATTTGTTGCCTCGAGAGGAAGCAGTGAGATCGATTGCTAATCCAAATCATGCTAATATCTCTATGGTGAGTGAACTTATCGACAAAATTACGACCTCTTGGAGGGAGGAGTTCATGCACAACACATTCTTTCCTATGGATGCCTCGGTAATCCTAGGAATCCCTTTATGCACCCGTAATATATCTGATTTTTGGTCTTGGGCTCATGACAAAAGAGACATTTTCATTGTCCACTCAGCCTAGCGAATGATGGTTCAGACCAAGTACAATCGAGAAGGGTGGCTGTTTCATAAAGAGTAAAATACAGTAGAGGTCCTAAAACTATTTCAAGTGTGTCAAGTAGGTCCTAAAAGTTTTAAATCGTTCACCGCGTGTCCTAAATGTGTGTAAGTCGTTCATCACGGGTCTTAAAAGTATTCCATGTCCTAAAAGTTGTGAGTAAAATACACATATAGGATCCACAGTGAACGATTTCAAACTTTTAGGACCTCCCGTGTATTTTACTCTTTCATAAATCTGGATCATCGACAACTGCGCTGAAGGGAGAGATTGGTGTAAGTTTTGGCGTACTCTCGTCAGCTTTCGATACACCTCACAATTGCAAAGATGTTGCTTCACGGAAAAATAAGTTCCTCGTTCCATACAACCATATATTTATGTAGAAGTTATATCATCCTATCGTCAAAACTGAAAGGTTCGGCAATGTGCGCCATCTGGATCTACTTACTATGCCCAGCAATCGACACTATTTTCATGGTATATCGGATCATCACGGCCTTAAATGCAACGTATACGTGCATCTCCCGTCTCCACATTCATGTACCGGTTCCGTGACACCTCGAGCCAGTCACACGAACATGGCGCTCGATGAAATCATGGAGAGAAGGTGCACCGTGCAGGCGGTCCTTGCACTGCATAATTGAGTTGCCATTTGGGTGTATGTGAGGGATAGCCAGTGTTGCCATTTTTTCAGCTCTGGTTTCACATGCATATGCATGCGGTGGTAATGGGAACGTCGACACTTCACACGCGGTTTCCACAGTCCATCTGGAGCTTTCCCCGGAACAGGAGCTTATTGGGGCCGTCCCACCGGAGCCTTTGCTACACCCGAAATGAGAAACAAATTATTCTCGATCGGTTGGCTGCTGGCTACAACTACTCGGCTGATTCCGTCGAGCACATACGCTTCTCCATCTCTCGCCCCTCTCTCTCTCTCTCTCTCTCTCTCTCTCTCTCTCTCTCTCTCTCTCTCTCTCTCTCTCTCCTCTCTGATCTCTCTGCACGCGCGGACGCCATGGACAAAGCTCCGGCGGCAGCAGCATCCAACAAGGTTGGCAATCCTCCGGCGGCAGCAGCAGCCAGCAACCGTGCCAATCCTCCGGCGGCAGCAGCAGCCAGCAACCGTGCCAATCCTCCGGCGGCAGCAGCAGCCAGCAACCGTGCCAATCCTCCGGCGTTCTTTTTTCAGTTTTCAGTTTTCTATCAACCTTGCCAGTTCACCTCCTGCTAGTACTTGCCCCTCGCTCTCTTTTCAGTTTTCTATCAACTGCTGCAGGTGGTGGTGAGTGTGTGTCAGAGTGTGGTCGCCAATCCACCAGCGACTGTGGTCGTCAATCCACCAGCGAACAACGTGGCCGTCAATCCACCTGCAGCAGAGGCGGCGTCAGCGTGTGGCGCTGCGGTAATGTGATTCCAACTCATTTCTGTCGAGATATATCGATGCTACTACTTTTTCCTCCCTTGCTTGCTTAAATCAAATGTGCTTTGTGTTTATCTACGTTAATTGTTGCCAGTAAACTAACTAGCAGATGTTAGTTTTGTATACGCGTTCTTGTTTCAGTTTGGCAGATTTAGAATACTGGTTAGGGCTACGCATCGACATGATAGATAGGAATGATGATCTTTTCAAGTACTGCTTCCCATCAGCTTCTAAAAAGAAGTACTGTACTGTTTTCCATATAGTCTGCAGATTAAAAAATTTGTTAATTTTCCTCAAGAACGAGAGTGAAGATTGCAGCTTTAGTTACT
The DNA here is from genome assembly GCA_021605145.1 of Aegilops bicornis. Taxonomy (NCBI): domain Eukaryota; kingdom Viridiplantae; phylum Streptophyta; class Magnoliopsida; order Poales; family Poaceae; genus Aegilops; species Aegilops bicornis. The sequence goes on along the minus strand of CM038672.1, from coordinate 639,061,489 downwards.
ACTCGTGCTTGCATTCTGGTATCACTGCTGAACTGAACTGACCCGTTGAGCCCAACTGCTGCAGGAATTTCCGCTGCTGCTTGTTCCCCTCTTCATTCTGGTGATCGGCCTGCCTCTGCTGTACTGGTACCTCCAAAACTAGAGAAACTATGTCACGTCTGGAGTAAGACTGCAGGAGTGCGCCACACCCGATGAGGACGACGGTAAATAAGGTGGCGCGAGCGCAAATGTGTGTTAAGCTATCGTGTGTGGCCTGCGTGCCAGCTGTGTGGGCCTTATAAGCTTTGTGCTGTACTACAATCAAGTTCGAAGATAAGAGTGAGGTCTGCGTGCCAGTTGTATGGGGCACACAACTGGCACGCAGGCCACACACGTGCCTACCTCTCGTCTATGTCTTCTTCTTCTCTCTCAAGTCAGGCATAGTGCCTCTTGACTTGCATGACCTTGGCTCCCTAATGGCCGAGAGTGAGGTCCTGGATGCGATCAACGACATGCCAAGTGACAAGGTGCCGGGGCCAGATTGATCACACATTTTGACTGCCTACACACCTCAAACCTCCAGTGGTTCAATTCTGCAAATGTGGTGCTCTTGCTCAAGAAGGAAGGGGCGGAGGGGATCGCCGACTATAGACCCATCAGCCTCATCCACGCGATCGCAAAGATTATTGCGAAGGTGCTATCCATGAGACTAGGCCCACACATGAAAAATCTCGTCTCTAATGCCCAAAGCGCCTTCATCAAAACAAGAAGCATTCACGACAATTACTTGTATGTCCGCAACCTTGCCCGACGCCTACACAAGAGGAAGACCCCATCCCTCCTCTTCAAGCTCGACATCCGCAAGGCCTTTGACTCCGTGAAGTGGGAGTACTTGCTTGATCTCCTCCAGCGGCGAGGATTCTCAAGTAAATTCAGGGATTGGATCGCGGCCCTCCTTAGCTCTTCATCCTCGAGGATCATCCTGAATGGTATTGCCGGCTGTCCAATAAAGCATGGGAAGGGGCTTCGGCAGGGAGACCCTATTTCCCCGCTTCTCTTTGTCATCGCCATCGACCCGCTACAAAAAATCCTTGATGTGGCAACAAAGAAGGGGCTCCTCCATAAAATCCGGGGAAGGGGGGCCATGATGAGGACCTCTCTCTACGCGGACGACGCGGCCGTCTTCCTGGCACCGATCAAGCAGGATGTTGACAACTTTGCTAGCATTTTGAGGGGATTTGGGGATGTCACAGGTCTTTGCACCAACTTCCAAAAGAGCTCGGTGGTGCCCATTCGTTGCAACCACCTCGATTTGGATTCCCTAACTCAAAGCTTGCCGGCTGCGCGGGCGTCTTTTACTTTGCGATACTTGGGTCTCCCCCTCTCCGTGTGGAAGCTGAAATTAGTGGACTTCCAATTCTTCGTGGATAAAGTGGCAAGCAAGTTGCCAACGTATGATGGCCGAAACATCACCATCATCGGGCGAACGACCCTAGTCAAGTCCGTGATCACTTCCCAAGTGGTCTACCCCGCCACCCCTTTGGTCATACCGCCAACCATCCTCCACAACATCAACAAGCTTGAACGAGCCTTCCTATGGTCCGGCTCAGAAAAGACATCGGGGGCCCAATGCAAAGTGAACTGGGAGACAGTTTTTCGGCCTCTTTCGTACGGAGGGCTTGGGGTCCTGAACACCTCCAAGTTTACGAGGGCTCTCCGGTTACGATGGCCGTGGTATGAATGGAAAGAGCCCAACAAGATGTGGGTGGGGATGGGAAACCCATGTGATGCGGAGGACCTCAACTTTTTCTATGCCTCAACCACCATCACCGTTGGTAACGGAGCGAGGACACCCTTTTGGGACTCTCCTTGGCTTCTTGGGCGTTCGCCAAAAGACATTGCCCCTCTCATCTTCAAAGCCTCCAAGAGAAAAAGTTGGAAGGTCAGGGAGGCCCTCAAGCACAACGCGTGGATCCTCACGATCAAAACCCCCACCAACATAATCACGAGCACATCACACAGTTCTTCACTCTTTGGATGCTTCTTAATGAGGTCCACCTTGACGAGCTCACCGAGGATGAAATTATTTGGAAGCATACGAGCAATGGGCAGTACTCGGCGACTTCCGCATACAGAGCGCAATTTCTAGGGATGGTCTTGTCGCCCATGGACAGGATGGTTTGGAAGGTTTGGGCGCCTCCAAAAGTAATTTTTTTTTGCTTGGCTAGCTTTTCAAGATAGAATCTGGACGGCGGATAGATTGGCAAAGCGAGGATGGCCAAATTGTGATGTTTGCCCTCTCTGCAAGAGAGTGCAAGAGTGCGGGCCCCATCTCTTCTACAAGTGCCGCTACACCCGGCGCCTTTGGTCTCTGGTCATTGGGAAATTCCCATGCTCGGGCTCGACACTTCCGCTTGGCCCTTATTTGAAACCGTTCAACACTGGTGGGCAAGCACTTGCGTCGAAGGAATGCCAGATCGTCAAGCCAAGGCCTCCATCACCATGCTAGTCTCATGGACAATTTGGAACGAGCGGAACGCAAGAGTTTTTAAGCATAAGAGTGCCCTACCGCCAATCTTACTTTCGTCCATCTCTACCGAGGCAAACCTTTGGGTCATCGCCGGAGCTAAAAAATTAGGGTTTTTTATCGCACGCGAGTAATCCGCATGTGGTGTATTTTGGTGGCGTGTAACAAACTCTATTTTTTCTTATTTAATGGATGAGGCAAAGCTTTTGCCTCCGTTTCAAAAAAAGTCAGGCATAGTGAACCTCACGTACAACGGCAATCACACCGGCAAGGGGGCGTGACAGTTGGTATCGACCGAGGGGCTGTGAGGTACACGGGGCTGATTCCCGATTCTCGTGACCTTGAGCTGTAAAATCCCGACCAACGGTTGAGGATCGGGCGGTCGATTTCATCGGAAACACATGAAGGCCTTACTGTTGTCACTCAAGCAACGCAGCGCCGTTGAAGAGGATCAGCAGCAGTTCGAGGAGCTTTTGTATCAGATTTCAGAGCACAACACGTATTACGAAAGAGCAATTCTTTGCATCCCAATTTGTCCGTGGCCTGGAACCTGAATCGCGAGGTGCAGTGGAGTCACAGCCTCCGGAAACTTTCGAGCATGGGCTGGGCGCCTCGTCCCTTCCTGCAGCATGGCCATACTGAACATTTGGGGCACAAACCCAAGCCTGCTCTCCGTCTCGGTACTGGTAAATTTTGGAAGGACAGGAAGCTCAGGCGTACCAATACAATTTATTTTCGCCGCGGAGCAAAGTAGGATCCAACCCATCAAGGCTACTGCTGAATTATATGTAGTCCAAGGAGCAGTGATGGAAATATTAAACAGGATGGTAATGCATGATCTGCAGGGCCGTAGCGGAGAAATGAGAGGCCCCATGCAATGTTTGAAATTAGGCCCTAGTTGCTAAGGTTGATTCTTGCGGCATTCCTCTGCTTATTGGGGGTGACTTTAACCTCCTGCGGTCCCTTGCTGACAAAAATAATCCTAATTTTTCGTGGTCTCTGGCGGATGCGTTTAATGACTTTATTGTCGAATGTGTGCTTCGTGAGCTCCCTAGGACGGGGCCTCGCTTCACCTGGTCTAATCACCAAGCGAATCCTACTCAATCTGTGCTCGACGTGCTTTTGCCTCCCACGCGTGGGACGTGTTGTTCCCCCGAGCCTCCCTCTCTGTGCTCCCTCATGTTGGTTCAGATCATTCCCCCCTCATCTTGGACCTGGATATCTCTCCTCCTGTTTCCACCTCCAGATTCCAATTCGACACTTCCTGGCTCCTTGTTGACGGTTTCTTCGACATGGTCACAATGAAGATCGAGTCCTTGCTGGAATCTAGAGTTCTCTCATTTGGTCCTATGGACGACTGGCATTTTTGCTCCTATCAGCTCCGCAAATTCCTTAAGGGTTGGGGCCGTAACCGTGCGGCTGATGTGCTTAGAAACAAGCGGGATCTGTTGGGGCAGATCTCTTCCCTCGATGAGGAGGCTGACGTCTCCGGACTTTCGGCTACTGGGTGGAGCCATAGGTACGAGCTTGAGGGCCTCCTCATGAATTTACACCAGCAGGCTGAGATCTATTGGAAGCAGCGTGGCTCTATCAACTGGGTCCTGAAGGGCGGTTCTCCCACGGCCTACTTTTTTTCCATTGCTAATGGTCGCCGGCGTAGATGCTCCATTGGCAGCCTTATCATTGATGGTACAAGGGTAGTTGACCCCCATTTGATCATGGATCACATTTTCAACGTCTTCTCTTCGCTCCTCGCTGCCAAGCCGGCCTCGGGCCTCATTCTCTCCCCTAACCTATGGACTCAGGACAAACGGATTTCGGCCGACGAGAACGTGGCCCTAATGATTCCTCCCTCTGCTAGGGAAATCAAGATGGCCATTAATTCTGCCAATATCAATTCGGCGTCGGGTCCGAATGGCTTCTCAATTCCATTCTTCAAACGCTTCTGGCCATCTCTTCGCATGCTGGTGTGCAAGGTCATACAAGGATTCTGGCTTGGTGTTGTTGACATTTCCCATATGAACTATGCCGTTCTCACTCTCATTCCCGAGGTCAAGGGCGCTGATTCCATTTCTCAGTTCCGTCCCATTACGCTGATAAATAACTTCGTGAAGTTTCCTGCAAAAGGCATGGCGACTAGGTTAACCCCCGTGGCTCATCGTACCATTAGCCCGTCCCAGTCTGCCTTCATGAAGGATAGGTTTATTCTAGATGGTATCCCTGCTTACATGAGATTGTGCGCGATCTTAGGAAGAGGGGCTCCAAAGCCTTGATCCTTAAACTCGACTTCAAAAAAGCCTATGATTCGTTGGGATTTCCTACACCATGTTTTGCTTGCTAAGGGTTTTGACCCAGGGGTTGTTCACCGGATGATGCAGTTGGTGTCTGGTGGTCATACAACGGTATCTGTGAATGGATATGTTAGCAATTTCTTTGCCAATGGTCGTGGCCTTCGGCAAGGGGTTCCGGCTTCTACTATTTTGTTCAATTTTGTTGCTAACGATTTATCTTGCATGCTGGATAGGGCGGCTTCGGCTGGCCATATCTCTCCCGTGATATCTCATCTTCTCCCTCTGGGACTCACCCATCTCCAATATATATGCGGACGACACGATCATTCTTGTGGAGTTGAATGACTCATGTATTGCCAACCTTAAATTTATTCTTCTCTGTTTTGAAGCCTTGTCGGGGCTCAAAATCAACTATTCTAAGAGTGAGGCTATTGTTACTGGTGTTGACGAGGCCGAAGCGTTACGGGTTTCCCACTTGCTCAATCGCTCTTTGGGTGCATTTCCCTTGAAATATTTAGGTCTCCCAGGAAAATTGTAAATGGTGGAAAGACGAAGATATGGGTCATAATTGGCCGCCTCGAGAGGGAGCAGTGAGACCGATTACTTCTCTAAATCATGCTAATGTCTCTATGGTTAGTGAACTTATTGACCAAACTTTGACCTATTGGAGGGAGGAGTTGGTGCGCAACACCTCTTACCTATGGATGCCTCGGTCATCCTAAGAATCCGTTTGTGCACCCCTAATATATCTGATTTTTGGTCTTGGGCTCATGATAAAAGATGTATTTTCAGTGCTCGCTCAGCCTACCGAATGATGGTTCAGACCAAGTACAATCAAGAAGAGGGTGGCTATTTCATAAATCTGGGTCATCGACAACTGCTGCTGAATGGGGGGATTTGGTGTAAGCTTTGGAGTACTCTTGTCCCGTCAAATATAAAGGTATTTTTATGGAGAATATCTTTGCACTTGATATCAACTTTCGATACACCTAACAATCGCAGTATGGCTCCCTCGCCTTGTTGCTCTTCGTGCGGAAGAGAAGACTTCTGGCGTCATGCTCTTCTAGACCGTTCCATGTCTAGAAGTGTATGGGCATTGGCAAATCCAGAAGTGGTGCAACATATGATTTTGATAGATGAGGGCAATGCAAATGAGTTGCCTTTTATGATAAAGGGTTCCTTATCGCATGCTGACTTTGTGATGATGGCAGTAACACTTTGGGCGATTTGGTCGGCCTGCTGAAAAGCGGTCTATGAAAATGAGTTCCAACCACCTGTTTCAACTCATCTGTTTGTCCAAAACTCTGCATGTGTGTTGCGGACAAAGATAAGAAAGATGTTTTTTTTTTGCGGATGATAAGAAAGATTTTTTTTTGCGGATGATAAGAAAGATGTTCAGCCAGGGAAGAAAGAGTCTGGAAGGTTAACATGGACACTGCCACCGATTGGTTTTGCCACGTGTAATGTTGACGGAGCTGTTGCGTGACATTTTTTTCGATAAAGGGCGATTTTATTATCTCAAATGTAGCATCAAGCACATACAAAGTATTATGAGTAACACCCGGCCTCTGCATAACTAGGATGCACACGGCCCAATATGAAGGTCTGACAAAAAATTGATGAAAAAACCGACAAATCGGCAACAGTAGAGCCCTATAGACCGACACTATGCCTATGTCGAAGGAGGTGGTGGATCGATCCGAAGGTTATGTTGCCACCCATGTTGGGAAAAAACCTCCATAGCCACCTGCTCCAATCGCATCTGAACCGCCTTAAACAGCGGTTGGTCCTCCGGTCGTTGTAACATAGACCACATACGTAGCAATTGTGTACAGCGGAAAATAACCTGTAGAGGAGAAGCATTTCTTCCATTAAAAACAAAATCATTTCTACATAGCCAAAGCGACCAAATTAAGGCATACACTCCCACCCTTATTAGCGTTTTGAACCTATTTGAAATACCGTCCAGCCAATGACCAAAAATATTGGCAACAGTTGTGGACGGATACAAATTTGACGCTATTTGGATGACTGCCACGTAGAACGCGCAAACTTGCATTGGAAAAGGAGGTGTTTGATTGTCTCGTCATGAGTACAAAAATAACACTTCTTACTCCCTTGCCAATTGCGTCGTGCGAGATTGTCTTTGGTTAACACAACCCCCCTACAAAGATACCACATGAAAATTTTCACTTTTAATGGAATCTTGAACTTCCAAATTTTCTTTTTATTACTCATTGGTACCTCAGAATGTGTGAGCGCACGATACATAGAGTCTACAGTGAAAGACCCTGATGTAGTAAGGTTCCAGCGAAACACATCCCATGACACAAGTCGGGAGCCAATCAAATCCCGCCTGAACGAAATATTCGGCGGGAATGAACTGAGCACTTGCGCAATAGTATTATTCTTATCGCGAACAATGTTGTATAAGCCTGGATATTGTTCTCGGAGACTGGCATTGCCTAGCCAGATGTCTTCCCAAAAACGAATCTCCGACCCATCTTTTATCGTGAAAGACCCAAAGCGAAAGAGATGTTTCTTTGCCGCCATTAGGCCAGCCCAAAAGTGCGAATCGCCAGGTTTCCAAAATGCCTGGGACACCGCCTTTTGACCTAGATACTTGTTGCGCAGCATGGTTTGCCAAACACCATCCTCAGTAAGAAGTTTGAACAACCATTTACTGAGTAGGGCCTCATTTTTGACCTGCAAGTCATGAATTCCGAGCCCTCCTTGGTCTTTCGGCCTACAAACCACGCTCCATTTGGCCAGCCTGTATTTTTTCTTTTCACGAGCAGTTGCAGCAGTTTGTGGAGATCACAATTGCTTATACCTCAGGTTATCATCAATCACTTTCATTGATAATACAGATTTCCCAAATATGGAAGCTTTGGTAAATGGGGAGGACAACATGCAGCGGTAATCAAGGAGCGTACTACACACAAGGGGATTTTTGAGGCTTGGAATTTCATGTATGAAACTAGGAGCAGAAACTTAGAAGCAGACAGTTTAGCAAATTTTATTTTTCTTTAGAGTTTGGTAGGCATGGCTGGTTGACACAACCTCATGATCTTGTAACAATCCCTATGAACATTGTTGATCAGTAAAGTACCGTTGTTCCCCCAAAATAAAATAAAAAATCTAACAGGCAAAAATGTTGCTTCATGAAAAATTAACTTTCTCGTTCCATACAACCATATATTCATGTAGAGCTATATCATTCCTGGTCTACTTGCTATATGGCGGGCAATCACCATTCTTTTCATGGCATATCGGATCATCACGGCCTGAAATGTAATGTACCGATTCCGTGACACCTCAAGCCAGTCACACAAACGAGCGGTGCTCGATGAAATCATGGAGAGACGGTGCACCGTGCAGGCGGGTCGTCATTGCATAATTGCGTTGCCATTTCAGTCTACCTGCCTGCTTTATATGAGAGATAGCTAGTGTTGCCATTTTTTTCAGCTCCGGTTTCACATGCGATGCCTCATGTGAACGTCCAAACTCCACACGCGGTTTCCACTGTCCATCTGGAGTTTTTCCCGGAAGGGGAGCCTCGGGGCCGTCCTACTGGAGCCTTTGCTACACCCGAAATGAGAAACAAATTATTCTCGATCTACTCCATCGGTTGGCCGCTGGCCACTACTACTACTACTGCCTGCTAGGTTCATTCCATCGTTGGGTACAGAAAACCCTCCGCTCCACAGCGCATACTCTTCTCCATCTCCTACCACTCTCTCTGCAAGCGTGCTCGGACACCATGGACGCTCCTCCGGCAGCGGCGGCCGCCAACAACGTGGCCAATCCACCGGCAGTGGCGGCGGCCAATCCTCCGGCGCCAGGAGCAGCGGTAATGTGCTTCACAATGATTTCTGTGAATATATATCGATGCTGGGGCTGCTACTTTTTCCTTCCTTACTTAAATGTACTTTGTTTTCTCTACGTTGTAGCCAGTAAACTACTAATTAACAAACGATCTGACAGAATATATAGGAGTATCCTGACAATTGCTTGATGGATTTAACATAAAGGCCAATGTTTGTTTGATACGCGTTCTTGTTTCAGTTTGGCAGATCTAAAATACTCCTGGTTAGATCGTCTACACATCGACATAATAGATTGGAATGATGACTGACTGCGACTCTACGAGCTATTTGATTTACTTGTCTCTCGCTCCCTTCTGATTTCTGAAAATCTGCTTCCAGTAGATCATAAAACCAAGGTGTTTATTTGGAGCAGCGTAGCTTGTGGGGGCCCGATGCCAGTGATCTTCTCATGTACTCCCTCCGTCCTTTAAAGAATGTACTTCCAACTTTGTTGGAAAGTCAAACCTTTTTATGTTTGACCGTATTTATACAATAATGCATCAACATTTATGCCATCAAATTAGTAGCATTAGATTCATGATAAAATATATTTTCATCATATACCTATTTGGTTTCATAAACATTGATATATTTTTGCACAAACTCGGTCAAACATTGAAATAGTTTAACCCTCCAACAAAGTTGGAAATACACTCTTTAAAGGATGGAGGGAGTACTGTTTTCCTTCATTTTCTAAAAGTGTTTCTAAAAAGAAGTACTCGCTGTGAACAGCCCTTGTTAATTTTCATACAAGTTGTACTAAACGAGCGACAAGTAATATGAATCTGAGGGGGTACTATATTCCATAGAAGTTGCAGATAAAAACCCTTGTTAATTTTCGTGATGAACATGTGCTTGAATGCAGCTTTACTATCGCCGATGACTAGAGATGGAACATGTGCTTGAATGCTGGTAACTGATCGAGCTGACCGGTTGAGCTGACTGCTGCAGGCTGCTTCTGCAGCGAATGCCAATGCCTGGAAGAAGAAGAAGGACAACAAGTGTTGTATGATATTTCTGGTCGTTGGGAAGACCTTCCTGGCTCTGCTGATGGTAGCTCTTGCAGCGAACAACGTGGCCAATTCTCCGGTGCCGGCAGCAGCGGTAATGTGCTTGACAATCATTTCTGTCAAAACATGTATCCATGCTGCAACTTTTTCTTTCGATCATAAAACCAAGGTGTTTATTTGAAACTAGCTACATAGCTTGTGGGGGCGTGATCTTCTCAAGTATAGTACGTACTGATTTCCATCATTTTCCTAAGAAAACTCACTATTTTCCAACGAGCGATGTACTATTCCCGATGACTTGAGATTGAACATGTGCTTGCATGATGGTAATTAATGGTATCGCTGCTGAACTGAACTGACCCGTTGAGCTCAACTGCTGCAGGACGTTGCGCTGCTGATACTTTGGTCCATCTCTTTGGCGTTGAGCGTTGTTATGCTCGTGCTGGTGCTGGTGTGCATCGAAAAGTAGAGAATCTATGTCACATCTGGTGTAGATTGCAGGAGTGCGCCATCCGATCGATGAGGACGACGGTAAATAAGGTGACGCTAGTGTGTGTTAAGTTATCGTGTGTGGCCTGCGTGCAACCTGTGTGGGGCTTATAAGCTGTGTGCTGTACTACAATCATGTCTGAAGATAAAAGTAAACTGAACTCTCCTCCTACATCTAGTTCTGTCTTCATATTCTTCTTCTTCTCTCCCAAGTCAGGCATAGTGAACCTCACGTACGCCGGCAATCACGCCGGCAGTTGTATCAGATTCCAGTGCAATCCAATTTATCCAAGGCGCGGTGATGGAAATATTAAACATGATGGTAATGCATGATCTGGCTGAGGCAGAGCTTGTCCATAATGCCTTGTCCGGAACTGAGTCTTCAGACAACCAAGTCCTGATAATTCTTGTCAGACCCCGGAAGCTGCTACAGCTTCCTCAATGCAGCCACGTTACACGAGAGCGGAGAGCTCCTATGTACTCCATACGTCAAATTTTTGTAGGAGAATGCTAAGCTTTATTGATGATAATCCACATGAAGTGGGATACAGATCGGATCGTGAGGGTTAGCCAACCAAACGTGACACCCTGTACCGAGAGTAAGGGAGTGCTTAGCTAGACTATGGGCTCCGCCGTTGACAGCTTGCCCTTCAAAAATAAAATTACAATTAAAACTAGAAGCTCGAAGTTTTATTTTTTTAATCACGGACCTGTAGCTGCCCTGGTTGTTCTTCTTGATGTCATGTCGACCGCGTACGTGTAATAGGCACGGCTTCGCTGAAGCCACGGCGAAATAGGCCGGCCTACTCAGCCCGCGAGCCATTTTTTATATATTTTTCTCTTTGGTTTTTTAGTTGGTTTTCAACAATAAAAACGGCTGCTGCTTTTTCGAATCTGGATAATTAAAACCTATTTAAAAATAAATAATATATTTTAGAAAAAACTTCAGCCTGTGTTTTATAAAAAAGTTCAGTCTATATGAAAATAAGTCATTGTATATTAAAAAAATGTTTGTTGTATCAATAAATATTCATCTATAACTATAAAAAGCTCACCATATATTAACAAAATTCAATGTCAGCGTATATGATAAATGTGCAGTTTGTATATGAAAAATGTTCGCATATACTAAAAAAATCAGCCTGTACTTGAAAAAAAATGTTCACCATACACTGCAAAGAACCAAAATAAGAAGAAAAAACAATCTAAAAAGGAGAAAAAGAAAACAACAAAAAAAGAAAAATTGAGGAAAAAGCCGAAATAGAAACTCGCACATGAAAAACCACTTCCAAGTCACAAACCTGAAAAAAGAAACAGAAAATTTGCGCGCTCGCTGCCGAATGACTTAGCCCATCCCGTCTCTGCTTCAGCGGAGCCGCGCCTATATAACGCATGCGGACGTCATATAGGACTAGCCGTGTTACACCATCTCAAATGTGACTTTCGACCTTTGCAGCCCACCCTTGTATGTGGTACAACTATACATTTGATTATGAAAGCGTATTACCACATCATTATATATTTGATTAGATACAATTTTGCTTATCCAAAGGGCCAAAATATTAAATTTACTATTTTATTCATTTATTTCGATTATACATGCTTTGGCGCATGAGTTACATGGTCCTTGTGTATAGGCCGATATTTATCTATCGCTCGGAAGGTCAACCTAGCAGGTGTGGAGTTTTAACATCATCACTGGTTTGATTGGAGACCGAGACAAGTCGAATAAACATTGTTATTCAGATTGGAGTTTTGCTTGGGTGTTACACATATTGAGGCTTCCGGTCATTCATTTATAGTAGTGCAACAAGTATACAGTGCTTGTCAATGTGTCCATGTTTTAAAGAATCACTTATTGATCATCTTCACATGTATCTAGAATTATGCTACTTTAAAATGTGAATGGATAAGCATATAATAATGGCATTGGTATTACAATTATAGAAAAAATAAAGTGAAATAATAAGTAAAATAAATGAATATAATGAAATTTTATGAGGAATATTGAAGTAATTGCATTTTTATTGCCTCTTAAGAAGAAAAAAAATGAAAGAAAAATTTGAGAATTTGCACACAACTTTTCACTAAAATTGTACTTTTTGTTCTAAGCAAAGAATAATCTTATAATCATGGAATTTCGCACATATTGCATAGTATTGTGTTAATACATTCATACTCACCCAACATCCAAACATACTCAAGAAAGGAAAAAAAACCGACTAATAAAGAAAAGGAAAAAACAAATGAAAAAAACACATAAGAACAGAAAAACAAAGAAATAACAGAGGTAGAGAGGGAAGGACTGGGTCGTACATGTAACGGATCTCAGCCCATTAAGCAATTGACTGACCCAAATTAGAGGTCAGTCAATTATTCCCATTACGAAACAAGACACAAAACACACAGAAAAAAACACAGGCTAATCTTAGAGGAAAAATCAATATATGGTCAAGAAATTGACTGAACCAAATTTTAAAAATCAGCTGACCGACATATAGCTAAAGTGACCGAGTACACCATGTTACAAAATGGTGATTGTTTGGCTGGACACATCTGGAATCAAGAAAAAATTGACTAACACCAAAAACAATTCCAGGCGATTGAGATATAGACGGCCCCTAAAATCATCGCTGGAAAGTGCACTTTAAAATGTTAAGCATTACGCCGGGAATGCAGGAAAATAACCAAAATACACTAAATCCGTTGAGAAGTACAGAAAAGCTTCTATAGAAAAGCACACAGAGTAAATGTTCGTGGCTTCGGTTTTTGGAAGTACACATTGATCTTACATGCACGACCCCATTGGGTAAGAACTAATTAAGAAACAACTATAGCAATATACACTAAGGTCTATATGTTCTCTATGGACGGATTAAACTTTCTTTGAAGAGTACTAGGATAAGGGCATCTCCAGCGCTGGGAAGGCCTTCAGGCGATTTTTGGCGCCAAAAACGCCCATCGCGCCTCGAGCCCGATTTTACCGGCGAAAACAAGCGCGGACCCAGCCCGAACCCGGCTGGGGCGTGAAGCGCCGGGCGAGCTGTTTTGGCGCGAAAAAGACGCGGGCCAGCCGCGTCAGCGACTCGTCTTCCCCCAACGGCCTCAGTTCCCGCGGGGAATCAATGGCAAGGCTGCCGCCGGTCAGCCTTGTCATTGATTCCTCACGGGCGGCGCTTCACGGGACGGCGCTTCGATGCCTCCCTCCCTCGCACGCGTACACACGGGCGCGGCCCGGCTATAAAAGCCGACGGCCTCCACTTGTGCCCACCGGCCCGCCCCTCGCGCCGTCCGGCCCTCCCTCTCCCTCGCTTCTCCCTAAGCGCCGCCCTTGACCCCTCCCTCTAACTCTCCCGAGCCCGCCAGCCCGGCCAGCCATGGCGTAACGCTTCCCGGAGACGCAGGCGGCGGCTAACGGTTGCCGCCGTTTCGCCGCATCAGAGAGTCTCGCTCTGTTCCAGCGAACATCCCGGTGCTACCGGACATGCGTGCGGGCCAACGGGTGGAGACTTCGGCCGGGAGTGCCCATTCCGCTGTTCGACGCCGCGTGGCGGCCGGCATTTCGCCGAGGAGGTTGAGATCGCGCGTCCCTCACCGACGCCCAACTCTCCCCCCAAAGACGCCGCCGACAACCACGCGGCACGGGCGGCGATTTCGAGCACCGCCAGCAGCGATTGGCGTCCACCAACGGCGCGCCGGTGGTCGGCGGCCCGCAGAACAGCCGAGGGCGCCACCTGCGGGCGTCCCGGCCGCACACTCGAGGGCGTGTTTCACGTACCTCGAGGGCGGCAACGACCCGCCATTGGCGTATTTCGGCGCAAAGACCGACGCGTCGGGCCATGGGCGCCAAGGAGGTTCGGGTCCTCCTCCTCCTCTTCCTCCTCCCGATCCTCATCGCACTCCTCGGCACTCCGGCCACTTTCAGGCGTCAAGGCGAGCCCTGGCGGAGTCGCCGCTCGGCAGACTTTTCGCAGCGCCCGGCATCGTCATCAACGAGGGCGGCCGCCTCCTCCTCGTCGGCTCCTCCGCGCTTCGTCAAGCCAAAGACGGAGCCGGGGCTGGCGCCGGTGAAGGCGGAGTTCGAAGACGACGACGCGGCCCTAGAATGGGCGCGCCAGGACTCCATTGCGATGGAGAAAGCGCCGAGAAGGCGGCGAGCGAAGGCGCTAATACGCCGCCGCCGAGGAGCGCCGACGCTGCCGCGATGAAGACGGGTCGCTGCCCTATCACGGCAATGACGACGACGACGACGACGACGCCGCCGCCATCCCGCCATGGCGACGCCGGGTCCAAAGAGGGCGCCCGCGTCAAGGAGGAGAAGGCCGACGACGATTTATGGCGGCGCATTTACTTCAGCCCCTTTTTTTAGATTAGGTTAATGTAATGAAAATGCGCGAATTTCGCCGAAATTTGCCATGTTTAGCCGAAATTTAACTACTTTTTATCATAACTTCGCCGAACGGTCCTTCTTTTTTTATTTTAATACGCGCCTGGGGCCGGCCCTGGGGACCGACTCACCTCAGGGCCATTTTTTGCGCCTGCACACCCCCAGGCGGCGCTTTTAGACGCTCACTGGGGGGCCAACGGCTGGAGATGCCCTAACCTCCATGCCATCTAAGCGTTGTCCAATGGGGCAAATGGTGGTGAGTGTCCTTGTCCTTGGGTAGTAATATGCCAACTCCTTGCCTGTGTTGAGAAATATCCAGTCACCTTGGGGATCAAGAGCCAATGGTGTAGTCTCGTCCGACGAGTACTCGTCCCTGAGCTCGATCCGATGACCCAACAACCAATCTACTCCTTCCTCCAATGTCCATATATCGATAGCGTTGGCTCCGTCGTCGGAGCAAACAACACAAATGCTGCCTAGGAGCTCAACGATGGACGTAACGCGCTCATAGTCGCATCGAGGTCCCTGCAACACCTCGAATTCTTTGGTGCTAACGTCCAACGCCAACACCTCGCACCGTCCTCTTGAAGGCTCTGTGCAAATATCAGGATCCACCATCCAGTAGAGTTTACCTCGCGCGTATGCCGGCTGCATGTCGGCGACCGGCCTCGGGGGAGTGATGATCTGAGTCCAGTGACACAAGGTAGTATCAATGAGGGGAAAGTTGTAGCTGAGGTCGAGCGCACTGCACCCCTCTATCCCATCCGCTCAGCTTCTCCGAGATTCGTGCTTGTGACAACACCTTTCCACAGCAGTAGTACACCAGTTTAGCAGTCTAGGCAGGCAGTAGGGCGTAGCTGGTAGGCTGCTGTGCACAGTGGCTGGTCGTTTTGTTGTCTCACATGCACCGCTCCCCCAATAGGAAAAGAAAGAATAGTGCATCCTGCTGCAGCTGACCCAAGAGAGAAAAATAAACAGCCAATTCTAGAGAGAAAAGTGTTGACAGAAGTTGTGTGGGGGATTCGGAGAAATAAGCTTTTTCTTGTAGGATTGAAAAAAGACAACGTTGTGACTGTGAGAGAGAACTTCTGCGCAAGAAAAGGCCGAGAGAGATCTCTGTTTTGTTAAAAGAGAGAGAGAGCGTTCGTGTAAGAGAACTCTTATTTTGCGAGACGAGAGAGATGATTTTTTTCGCAGGTCAAGAAGAAAGTCATCGGTAGAGAAAGAGACTGTATAAGAGAGAGCTGCTTGTGCATGTGCATGTGCATGCAGATTCCATTTGCATGTGACAAGCTTTTACGAGAGATAGGACGTGAGGAGACAGATATCGCTTTGAGTAACGGGTCTACAACTTGCCCACACGGATCGGACAGCCATGTCAGACATAGGCCTCTAAGACCTTGTACAATGAGAGGTGCTTGGGGGAGGTGCTTAAAGAAATAAACCAGATTTTTCTTAAGCACCGATGCTTATTTGTACAGGATAGACGTTTAACTAAGCGTCTTTCCTGTAGAAATAGGCACCGGTGCTTCAGAAAAATTTGGTTTATTTTTCTAAGCATCTCTCTAAGCACCTCCCGTTGTACAAGGCCTAATCTCTATGCTACGCGCTGTATCAGACACACATCTCAACGCAATTGCATGGCTCAGACAGTGGGTACAATGCGTCTCACCTTAGAAAAACTGCACTCATCAATGAGCTAGACAAAGCAGTCGAGCTGGTAGCTTCGAGTTGCGAAGTTTCTCTCTTGGTAGACGAGGAGCACCGGCACGTGCTTCTTCGTCCTCACGTCGTAACCCTCGAAATAGGCTTTCGCCCCGCTATATAGATATAGCAACCACACGATACAACTGATAGTCCGATGCTGGGGCAAACAGCACAAGCAAGCCCAAAAGAAATAACAGAGAAAGAAAAAGAAACTAATGACAACAGAGTCGGATCGACAAAAACGATGGTGACCCGCAACCGCTGCGCCCGGCGGAGAATTTCCACCACGCTCCTAGCACTTCGGACCGCCGCATACCAAGCAACACCTTCAGGAAGGAACGCGACGATGCCGACGCTGTTGCCCAGACTGGTCCTATGGTTTCCCCCGGTACACGGAGGGGCGTGTGGAAGAGGTAAGCCCGGCGCCCTTCAGGAAGGACCGGTGGCGCCCGCGGGCGTCACCGTGTCGGTGCCGGCCAAGCCGACAGGGATTTCTCCCGTCCGCCACACATCCACATCCCCGGCCGCTCCGTCGCACTCCACCAATCTCGCCGCCCACCAACATGCGCCACCACGGTCTTTCGATCACCACTGCCGTCTCACCATGGAAAGAGAAGCGAGACCGACGGATCTGAGAGGGGACACCGGAACAAGGAGCGGCAAAAACAGCAGCCACGCTGAGGGGACAACCTCCACCGCCCTTGGCGGTCACCGCCGGACGCAGCAATAGGAGCACACCAGGCCCACGGCCCGGCCGAGCCAAAAGGACTCGTGAAGCTCCGTCACCATCTTTGCAGCTTAGCGCGCCACCGTCTTCGCAACCCCCGACGAGCCGCACTCTTCGTCTGGCCGAAGTTGGCCACACACGACCAAGCGGCGAAGCGAAACCGACAAGGCCGAGAGGAGACAACCGAGAACAATGAGCGGCAAAATCGGCAGCCACACGGGAGGGGACGACCTTCGCGGCCCATGGCGGTCACCGGCCGGACGCAGCAAGGAGAGCACACCTGGCCCACGGCCCGGCCGAGCCAGATAGGGCTCGTGAAGCTCCCATTGCCGCGCTGCAGCGTGCCTCCGTCTCCGCAACCCCCGACGAGCCGCTCCTCCGCCGTCGGTGCCGCCAAGCCCGCCCAGAACCAGATGGGGCCCAAAGGGCCCAGAATCTAGCTGAGAAGCGCGCCGCTGTCGCGCGCCCACAGCCAAGTGGTTGTGCCGCCTCCTCACCATCCGGCGCAGCGCGCCGCCGGAACCACCGTTGCGAGGAACACCACCGCACACCCGCGATGGGGAAGGAAGATCACCGCGAAGACCACCGGAGGACAAGCCGGGCCTCGCCACCACCACGGGCACAGCCGCCGGGCTAAGCCCCATCCACCGCCGCCTTGCCGCAAGGCGCCGCCGCCGGAGAAGGAGCCGCCTCGTCGCGGACCTGCACGCCTGGACGCCACCGCCCAGGGAGGGAGCCCCGCGCCCACCAGCACCAAGACGTGGAGGAGAGATCCCCCGCCGCCAGCCACCGCGAGGGGCTTCGCCCTGGCGGTCCCGGCCAGCGGCGGAGGGGGGAGGAGGAAGGGGAGGGCGCCCGCGGGGGGGGGGGGGGGGGGGGTGGCGGCGCGGGCCAGGGGGGATTTTTTTTTGGAGGTTTGGTCTCCTCGCGTCGTAACCGGCCAACCCGATCCTTCCGGGAAAGAAGGATCCATCTTCGCCGTCGTACTCCTCAGATATGCGCTTGTAGTAGCCAACGCTTGGGTTGCAGATGAAATCCCATGAAGTGCCCTTCCAGTCGATGCAGCTGCCGACGGCTAGACTGTGTACGGGTTTGGAGGAGCATACCGCTCTGCGATTAGAAGATGGCTGTTGGTGCTCATCCATTGGCTGTAGAGGAAAGAAGACGCCATGGTAGGGCTCCAGGAGCATCACTTTCAGTGATTTCTGATTTGCGTCGTGGAGTAGTGTGTGCTGCTGCATGAATCTGTCGCTCTTGACCACTGCGTGCCAGTCTTTGCACACATGGCTCAGTGAAGCAACGGAACGAGCCGGCAGCCACTTGAGCACATCCGACCAAGCCTTTCTCCATGGCGACGAGAAGATCATCTCCTCGTTCGTGCGGCTTACCGACACCAGGCTCTCCTCCAACAGGCCCACGGTATGGTGGGGTTCGCTTTCCATGATTGCATCGTCGACGTCGCGGCCCAGCATCGCCAGTGAGAACACAATCTCCAGGGCCGCCGCCTTGCGGCCGAGGTCCACCACAAAAACAGTCGACACGCCTGTGGCGAACATGATCTTCTTGTTGCGGCCGCCGTCGTGGTAGATTTCGAGCGGATAGACCCATTTTGACGGCGGCAGCAGTGCACGCCAAGCTTGTCGCTGGATGCAGCAGAGCTGCTCCCACTGCCCCACTTCCTCTCACGAGCCGCGAGATATAGAATGGGTCGTCGCCACCACTCAGAGAAAGCCCATTATAATGGGCACACAGGCATCCATCCAACACGGCCAGTCCGAATGGAACATTCTCTAGTCCCGGCGGCGCCGGCAACGAGCTGAAGGACTCGTCGGAGACGTCGAAGGTGGTGATGACGCCCTGGCCCTGGTGGTGGTGCTGGACAAAGTGAAGATGTCCATCGAAGAACACGGCTGCCTCTGGCCGCGCAATGGAGGCATGATGATTATTGCACGAGGCGGCCGGCTGGTGAGCGGCCGGCCTCCAGTGCACGGACACGCCGTCGAGCGGCAAGACCTCGCAACTCGCCTTTCCTTCGTCGTGCAGGGAGATGATCCGTACGACTTTATGTTGCTTCGCTTTGGAGCTGTAACCCAGGCCGTAGGCCATAGGCTGTTATTGCTGTGGCGCCGCTGCCGCCCAAACATGATCGTGGACGGTATCTCGCTGTCCGGGAGAAGCGAGAGCTCGCCGGTGCACGAATTGCACAGGTAGTGGCCACGGAAGTACTTGCGGCGGAGCAGGACGAGGCCATGGCATGGCTTGGCGGTGAGCACCTCGACAGCGCAGTCCGGCTCAAGTCGCGGGAGAGGTAGGACGCCGGCGGTCAGCTGCTCCGCCGGCACAGAACCAGTGCCGTGCCATGCGTGGAAGCGGTACTGCGCAGTCGTGAACAGGAGCTTGGGCGGGCCTTCCCGTTGATTCGCTCGCTCGAGGTGGAGGTCGGTGAAGGAGGAAGACGACAGCGTGGCGGACCACGAACGTGACAGGCAGCGGAAGCGGCGCACCGACTTGGCCGGCAGACGAGCAAATATCTCCACCAGCAGCTCCTCCGGCAACGCCGAATCTCCTGGCTGATGCCTCCGTTTCAGCGGTGGCTGCTCCATGACGTCTCGTGATTGATTCATCAGTTGGCAAGGGACAAGCTAGACTATATATTTACGCTCCATGTTGGGACTCCATCGAGTTCTGCTCTCACTCGGATACGGAGTGTGTGACCCGAGAGCTAGCTGGCTACTCGTCCCCTTTTCGGCGGGAAACTAGGTCTTTGTTTCCGGGTATTATTGATTTAGGGACTTAAAAAAGTTCCTATAAGTCCCATGTAAATCAAACAGGAGGAATTTATTAGGACTTTAGGTGGGCATTTGGGACTTACAAAATAAGACTCTCAAGGAGAGTCTTATAGAGACTTATAGTTGTAATATGGTCTTTTAGTCCATGTTAAGTCCCATGAACCAAACAGGTAGGAACTTTTTAGGGACTTGGGACTAAAAAAAAGTCCTAGGACTTATGAAACAAACAGGGTTTAAGCCGGCCGGGTTCACAATTCCTTTTTTTTCGGGAAAACTTTGTTTTTGCCTAGTTTTTGTCAACTTTACTTATGCCACTCTAGAATTTGACATTTTATTTTTGTCACTCTTAGTTTTTGACAACACATCACAATTGCCATTATGTGGCAAAAGCAATAATTTTAGACTGGCAATTGTCGCAATGGCATTGTGATGTATTGTCAAAAGCTAAGAATAGCAAAAGCGATATGTCAAATTCTAGAGTGATATAAGCAAAGTTGGCAAAAATTAGAGTGGCAAAACAAAGTTTTCCCCTTTTTTCGGTCTTGCTAATACCAAGAGCATTTGGATCGTTATAAAATGGTGATCTGAACGCTCTTTTATTTGTTCATAGAGGGAGTATATTAGAAGGATTGGGGCCTGCTTGCTGCGTGATTGGTATTGTTAGGATTTTATAAATGGAAATTTGCTTTGGCCTGTTGAGTGCTGAGTGGAATAAAAAATCGATATATATGTGTGGTCCGTTAGTGAGGATCAAGGGCAGTCACTGTACACTGTAATAAACAGATAGAACCTTCTCATGTGATCCCTATAGATTTCATTGTATGTTAAAGCAAAAAAAATACATGATGAACATTTTATAAATGATTTTAAAATGTTCATTTGGGTACTAAGAATAATTTTTAAATGGTTCTGACTTTTTAAAAACATTTTCAGGATATGAGAGAAAAAATTATAACAATACATGGTGAACATTTTGTCGATAAAACACGTGAAAAAATTGAAAATACACTATGAGATTTTTTTTCTAAAACGTGGTGATTTTTTCAAAGTAAATCAAAAAGGGAAAAGAAGGAGACCCGTTACTGATGGAATTTTTTACAGGAAAGTCTTTGAGTAAAATAACAAATGTGAGCAGCTAGGAGAAAGAGCAAAAAAAGGAGTTTAATAGTCTGATTTCTATAAATGTTAAGTTGTGCTAGAAATTAAAAGATGAGATAAATGTTAACTGGTTCAAAATTCATGTGTTATTGCTAAACTTGTGAAACGATGACAATCACTTGATTTGAACGAAGAAAAGTTGGTTCTGGGTCGAGGCCAAATGCATGACGAGGGTGAATTTGGAAAAAGCAAAGACAAAGGGGTTGGGCTAGTTGCGTGTCGAACATGAGCTTGCAACTGGTGCAAAAGGGTGTAGCCATTTGTGAATAATAATGAACATGCAGCTAGGCTAAGTCATGTAGGACAAAAATGGTTGACCCCCAGTTCTCTGTTTATGGTGGACTTGCAAATGGCACAAAATATTGATGCCCCCTTCAACCTCGAGTTGCATGTCGGTGTTGGAGTTTCAAGCCAGAAAGTCGAACCCAATTGCGAGTCGAGAATGGACTTGCAACTGGGTCAAAAAAATGTCAGGCCCAGTTGCAAGTTCACCCTCAACTCACAACTGGGGAAAAAGGATAGAATACAGTTGCGCGTCGATTGAATATCCTATTTGACGCTTACTGCATCAAACTGTCGAGTATTCGCACAAGCGATCTCCTCAAGCGCGAGAATTCGGCCGGACCACTCCCCCATAAAGAGGCAGCCGGTTTTGGGAACCTTCCAGAAGGTTCCCTGGAACGGGTTTTTTTATACTGGTTTATCGATTTTCTTTTGTGTTTGTTTTTTTATTTTTCTGTTTAATTTCATTTTTTGGTTTTTTCTTTATTTTCTCATTTCTTTTGTTTTCATTTTTTGTTTCTTTTTCAAGTTCATATTTTCTTGTTCACCTTATTTTTTAAAATCAAAATTTTCAAAAATGTTTCACATATTCCAAAATTGTTCGTTTTTTACAAAAAAAAACGAAAACATGAAATTTTACTGATATTTTAAAAAATTGTTTGCATTGCTCAAAAACTTCACAATTTTGAAATTTGCTCACGTTGTCAACAAAGTTTGAAGTTTCCTTTTTAATGTTTTCCAAATTTTGTTTGTGATTTCAACATTTGTTCACATTTTAAAAAATGTTCAGAGTTTCAAATTTTATTCGTGTTTTCGGAAAATATTCATATTTTTATGTTCTCATTTTTCAAATTTTGTTCGCGTGTGTAAAAAATGTTTGAACAGTCCAAAATTTGTTCGCGCTTTCCGAAATATTCAGGATTTTGAAATTTGTTCTCATTTTCAAAAAAGGACAAAGTATCAAAAAATCCTGTTCTCGAAAACTGTATGCAATTTTAAAATTTGTTTGTATTTTCTTGATAGTTCAGAGTTTCAAATTTTGTTCATGATTTCAAAATTCATTCTCATTTTTGCAAATTTCAAAATGTGTTCCAATTTTCCCAGATTGCATGTTTTCTAAATTTTGCTCACAATGTTGGTAAATGTTCGAGTTTCCAAAAGTATTCAGTTTAAAAAAACACGTTTGAAATTTCAAATATCCTTCAAATCTACGGCTATTCCTAGTTCTTAAAGTACCACGCTTCTTCTTATTCCTGAATGCTTTGTTGGTGCATTGGTATGCCGCTGCGTATGAGAGCATAAGGTCTTGTGTTCGGCTCCCAGCCACAACACTAATTTTTGGAATTTTGCAAACCACGGTCCTGCTGTTGCGCCGGCCCATGTGGCCATTTGTGTGTATGTCCGGCTGCTATTTGTCTTGAAATGCGGTGGATAGGAGCTCCCCGCATCGACTATACTTGCAACCTGCGATTAAAAAAAGTACCATGGGCCTAGTTGCGAGTTGAGTGTGTTCTTGAATCTAGGGCAAAAAAGATAGGGCCCAGTTGCGGGTCAAAAGTGTGGATTTGCAACTGGACATAAAAAAGAGAGTGGATGGTCAGTTGCATGTCGATAATAGACTTGCAACTAGGAGAAAAAAAACTTGGGCCCAATTTATGAGTTGAGGGTGGGCTTGCAACTAGGAAAAAGGTTCAATGACCATGACATGTTGTGATGGCATGTGACGGCGGCGATCTTTGAAACGGTCATGGCGATGTTGTGATGGCTTGCTTCGATGACCGCGGTGATGCTCCGACGAAAGCCTGATTGCTTTGACGATGCTACGATGGCGTGCTTCCTAGTCGTAGCAGTGTTGCGACGATGACATGATTGTCTTAACACTACTAGTGAAAACCTTATACACAGAATCTTATCAGCGGCGCGGTTTAAAAACAGACGCTACTGCTAATTAGCAGTAGCGAGCTTCAGAAAACCGCGCTACTAATAGCACGGTAGCAGTAGCGGTCTAGGTGAAACAAGCGCTACTACTATAATTGCCACGGCGTTGCCCCCAGGCTAGATATAGTAGTAGCGCCCTTCGGAGGACGCGCTACTGCTAAAGTACTTAATAGCAACGTTTTTCTTCAAAACACGTCACTGCTAAGTATTGTACCTAATTAATTTTAGTCCCATACTACTAAGCGAACAAGGTGTTTACCACCTTAAATATGTTATACTTCTCAAACTATCTCGAGCACTTGGTCTTCATTAAACTATATGTGTAGGATTTGTGGCTGCAATATGAATCTTCACCAGTGCCTATACAGGTACTGTGAGGATTCATGTTGACTATTTAGATTCTACACAAAAAGATCAATAATGACTAATGTATATTTTTTGAAGTTTTTACATGCTTAGACTTAGCAGTAGCGTTTTTTCAGGGCAAAGCGCTACTGATATTATAAAACAGAAAGGAATAGCTGTAGCGCGTTTCGCTTGACACGCTATAGCTAACTTAGCTATAGCGCGTTCCGGCAAAAAGCGCTGCTGCTAGTTTGACTTAACCCCCGGCCGTGCGGGCTCAAAATTTTGTTAAGTCCTTCCCCTCCACTTCCCCCTCTCCCCCAACTACTCCATCGCCGTCGTCACCCTGCCGCTCTCGACCTCATCACCGCCGCCCGCCGCCGCCCGCCGCACACCCTCGACGCCGCCCCCGACCCGGATCTCGACGCCGCCACCGACCCGGACATCGACTCCGCCTTTCGCCGCGCGCCCGAGCCCCGACCCCGTCCTCGACGCCGCCTGCCCCTCCCTCGCCGCAGTCACCATAAGGCTCTGCCTCTCCTCTCCCCTACCCTCCTCTCTCTCTGCTAGGGCAATTCATATATGTGTTGATGTTCATATGAACCCTAGGTGTTCATATGAACCCTAGATTTGTTTAGGGCAGTAGGCATTTTTTAGCATTTAGGAAAAATGATTAGCAATTTTTTTAGAAAATTAGCTAGGGCAAGTTTTTATGAAAATGCCTAAACAGTAATTTCATTCAAAAAACAAAAAACAGAATTGTTTTTCTTTCAAAAACTTGGTTAAACTAATTGTTGCTATGTAAACAAAAAACAAGATTGTTGTTATATGATATATGTCATTGACGTTCATTTGCATATTCCATTATTGAAGTGGTTCAATTGTGCCCAAGTGGCTTTGTTGTTTCCAGGGTGGCCTATGTTTTGCCGGAATGTTAATTCATTTCCGTTCCGGCAAATTTCAGGTTTTCGATTTGTCCACTTTTTAGTAAAAGTCATGCCGAAATTTTCCATGAATTTTGGCATGACTTGTGCTACAACTAGGACATATCGAGTGCCCGGGATTTGCCGCACCGAGAAGGAGTCAACATTCCTGCAAAGCATAGGCCTTTTTTTATGCATTATTCATTTTATTAGGTATAGAATTAATTGGCTAGATTTAATCGTAAGAACTAGTTGAATTAATAGAACTAGTTGAACATGTCAAATTTGTTGTTATTTTTTTAGTTAAAGCAATTTTTCCCGCATCGGCGTCGACGATGCCTATCCTGCATCCTCGTCGTCGAGTCGGCGGAGGACACCTGCGTCACCAGATGGGCCATGTCCGGGACTGGGCTCCGCCGGGGTGGTACTGGGAGGCGCTACCTACCGGGGGGCGCAGGTTGGTGAGGAGTCAGCCTGTCATTGACCCGAACCTTCTTTGGTGGCGGTCGCGTGGGCCAGTTACGGTCCAGAGGCTCGAGGACCCCGTGGAGGTGGTGCTTAAGGAAATATGCCCTAGAGGCAATAATAAAGTTATTATTTATTTCCTTATATCATGATAAATGTTTATTATTCATGCTAGAATTGTATTAACCGGAAACATAATACATGTGTGAATACATAGACAAACATAGTGTCACTAGTACGCCTCTACTTGACTAGCTCGTTGATCAAAGATGGTTGAGTTTCCTAGCCATGGACATGAGTTGTCATTTGATTAACGGGATCACATCATTAGGAGAATGATGTGATTGACTTGACCCATTCCATTATCTTAGCACTTGATCGTTTATTATGTTGCTATTGCTTTCTTCATGACTTATACATGTTCCTATGACTATGAGATTATGCAACTCTGCCATCAAGGAACACTTTGTGTGCTACCAAACGTCACAACGTAACTGGGTGATTATAAAGGTGCTCTACAGGTGTCTCTGAAGGTACTTGTTGAGTTGGCGTATTTCGAGATTAGGATTTGTCACTCCGATTGTCGGAGAGGTATCTCTGGGCCCTCTCGGTAATGCACATCACTATAAGCCTTGCAAGCAATGTGATTGATGAGTTAGTTGCGGGATGATGCATTACGTAACGAGTAAAGAGACTTGCCGGTAACGATATTGAACTAGGTATTGAGATACCGACGATCGAATCTCAGGCAAGTAACATACCGATGACAAAGGGAACAACGTATGTTGTTATGCGGTTTGACCGATAAAGATCTTCGTAGGATATGTGGGAGCCAATATGAGCATCCAGGTTCCGCTATTGGTTATTGAACGGAGACGTCTCTTGGTCATGTCTACATAGTTCTCGAACCCGTAGGGTCCGCACGCTTAAAGTTTGGTGATGACCGGTATTATGAGTTTATGTGTTTTGATGTACTGAAGGTAGTTCGGAGTCCCGGATGAGATCGGGACATGACGAGGAGTCTCGAAATGGTCGATACGTAAATATCGATATATCGGACGACTATATTCGGACATCGGAAAGGTTCCGAGTGATTCGGGTATTTTTTGGAGTACCGGAGAGTTACGGGAATTCGCCGGGGAGTATATGGGCCTTATTGGGCTTTAGGGGAAAGAGAGAGGGGAGGTTGCGCCTGTGCTTAACCCGACTGGACTAGGGGAGGCGGCGCCCTCCTTCCTTCTCTTCTCTTTTCCCTTTCCTTCTCTCCTACTCCTACTACTTGGAAGGGCTCCTAGTTCTACTAGGAAAGGGGGAATCCTACTCCTGGTGGTAGTAGGACTCCCCTAGGGCGCGCCATAGAGAGGGCCGGCCCTCCCCCTCCTCCACTCCTTTATATACGGGGGAGGGAGGCACCCCATAGACACAAAAATTGATCATTGATCTCTTAGCCGTGTGCGGTGCCCCCTCCACCATATTCCTCCTCGGTAATATCGTAGCGGTGCTTAGGTGAAGCCCTGCGTCGGTAGCATCATCAACACCGTCATCACGCCGTCGTGCTGACGGAACTCTCCTGCAAAGCTCTGCTGGATCGGAGTTCGTGGGATGTCATCGAGCTGAACGTGTGCTAAACTCGGAGGTGACGTGCGTTCGGTACTTGGATCGGTCGGATCGTGAAGACGTACGACTACATCAACTGTGTTGTCATAACGCTTCCGCTTTCGTTGCTATGCATCACCATGATCTTGCGTGTGCGTAGGAAATTTTTGAAATTACTACGTTCCCCAACAGTGGCATCCGAGCCAGGTTTATGCGTAGATGTTATATGCACGAGTAGAACACATGTGAGTTGTGGGCGATACAAGTCATACTGCTTACCAGCATGTCATACTTTGGTTCGGTGGTATTGTTGGATGAAGCGGCCCGGACCGACATTACGCCAGACGCTTTACGCGAGACTGGTTCTACCGACGTGCTTTGCACACGTGTGGCTGGCGGGTGTCTGCTTTCTCCAACTTTAGTTGAACCGAGTGTAGCTACGCCCGGTCCTTGTGAAGGTTAAAACAGCACTAACTTGACGAACTATCGTTGTGGTTTTGATGCGTAGGTAAGAACGGTTCTTGCTCAGCCCGTAGCAGCCACGTAAAACTTGCAACAACAAAGTAGAGGACGTCTAACTTGTTTTTGCAGGGCATGTTGTGATGTGATATGGTCAAGGCATGATGGTATATTTTATTATATGAGATGATCATGTTTTGTAACCGAGTTATCGGCAAATGGCAGGAGCCATATGGTTGTCGCTTTATTGTATGCAATGCAATCGCCCTATAATTGCTTTACTTTATCACTAAGCAGTAGCGATAGTCGTAGAAGCAATAGTTGGCGAGACGACAACGATGCTATGTTGGAGATCAAGGTGACGCGCCGGTGACGATGGTGATCATGATGGTGCTTCAGAGATGGAGATCACAAGCACAAGATGATGATGGCCATATCATATCACTTATATTGATTGCATGTGATGTTTATCTTTTATGCATCTTATTTTGCTTTGATTGACGGTAACATTATAAGATGATCTCTCACTAAATTTCAAGATAAAAGTGTTCTCCCTGAGTATGCACCGTTGCCAGTGCCGAGACACCGCGTGATGATCGGGTGTGATAAGCTCTACGTTCATCTACAACGGGTGCAAGCCAGTTTTGCACACGCAGAATACTCAGGTTAAACTTGGCGAGCCTAGCATATGCGGATATGGCCTCCGAACACTGGAGACCAAAAGGTCGAGCGTGAATCATATAGAAGATATGATCAACATAGTGATGTTCACCATTGAAAACTACTCCATCTCACATGATGATCGGACATGGTTTAGTTGATTTGGATCACGTGATCACTTAGATGATTAGAGGGATGTCTATCTAAGTGGGAGTTCTTAAGTAATATGCTTAATTGAACTTTAATTTATCATGAACTTAGTCCTGATAGTATTATAATATCTATGTTGTAGATCAATTGCTCGCGTTTAGCTCCCCTATTTTATTTTTGATATGTTTCTAGAGAAAACTAAGTTGAAAGATGTTAGTAGGAATGATACGGATTGGATCCTTGATCTGAGGATTATCCTCATTGCTGCACAGAAGAATTATGTCCTGTTGGAAATATGCCCTAGAGGCAATAATAAATTAGTTATTATTATATTTCCTTGTTCACGATAATCGTTTATTATCCATGCTATAATTGTATTGATAGGAAACTCAGATACATGTGTGGGTACATAGACAACACCATGTCCCTAGTAAGCCTCTAGTTGACTAGCTCGTTGATCAATAGATGGTTACGGTTTCCTGACCATGGACATTGGATGTCATTGATAACGGGATCACATCATTAGGAGAATGATGTGATGGACAAGACCCAATCCTAAGCCTAGCACAAAGATGCGTAGTTCGTATGCTAAAGCTTTTCTAATGTCAAGTATCATTTCCTTAGACCATGAGATTGTGCAACTCCCGAATACCGTAGGAATGCTTTGGGTGTACCAAAGCGTCACAACGTAATCGGGTGACTATAAAGGTGCACTACGGTATCTCCGAAAGTGTGCATTGGGTTGGCACGAATCGAGATCGGATTTGTCACTCCGTGTAAACGGAGAGGTATCTCTGGGCCCACTCGGTAGGTCATCATCATAATGTGCACAATGTGACCAAGGGGTTGATCACGGGATGATGTGTTACGGAACGAGTAAAGAGACTTGCCGGTAACGAGATTGAACAAGGTATCGGGATACCGACGATCGAATCTCGGGCAAGTACAATACCGCTAGAAAAAGGGAATTGTATACGGGATCGATTGAGTCCTTGACATCGTGGTTCATCCGATGAGATCATCGTGGAACATGTGGGAGCCAACATGGGTATCCAGATCCCGCTGTTGGTTATTGACCGGAGAACGTCTCGATCATGTCTACATGTCTCCCGAACCCGTAGGGTCTACACACTTGAGGTTCGATGACGCTAGGGTTATAAAGGAAGTTTGTATGTGGTTACCGAATGTTGTTCGGAGTCCCGGATGAGATCCCGGACGTCACGAGGAGTTCCGGAATGGTCCGGAGGTAAAGATTTATATATGGGAAGTCTGTTTTGGTCACCGGAAAAGTTTGGGTTTTATCGGTAACGCACGGGACCACCGGGAGGGTCCTGGGGGTCCACCAAGTGGGGCCACCATCCCCGGAGGGCTGCATGGGCTAAGTGTGGGAGGGGACCATCCTCAGGTGGGCTGGTGCACCCCCCCACATGGCCCAAGGCGCAGCTAGGTGGGGAGAGGGGAAACCCTAGGCACAGATGGGCCTAAAGGCCCACCCTAGGGGGCACCCCCTCTCTTCCCCTCTTGGCCGCCCCCCCAAGACCCATCTAGGGCTGCCGCACCCCTTGGGTGGGAACCCTAGATGGGGGCGCAGCCACCTCCCCTCCTCCTATAAATAGTGGGGGTTTTGGGGCTGCCCAACACACGAGAACTTCTCCCTCTTGGCGCAGCCCTACCTCTCTCCCTTCTCCTCTCCCGCGGTGCTTGGCGAAGCCCTGCAGGATTGCCACGCTCCTCCACCACCACCACGCCGTTGTGCTGCTGCTGGATGGAGTCTTACTCAACCTCTCCCTCTCTCCTTGCTGGATCAAGGCATGGGAGACGTCACCGGGCTGCATGTGTGTTGAACGCGGAGGTGCCGTCCGTTCGGCACTAGGATCTCCGGTGATTTGGATCACGACGAGTACGACTCCTTCAACCCCGTTCTCTTGAACGCTTCCGCTTAGCGATCTACAAGGGTATGTAGGTGCACTCTCCTTCCCCGCATTGCTGGTTTCTCCATAGATAGATCTTGGTGACACGTAGGAAAATTTTGAATTTCTGCCACGCTCGCAACGATGGCATCATGAGCTAGGTCTATTGCGTAGATTCTTTACGAGTAGAACACAAAGTAGTTGTGGGCGTTGATTTTGTTCAATATGCTTACCGTTACTAGTCCAATCTTGTTTCGACGGTATTGTGGGATGAAGCGGCCCGGACCGACCTTACACGCATTTTTACGTGAGATGTTCCATCGACTGACATGCACTTGGTGCATAAGGTGGCTAGCGGGTGCCAGTCTATCCCACTTTAGTCGAAACGGATTCGATGAAAAGGGTCCTTATGAAGGGTAAATAGCAATTGGCATATCACGTTGTGGTTTTGCGTAGGTAAGAAACGTTCTTGCTAGAAACCCATAGCAGCCACGTAAAACATGAAACAACAATTAGAGGATGTCTAACTTGTTTTTGCAGGGTATGCTATGTGATGTGATATGGCCAAGTAGAATGTGATGAATGATATGTGATGTATGAGATTGATCATGTTCTTGTAATAGGATTCACGACTTGCATGTCGATGAGTATGACAACCGGCAGGAGCCATAGGAGTTGTCTTTATTTATTTTATGACCTGCGTGTCATTAAACAACGCCATGTAATTACTTTACTTTATTGCTAACCGGTAGCCATAGTAGTAGAAGTAATAGTTGGCGAGACAACTTCATGAAGACACGATGATGGAGATCATGGTGTCATGCCGGTGACGATGATGATCATGGAGCCCGAAGATGGAGATCAATGGAGCTATATGATATTGTCCATATCATGTCACTACTATATATAATTGCATGTGATGTTTATTATGTTTATGCATCTTGTTTACTTAGAACGACGGTAGTAAATAAGATGATCCCTTACAACAATTTCAAGAATTGTTCTCCCCTAACTGTGCACCGTTGCTAAAGTTCGTCGCTTCTAAGCACCACGTGATGATCGGGTGTGATGGATTCTTACGTTCACATACAACAGGTGTAAGACAGATTTACACACGCAAAACACTTAGGGTTAACTTGACGAGCCTAGCATGTACAGACATGGCCTCGGAACACAGAGACCGAAAGGTCGAGCATTAGTCGTATAGTAGATACGATCGACATGAAGATGTTCACCGATGATGACTAGTCCGTCTCACGTGATGATCGGACACGGCCTAGTTGACTCGGATCATGTAATCACTTAGATGACTAGAGGGATGTCTATCTCGAGTGGGAGTTCATAAGATGAACTTAATTATCACGAACATAGTCAAAAGACCTTTTGCAAATTATGTAAAGCTCGCGCTTTAGTTCCTTTGTTTAGATATGTTCCTAGAGAAA
Organism: Aegilops bicornis; assembly: GCA_021605145.1. Taxonomy (NCBI): domain Eukaryota; kingdom Viridiplantae; phylum Streptophyta; class Magnoliopsida; order Poales; family Poaceae; genus Aegilops; species Aegilops bicornis. The sequence continues at coordinate 639,030,386 of CM038672.1, read as the reverse complement.
ATATAGTTGAAAGATGAAAGTAGCGATTATGCGGACGGTAGAAAGCTTATGTCCCTAATGCACCGCTTAGTGAGCTGAACCCCAATCGTAAATGCATGGATGTTGCGAACATCGGACATACACGTTTTGATAACTACGTGATAGTTCAGTTAAACGGTTTAGAGTTGAGGCACCAAAGACGTTTTTGAAACGTCGCGGAACATATGAGATGTTTCGAGGGCTGAAATTGGGATTTCAGGCTCGTGCCCACGTCAAGAGGTATAAGACCTCCGATGATTTTCTTAGCCTGCAAACTAAGGGAGAAAAGCTCAATCGTTGAGCTTGTGCTCAGATTGTCTGAGTGCAACAATCACTTGAATCGAGTGGGAGTTGATCTTCCAGAGATAGTGATGTTTCTCCAAAGTCATTGCTACCAAGCTGCTAGAGCTTCGTGATGAACTATAACAAATCAGGGATAAATATGATGATCCTTGAGATATTCGCAATGTTTGACACCGCGAAAGTAGGAATCAAGAAGGAGCATCAATTGTTGATGGTTGGTGAAACCACTAGTTTCGAGAAGGGCACGGGCAAGAAGGGATACTTCATGAAACGGCAAATCGATTGCTGCTCTAGTGAAGAAACCCAAGGTTGAACCCAAACCCGAGACTAAGTGCTTACGTAATAAGGGGAACAGCCATCGAGCAGCATTACCCTAGATACTTGGTAGATGAGAAGGCTGGCAAGGTCGATAGAAGTATATTGGATATACATTATGTTAATGTGTACTTTACTAGTACTCCTAGTAGCACCAGGGTATTAAGATACCGGTTCGGTTGCTAAGTGTTAGTAACTCGAAATAAAAGAGCTACGAAATAAGCGGAGACTAGCTAAAGGTGAGTGACGATATGTGTTGGAAGTGTTTCCAAGTTTGATGTGATCAAACATCGCACGCTCCCTCTACCATCAAGATTAGTATTAAACCTGAATAATTGTCATTTGGTGTTTGCGTTGAGCATAGACATGATTGGATTATGTCTATCGCAATACGGTTATTCATTTAAGGAGAATAATGGTTACTCTATTTATTTGAATAACACCTTCAATGGTCTTGCACCTAAAGGAATGGTTTATTGAATCTCGATCGTAGTGATACACATTTTCATGCCAAAAGATATAAGATAGTAATGATAGTACCACTTACTTTTGGCACTGCCATGTAAGTCATATTGGTATAAAACGCATGAAGAAGCTCCATGTTGATGGATCTTTGGACTCACTCGTTTTGAAAAGTTTGAGACATGCGAACCATGTCTATTGGTGCATACGCATGAAGAAACTCCATGCAGATGGATCGTTTAGACTCACTTGATTTTGAATCACTTGAGATATGCAAATCATACCACATGGACAAGATGACTGAAAAGCCTCGGTTTGATGAAGATGGAACTAGATAGCAACTTGTTGGAAGTAACACATTTTGATGTGTGCAGTCCAATGAGTCTTTGAGGCATCTGATGAATATCGTTATGTTCTTACTTCACAGATGATTCGAGTAGATGTTGAGTATATTTACTTGATGAAACACAAGTCTGAATTATTGAATGGTTCAAGTAATTTCAGAGTGAAGTTTAAGATCTTCGTGACAAGAGGATAGAATGTACGTAATATGATCATAGAGATGAATATCTGAGTTACGAGTTTTGGCACACAATTAAGACATTGTGCAAATTGTTTCACAATTAATACCGCTGGAACATCATAGTGTGATGGTGTGTCCGAACATCATAGTTGCACTCTATTGGATATGGTGCGTACCATGATATCTCTTATCGAATTACCACTATCGTTCATGGGTTAGGCATTAGAGACAACCGCACTCACTTTAATGGGGCACCACGTAATTCCGTTGAGACGACACCGTTTGGAGAAACCTAAGTTGTCGTTTCTTGAAAGTTTGGGGTTGCGACGCTTATGTGAAAAAGTTTCAGGTTGATAAGCTCGAACCCAAAGCGGATAAAATGCATCTTCATAGGACACCCAAAACAGTTGGGTATACCTCCTAATTCAGATCCGAAAGCAATATGGATTGTTTCTTGAATCAGGTCCTTTCTCGAGGAAAAGTTTGTCTCGAAAAGTTGAGTGGGAGGATGGTGGAGACTTGATGAGGTTATTGAACCGTCACTTCAACAAGTGTGTAGCAAGGGCACAGGAAGTTGTTCCTGTGGAACCTACACCAATTGAAGTCGAAGCTTATGATAGTGATCATGAAGTTTTGGATCAAGTCACTACCGTACCTCATAGGGTGACAAGGATGCGTCGCTTGAGTGGTACGGTGATCCTGTCTTGAAGGTCATGTTGCTAGACAACAATGAACCTACGAGCTATGGAGAAGCGATGATGGGCCCAAATTCCGACAAATGGTTAGAAGCCATAAAATCCGAGATAGGATCCATGTATCATAACAAAGCATGGACTTTGGTGGACTTGCCCGATGATCGGCAAGCCATTGAAATAAATGGATCTTTAAGAAGAAGATGGACATGGACGGTAATGTCACCGTCTATGAAGCTCGACTTTTGGTGAAGAGTTTTTTCACAAGTTCAAGGAGTTGACTACGATGAGATTTTCTCATCCGTAGCGATGCTTAAGTCCGTCGGAATCATGTTAGCATTAGCTGCATTTATGAAATCTGGCAGATGGATGTCAAGGCGAGTTTCCTTACCAGTTCGTAAGGAAAGGTTGTATGTGATACAATCGGAAAAGTTTTGTCGATCCTAAGGATGCTAAAAGGTATGCTAGCTCTAGCGATCCTTCTAAGGACTGGAGTAAGCATCTCGCAGTTGGAATATGCACTTTGATAGGATGATCAAAGATTTTGGGTTTATACAAAGTTTATGAGAAACTTGTATTTCCAAAGAAGTGAGTGGGAGCACTATAGAATTTCGATGAGTATATGTTGTTGACATATTGATGATCGAAATGATGTGGAATTTCTGGAAAGCATATAGGGTTATTTGAAAGATGATTTTCAACAGAAAACCTGGATTAGGCTACTTGAACAATAAGCATCAAGATCTATAAGATAGATCAAAATGCTTAATAATACTTTCAAATGAGCACATACCTTGACATGATCTTGAAGGTGTTCAAGATGGATCACCAAAGAAGGAGTTCTTGCCTGAGTTGTAAGGTATGAAGTTAAGAGTTAAAAGCTCGACCACGACGGAAGAGAGACAAAGGATTTAAGGCCGCCCCTCACGCTTCAGACGTAGGCTCTATAGTATGCTATCTTTGTGTACCGCACGGAAGTGTGCCTTGCCATGAGTCGGTCGAGGGGTACAAGAATGATCCGAGAACGGATCATTGGACAATGATCAAAAATTATCCTTAGAAGAATAAGGAAATATTTCTCGATTATGGAGGTGATAAAGAGTTCGGCGTAAAGGGTTACGTCGATGCAAGCTTTAACACCTATCCGAATGACTCTGAGTAGCAAACCGGATACGTATAGTGGAGCAACCATTTGGAATAGCTTCAAGTGGAACGTGGAAGCAGCATTTACAATATGACATAGAGAATTGCGAAGTACATACGGATTTGAATACTGCAGACCCGTTGACTAAAACTTCTCTTACAAGCAAAACATGATCAAACCCTAGAACTCACTGAGACTTAATCACATGGTGATGTGAACTAGTTTAAGACACTAGTAGACTCTTTGGATGTTGGTCACATGGCGATGTGACCTATCTCTGTTGATCACATGGCGATGTGAACTAGATTATTGACTCTAGTGCAAGTGGGAGACTGTTGGAAATATGCCCTAGAGGCAATAATAAATTAGTTATTATTATATTTCCTTGTTCACGATAATCGTTTATTATCCATGCTATAATTGTATTGATAGGAAACTCAGATACATGTGTGGGTACATAGACAACACCATGTCCCTAGTAAGCCTCTAGTTGACTAGATCGTTGATCAATAGATGGTTACGGTTTCCTGACCATGGACATTGGATGTCATTGATAACGGGATCACATCATTAGGAGAATGATGTGATGGACAAGACCCAATCCTAAGCCTAGCACAAATATCGTAGTTCGTATGCTAAAGCTTTTCTAATGTCAAGTATCATTTCCTTAGACCATGAGATTGTGCAACTCCCGGATACCGTAGGAATGCTTTGGGTGTACCAAACGTCACAACGCAACTGGGTGACTATAAAGGTGCACTACAGGTATCTCCGAAAGTGTCTGTTGGGTTGGCACGAATCAAGACTGGGATTTGTCACTCCGTGTAAACGGAGAGGTATCTCTGGGCCCACTCGGTAGGACATCATCATAATGTGCACAATGTGACCAAGGGGTTGATCACGGGATGATGTGTTACGGAACGAGTAAAGAGACTTGCGGTAACGAGATTGAACAAGGTATCGGGATACAAGCGATCGAATCTCGGGCAAGTACAATACCGCTAGACAAAGGGAATTGTATACGGGATCGATTGAGTCCTTGACATCGTGGTTCATCCGATGAGATCATCGTGGAACATGTGGGAGCCAACATGGGTATCCAGATCCCGCTGTTGTTTATTGACCGGAGAACGTCTCGGTCATGTCTACATGTCTCCCGAACCCGTAGGGTCTACACACTTAAGGTTCGATGACGCTAGGGTTATAAAGGAAGTTTGTATGTGGTTACCGAATGTTGTTTGGAGTCCCGGATGAGATCCCGGACGTCACGAGGAGTTCCAGAATGGTCCGGAGGTAAAGATTTATATATGGGAAGTCCTGTTTTGGTCACCGGAAAAGTTTCGGGTTTTATCGGTAACGTACCGGGACCACCGGGAGGGTCCCGGGGTCCACCAAGTGGGGCCACCATCCCCGGAGGGCTGCATGGGCTAAGTGTGGGAGGGGACCAGCCCGGGTGGTGCAGTGCGCCCCACATGGCCCAAGCGCAGCTAGGTGGGGAGAGGGAAACCCTAGGCGCAGATGGGCCTAAAGGCCCACCCTAGGGGCGCCCCTCTCTTCCCTCTTGGCCGCCCCCAAGACCCATCTAGGGCTGCCGCACCCTTGGGTGGGAACCCTAGATGGGGCGCAGCCACCTCCCTCCTCCTATAAATAGTGGGGTTTTGGGGCTGCCCAACACACGAGAACTTCTCCCTCTTGGCGCAGCCCTACCTCTCTCCCTTCTCCTCTCCCGCGGTGCTTGGCGAAGCCCTGCAGGATTGCCATGCTCCTCCACCACCACCACGCCGTTGTGCTGCTGCTGGATGGAGTCTTCCTCAACCTCTCGCTCTCTCCTTGCTGGATCAAGGCATGGGAGACGTCACCGGGCTGCATGTGTGTTGAACGCGGAGGTGTCGTCCGTTCGGCACTAGGATCTCCGGTGATTTGGATCACGACGATACGACTCCTTCAACCCCGTTCTCTTGAACGCTTCCGCTTAGCGATCTACAAGGGTATGTAGGTGCACTCTCCTTCCCCTCGTTGCTGGTTTCTCCATAGATAAATCTTGGTGACACGTAGGAAAATTTTGAATTTCTGCTACGTTCTCCAACATGTCCTTGATGCACCACTAGGTGACAGACCGATTGCAGGAGCAACTGCAGACGTTATTAATGTTTGGCAAGCTCAATATGATGACTACTTGATAGTTTAGTGCACCATGCTTTACGGCTTAGAATTGGGGCTTCAAAGACGTTTTTTGAAACGCCACGGAGCATATGAGATGTTCCAAGAGTTGAAATTTGTATTTCATACTCATGCCCGTGTTGAGAGGTATGTGTTGGGTTCTACGGTAGGGTGCCTCGACTGCAAATTTAAATTTTCCTACGCGCAGAACATCCATGAACATGCTACGGGAGATGGATCACAGTTCGCTACCACTAGATGTGCAGTGCCGTGCAGCGGAAGAAGAGTTGGGGCAGCGCGTCCGCGTGGATCGCCTCCTCCTTGTCCGATGTCCCTCGGACAGCCGGTCGTCCGATCCCACGTACGAGTTCGCCGGAGCGGCGCAAGTGCACCGCCTCTAACGGTATACACGCGTGCAGGAGGAACACCGTGCGGCTGACTGCTAGGTCCGATCACATAGTCGGCGGTGAGTGGAGGTGGCTATTCGCAACACATGCAAACCCTAGTCGCAGCGCCGAAGCGATCAACCGCATGAGTGTGCCGCACCTCCACTTTATATAGCCATCCGTCGCAGGCTCAACACTTGGGCCTTGCACGGAACCTAAAGCCCAAAGTCTACTCGGTCACGTTACTAGTCCAGTTCGGATCACATCCGACCAGTGTCCTACGAACCGACCTCGTAGGTTCCTTCCCTTTAGCGCGTGACCCCTTAGGTTCAAGTCGGCTTAGTCACAGTTCGGATCACCTCTGACCTGTACGGTTGGTAGCGGCCTCTAGCAAGGTGTGCCGACCACTAAGCAGACTATGAAGCTGATTAGGTGAACCTATACAACGTGTCACACTTCTGTTCCCTTTGCCACACGATATATGTTGTCGGGCTCAAGTCGAGACTGTCATCCTTGTGCTAGCCCGACCTCTTTCTCGTTCCAGTGATACCGACCACAATCCGGATTATCTCATAATCCTTGTTGCATGGCCATGTTGTTCCTGGTCGGATCACCAGAGTCGGTTACAATGGTAGGAGATCTACATATCCGTATCGCCAAGCTTGCCTTCCACGCCAAGGAAAGTCCCATCCGGACACGGGATGAAGTCTTCAATCTTGTATCTTCATAGTCCAGGAGTCCGCCAAAGGTCATAGTCCGCTATCCGGACACCCCTAATCCAGACCCTCAAGAGCCCCTGAACCAGGCTTCAATGACGCATTTAGTCCGCGCGCATATTGTCTTCGGCATTGCAAGGCGGGTTCCTCCTCCGAATACTTCATAGAAGATTTTGAACACAAGGACAGCCGCCAAGCGGAGTGCGGAGGTGCCATGGTGGGCAAGATGGCCAACGTCCTATGGCTCGAGGGCTCCTTTGTGGAGACCATAAAGGGGTGGCAATCGGGGTGGTTCTACATCACCGAGCCGCGCGACTCTAAATGGGCAGCGGCCCCCAAATTCGATCTGGCTTCCCTACACGGCTCACCTCATGGAAAGAGACGGGCTGACATGGGGTAATTCGGAAGATCCGACCGGACTCCAAACCTGCGTCCAAACCTGGTGGACAAGAAGCTCAAGCTTGTCAACGTAGTCCAGTTATGCTCATCCGCCGGATCCTCCCATGCCAGCAACGGGCCTTCAACTTGTGGGAGTTTGATCTAGCACAGCACCGAACCTTGAGCCGGCTCTTCGACACTACGTACGAAGATGCCTGGAAGGTGCTGTTCAAGGACGCCGAGGCTCCCGCATCCGCTACCGAAGATCGCGGCATCAGGCCAGCGAGGTAAGTTATTTTACCCTTTACGGGACTCTTTTTTCATAGTTTGACTCTATGCGGGATCTAAAACTCCCTCACCTTTGATAGGACTGGCAGAAGACGTCCGGACAGATCGACTGTCCGGCTCCCTTACCAAAAGACCCAGCGGACGCCCGATTGACGGGGCTGCTGGCTCCGGCACCTCACGTGGTGCCGGAGAATAAGGCCAAGAAGAAGGCCACGGGAACTCGAAGGAGTTCCCGGCGCCAGGTGTTGTCGGATTCATCGTCCGATGTCTCCGAGGCGGGCTCCTCCCGCGAAGACGAGGAGGAGGAAAAAGAGGCCTCTCCCCCAGCGGGGGGAGAGAAGAAAAGGAAGGCTGCTCCAACTGGGGAGGCCGGAGGGTCCAAGAAGGGAAGGACCCTTCTCCGGACTACGCCACAAACGCCGACGACGGCGAAGAGGGGTGGCCACCGAGGGCCAAGCCCCTGGCGAGATCGTAAGTGTCCGGACACCAGAATAACTCATGGCGTTCCATTTGTCGCACAGCATCTTCTAACGCCGAATATAACCATGCATCCCGCCCAAGGATGGGCTCGACGCTTCGTCGAGCGGCTCCCTGGATTCTTCGGATGTGAACAGCGCCTCACTTCCGACCGCCTCATCTCCTTCCGCCGCGGATGACGCCGAGGTGGAGTCCCAAAAGGGGCCCAGCCAGGAGGAGGTGGCGCTGGAGGCGCCGCAAGGCGACCTCCCGGACTCCGGGCGCAAAGGGATAAAACCCGAAGGGCTTTAAGTCCGCCCACATGCGGACTCGCATCGGAACCTTCCGGTGGTTCCGGAGTACGGCAGGCGACCCCTTCATAAGAAGGGCAAGACTGCGATGCCGGTGACCTCCGCCCAACCGGAGGCACCGGATAATTTGATGGAGGCGCTTAACGGTGCTTCCATCGACGAGGAGCACCGCACTGTTATGAGTGTGGTGGTCCAGAAAGTTCAGTCCGCCAAGAGCGGGCTGACTGAAGCCTGTGCCAGCCTTCTAACAGGCTTTGAGGTATGTATTCAAGATACGTAAAAATATTACTGCATAGACAGTAGCCCCTGATGCTCAGTTTAGTGGTCGGAAAGAAAAAGCCGAACTGAGGATCTAAAAGATATACGCAGGAGTCTAACATAAGTATGTCAATATGGGAATGCAGGTTGCGCTGCTGACCTCTGCCGCACTGACTGCGGAGGTTGATGCATTGAAGCAGAGCGTCGAGCGGTCCGAGAACGAGCTCAGCCTTGCCAAAAAGTAGCTCGAGGACAGGGAAGGTAAGTAATACCTTATGGGAGTATTTAAAAGATGTGGTTGCAAAAAATGACAGGAATAACGTGAATATTGCAGGGGCCACGAACGAGGTGGCGACCCTGAAGGAAGCGGTGTCCAAGGCCGAAAGCAATGCGGCCGCAGAGCGCACCGAGCGAGAGAAGCAGGAGGCACGGGTGGCGGAGAATGCAAGAGCTCCAGGCTCTCGTGAAAAACACGAGAGTTTGGAGGCGTGACTCAAAGACTCGAGAGTCCGAGCTCGCCTCGGCCCTTGAGAGCTCCAACGCCGCTAAGGCCGAAGCCCAAAAAGCCCTCCAGGAAATTGAGGCGATGAAGAAGATAGCGGCGGGTAAGGCATTCTATATGCAAATCAAGCATGTGAAAGTGAATTATCTATTACTTACCTGAATCCGGAGCTCTCCAGGAGCATTCGCAGATCTGCCCTGCAGTGTGTCTGATGCTGCCGCATTCTACCGAGCCGAGGAGGGGAGCTCGACGGAGAAGGTGTTCTGGTCTCAGTATGCTGAGGCTGGACACCCGGTGCCCTTGAGCGACCAGCTGAAGCAGCTGGTCGAGCTCCATAAGGTGGCCGAACAGGCCATGAAGGGCCTCATAGTTAATTTGTGGCCCAAGGAAGCCATGCACAGGAGTTACTTCGGGCTGGTGAGGCGGCTAGTGGACGCCTGTCCATGGGTTGAAGTCGTCAAGCGCTCCGTCTGCATCGAAGGTGCCCGTAGGGCCCTTGCCTGTGCTAAGGTGCACTGGGGCAGGATGGACGCTGAGAAGCTTGTGACGGACGGACCACCACCCGACAAGGAGCATCGCAAGCCTGAGATGTATTATGAGGGCGTCCTGAAGGGTGCCCGCCTTATAGCAGGTGAATGCTCCAAAGATGTAATTTTTGAGTAGACTCGCATTTGTTATCCTGTACGCTGAAAACTTGTTTCATATGCGCTAAACAACACTTTTGAATTTAAAATATTACCTTCTTTGCGGCCGTTTATTAGATTTGAGAGATGGCAAGTCGTCGGCTTTCAGCCCCCCATGCCACAGTCTTTGGGGTGTTCGGGATGAACTTGAGCGCTCTTGTTCCCATTCTTGGGTCCTTCGAGGAGGCGCTCAGCATAGCGAACAAGGCAACCGGACTATAATGCTTGAACACTCTCACTTAGCCATAGAATTCTATAATTTTAAATTTTGGCGAAGCCCCTGGTATTCAAAAGACCAATTTCGGGGCGCTATCCACGCCTAGGCCGGACAATGCCGACTCCTCGCTCTAAGCGGCATAAGTCTTTAGGGACTCGAAAACCTCTCGAACAGCGACCGGCTCTCGCCCTATCATGACAGTCGGTTTAGCTTTCTCCACTGAGGTGCTTAGCCCAGCTCAACTGGGGCACAATCGCAGTGGTTCTCCCAGCGCTACCTTAGCCGATATAACGGAACGTAAGGTACCAAAACATGGGAGCCGGGCAAACCCAACTATTGCCTCAAGACATGATTCGAGCCGATGCATATAATGCTATAAGTTCGGTGCCGCACTTGTGAAAGTGTTCGGACTTATCACACCATATTGTGGGGTACTTAAGCCCCTGGTGTATTGCCCGTACCAAAGTGTACGGTTGCACAATGTCATAACTGAACATATATATATATAGAAAAAAGGAATTCAATAATAGGCAGAAGCTATGTATTGTTTATTCAAAAGGGCTGCGATGAAGCGAGCGATACAAATAGTGCGATAAGCAAGGGACGGGACTTTTAACATGTCCCCTCCGAGGGTAAGCTGCGGGATGGTATGTAAAACAGGTATGCTGCTCGTAATAGAGACCACCGGACACTCGACGTAGCTGCTTCCTGGCTGTTGCATCGTGTGTTCGGCGATTCTATTGCCGGACAGGGCTTCGTAAGAACGGAGTCCTGAAAGTAAAAAAAGAAAGAAAAAAAAGAAAAGAATGACACAACCGGGAGCCCCTGGTGCGGTTAAGCCGCATTCTGGGCATGCCGTGGTCGTGCCCCTCCCCCTATGCCCATAGTATTTCCATAGCGTAATTATGTACGCGTAGTACTGGTTTCGCAATTTCGCGAGGGCTGGGGTTTGGGCCGCATTGCTATGCGTGCTTTCCGGAGCGATGCCAGGCGGTCTTGTTGTAGGTCACTCCGGGCGCGCTTGACGGTGTCCAGACGTTTAATAGCCGGACTCGAGAATTACATTAAGAGGCTGCTTTGTACTTCCGCCGCGAGGGCCGTCGTGTGCTCCTTTGTCCGGAGAGAGCGTTCGGTGTTTCCATTGACCGTAATGACTCCTCGAGGACCTGGCATCTTGAGCTTGAGATATGCGTAATGCGGCACCGCATTGAACTTTGCAAATGCGGTTCATCCGAGCAGTGCGTGATAGCCACAGCAGAACGGGACTATGTCGAAGATTAACTCTTCGCTTCGGAAGTTATCCGGGGATCCGAAGACCACTTCAAGTGTAATCGAGCCTGCATAGCTTGGCCTCTACACCTGGTATGACGCCTTTAAAGGTCGTCTTTGTGGGTTTAATCCTTGATGGGTCTATGCCCATTTTATGACCGTATCCCGATAAAGCAGGTTCATTTGCCGCCGCCGTCCATTAGGACTCTAGTGAGGTGAAATCCGTCAATGATTGGGTCTAAAACCAATGTGGCGAATCCGCCATGGCGGATGCTAGTGGGGTGGTCCCTTCGATCAAAAGTGATCGGGCAGGAAGACCACGGGTTGAACTTTGGTGCGACTGGCTCCATCACATATACGTCCCTTAGTGCACGCTTCCGCTCCCTTTTGGGTATGTGGGTTGTGTATATCATGTTCACCGTCCGCACTTGTGGGGGGAAGCCCTTCTGTCCTCTATTGTTCGGCGGCCGGGGCTCCTCCTCGTCATCGTTATGCAGCCCCTTGTCATTGTTTTCGGCATTTAACTTGCCTGCCTGCTTGAACACCCAACAATCTCTGTTTGTGTGGTTGGCCGGTTTTTCGGGGGTGCCGTGTATCTGGCACAAGCGATCGAGTATTCGGTCCAAATTGGACGGGCCCGGAGTATTTCTTTTAAATGGCTTTTTCCGCTGACCGGGTTTAGAGCCTCTGAATCCGGCATTAACTGCCGTATCCTCAGCATTATCGCCGTTAATCACGCGGCGCTTGTGCTTGTTGCGACGCGACCTGCCATTGCTGTCCTTGGTATCCGAATTACAGGGCTCTTGGTCATGTTGTTACTATGAGCTAGCCAGCTGTCCTCTCCAGTAAAAGCGGGTCATGAGTGTTGTGAGGGCTGCCATGGATTTCGCTTTTCCTGTCCCTAGGTGCCGGGCAAGCCACTCGTCATGGATGTTGTGTTTGAAGGCTGCAAGGGCCTCTACATCCGGACGGTCGACGATTTGATTTTTCTTGGTTAGGAACCGTGTCCGTAATTGTCCGCCGATTCCTCCGCTGCTGAATTATGTGGCTTAGGTCATCGGCGTCGGTGGTCGCATATATGTGCCACTGGAAATTGTCGAGGAATGCGGCTTCCAGGTCTTCCCAACAACCAATTGACTCTGCTGGCAAGCTGTTAAGCCAATGCCGGGCTGGTCCTTTAAGCTTGAGTGGGAGGTATTTGATGGTGTGTAGATCATCATCGCGGGCCATGTGGATGTGAAGGAGATAGTCCTCGATCCAAACCGCGGGATCTGTTGTGCCATCGTATGATTCAATGTTTACGGGTTTGAAACCCTCAGGGATTTGATGATCCATCACTTCATCTGTGAAGCATAGTGGGTGTGCGGCGCCTCTGTATTGGGCTATATCACGATGCAGCTCAAATGAGCTTTCTCTACTGTGTTCGGCCCGGCTGGAGTTGCCATATCCGGCATGACGGTTATCGTCACGTGTCGTGGGGTGCCCACGCGATCCGCAGATCGATCGTGTTTGCCTTGCCTTGTCCTCCAATATATCTCGCAGGTCTGGCGCATTTCCCCACGCCTTGGTATTTTTTGAGCGGCGCCAGGGTGTGGCTTGAGTTGAGGGCCGAGAGGCCTCTGTCGCGCCACGAGGTGGCCGGGTCAGCCGTATCATGCGCTTGGTGATGTAGGTTTGGGTGCTTCCTCCTCTAATCGGGTAGCAGCCTGTGTTTTGGGTAGCTCTTGGAGGGCGCTCGATTTCATACTCTTCGCCTCAAGGACTTCAGTCCATCCGTCACCTAGCAAGTCTTGGTCAACTCTAAGTCGTTGCTGCTTTTTCTTGAGGCTGCTTGTCGTGGGCTATAAGCCCGCGTTTGAAACGCTCTTGTTTGACGGGATCATCGGGCACGCATTTAATCGTCGTCACAAGGCTTGCCTCATCTTCGAGGGAGGCATGTAATTATCGCCCTCTACCTCTCTTTCTACCGCTCTCTCATGAGGGCTGGCTTCTCCATCCTCCTGCGCTGAATTCTGCTTTGGAGGGGTTGTCTTCAACCTTGTCCTGTGGTGTTATTGTCTCCGTGCGGAATCACCGCTTTTTGTGGCAGGATTTAGAGCGGCGCCACGACGCCGGCGCTTAGGCTGCTTTCTTGGAGGGTCATCCTCCCATTGTTCCATCGCCATTCCCATCTTTTGGCATGTCCACCATGTATATGTCGTATGACGAGGTGGCCTTCCAGTGCCTTGTAGGCGCTGGTTCTTGGTCGTCTCCTGCATTGTCGTCCATACCGTCGATGTCTTCGGAGTCGAAGTCGAGCATGTCGGTTAAATCATCGACAGTGGCTACGAAGTGGGTGGTGGGTGGGCATTGAATATCTTTGTCGTCCGCGTCCCAACCTTCCTGACCATAATCCGGCCAGGGCTCTCCTGATAAAGAGAGAGACTTTAGTGAATTCAGGATGTCACCAAAGGGCGAGTGCTGAAAGATGTCCGCGGCAGTGAATTCCATGATCGGCGCCCAATCGGATTCGATTGGCGGGGGCGCGGAAGGCTCGGAGTCCGGAGAGGAGTCCGACACCTTGGAGTCACGGGCTTCACAAAGGACGGGATAGGTGTACGGCTCAACCGCCGCAGAGATCGCAGCCCCCGAGGCGGTGTCCAGCCACCCGTCCTCGATCGGCGCAGTCGGCTCTGAGCTAAGGGTCGGAGCGGACATCAGTGCGGCCTCGGGACACCGCTTGGTGGCGAGCTAGATCATGCCCTCGTGATGCAAGGCGCGCGCTTGGTGGCTCGAACCCGTCGAAGATCAAGTCTCCGCGGACGTCGGCCGTAGTTCAAACTTCTAAATCTGACACGATGGCGTGGGCGTAGCTTTCAATATGCTCGGATGGCTGGCGAATTGGCCTGATGCAAAGCCGCCGAATACAAAGATCTGTCCGGGGAGAAAAGTCTCACCTTGGAGCGCATATTTGTTGATGATCGGAGGAGCCATCGGGCCTAAAGATGACGACACAGAGGAACTCTCAATGAAAGCACCAATGTCGGTGTCAAAACCGGCGGATCTCGGGTAGGGGGTCCCGAATGCGTCTAGGCGGATGGTAACAGGAGACAAGGGACACGATGTTTTTACCCAGGTTCGCCCTCTCGATGGAGGTAAAACCCTACTCCCGCTTGATTAATATTGATGATATGGGTAGTACAAGAGTAGATCTACCACGAGATCTGAGAGGCTAAACCCTAGAAGCTAGCCTATGGTATGATTGTTGTTCGTCCTACGGACTAAAACCCTCCGGTTTATATAGGCACCAAAGAGGGTTAGGGTTACACAGAGTTGGTTACAATGGTAGGAGATCTACATAACCGTATCGCCAAGCTTGCCTTCCACGCCAAGGAAAGTCCCATCCGGACACGGGACGAAGTCTTCAATCGTGTATCTTCATAGTCCAGGAGTCCGGCCAAAGGTCATAGTCCGGCTATCCGGACACCCCCTAATCCAGGACTCCCTCAGCGGGCTTCAGCAAGAGCCGGAGCCATAGCCGCATTAAGCCGAAGGCGTTGCTACCAGAGCTGGACCCGGCCGACATCGCCCTTGCATATCCAAGACTGAAGGAGGACGACACCCCGTTTGACCAGAAGGATTTCGCCGCCTGTGTGAAGGAAGTACGCCCTGTGGCCACTCTAATTGGGAATGACACGGACCTTACCAAGTACCAACCGGGTTATGACAACCAGAGTTAGAGAATCCCAACAGCCACATTATGAAGCAGTCAACCTGATCCCTCCAACTCGTAAGCATACCTTCGCCCCTGAAGTCGATCCGGCCGGGTTAATTGATGATGAAGCTGAATTTGAAGCTTTGAGTGGCATTGACTAGTCATCATCAACCTTCTAGGACAGGGCAACAGACGGAGGAGCGGAAAGGGATGACACGGAAGCTTCCGGCCAACAAAGCGAGTGATCCGTCGGGCGACTTATATTTATGACTTGCTAAAAAACAATGCTTCATTATCTGGACTCGGGGAGTCATGTAATAGGGTAGCAAAATACTTAATTTTGTCGTGCCATCGCGCACGTCTGCGGCGCACAACCCTGTTTAAGCCGCCATCTTATACTCCTCCGTTTTATGCTGATCTTCTGCTTCCCTTATGCTTAAAGAGCCGCTTGAATTTCCCTGCATACAGAACAAAAACACAAGTCCCTTGGTGGCTGTAATCTTTTGATTATGCTACCGGTTTATGTGACCCGAACAATGAGGGTGAGAGCTCAATCCTGAAAAGCCCGGCACATATAATGTTTGTTATGTGCTAACAACTATATTGATCAAGGTTAAGCCGGTGGAGTAAAAAACCACCTCATAAACGCTTTCAAAAAATGATTTCAAAACACTCAAATAATTGTGATTGCAAAGTGTTATGAGGAATAGAGAAAATTCAAAGGCTTCTGATTCGAATAGACCAGTAAACCGTTCCGAAGGAGTTAAGCTAAGATTCAGATACGATCATATAGCCCCCAGTGGCGTTTGGCGTTGCCGATCAAGAGGGTATCGACATCTATGTTCCCTTTGGTTTGAATACGACGTATGTTTGAACAGGAAGCCCCCAAATGACCTTAAAAGTTGTTTAATGACGCTGATTCGAATACGATCCATGTCAGACTCAAAGGGGTTGAGCTATGATTCGGATACGATCAAGAAGCCCCCTAGTGAGCTTGGCAGTATGCCGATCAAGAGGGTGTCGACAGCTATGTTCTCTTTGGTTCGAATATGACCTATGTTTGAACAGGAAGCCCCCAAGTGATCATGGCTAGATTCAAATATATTCATAAGCCGTACCAAAAAGAAAACCGGATTCAAATATGATCTGCTCCCTGTTG
This sequence comes from Aegilops bicornis, assembly GCA_021605145.1. Lineage (NCBI taxonomy): Eukaryota > Viridiplantae > Streptophyta > Magnoliopsida > Poales > Poaceae > Aegilops > Aegilops bicornis. The sequence goes on along the minus strand of CM038672.1, from coordinate 639,014,452 downwards.
GTTGTTTCAACAACATAATAAGGAAGACATATAAACTTTTGAGGATGAAAAGGATAGAGGTCCTGCTTTATTGCTTTTCATAATATATACATCGTCAAAATATGTACATCCTGAGAGCTGGTGGCTCAAGTGTAGTAAGGCCGAAGATGAGCTATATTCCACGGCCGGCGGGTCTCCTCTTCCGACTTACGTGAGTCTTTGTGCTCTCGTACATCGATGAGGTAATATGACCCGTTGTTCAGGTTCTTGATGACCACAAAGGGTCCTTCCCAAGGGGGGGATAGCTTGTGCATATCGGACTGATCCTAGATGAGCCGGAGTACTAAGTCACCTTCCTGGAAGGTTCTGGATCTAACCTGGCGTCTGTGATAACGGCGCAGGTCCTGTTGGTAAATCACCGAGCGGGCTATTGCCAAATCTCGCTTCTCATCCAACAAATCAAGTGCATCCTGACGAGCTTGTTCATTATCAGCTTCAGCGTAAGCCGCCACTCGGGGCGAGTCATGACGGATGTCACTTGGCAGGACCGCCTTTGCTCCGTAAACCATGAAGAAAGGTGTATAACCTGTAGATCTGTTAGGTGTAGTGTTGATGCTCCAAATCACAGAGGGTAATTCCTCCAGCCAACAACCCGGCGTCCGTTGTAAAAGGACCACGAGCCGGGGCTTTATACCTTTCAAGATCTCCTGATTGGCTCTTTCATCTTGACCATTGGATTGAGGATGAGCTACCGCCGAAACGTCAAGCCGGATATGTTCTCGTTGACAGAACTCTTCCATAGCACCTTTGGAAAGGTTAGTGCCACTGTCAGTTATGATGTTGTGTGGAAAACCAAAATGAAAGATCACCTTTTTCATGAACTGAACCGCCGTGGCTGCATCACACTTACTGACCGGCTCTGCCTCAACCCACTTTGTAAATTTATCAACCGCCACCAGAAGGTGTGTTTTTTTATCCTTGGAACTTTTGAAAGGCCCAATCAAGTCCCCGAACTGCAAACGGCCAAGTAATCGGAATCATCCTTAATTCTTGAGCCGGCACATGAGCTCGTCGTGAGAATTTTTGACAACCATCACATTTACTGACCAGATCCTCTGCATCAGCATGAGCCGTTAGCCAATAAAAACCATGACGGAAAGCCTTGGCCACAAGAGATTTTGAGCCGGCATGATGACCACAATACCCTTCATGGATCTCACGAAGTATTTTTTGACCTTCCGCAGGTGACACACAACGTTGAAATGCCCTGGTGACACTGCGATGATGCAATTCACCATGAACAATTGTCATGGATTTAGACCGCCGGATGATTTGTCTAGCCAAGGTATCATCCTCAGGCAACTCTCCCCGGGTCATGTAAGCCAAATATGGCACTGTCCAATCTGGGATGACGTGAAGAGCCGCTACCAGCTGCGCTTCTGGATCTGTAACAGCTAAGTCTTCCTCTGTGGGCAACTTGACAGAAGGATTATGCAAAACATCCAAAAAGGTATTAGGCGGTACTGGCTTACGCTGAGATCCCAGCCGGCTTAAAGCATCAGCCGCCTCATTCTTCCTTCGATCAATGTGCTCCACTTGATAGCCTTTGAAGTGCCCAGCTACAGCATCAACTTCACGGCGATAAGCCGCCATGAGGGGATCCTTAGAGTCCCACTTGCCGGACATCTGTTGAGCCACCAGATCTGAGTCGCCCAAGCACCTTACCCGGCTTAAGTTCATCTCCTTAGCCATTCGAAGACCATGGAGCAAGGCCTCATACTTAGTACAAGGAAACATCAATCGGAGCACATAACAAAATTTGTCACCTCGAGGGGAAGCTAAAACGACTCCAGCCCCCGAGCCCTCCAACTGCGTGGATCCATCAAAGTGAATAGTCCAATATGTGTTGTCCGGCTTTTCCTCAGGTGTCTGCAGCTCTGTCCAATCATTGATGAAGTCCACCAGTGCTTGAGATTTAATAGCAGTGTGTGGCACATATTTCAAACCATGAGGTCCAAGCTCAATAGCCCACTTGGCGACTCGTCATGTAGCCTCTCTGTTCTGGATGATGTCTCACAAAGGAGCAGAACTTACTACAGTGATGGGATGACCCTGAAAGTATTGCTTAAGTTTCCGGCTTGCCATGAACACCCCATAAACAAGTTTCTGCCAATGCGGATATCTTTGCTTAGACTCAATAAGCACCTCATTGATATAGTAAACCGTCCGTTGAACCAGATGCTCCTTGCCAGCCTCCTTGTGCTCCACCACAATTGCAACACTGACAGCACGTGAGTTAGCAGCTACATATAACAATAGCGGCTCTTTATCAATGGGAGCCGCAAGGACAGGTGGCTCAGATAGCTGTCTCTTTAAATCTTCAAAGGCAGCATTAGCAGCATCGCTCCAGACGAAATTGTCTGTTTTCTTCATCATCTGATACAGCGGTATGGCCTTCTCACCTAACCGGCTTAAAGCAGCGATACGACCCGCCAGTCGCTGAACATCATTGATGCACGCCAGCTTAGCCAAAGAGGTAATTGCCTTGATCTTCTCCGGATTAGCTTCAATGCCCCTGTTGGAGACTAGAAAACCCAAAAGCTTGCCTACTGGCACGCCAAACACACATTTGGCCGGGTTAAGCATCATCTTATAAACACGGAGATTATCAAAGGTTTCCTTCAGGTCATCTATCAAGGTTTCCTTCTCTCTGGATTTCACCATTATATCATCCACGTAAGCATGAACATTGCGCCCAATCTGATTGTGGAGACAGTTCTGTACACATCGCTGATAAGTCGCCTGGGCACTCTTGAGCCCAAATGGCATAGATACATAGCAGAAGGCTCCAAATGGAGTGATGAAGGCCGTCTTCTTCTGGTCCTTAATTGCCATCTTGATCTGATGATAACCAGAGTAAGCATCCAAGAAGCTCAAACACTCACAACCCACCGTAGCATCAATGATTTGATCAATACGGGGGAGAGAAAATGGATCAGCCGGACAAGCTTTATTTAAGTCTGTGTAATCCACACACATCCGCCAGGTGCTGTTCTTTTTAAGCACAAGCACCGGGTTAGCCAACCACTCTGGGTGAAAAACTTCAACAATAAACCCGGCCACTAAGAGCCGGGCCACCTCCTCACCAATGGCTTTCCGTCTCTCTTCGTTGAACCGCCGAAGAAACTGCCTGACTGGCTTAAACTTTGGATCAACATTAAGAGTGTGCTCAGCAAGTTCTCTCGGTACACCCGGCATGTCAGAAGGTTTCCATGCAAAGATATCCCGATTCTCACGGATGAACTCGATGAGCGCGCTTTCCTATTTAGGATCCAGATTAGCACTGATACTGAACTGTTTAGATGAGTCGCCTGGAGTAAAATCAACAAGCTTGGTGTCATCAGCCGACTTAAACTTCATCACCGGGTCGTGCTCTGTGGTTGGCTTCTTCAGAGATGTCATGTCAGTCGGGTCAACGTTATCCTTATAAAACTTCAGCTCTTCTGCTGCACAAATAGATTCGGCATAGGCAGTGTCACCCTCCTCACATTCCAGGGCTATCTTTAGACTCCCATGCACAGTAATGGTGCCCTTGTGACCCGGCATCTTGAGCTGCAAATAAACGTAACATGGAAGAGCCATGAACTTGGCGTAAGCCGGCCGTCCAAACAGAGCGTGATATGGGATCTTGATCTTGACCACCTCAAAGGTTAACTTCTCAGCCCTAGAATCATGCTCATCTCCGAACGCTACCTCCAGCTCAATCTTACCAACTGGGTATGCCGACTTACAAGGCACCACTCCGTGAAAAACAATGCTGGATGTTCACCACCTTAAATAATGGGGAACCACTGGCTCAACAGCGTTCACAGCCCTTTTATGAAGCTTCTGGTCTCGTTTGCATAAGCTAGTGGTGAACACATGATACTATCCACTATTCAGCTGCTTCGGATTGCTCTGGTAACTTGACTGCTGCTGCTGCTGACCTCCCTGACTAGGCTGCTGATTATAGCCACCTTGATTTCCCTGAAAGCCGGAATTTGAGCCGCCACTCGGGCCGTGAAAACCGCCGCCACCTGAGCCGGCTCCAGGCCCATGATTGCCATCGAACGTATTGGAATTTTTGAAGGCTTTCATGATCGCGCAATCCTTCCATAGGTGAGTGGCCGGCCTTTCCCGAGTGTCGTGTCTTGGACAGGGTTCGTTAAGCAGTTGCTCAAGAGACGGACCTGACCGCTGCATCGAGGGGCGGCCTCCCCTTGCGTCGTTGATTGTTACCTTGTGCATTGGCATTGGCCACAAACTCCGGGTTACCGTCGGCCTTACACTTACTGCCTCCTTGATTCGTCGGGTTATGCTGCTGACTCTTTCCATTGCCGTTCTGCTTTCCCTTCCCTGTCTTCTCTTCATCACACGCGGGATCCTTGGTGCTATCAGAATCGGTGTATTTGACTAGAGCCACCATTAGCTGGCCCATATCATTACAATCACGCTTGAGGCGCCCCAGCTTCTATCTCGGAGGTTCAAATCGGCAATTCTTCTCCAACATTAAGACTACAGAGCCGGCATCCATCTTGTCAGACGAATGTATTATCTCCTTGACCCGGCGCACCCGATGAGTGGTAGACTCGCCCTCCTCTTTCTTACAATTAGTCAAGTCCACAATCGACATGGACTGCTTGCAGGTATCTTTGAAGTTCTGAATGAACCGGGCTTTTAACTCTGCCCATAAGCCAATGGAATTAGGCGGCAGCCCCTTTAACCAAGTGCGGGCCGTTCCATCCAACATCATGGTGAAGTACTTAGCCATCACCGCATCACTGACCTCCAACAACTCCATGCCATCTCATAGCTTTCGATCCACGCCCCGGCTGTAAATCGGCCGTATAATTTGGCACCTTTCGGGGTCCCTTGAAATCCTTGGGCAGACGCACATTACGCAAAGCCAACACCAAACAAGGAATACCGCCGGTTCTGGTGGCTACTCCTGCCTCGACAGAAGTCGTCGGATAATCCGGGAAGGTTTGATGAGCCGCCAGCTGAGCCGCCCGCTCGTCCTCTTGACGTATCCTGTCCTACACCGGATTATATCCATCGGGCTGGTTACGACGCTGGGCGTTGCTTGACAAAGCCTCCGAATCCATATGTCTGCTGTAACTTGGGCTCCGGCTTGGGCAAGGAGTCGAATGAATCCTGTCTCGACTGTAGGAATACGCCTCATCGGGCGAGCCGTCTGGGCCGAAGTTCTTCGATCCTTCGCGTTTCCACTGCTGTTGGAGAGTCGCCATCCACCGGGAGAGCCGCCAAACGTGCCGATGCAGCGATCAGGTTCTCCATGGGGTTAGAAAAGTGACCCGATGGCGTTGGTACATAGCGAGGCGGCGCCGTATTCACGTGAGGAGGTGCCATCACCCGAGGCTGAACCGGTGCCCCTGCTCCGGATGTTACATACGGATTTGTCTCTGGCGGGTTACTGGGACCGGCTCCGGGCGTGGAGAAGAGATTCCAAGGATCATAAACCAGAGGCAAACGGGATTGAGCCTTCTAGTGTCTCCTCCTCATCACCTCGTTAGATGCGTTCAGGCTCATTGTAAGATGGAAAGCCTCTGACTAGAGTTGTTAAGCCCGAGCATCCAAAGTAGCCCACTCCGCGGCCAACCTGGTGTCCTCAGCTGCTAGGGCCTCCTTAGCTCATGCTATCTCCTCACGTACATGTGCCACCTCCGCATCGTGCTCTTCTTGACTTGCCGGAATAACGTTGGCGGTTAACAGAGCCGTCAATTTGTCCATGAGATCAATCAGCACCTGAGGCGGCGGGCGCACAGGGCCTCCTGCCCCGGCCGCTCCTGACCCGGACGTTATTGCTGCCGCAGCCGAGAGTTTTGGCGGGTTGAGTGCCAGCCATGAAGATCCCTACCGCTTGGCGGCTCAAAGGTCCGGAATCGCTGCCATTGGAACAACCCCAAGCCCGCCGTCTCCGCAATTGGTACAACGAATCCGTCTCACGGTGGATGACTCATCGTCGAGTAGACGACCGTCTCACCGCCGCCCACAGATCCTTGTAAAGTTCTCCTCCATGGATGCAACCCACGAAGGCACGCTTCACGGCGGGCTGAGCCCGGGCGGGTCTCGCACGCTGAGCCGTCTCGACGATGTCGGTGCAGATGTCCGGCTCAGGGCCTGGCTCGCCAATCTGGCTGATGAAGACATGAATTCCACCGAAGGGGACCCGATACCCATACTCAATTGATCCGGCGTTGGGACCCCACCCAGTGTCGTCGATGTAGAGCTTGCCGCGACGACTCTTGGTCATCCGGCCCATCGCGTATCCCTTGAGCCCTTCGAAGTTGCCCTTCAAGAACTCAAATCCACCGTGCGCTGGCCCCATAGTGGGTGCCAACTGTCGTGGAATTGTCACGGCAGATGTCCTCGTGAAAGGACTTAGTCGTGGAGCCATCGCAACTAGGAAGCTTAAAGGGGTTAAAGTGGGACAAAGGACACGGGAGTTTTATACTAGTTCGGCCCCTTACGATGAAGGTAAAAGCCTACGTCTAGTTGTGATGGAATTACTGGGGTTTCGATGACCAGGGAGCAAATCTGTTATTCCCGGCTCTCGATTTGGTGTTACTTGCCCCCAGCCGCCAGCGGGTCGTCCCCCTTATATACACGGATTGACGCCCTGCGGCTTACAGAGTCCTGACCGGCTCATAAACAGTGTCCGGCTCGGTGACTAGTTAGTCTTGCCTTACAACACAAGTCATGCCATTATAGCGGATTACTACTATGGGTCTTAAGTCGCCTGTAGGCTTTAAGCCCTTTATTGAACCGCCATCTTCAAGCTTGATACTGGGCTTCATATGATGCATCGTCATTACATAACCCGGGCCCTCCTGGGCGATTTACACAAATAGTTATATCCCCAACAGCAAGCGAGTTCCTGCTCAAGTGAAGAAGCCCAAGTCTGGACCTAAGCCTGAGACTAAGTGCTTCTACTTCAAAGGGACTGGTCATTAGAAGTGGAACTGTCCTAGATACTTGGCGGATAAGAAGGATGGCATAGTGAACAAAGGTATATTTGATATACATGTTATTGATGTGTACTTTACTAGTGTTTATAGCAACCCCTTAGTATTTGATACTAGTTCAGTTGCTAAGATTAGTAACTCAAACGGGAGTTGCGTAATGAGCAGAGACTAGTTAAGGGTGAAGTGACGATGTGTGTTGGAAGTAGTTCCAAGATTGATATGATCATCATCGCACACTCCCTATACTTTCGGGATTAGTGTTGAACCTAAATAAGTGTTATTTGGTGTTTGCGTTGAGCATGAATATGATTTGATCATGTTTATTGCAATATGGTTATTCATTTAAGTTAGAGAATAATTGGTGTCCTGTTTACATGAATAAAACCTTATATGGTCATACACCCAATGAAAATGGTTTGTTGGATCTCGATCGTAGTGATACACATATTCATAATATTGAAGCCAAAAGATGCAAAGTTAATAATGGTAGTGCAACTTATTTGTGGTAATCGCCGCTTAGGTCATATTGGTGTAAAGCGCATGAAGAAAATCCATCCCGATGGGCTTTTGGAATCACTTGATTATGAATCAGTTGATGCTTGTAACCATGCCTCATGGGCAAGATGACTAAGACTTCGCTTCTCAAACAATGGAGCGAAGCATCGACTTATTGGAAATAATACATACCGATGTAAGTGGTCCGATGAGTGTTGAGGCTCGCGGCGGGTATCGTTATTTCCTGACCTTCATAGATGATTTGAGCAGATATGGGTATATCTACTTAATGAAACTGAAACAGTTGAAAAGTTCAAAGAATTTCAGAGTGAAGTGGAGAATCATTGTAACAAGAAAATAAAAGTTTTTCTGCGATTTGATCGCGGAGACGAATATTTGAGTTACAAGTTTGGCCTTCAATTAAAACAATGTGGAATAGTTTTACAAACTCATGCCACCTGGAACACCACAGCATAATGGTGTGTCCGAACGTCATAACCGTGCATTTCTTTATTGGATATAGTGCAATCTATGATGTCTCTTACCATTTACCACTATCGTTCTGGGGTTATGCATTAGAGACAGCTGCATTCACATTCAATAGGGCACCGTCTAATCCGTTGAGACGACACCGTATGAGCTATGGTTTAGCAAGAAACCTAAGATGTCGTTTCTTAAAGTTTGGGGATACGATGCTTATGTGAAAAAGTTTCAACCTGATAAGCTCGAACCCAAATCGGAGAAGTGTGTCTTCATAGGATACCCAAAAGAAAATGTTGGGTACACCTTCTATCACAGATCCGAAGGCAAGACATTCGTTGCTAAGAATGGATCCTTTCTAGGGAAGGAGTTTCTCTCAAAAGAAGTGAGTGGGAGGAAAGTAGAACTTGATGAGGTAATTGTACCTGCTCCCTTATTGGAAAGTAGTTCATCACATAAATCTGTTCCTGTGACTCCTACACCAATTAGTGAGGAAGCTAATGATGATGATCATGTAACTTCAGATCAAGTTACTACCGAACCTCGTAGGTCAATCAGAGCGAGATCCTCACCAGAGTGGTACGGTAATCCTGTTCTGGAGGTCATGTTACTTGACCATGACGAACCTATGAACTATGAGGAAGCGATGATGAGCCCAGATTCCGCGAAATGGCTTGAGGCCATGAAATCTGAGATGGGATCCATGTACGAGAACAAAGTGTGGACTTTGGTTGACTTGCCCGATGATCGGCAAGCCATAGAAAATAAATGGATATTCAAGAGAAAGACGGACGCTGATAGTAGTGTTACTATCTACAAAGCTAGACTTATCGAAAAAGGTTTTTGACAAAGTTCAAGGTGTTGACTACGATGAGATTTTCTCACCAGAGCGATGCTTAAGTCTGTCCGAATCATGTTAGCAAATTGCCACATTTTATGAATCTGCAAATGGATGTAAAAACTACATTCCTTAATGGATTTCTTAAAGAAGAGTTGTATATGATGCAACCGTAAGGTTTTGTCGATCCTAAAGGTGCTAACAAAATGTGCAAGCTCCAAATGATCCATCTATGGACTGGTGCAAGCATCTCGGAGTTGGAATATATGCTTTGATGAGTTGATCAAAGCATATAGTTTTATACAGACTTGTGGTGAAGCATGTATTTACAAGAAAGTGAGTGGGAGCACTACAGCCTTTTGATAAATATATGTGAATGACATATTGTCGATCGGAAATGATGTAGAATTTTCTGTAAAGCATAAAGGAGTGTTTGAAAGGAGTTTTTCAAAGAAAGACCTCGGTGAAGCTGCTTACATATTGAGCATCAAGATCTATAGAGATAGATCTAGACGCTTGATAATTTTTTTCAATGAGTACATACCTTGACAAGTTTTTGAAGTAGTTCAAAATGGAACAGTCAAAGAAAGAGTTCTTGCCTGTGTTGCAAGGTGTGAAGTTGAGTAAGACTCAAAACCCGACCACGACAGAAGATAGAGAGAGAATGAAAGTCATTCCCTATGCCTCAGCTATAGGTTCTATAAAGTATGCCATGCTATGTACCAAACCTATTGTATACCCTGCCCTGGGTTTGGCAAGGAAGTACAATAGTGATCTAGGAGTAGATCACTGGACATTGGTCAAAATTATCCTTGGTGGAATAAGGATATGTTTCTCGGTTATGGAGGTGACAAAAAGTTCATCGTAAAGGGTTACGTCGATGCAAGTTTTGGCAATCGATTCGATAACTCTAAATCTCAACTGGATACATATTGAAAGTGGGAGCAATTAGCTAGAGTAGCTCCGTGCAGAGCATTGTTGACATAGAAATTTGCAAAATACATACGGATCTGAATTTGGCAGACCCGTTGACTAAACTTCTCTCACAAGCAAAACATGATCACGCCTTTGTACTCCTTGGGTGTTAATCACGTGGCAATGTGAACTAGATTGCTGACTCTTGTAAACCCTTTGGGTGTTGGTCACATGACGATGTGAACTATGGGTAACCACATGGTGATGTGAACTATTGATGTTAAATCACATGGTGATATGATCTAGATTATTGACTCAAGTGCAAGTGGGAGACTGAAGGAAATATGCCCTAGAGGCAATAATAAAGTTATTATTTATTTCCTTATATCATGATAAATGTTTATTATTCGTGCTAGAATTGTATTAAATGGAAACATAATACATGTGTGAATACATAGACAAACATAGTGTCACTAGTATGCCTCTACTTGACTAGCTCGTTGATCAAAGATGGTTGAGTTCCCTAGCCATGGACATGAGTTGTCATTTGATTAACGGGATCACATCATTAGGAGAATGATGTGATTGACTTGACCCATTCCGTTAGCTTAGCACTTGATCGTTTAGTATGTTGCTATTGCTTTCTTCATGACTTATACATGTTCCTATGACTATGAGATTATGCAACTCCCGTTTACCGGAGGAACACTTTGTGTTCTACCAAACATCACAACATAACTGGGTGATTATAAAGGTGCTCTACAGGTGTCTCCGAAGGTATTTGTTGAGTTGGCGTATTTCGAGATTATGATTTGTCACTCCGATTGTCGGAGAGGTATGTCTGGGCCCTCTCGGTAATGCACGTCGCTATAAGCCTTGCAAGCAATGTGACTAATGAGTTAGTTGCGGGATGATGCATTATGTAACGAGTAAAGAGACTTGCCGGTAACGAGATTGAACTAGGTATTGAGATACCGACGATCAAATCTCGGGCAAGTAACATACCGATGACAAAGGGAACAACGTATGTTGTTCTGCGGTTTGACCGATAAAGATCTTCATAGAATATGTGGGAGCCAATATGAGCTTCCAGGTTCCACTATTGGTTATTGACCGGGGACATGTCTCTGTCATGTCTACATAGTTCTCGAACCCGTAGGGTCCGCACGTTTAAAGTTCGGTGACGATCAGTATTATGAGTTTATGTGTTTTGATGTACCGAATGTAGTTCGGAGTCCCGGATGGGATCGGGGACATGACGAGGAGTCTCGAAATGGTTGAGACGTAAAGATCGATATATTGGACGAATATATTCGGACATCGGAAAGGTTCCGAGTGATTCGGGTATTTTTCAGAGTACCGAGAGTTACAGGTGAATTGCCGGGGAGTATATGGGCCTTATTGTGCTTTAGGGAAGAGAGAGGGAGGCTGTACGCCCCAAGGCTTAGTCCGAATTGGACTAGGGGAGGCGGCGCCTCCTTCCTTCTCTTCTCTTTCCCTTTCCTTCTCTCCTACTCCTACTACTTGGAAGGGCTCCTAGTTCTACTAGGAAAGGGGAATCCTACTCCTGGGAGTAGGACTCCCCTAGGGCGCTGATAGAGAGGGCCGCCCTCCCTCCTCCACTCCTTTATATAAGGGGGAGGGGGCACCCCATAGACACAACAATTGATCATTGATCTCTTAGCCGTGTGCGGTGCCCCCCTCCACCATATTCCACCTCGGTAATATCATAGGGGTGCTTAGGCGAAGCCCTACATCGGTAGCATCATCAACACCGTCATCACGCCGTCGTGCTGACAGAACTCTCCTGCAAAACTCTGCTGGATCAGAGTTCGTGGGACGTCATCGAGCTGAACATGTGCTGAACTCGGAGGTGTCGTGCGTTCGGTACTTGGATCGGTCGGATCGTGAAGACGTATGACTACATCAACCGCGTTGTCATAACGCGCTTCGCTTTTCGGTCTCACGAGTGCGTGGACACACTCTCCCCTCTTGTTGCTATGCATCACCATGATCTTGCGTGTGCATAGGAAATTTTTAAAATTACTACGTTCCCCAACAGGTGCGTCACCGTGTCTGTGAGGAGGACGTGCACGTTCGTCGCTACTTGTTTGCTTTGGAGCACAGGTTCTCCAATACCTAGCAGGTTCTCCAGGGATCTCACTGGAGCTATGATCCTGTGATGGTTCCTTCTCTTTGGGTGTCCACCGGCCGCGCCGATACTCGTCGTGCGCTAGGGTTTTAGTTGTATTAGTGATGTTATATGTATGATACTATTCGGGATGTATTAGTGATAATATTCGACGATGTACGGACGCATGAGATGATTTACTTTTTCTTATTGAATGCATGCTAATTTTAATACTTATTTATTTTACGATTTGGTTTTGCTTATTGAATGCTCATGTCAATATGAGTCCTATAAGATATTTTGAGTATCCTGGTAGTTGTCTTCGATCGATTTTCAATTAATGTTTCAACTATGAACATAGGAATTGTCTGACAACAAAAAGGATTTCGGTATTTGCAAATACTGCGAAGACGAGCGTGGACTATGCGACGGAATCTTCCTAGATGATGATAGGCGCTTCAGCATCAAGCTGGACGTGAACTTCGAAGTGGATACAGTAAGTCACAACGACAAGTCTTTTTTTTGTAATTAAGCATGACATCTGCTTCATTTGCTTCAACTTATAATTTATTTTTTTTTCTATTCTACTAGCGTATCCCCCGCCATGCAAGAGTTTTTGTCTTGGATAAGATAGGTTTCAGTCGTACTATGGAGGTAAAGAAAGTTTACTGGAAGACCGAGCTTGGTTGTATTTTCCACACAAAATTATACAACGCAGACGACTACACCTATTTTGGATGCAAAATTTGGTGAGCACTATGCAAGACTTATGCATTTGAGCCTGATATGGTTATCACCTTTGATATTTGTCCGGAAGATGATATTGAAGGTAATATCGACATCTGGGTCGATGTGCAGATGTTGGGGAACGCAGTAATTTCAAAAAAAATCCTACGCACACGCAAGATCATGGTGATGCATAGCAACGAGAGGGGAGAGTGTTGTCCACCTATCCTCGTAGACCGAAATCGGAAGCGTTAGCACAAAGCGGTTGATGTAGTCATACGTCTTCACGATCCGACTGATCAAGTACCGAACAGATGGCATCTCCGAGTTCAGCACACGTTCAGCCCGATGACGTCCCTCGAACTCCGATCCAGCCGAGTGTTGAGGGAGAGTTTCGTCAGCACGACGACGTGGTGACGATGATGATGTTCTACCGACGGAGGGATGATGTTCTACCGACGGAGGGCTTCGCCTAAGCACCGCTATGATATTATTGAGGTGAACTATGGTGGAGGGGGGCACCGCACACGGCTAAAAGATCAATGATCAATTGTTGTGTGTCCAAGGGGTGCCCCCTCCCCGTATATAAAGGAGTGGAGGAGGGGGAGGGTCGGCCCTCTCTATGGCGCGCCCTAGGAGGAGTCCTACTCCCACCGGGAGTAGGATTCCCCCCTTCCAAGTAGTAGGAGTAGGAGTCAAGGAAAAGGGAGAGAGAAGAGAAGGAAGGAGGGGGCGCAGCCCCTCCCCCTAGTCCAATTCGGAGTAGGCCTTGGGGGCGCCCAGCCTCCTCTCTCTTTCCCTAAAGCCCAATAAGGCCCATATACTCCCGGCGAATTCCCGTAACTCTCCCAAGATTCAAAAATACCCGAATCACTCGGAACCTTTCCGATGTCCGAATATAGTCGTCCAATATATCGATCTTTATGTCTCGACCATTTCAAGACTCCTCGTCATGTCTCCGATCTCATCTGGGACTCCGAACTACCTTCGGTACATCAAAACACATAAACTCATAATATAACCATCATCGAACTTTAAGCGTGCGGACCCTACGGGTTCGAGAACAATGTAGACATGACCGAGACACATCTCCGGTCAATAACCAATAGCGGAACCTGGATGCTCATATTGGCTCCCACACATTCTACGAAGATCTTTATCGGTCAAACCGCATAACAACATACGTTGTTCCCTTTGTCATCGGTATGTTACTTGCCCGAGATTCGATCGTCGGTATCTCAATACCTAGTTCAATATCGTTACCGGCAAGTCTCTTCACTCGTTCCGTAATACATCATCCCGCAACTAACTCATTAGTTACAATGCTTGCAAGGCTTATAGTGATGTGCATTATTGAGTGGGCCCAGAGATACCTCTCCGACAATCGGAGTGACAAATCCTAATCTCGAAATACGCCAACCCAACAAGTACCTTCGGAGACACCTGTAGAGAAACTTTATAATCACTCAGTTACGTTGTGACGTTTGGTAGCACACAAAGTGTTCCTCCCAGAACGGGAGTTGCATAATCTCATAGTTATAGGAACATGTATAAGTCATGAAGAAAGCAATAGCAGAATACTAAACGATCGTGTGCTAAGCTAACGGAATGGGTCAAGTCAATTCTCCTAATGATGTGATCCCATTAATCAAATGACAACTCATATCTATGGCTAGGAAACATAACCATCTTTGATCACCGAGCTAGTCAAGTAGAGGCATACTAGTGACACTCTGTTTGTCTATGTATTCACACAAGTATTATGTTTCCGGTTAATACAATTCTAGAATGAATAATAAACATTTATCATGATATAAGGAAATAAATAATAACTTTATTATTGCCTCTAGGGCATATTTCCTTCAGTCTCCCACTTGCACTAGAGTCAATAATCTAGATCACATCGCCATGTGATATAACATCAATAGTTCACATCACCATGTGATTAACACCCATAGTTCACATCGTCATGTGACCAACACCCGAAGGGTTTACTAGAGTCAATAATTTAGTTCACATCGCTATGTGATTAACACCCAAAGAGTACTAAGGTGTGATCATGTTTTTCTTGTGAGACAAGTTTAGTCAACGAGTCTGCCATATTCAGATCCGTATGTATTTTGCAAATTTCTATGTTTACAATGCTCTGCACTGAGCTACTTTAGCTAATTGCTCCCACTTTTAATATGTATCCAGATGAAGACTTAGAGTCATCTGGATCAGTGTCAAAACTTGCATCGACGTAACCCTTTACTTATTTAACCTTTTGTCACCTCCATAATCGAGAAACATATCCTTATTCCACTAAGGATAATTTTGGTCATTGTCCGATGATCTACTCCTAGATCACTATTGTACTCCCTTGCCAAAATCAGTGTAGGGTATACAATAGATCTGGTACATAGCATGGCATACTTTATAGAACCTATGGCTGAGGCATAGGGAATGACTTTCATTCTCTTTCTATCTTCTGCCGTGGTCGGGCTTTGAGTCTTACTCAATTTCACACCTTGTAATACAGGTAAGAACTCTTTCTTTGACTATTCCATTTTGAACTACTTCAAAATCTTGTCAAGGTATGTACTCATTGAAGAAACTTATCAAGCGTTTTGATCTATCTCTATAGATCTTGATGCTCAATATGTAAGCAGCTTCATCGAGGTTTTTCTTTGAAAAACTCATTTCAAACACTCCTTTAAGCTTTGCAGAATAATTCTACATTATTTCCGATCAACAATATGTCATTCACATATGCTTACCAGAAAAGTTGTAGTGATCCCACTCACTTTCTTGTAAATACAGGCTTCACCGCAAGTCTGTATAAAACTATATGCTTTGATCAACTCATCAAAGCGTATATTCCAACTCTGAGATGCTTGCACCAGTCCATAGATGGATCGCTGGAGCTTGCATATTTTGTTAGCACCTTTAGGATTGACAAAACCTTCTGGTTGCATCATATACAACTCTTCTTTAATAAATCCATTAAGGAATGCAATTTTGTTTATCCATTTGCCAGATTTCATAAAATGCGGCAATTGCTAACATGATTCGGACAAACTTAAGCATCTCTACGAGTGAGAAAATCTCATCGTAGTCAACACCTTGAACTTGTCGAAACCCTTTTGCGACAATTCTAGCTTTGTAGATAGTAAGACTACTATCAGCGTCCGTCTTCCTCTTGAAGATCCATTTATTTTCTATGGCTTGCCGATCATCGGGCAAGTCAACCAAAGTCCACACTTTGTTCTCATACATGGACCCCATCTCAGATTTCATGGCCTCGAGCCATTTCGCGGAATCTGGGCTCATCATCGCTTCCTCATAGTTCGTAGGTTCGTCATGGTCAAGTAACATGACCTCCAAAATAGGATTACCGTACCACTCTGGTGTGGATCTCACTCTGGTTGACCTACGAGGTTTGGTAGTAACTTGATCTGAAGTTACATGATCATCATCATTAGCTTCCTCACTAATTGGTGTAGGAGTTACAGGAACAGATTTCTATGATGAACTACTTTCCAATAAGGGAGCAGTGCAGTTACCTCATCAAGTTCTACTTTCCTCCCACTCACTTCTTTCGAGAGAAACTCCTTCTCTAGAAAGGATCCATTCTTAGCAATGAATATCTTGCCTTCGGATATGTGATAGAAGGTGTACCCAACAGTAACTTTTGGGTATCCTATGAAGACGCACTTTTCCGATTTGGGTTTGAGGTTATCAGGATCAAACTTTTTCACATAAGCATCGCAACCCCAAACTTTAAGAAACGACAACTTAGGTTTCTTGCCAAACCATAGTTCATACGGTGTCGTCTCAATGGATTAGACGGTGCCCTATTTAATGTGAATGCAGTTGTCTCTAATGCATAATCCCAGAACGATAGTGGTAAATCGGTAAGAGACATCATAGATTGCACTATATCCAATAAAGTACGGTTATGACGTTCGGACACACCATTATGCTGTGGTGTTCCAGGTGGCATGAGTTTGTGAAACTATTCCACATTTTTTTAATTGAAGGCCAAACTTGCAACTCAAATATTTTACCTCTGCGATCATATCGTAGAAACTTTTATTTTTGTTACGATGATTCTCCACTTCACTCTGAAATTCTTTGAACTTTTCAAATGTTTCAGACTTGTGTTTCATCAAGTAGATATACCCATATCTACTCAAATCATCTATGAAGGTCAGAGAATAACTATACCCGCCGCGAGCCTCAACACTCATTTAGGATTGCATACATCAGTATGTATTATTTTCAATAAGTCAGTTGCTTGCTCCATTGTTCCGGAGAACGGATTTTTAGTCATCTTTCCCCATAAGGCATGGTTCGCAATCAAGTGATTCCAAAATTCCATCAGCATGGAGTTTCTTCATGCGCTTTACACCAATATGACCTAAACGGTAGTGCTACAAATAAGTTGCACTGTCATTATTAACCTTGCATCTTTTGGCTTCAATATTATGAATATGTGTATCACTACGATCGAGATCCAACAAACCATTTTCGTTGGGTGTATGACCATAGAAGGTTTTATTCATGTAAATGTAACAGTAATTATTCTCTAACTTAAATGAATAACCGTATTGCAATAAACATGATCAAATCATATTCATGCTCAACGCAAACACCAAATAACACTTATTTAGGTTCAACACTAATCCCGAAAGAATAGGAGTGTGCGATGATGATCATATCAATCTTGGAACTACTTCCAACACACATCGTCACCTCGCCCTTAACTAGTTTCATTTATTACGCAACTCCCGTTTCGAAAGTTACTACTCTTAGCAACCGAACCAAGATCAAATACCAAGGGGTTGCTATAAACACTAGTAAGGCACACATCAATAACTCAGTATATCAAATATACCCTTGTTCACTTTGCCATCCTTCTTATCCACCAAATATTCAGCATTTCCGCTTCCGGTGACCATTTCCTTTGCGATTATAAGCACTCGGTTTAGAGGCTTTGGTCCATCTTTGGGCTTCTTCGCAGGAGTGACAACTTACTTGTCTTTCTACTTGAAGTTCCCTTTCTTTCCCTTTGCCCTTCTCTTGAAACCAGTGGTCTTGTCAATCATCAACACTTGATGCTCTTTCTTGATTTCTACCTTCGTCGATTTCAACATCACGAAGAGCTCGGAATCGTTTCGTCATCCCTTGCATACTGTAGTTCATCACGAAGTTCTAGTAACTTAGTGATGGTGACTAGAGAATTCTGTCAATCACTATTTTATCTGGAAGATTAACTCCCACTTGATTCAAGCGATTGTAGTACCCAGACAATTTGAGCACATGCTCACTGCTTGAGCTATTCTCCTCCATCTTTTTAGCTATAGAACTTGTTGGAGACTTCATATCTCTCAACTCGGGTATTTGCTGGAAATATTAACTTCAACTCCTGGAACATCTCATATGGTCCATGACGCTCAAAACGCCTTTGAAGTCCCGATTCTAAGCCGTTAAGCATGGTGCACTAAACTATCAAGTAGTCATCACATTGAGCTAGCCAAACGTTCATAACGTCTGCATCTGCTCCTGCAATAGGTCTGTCACCTAGCGGTGCATCAAGGACATAATTCTTCTGTGCAGCAACCTCAGATCATGGATCCAATCCGCATCATCGCTACTAACATCTTTCAACTTAGTTTTCTCTAGGAACATATATAAAACATAGGGAAGAAACAACGCGAGATTGATCTACAACATAGATATGCTAATACTACCAAGACTAAGTTCATGATAAATTAAAGTTTAATTAATCATATTACTTAAGAACTCCCACTTAGATAGACATGCCTCTAATCCTCTAAGTGATCACGTGATCCAAATCAACTAAACCATGTCAGATTATCACGTGAGATGGAGTAGTTTCAATGGTGAACATCACTATGTTGATCATATCTACTATATGATTCATGCTCGACCTTTCGGTCTTAGTTCCGAGGCCATATCTGTTATATGCTAGGCTCGTCAAGTTTAACGTGAGCATTACCTACACGTGTAGGCACGTGCTGAGCACTACGTGTGAAGTGCAAGTAAAAAGAAATTGTTAAACAGTCACAATTCCAGGCGTCATAGGTGTTCACGTGGGAAAAGACAGACGCTACACACCACACGATCGTGTGCAATCACACGGCGTCGGGCGCGGATGACGAAGCCCAAGAATCATCCGACATTTTTTAAACGTTTTCTTAATTTTAAATGTATTATTAAATGAGAAACATACACAGGAGAACTTTGAGCATGGGATAGCGAATTAAAAAAATACAATATAAGAAATTAAAGGAATTGTTTAATTGAAAGATATTTTAAAAGTGAATACAGTATAAGAAAATTAAACTATTTATTTAATTGAAGATTTAAAGAAGTGAATACAACATATGAAAATTGAACGATTTATTTAGTTACTAAAAAGATGGTCTATTATAGAGGGAGAAAATTTAGGATCACTATAAAATGAGGTAGCGATTTAAAAAAATGAATACAGTATAGGAAAATTAAAGTATTTATTCTATTGAAAAAAAGATGGTAGTTTGTTATAGAGGTGTCCTAGGCCAGAGTGGAACCATCGCGTGCAATCACACAACGCCGGATGCGGATGACGAAGCCCAAGAATCATCGGAATGTTTCAAAATGTTTTCCTAATTTAAATGTATTATTAAATGAGAAACATACACAGGAGAACTTTGATCATGGGATAGCGAATTAAAAAAATATACAATCTAAGAAAATTAAAGGAATTATTTAATTGATTTTTAAAAAAGTGAACACAGTCTTAGAAAATTAAACAATTTATTTAATTGACAGATTTCAAGAAGTGAATACATCATACGAAAATTAAACGATTTATTTAATTACTAAAAGATGGTGGTCTATTATAGAGGGAGAAAATTTAGGATTAGTGTAAAATGAGGTAGCGATTTAAAAAAATGAATACAGTATGTCGAAAAATTAATTTAATTGAAAGATTTGCAAGAAGTGAATACATCATATGAAAATTAAGCCATTTATTTAGTTACTAAAAAGATGGTGATCTATTATAGAGGGAGAATACATCATATGAAAATTAATCGATTTATTTAATTACTAAAAAGATGGTGATCTATTATAGAGGGAGAAAATTTAGGATTAGTATAAAATGAGGAAGAGATTTTTAAAAAAGGATACAATATTTATAAAAATAAATTTAATTGAAAGATTTTTGTAAGAAGTGAATACATCATATGAAAATTAAACCATTTATTTAGTTACTAAAAAGATGGTGGTCTCTTATGGAGGGAGAATACATCATGTGAAAATTAAACAATTTATTTAATTACTAAAAGATGGTGATCTATTATAGAGGGAGAAAATTTAGGATTAGTATAAAATGAGGTAGAGATTTTTTAAATGAATACAATAATTATAAAATAAATTTAATTGAAAGATTTTTTGTAAGAAGTGAATACATCATATGAAAATTAAATGATATATTTAATTACTAAAAAGATGGTGGTCTGTTATGGAGGGAGAATACATCATATGAAAATTAAACAATATATTTAATTACTAAAAAGATGGTGATCTATTATGGAGGGAGAAAATTTAGGATTAGTATAAAATGAGGTAGAGATTTTTTAAATGAATACAATAATTATAAAAATAAATTTAATTGAAAGATTTTTGTAAGAAGTGAATACATCATATGAAAATTAAACCATTTATTTAGTTACTAAAAGATGGTGATCTATTATAGAGGAGAATACATCATATGAAAATTAATCGATTTATTTAATTACTAAAAAGATGGTGATCTATTATAGAGGGAGAAAATTTAGGATTAGCATAAAATGAGGAAGAGATTTTTCAAAATGGATAAAATAATTATAAAAATAAATTAATTGAAAGATTTTTGTAAGAAGTGAATACATCATATGAAAATTAAACCATTTACTTAGTTACTAAAAAGATGGTGGTCTATTATGGAGGGAGAAAATTTAGGATTAGTATAAAATGAGGTAGAGATTTTTTAAAATGAATACAATAATTATAAAAATAAATTTAATTGAAAGATTTTTGTAAGAAGTGAATACATCATATGAAAATTAAACCATTTATTTAGTTACTAAAAAGATGGTGATCTATTATAGAGGGAGAATACATCATATGAAAATTAATCGATTTATTTAATTACTAAAAAGATGGTGATCTATTATAGAGGGAGAAAATTTAGGATTAGTATAAAATGAGGAAGAGATTTTTCAAAATGGATAAAATAATTATAAAAATAAATTTAATTGAAAGATTTTTGTCAGAAGTGAATACATCATATGAAAATTAAACCATTTATTTAGTTACTAAAAAGATGGTGGTCTCTTATGGAGGGAGAATACATCATATGAAAATTAAACAATTTATTTAATTACTAAAAAGATGGTGATCTATTATAGAGGGAGAAAATTTAGGATTAGTATAAAATGAGGTAGAGATTTTTTAAAATGAATACAATAATTATAAAA
Source organism: Aegilops bicornis (assembly GCA_021605145.1). Classification (NCBI taxonomy): domain Eukaryota; kingdom Viridiplantae; phylum Streptophyta; class Magnoliopsida; order Poales; family Poaceae; genus Aegilops; species Aegilops bicornis. Next base: position 638,993,353 of record CM038672.1, on the reverse strand, counting down.
ATAAATTTAATTGAAAGATTTTTGTAAGAAGTGAATACATCATATGAAAATTATATGATATATTAAATTACTAAAAAGATGGTGGTCTGTTATGGAGGGTTCCTAGGCCAGAGTGGGCCCATGCTGCAGCGGCCTGTTATCCTTCCACCGTTTGAAGCGGGCAGTGAACGCTGCTCTGTGAAACCATTTATTTAATTACTAAAAAGATGGTGATCTATTATAGAGGGGGAAAATTTAGGATTAGTATAAAATGAGGAAGAGATTTTTCAAAATGGATAAAATAATTATAAAAATAAATTTAATTGATAGATTTTTGTAAGAAGTGAATACATCATATGAAAATTAAACCATTTATTTAGTTACTAAAAAGATGGTGGTCTCTTATGGAGGGAGAATACATCATATGAAAATTAAACAATTTATTTAATTACTAAAAAGATGGTGATCTATTATAGAGGGAGAAAATTTAGGATTAGTATAAAATGAGGTAGAGATTTTTTAAAATGAATACAATAATTATAAAAATAAATTTAATTGAGAGATTTTTGTAAGAAGTGAATACATCATATGAAAATTAAACCATTTATTTAGTTACTAAAAAGATGGTGGTCTCTTATGGAGGGAGAATACATCATATGAAAATTAAACAATTTATTTAGTTACTAAAAAGATGGTGGTCTCTTATGGAGGGAGAATACATCATATGAAAATTAAACAATTTATTTAATTACTAAAAAGATGGTGATCTATTATAGAGGGAGAAAATTTAGGATTAGTATAAAATGAGGTAGAGATTTTTTAAAATGAATACAATAATATAAAAATAAATTTAATTGAAAGATTTTTGTAAGAAGTGAATACATCATATGAAAATTATATGATATATTAAATTACTAAAAAGATGGTGGTCTGTTATGGAGGGGTCCTAGGCCAGAGTGGACCCATGGTGCAGCGGGGCCTGTTATCCTTCCACCGTTGGAAGCGGGCAGTAAACGCTGCTCTGTGAAACCAGCCTAACGTGGTGCCTGCCGCTTCAGGGCCTGAGAGGCCGAGGCTTTCGCCCCAGCCACCCAGCCCACTACCAACTTGGAACGGGCAAGCCGGCAAAGTCACTCCACAGGCCCAGGCCGAGAATACGCACCAATCATCCACACCACCTTGATGCCCCCACATGGGTCACAAGCTCTCGTGACTGAGCTCGGCGATGCTAGTGCTCCAGCCGAGTATTTAAGCTGGTGTTTCTCTTTGTAAACTAGCGAGGTGGGACTAAAGGAAGGGGTGCGGGGTGCGGACTGCGTGGTGACTGAACCGCCCACTGCCTGCCGCGCGTCCACGTCTCGGATCCCCAGCCTTATCCATGCACGCGCGATAGCCCCAACCCAAGCACCGCACCGGCGCCCCCACCTGCCTGCCGCCGGCGGCCGTGGCACGCTCCGCTCGATGGAATGCCGCTGCTGATCTAAGCGAAGCTTCCCCAGCCAGCGCTCCGAGCCGATGCCGCTCGCAGGCATTGCCCTCGCGCCTCTCCTCGTCTCCCCGCTCGCGCCTCCCTCTCCCCGTGGCAGCGTTGCCGCCGTCTCTGCGGAGCCCGCCAGAAGGCGCCGCGTGCTACGGCGAGTGCGGTGCTCCGCCGCAGCGGCGTCCGGCGGAGGCGAGCTTTCCCGCGCGACGCTGCTCTGGAGGGCGGCCAAGCTGCCCATCTACTCCGTGGCCCTCGTGCCGCTCACCGTGAGTTCCCTGCAACTTCAACTTCAAATTCCTTGCAATTCAGAATTGTACTGTAATTCCCTCCCTGTTAGTGTGCTGGCATGCAAATCAGACTGAATATTGATCGCAGCTACGATCACCTTACGCATTTGCATTGACGGTTGCTGGCCCTTGCAGGTAGGGACAGCTGCTGCTTATAACCATGCGGGGCTGTTCTTCGCGAGGCGCTACTTTGGCCTCCTGGCTGCTGCTGTCCTTGTGATCACCTGGCTCAATCTGAGGTAAAACTCACCTACACAAATATACTCTGACAAGCAAAACGATGCTGCTGATGTCAATAGCACTCTTCAACCATTCATTCCCCTGTTCTGAACATGTTGCATTTTCACTCTACTGCAGCAATGACGTTTATGATTCAGATACCGGCGCTGATAAGAACAAGAAAGAATCCGTTGTCAATATTGTTGGCAGGTACCGCTCGTTCCTGGTACCGGCGAGTAGTAACTTTCTAAATGCTTGCATATCTGTATTTGGAAACGAAACAGTTTACAGTGTGACCTGCTGTGCAGTCGAGCAGTGACACAATATGCTGCAAACGTTTCTCTTCTGCTCGGCTTTGGTGGGCTTTTTTGGGCCTTTGCAGAAGCAGGGGATGTCAGGTTCATCGTTTTGGTGCTATGTGCAATCCTCTGTGGTTATGTTTATCAGGTGACATCTTCTGCCCTCTTTTCAGGGAACCTTGTGTTTCTTTATGTTCCGTAATCTGTAACAGAACATATTTGCCTTTTGTGATCGGTTATGGGTTGTCTCATCTATAAATAGCCTGATGCATTCAGTAGTATTTCAGTTAATTTAGCAAAATGTAATTGTGTGTTAATGTTTTTCATCTCATCCATGTGCAATTTTGCAGTGCCCGCCGTTCCGATTAAGTTACCGCGGTCTAGGCGAACCATTATGTTTTGCTGCATTTGGCCCATTGGCCACGTCAGCTTTCTACTTCTCAAACAGCAGCAGAAGCATTTCAAGGTACACTCTAGAGCAACTACTGTAGTTCTCAACTATACTGAGTATAAGTTGGAATCACTTTAGAGTATTGAGGGCATTAAGGTTTGACTTCAGTCTGTACAAAAAATGTAAGGATCCAATCATAGCTAAGTAGTTTCTCTTGGAATGTTGGCATTTGTCAGCGGGGCTGTGCTTCTCCCTCTCACCAAAACAGTCATAGCTTCATCCATTCTTGTTGGGTTGACAACCACCCTGATACTCTTCTGCAGCCACTTTCATCAGGTATGAAATGAACCCCCGCTGACATAATTGATCGACGCACCAATTTTATCTCCATGAAATGGTCATTAGCTGATGAACTCTGATGATCTGTAGATTGACGGAGACAGGGCTGTTGGAAAGATGTCTCCCCTGGTACTCCACTCTCTCTTTTCAGCACATCTGCTTTCACTTGTGTACAAATAACCAGTGCTAGTATAACACAAGTTCTTGGTGTGCGAACCTGTAAACAAACAGGTAAGGATCGGCACCAAGACAGGCGCTACACTAGTGACGGTGGCGATCGGCGCCCTCTACACTCTCTTGGCGGCTTTCGGCATAAGCAGATGCCTCCCACCATCCTGCATTGTAAGCTACTGATCCATACGGTTCCTCTTAAGAATATTGCCTGAAAACACAGCTCCCACCTCAACCATTGCTGCTGTACCATATTCTTAGGTCCTTGGCGCCATGACTCTCCCTCTGGGCAAATGGGTTGTGGACTATGTGCAGAGAAACCATGATGTAAATAGTCCTCCCTTCTCACTCCCTTTTTCGTCCTGAATCTTTTTTCTTCAGTCCACACTAACACTGGGTGAAGTTGAAAAAAACTGCAGGATGACACCAAGATCTTCATGGCCAAGTATTACTGCGTGCGGCTGCACGCCTTGCTCGGGACGGCGCTGGCTTCCGGTCTGGCGCTGGCCAGGAACGGCATACTAGCCTGACATACAGACAGATGGGCCAGCATTGACAGCTGACAGTCGATCCAGAGAAATGCTTCCTTCTTATTGCAGTCTCACAGACAGATGGAGTGAAACACACACAACTCTTACATCCAATGCGATGGCAGCCCTCTCGCTGACCAGAAGGCGGCCGGATTGGGCAAGCAGAGGTTCAGAGGCCAGTTGGTTTTCTGGCTCTAGCTTCAGTACAGTACAGTAGCCTCTAGCGCCCCGTGATCTTAGGTTTCTTTTCTGTCTGCAAGCAAAGAGAGGGCTAGCTTGGCGTGCCCGGCCTCGTCCGTCGCAGCTACTCGTACCAGGCTAGCCACATCGCCGTTTGGCTTGCTTCTGCAGCAGGATATGAATTGAATTGTGATGAGCCAGGACGGGGCGAGTCAGTCGGGACGGGGCAGGTCTACCGACGGACGGACGGACGGACTGCCATTACTGCCCTCTTTACCACCAGCAGAGGCAGAGGCTGGTGGTGGCAGACCAGCTGTTCCTGTTCGTACTACGGCGCGCAGGCGCAGGCCAACTTGGTGCGGCCCTATCCCACCTTGCCATGCTTTGCTTTTATGTTTGTATCATTGGCTCCCACATCTTGAAGTTACGCTGCTGTCAGTCAGGGTTTGTAATTGCAGACTTTGCAGTATCTAGTACTGCTGCTGCATATTTATCTCACTGTCCATAGCAAGTGAGAATCACACACTCTTGCAAGTATAATCAACCAAATGAGGAAGATTGCGAGGAGCTGGGACAAAATGGTTGCAAGCGGAAGAAAAACACGGTCCAATGCGCAGACGCCACCGGATGGATGCCTGTTTTCCCGTCTGCTTTGACTCATTTTCAGCCCAAGTTTGGACAGGGTTTGCGTTGACGCGGGCACCATCTCCACTCCTGTGTTTCCTCTTCCAAAACCCTCCTGCCCTAGAGCCATGGCCGACGCGCCCAACCCCGTCGTAGTCCCCCTTCCCCGCCGTGGCCGTCCGCGTTGTAGCCCCGAAGAAGGCGAACAAGAGGTCACCCCGGAGTAGAGAACGGTTGAGACAACGAAGCGGGCCAAGCGGAGGAGGAAGAAGAAGGCAAAAAAAGAATCTGCAGCCATCGCCGCCCAAGCACGGGATGTTGCGAACACCAAGGTCATCGCCGCCATAGCCACACAAAACGCGCTCCTCATGCTAGGGATCGAGCCAGCCCTTCTTGCCCCCGCCAACGCGACGGCCAACACGTGCTTGTTGGTGGCCCGCCCGCCCAAGCTTCCGGAGTCGCCTTCCATGTCGACATCGCGACCGACATAGGGGTACCTTCCCGGACATGACCTAACGTCCCGCTTCTCCACCTCACCATGCGACGGCTCGCCGGAAGTCGGTCATTCCGTGTCGATCGTCACCGTGGTGCCTCCCATTGATCTCAACGGCCCACCTGTGGCTGACCAGTCCACCAGCACACAAAGGAAGCACCCGCGGGTGGTCTCCCCGACCAACTTCCCCTATGCCCACAACCTGTTTGATGGAATGCCAGTCACAACGCCAGACAACCCGAGGTACTTAGAGGAGGCTATGAAGTACTCGTTTGACATACTCCCTCCGTCCGGAAATACTTGTCATCAAAATGAATAAAAGGGAATGTATCTAGATGTATTTTAGTTTTAAATACATCCTTTTTGTCCATTTTGATGACAAGTTTTTCCGGACGGAGGGAGTACAAAAGAAGACGCGCAAGATCGATGAGGCCCATGCTCAGTCAAGAGCCAACGAAGTTGTTACATTTGAAGAAAAGTTGGCAAATCTTGATTATTGAAAAATAAAAGGAAATGGCAGACCAAATGGGTCGCTCCTCCGTTTGGGTCGACCTGTTGGAGTTGCCCTAAGCCTAAATAAGGAAGATTATTACACCAGGTGGTGAGACTGAGACCATACAGGCACGAGGTAGAGGAAAATGACAGCCACAAAATTATTACATCGCAGACCACCACGCCAGCATCCATCCTTCCTTCTCAACACATCACTTTCCGACTGGTCTTGTGGTACCTGTAATTATCCTCTCGAAAGCTAGCCGACGACAGAAATGGGCATATGTGGTTTCACTTCTTCCTTTTTCAAATCAGATCCACGCAAGGTAGAATCCCTTCATTCCTAAGTTGAGAATATCAATATCTCACCACCCGTCTGAAGCAGCTGGAATATGTTCCTCCTCCACGGTCCACATCCACCAAGAAAAACCTAAAGAAGCAGCACCTCTTTCTGTTACAATGTCGACAGCCCTGATACTTGCGCACTAATTCACTGTTGCAAGCCAGATTTTCTGAAAGTAAGAATGACAGGAGGTGAAGAACTACCAGCTCTGGCCAAGCCAGCAATCTAGTATTAACCATAAAACGCTCTGCTTATCGAGGAATCAACAACTATTGAATCCAGACACATTTCTCACTTACCCGCAAAAAAAAAAGACACATTTCTCACTTTTACTATTTGACACAGTTTCCAGTCAGATTAGGAAAGAGAGATCACAATGTGCTCGAGTAGAAAGCAACACTTAGAGAAGCATGATTTGTGCATCACTGAGCTCACTCACTGTTGGTAGGAAATACAATGAGGGGGGCCTGTCACCGCTAATAGATCATGCAATCTGTAGGGTGCGCACCCTGAAAAGCCTATACCAGCCATGATAAACTAATGAAACCCATGATTGATTAACAAGAGAAAAGGGCAAAACCAAACGGCGATGTATCACCCAACATCCTTTACAACCCATGTGAACATAATTAGATGGCCCATGGTGTACACCACGAAACAAAAACAATGTCCACATCACACCAGAAATCCAAGCCTAATTGTATAGTATAGTAGCCGCCTACGAACAAAATGTATGTATCAATGGCAACAATCCAAATCCCAATCAGTCAACAAAGACCAGGTCCAAACCGGAATTCAGGTATGTGACCCGGGTTGTAGATTAGATAAGAGCAGCTTCAAAGCCAAACACCTTGCCCTCAGTGGCACAAAGAAAGTAAAGCTAGTGATGTGCTCGTACTGAACATTTCCAAGAGTGGCCAAGCAGAGCAGAAAATGGCTAATAACTTTGAATATCATATCATATCATAACATCATCCATAACGAGACATGTCCTAAAGAAAATTTGCATATAAAGGTTTGGATTTGCCACTACATATATAGCATAAGCTTGTTACAAAAGAATTTGGCCAAACATGAACAAGTCATATCCTTTGTCAAACACAGCATGCTCCATATACACCAAGAAAATATTAAGGTAGGTAAGGTAGAACACGCTACAAAAAAGAATTTCAGATTGGATTTTGAAGGCGAAGCTAACACATTGTAATTGTATTGCTGCTCCGTCCCCTTGCCTCGCCGCCGCCGCCGCCTCCCCAGATCTCCCTCCTAGGCCGGCCATATCTACACATCGGAAGCAGCGGCAGATGTTGTTTCTTGGTCACGGGTCGCGGACGCGGGGGCTGGTGGCCGGCATGGCCACGCCGGGAGACGTCGGCGCCCGCGGCGAGTGGAGGCACCCGAACCCGAGCGGCGATGTGGGCACGAGGATCGGCGACGGCATCCCGCGGAGCCGGCGCATGTAGGCCGAGATGGGGGACTCCGCCGACATGCAGACCGAAGGGAGCGCCGGGAGAGGGGAGAGCGTCGGCTGGGCCGGCGACGGCAGGATGGCCGCCGGGCGGGGCGGGGCCAGCGGCGGCGGCCGGATGCGGTGGAGCCGCGACGGGATGGCGGACAGCGGAGGCGCAGGCGGAGGCGCCATGATGGGGCGCGGAGGCGGAGGGGCCATGACGGGCCGCGCCGGCGGCGGGGCCGCCGCGGCCTGGGGCGGCAGGAGGTGGGAGGGGGAGCCGGTGAGCTTCTGGACGACGTCGCGGAAGTCGGACTTGTCGATGTTGTAGACGGGGGGCTGGGGCGGCGGGTGGTCGGCCGGGGCGGGGGCGGAGGAGGGGGGATGCGGCGGGGCGAGGAGCGGAGGGGACATGCGGGAAGGCAGCGACGGCGGAGGGGGGGACGGCGCTTTCATGGAGGAGGAAGCGGAGGAGGAGATGGAGGACTGCTTGGAGATCTTGTAGGAGGCTTTGTTGAGGGCTCGGAGGGCGGCGGTGGAGGAGGCCGCGGAAGGCGGCGGGTGGCTGGGGTTGTTGTCCATGGCCGGAGGAGGGCGGCGGCGCTAGGGGCGGAGACCGGGGGAGAGTGAGGTGGGGAGGAGTGGGAGATGGGGATTTGGGGGGCAGTGGGAAAGGGAGGCGAGTGGGCGACGGCCGATGGGATCTTCTCTGTCTGCCTTCTGCCCAAGCCAAAGCAAAAGAGAGGCTGCCTGCCTCCGCGAGCAGACTGGCTGTGGCCTGTGCCTGGCTGATGATGAGCGAGCTGATTGGTGACTGGCTGCTCGGCAGTCCAGCGTTTCCACCCAACGCTTTGCTTCCATTTATTCATTTTTTCTATTTTGGGATAAAACTAAAACTTCGATTACTCTCTTTTTATTGGTGGTATATATTGGCAACAGATGCTCAACTCCAAAAACAAATGCAGTGACCAAAGGCGCGTGAGTGGCTCGGCCAGGAGATTTTTCAGGATTTAAACTGACCACCAGAATCACATGATTTCTCGCTCGCTCTGCTCATTTAATTTGCCACGTAAGAGTTGTCGTTTTCACGTTAATGAGCAAACTATTCGGTATACCAGAAAAGTCAAAGCAGTTGCGAAGAAAATCGCTCGCACGTGCAACCCTCCTGCGCGCGGTCGCGTCTAGATCATTAATCAACGCTCATGCCATTCCGGCATGGAGTCATCCTCGCTTGCCATCTAAACCATACATTGGTGAGCTAGGGTTTCTTCTTGAACATGGTATTGCGGCATAAAAATCTCAAGGCATGATCCTGAGAATTTGTCTGTGTGCTAGGGTTTCCTCTGGAACATGGCATTGCGGCACAAAACCTTCAAAGCAAAATTTGGTGAATTCATTTGCGTGCTCTAGATTTAGACTCCAACATTTGCAATCTCCGGGAGAAAGTGAAGCTCAATATAAGTGGTGATGTGACATTAGTGATAGGTCTAACTTTTCTTCCGACTTTTGCCTCGCACGATGTTGCTTTTCAATCTCAATCTACCACTCAATTCTTTTATTACCTTCTATGAGGAGGATATCGAGCTAGCAACCATATTTTTGAGTATCTAAATTGACCAACATAATCAATCCTTCCGCGCATTTGTGACTTCGGATCATTAGTTGTCACTCACGTCATTCCCGCATGTAGTACTCAATGCTCGCTTGCATGACATGGCCAATAGTCATTGAGGAATAACCCATGCATTGATCAAATATGGTTTTCTTCTGATCATTGCATAGCGGCACAATACTTTCATAGAAAAAATATCAAAGAATTTGTTCGTGCACTCTAGATTTAGATGCCAAGATTTGAAATCTCACATAACAAGCTAAGCTCATTAGATGGTGCTAGTTCTAGAGCTAACGATTCTTCTTCCTCCTTTCTCACTCACGATGTTGCTTTTTTAATCTCAATTTGCTGCCAAATTATTTTGTAGATTCCAATGAAGAAAAGATGAGGTTGCTGACCATGGTGACATGTCACATACAACAACATGGGGTTGACATGATCGTGGCATGTGGTTGTGAAAGATCAAAGGTGTCAACTATAATGGAGTGAATAGATAACTATTATTTTTAAAAATTTCTTAGTTGATTTTAGAGAATGCAAATAAACAAGTTCCCTAGAAATACAACGAATAGACACACTCTATATGATAAGCAAATCTAGGAAGCTAAATTACTCTATGCACAAATAAAGTGCTATGATAGATATTAGCAACGTGGGCACAAAGATGATAATGTATCCCTAAGTTAACATCCTTTGAGGGACGATGGACTCCGTGGAGAGGTGTAGGCCAAACAAAGCACCTATCAACACAAAAGTCTCGCCTTCTTATTCCTTGATCCTTGGTAAAAAAAGTTCAAGCTCAACCATTAAGGGTAGGTCTTGAAGTGACCTCCAATATTCACAGACTATGGTGCTACCACAAATTAGAAGCTCAGCACCGACCGCCTAGGAGTCTCCGACCTCCAAGAGTAACGAGGTCAAGGGGGGCTCTTTTAGTCAAAGAGAGGGGGAGGAAAAAAATCAACAAATGGAGGCTTGGTAGAGTGGGGAATAGCAATGGGTTGGGTCCCAAAGTTAGCTCAAAGGGCTAACTCAACTTCGTGGGGAGAAGGTTATATTTAAGGTGTAGGATCAAAAGAATGTCTAGAGGGGGGATTAGACTACTTGACCTAATAAAGATCTAACATTTTCCCAATTTTAGTTGTGGGCAGATTTTAGCAATTAGAACAAGTCAAGAAATCAACCTACACATGCAATTCTAAGAGTGTAGCAACGACAAGTAGACCATTGCATATGAAGGTAAAGGGAAGGGTTTGGAGAGTGCAAACGCAATGAAGACACGGAGATTTTTGGCGTGGTTCCGATAGGTGGTGCTATCGTACGTCCACGTTGACTGAGACTTCAACCCACGAATGGGTAACGGTTGCGCGAGTCCACGGAGGGCTCCACCCACGAAGGGTCCACGGAGAAGCAACCTTGTCTATCCCACCATGGCCATCGCCCACGAAGGACTTGCGTCACTCGGTAGATCTTCACGAAGTAGGCGATCTCCTTGCCCTTACAAACTTCTTGGTTCAACTCCACAACTTAACGGAGGCTCCCAAGCGACACCTAACCAATCTAGGAGACACCACTCTCCAAAAGGTAAATAGATGTTGTGTTGATGATGAACACCTTGCTCTTGTGCTTCAAATGATATCTCCCCAACACTCAACTGTCTTGCACAGATTTGGATATGGTGGAAAGATGATTTGAGTGGAAAGCAACTTGGGGAAGGCTAGAAATCAAGATTCTTGTGGTAGGATTGGTATATCTTGATCTGAACACATGAGTAGGTGGTTCTCTCTCAGAAAATGTATGCTGAAAGTGTAGGCACATTCTAATGGCTATCTCACGGATGGAGAATGGGGTGGAGGGGTATATATAGCCTCCACACAAAATCCAACCGTTACACACATTTGACCCAACTCGGTCAGACCGAATAGATGAACTCAGTGAGACCGATTAGTTCAAAATGTGAATGTTTGGAATCTCGGTGGGACTGACTGGTGATACGTCTCCAACGTATCTATAATTTTTGATTGTTCCATGTTGTTTTATTATCAATCTTGGATGTTTTATGATAACCCACAAGTATAGGCGATCGCAACAGTTTTCGAGGATAGTGTATTCAACCCAAATTTATTGATTCGACACAAGGGGAGCCAAAGAATATTCTCAAGTATTATCAGTTGAGTTGTCAATTCAACCACACCTGAAAGACTTAATATCTGCAGGAAAGTATTTAGTAGCAAAGTAGTATGGAAGTAACGACAACGGTGGCAAAAGTAACAGTAGCAGTTTTTGTAGCAGTCGTAACAGTGGCAACGGAAAAATAACTAAGCAAAGATCAATATGTGAAAATCTCGTAGGCAATGGGTCAATGATGGATAATTATGTCGGATGCGATTCCTCATGCAACAATTATAACATAGGGTGAGACAGAACTAGCTCCAGTTCATCAATGTAATGTAGGCATGTATTTCAAATATAGTCATACGTGCTTATGGAAAAGAACTTGCATGACATCTTTTGTCCTACCCACCCGTGGCAACGGGGTCCTATTGTAAACTAAGGGATATTAAGGCCTCCTTTTAATAGAGTACCGGACCAAAGCATTAACACTTAGTGAATACATGAACTCCTCAAACTACGGTCACTTCGGGGTTGCCGGATCATAACACATATTAGGTGACTATTGTCTTGCAAGATAGGATCAAGAACTCACATATATTCATGAAAACATAATAGGTTCAGATCTGAAATCATGGCACTCGGGCCCTAGTGACAAGCATTAAGCATAGCAAAGTCATAGCAACATCAATCTCAGAACATAATGGATACTAGGGATCAAACCCTAACAAAACTAACTCGATTACATGGTAAATCTCATCTAACCCAGCACCGTCCAGCAAGCCTACGATGGGATTACTCACGCACGGCGGTGAGCATCATGAAATTGTTGATGGAGGATGGTTGATGATGACGACGGCGACGGATTCCCCTCTCCGGAGCCCTGAACGGACTCCAGATCAGCCCTCCCGAGGAAGATTAGGGCTTGGCGGCGGCTCCATATCGTAAAACGCGATGAATCCTTCTCTCTTACTTTTTTCTCCCCGAACGTGAATATATGGAGTTGGGGTTGAGGTCGGTGGAGTCCCAAGGGGCCCATGAGGCAGGGGGCATGCCCTAGGGGAGGCGCCCTGCACCCTCGTGTACAGGGTGTGGGCCCCCTGATGCTGATTCTTTTGCCACTATTTTTCATTAATTCCAAAACGTGCAAGTTAGAGTCCAAAACAAGGGCAAAAGTGTTTGGAAAAGTAGATACGTTGGAGACGTATCAACTCCCCCAAGCTTAAACCTTTGCTTGTCCTCAAGCAATTCAGTTGACAAACTGAAAGTGGTAAAGAAAAACTTTTACAAACTCTGTTTGATCTTGTTGTTGCAAATATGTAAAGTCGGCATTCAAGTTTTCAGCAAAGATTATGAACTAACCATATTCAAAATAACATTTAGGTCTCTTGTTTACTCATATCAATGGCATAATAAACTAGCGAGCAATAATAATAAATCTCGGATGACAACACTTTCTCAAAACAATCATAACATGATATAACAAGATGGTATCTCACTAGCCCTTTCTGAGACCGCAAAACATAAATGCAGAGCACCCTCGAAGATCAAGGATGACTAGACATTGTAATTCATGGTAAAAGAGATCCAGTCACAGTCATACTCAATGTAAATTAATAGCAATGCATGCGCATGACAGCGGTGCTCTCCAACTGGTGCTTTTTAATAAGAGGATGATGACTCAACATAAAACTAAATAGATAGGCCCTTCGTAGAGGGAAGCAGGGATTTGCAGAGGTGCCAGAGCTCGAGTTTTGAAATAGAGATTGAATAATATTTTGAGTGGAATACTTTCATTGTCAACATAACAACCAAGAGATCTCGATATCTTCCATGCTACACACATTATAGGCGGTTCCCAAATAGAATGGTAAAGTTTATACTCCCCACCACCAACAAGCATCAATCCATGGCTTGCCCGAAACAACGGGTGCCTCCAACTAACAACAATCCTGGGGAAGTTTTGTTTGCAATTATTTTGGTTTGAGAATGGGACTGGGTATCCCGGTTACCGGCCATTTTCTCGTGAGTGATGAGCGGAGTCCACTCACCGTGAGAATAACCCACCTAGCATAAAAGATATAGACAACCCTAGTTGATACATGAGCTATTAGAGCATACAAAACAAAATTTCATTTGAAAATTTAGAGTTTGGCACATACAAATTTACTTGGAACGGTAGGTAAATACCGCATATAGGAAGGTATGGTGGACTCATATGGAATAACTTTGGGGTTTATGGAAATGGATGCACAAGCAGTATTCCCGCTTAGTACAAGTGAAGGCTAGAAAGAGACTGGGAAGCGACCAACTAGAGAGCGGCAACAGTCATGAACATGCATTAAGATTAATCAACAATGAGTGCAAGCATGAGTAGGATATAAATCACCATGAACATAAATATCGTGGAGGCTATGTTGATTTTGTTTCAACAACATGCGTGAACATGTGCCAAGTCAAGCCACTCGAATCGTTCAAAGGAGGATACCACCCTATCATACCACATCACAACCATTTTAATAGCATGTTGGCACACAAGGTAAACCATTATGAACTCCTAGCAAATTAAGCATGTCATGAGCAACTATAATCTCTAATTGTCATTGCAAACATGTTTCATTCATAATAGGCTGAATCAGGAACGATGAACTAATCATATTTATAAAAACAAGATATGTCGAGTTCATACCAGCTTCTCTCATCTCAACCAGCCCATCATATATCGTCATTATTGCCTTTCACTCGCACGACCGAACGGTGTGGATAATAATAATAGTGCACGTGCATTGGACTAAGCTGGAATCTGCAAGCATTTAATACAAGGGAGAAGACAAGGTAATATGGGCTCTTGGTTAAATCAACAATAATGCATATAAGAGCCACTCAACATTTTCATCATGGTCTTCTCCTCTCGACCCCCAAAGAAAAGAAAAGAAATAAAACTATTTACACGGGAAAGCTCCCAACAAGCAAAAGAAGAACGAGAAATCTTTTTGGGTTTTCTTTTAATTACTACTAATATAGGCATGAAAAGTAAACTAGCTAAAAGCTACAACTATTTTTTTGGTTTTTCTTAAGGTTTTTCAGACACACAAGAAGAAGGCTTAGAAAATAAAATAAACTAGCATGGATAATACAATGAAAAAGTATGAGCACCGACAACTTGCATGAGTGTGTGAACTTGAATGTAATGTCGGTGAGAAATACGTACTCCCCCAAGCTTAGGCTTTTGGCCTAAGTTGGTCTATGCCCACGGATCGAAGCTACTCTCTCCGGTGTACTGAGGAGGGTCCTCAGGGTGCCACTGGTTGGCGATCTCCTCCGGATCCCACTGATAAACAGACTGTCGATAAGGGTCAAGTGGTGGCTCAGGCTCAGGCTCTGGAACTTGTGTCAGCCTCCAGTATGCATAAATGGCCTCGGGCAGGATGAGGTACGTGCCTGAGAGTATGTTAAACAAAGAGGGTACAAGCAAGGTAATAGTCTCACAGTGAGTTTTATCAAATATCAAATTATACTTAAGCATCTTCTTATTATTTTTAACAATAAAGTCATGTGCTACCATACTCTTATAATATAGAAAAACAGGGGGCAGCAACTTTTCCTCTTTCTCATAATGCCTAATAGGTATCTCAAAGTGTGCAGCAAGGCGTGAAGCAAAGATGCCTCCGAAGATGGGGCCCTTTGTATGGTTCAGACTTAATCGTTTAGCAACAATAACACCTAAGTTGAAAGTTGTATCACGAAACAAAGCATGGCGCAAAATGACAAGATCAGGAGCACTAAGATTTCCACTGTTCCCGCGACCAATTAAGCATCTACTAGCAAATATCGCGAAGTAACGTAGAACAGGGAAATGTATACTAGTAATTCTTGCATCGGAAACTTTCCTCGTTTCCCCTACAGCAATTCTATCAATAAATCCATCCACATCACTATGATGTGGTTCCTCGATGCTGCCCACAAAGGGTATCTTGCAGACCTGACAAAAATCATGGAGTGACATCTCCTTAACCTCATCATATAAGTGAAACTCCACTGAAGGTGGTGATTTCTTAGCATGGTAATAAATTTTTTGCACGAAAATATTAGTGAGTAGGAGATACTATTCGCGTTGGTCGTGGAGGAAGTCGGTGAGGCCTGCATTCTCAGCTAAGTAATAAAAGTCATCATGAATTCCAGCGGCTCTCAAGAACGCATCACAAGGCCATTCGCACGGCCGAACCTCCACGGTGCGAGGAAGATTGTATTTTGGCTTTTTATTCTCTTCATTCTGCTTATCCTTCGAGCTTCGCCTCGAAGAGCCCCTCAATAATCTCTTCATCGTTTTCTTTCTCTAAAAAATTTCTGAAATTTTAGTGACTCAAAATAAAAGTGAACCAAACTCGACAAGATTGATAGCAACTACTCCCACAAGTTCCTAGAGGCTATATCATGCATTAGAACTACCTTGGACCATATAAATTTGGCATGCAAGCTCAAGAACAGGGTCACCTAAGCAGCAAAAATTTGCAATAAATAAAGCACTAGAACAAAAACTAATTGGACCATTGGAGGAGTCACATACCGAAGAACAATCTCCCCAAATAGTTTTGTGGATGGAGCTTTGAGCAAAGAGATCAAAAATGGCAGCAAGATGAGCTAGAACACGGGTTTGAGATATGGGAGGATTTTTTCTGGAGGAAGTCGAAGTGAGTGGGTGTTGGAATAGGTGGAGGGGGTCCACGAGGGGCCCATGAGGCAGGGGCGCGTCCCAGGGGGTGGGAGCGCCCTGTGCCCTCGTGGCCAAATGGTGGCCCCCCCCCGTGTGTTCTCAGTGCCAGAAATTCTTAAATATTCTACAAAAAATCATATTTCATTTTCAGGACGTTTGGAGAACTTTTATTTTCGGGGTATTTTTATTGCAAGGATAATTCAGAAAACAGACAGAAAATACTATTTTTGCTTTATTTAATCTAAATAACAGAAAGTAAAAGGAGGGTACAGAGAGTTGTGCTTTCTAACTTCATCCATCTCATGCTCATCAAAAGAAATCCACTAACAAGGTTGATCAAGTCTTGTTAAAAAACTCTTTCCGAATTGCATGAAACCGGAGAATTTTTGAATAACAATAGGTTACCTCAATGGGGATATGCACGTCCCCAACAATAGGAATATCATATTTCTTCTTGACAGTAGGAAGAGGGAATTCAAAACCTCAAATAGTAATCGTTGAAATTTTTCCAATAGAATTGATACTGTGAACTTGAGGTTGTTTCCTGGGAAAATGTACCGTATGCTCATTACCATTAACATGAAAAGTGACATTGCCTTTGTTGCAATCAGTAACAGCCCCTGCAGTATTCAAAAAGGGTCTACCAAGGATAATAGACATACTGTCGTCCTCGGGAATATCAAGATAACAAAGTCCGTTAAAATAGTAACGTTTGCAACCACAATAGGCACATCCTCACAAATACCGACAGGTATAACAGTTGATTTATCGGCCATTTGCAAAGATATTTCAGTAGGTGTCAACTTATTCAAATCAAGTCTACGATATAAAGAGAGAGGCATAACACTAACACCGGCTCCAAGATCACATAAAGCAGTTTTAACATAGTTTCTTTTAATGGAGCATGGTATAGTCGGTACTCCTGGATCTCCTAGTTTCTTAGGTATTCCACCTTTAAAAGTATAATTGGCAAGCATGGTGGAAATTTCAGCTTCCGTATCTTTCTTTTATTTGTAACAATATCTTTCATATACTTAGCATAAGGATTCATTTTAAGCATATCAGTCAAACGCATACGCAAAAAGATTGGTCTAATCATTTCAGCAAAGCGCTCAAAATCCTCATCATCCTTTTTCTTGGATGGTTTAGGAGGAAAAGGCATGGGTTTCTGAACCCATGGTCCTCTTTCTTTACCGTGCTTCCTAGCAACGAAGTCTCTCTTATCATAATGTTGATTCTTTGATTGTGGGTTATCAAGATCAACAATAGGTTCAATCTCTACATCATTGTTATTGCTAGGTTGAGCATCAACATGAACATCATCATTAAAATTATCACTAGGTTCATGTTCATTACCAGATTGTGTTTCAAAGATCGTAAATAGAAATATCCTTTGGGATTCGAGGTGTGTCAACAACAGGTTCACTAGAAGCATGCAAAGTCCTATTATTTTTATTTTTCTTCTTCTTAGAAGGATTAGGTGTATCAACATTAGTTCTCTGAGAATCTTGCTCAACTCTCTTAGGGTGGCCCTCAGGATACAAAGGTTCCTGAGTCATTTTACCCCCTCTAGTCATAACACTAACAACATTATCATTTTTCTTATTATTTAATTCATTGAGCAAATCATCTTGAGCTTTAAGCACTTGTTCTACCTGAGTGGTAACCATAGAAGCATATTTACTAATAAGTTTAAGGTCACCTCTAGACATATAATCACTCAAGTGTTCAACCATATAATAAGCATTACGTTTCAATTGTCTACCAACATAAGCATTGAAGTTTTCTTGCTTAACAATAAAATTATCAAACTCATCCAAGCATTGGTTAGCATACTTTTTACGAGGAATATCACCTTCATCAAATCTATAGAGAGAATTTACCTTTACTACCTGTGTCGGGTCATTAAGACCATGTATTTCTTCAATAGGTGGTAAATTCTTAACATCTTCAGCTTTAATACCCTTCTCTTTCATAGATTTCTTTTCCTCTTGCATATCTTCAGAACTGAGAAATAGAATACCCCTTTTCTTTGAGTTGGCTTAGGAGTTGGTTCAGGAAGTGTCCAATTATTATCATTACTCATTATATTATTTAATAGCAATTCAGCTTGCTCAACAGTTCTTTCCGTGAAAACACAACAAGCACAACTATTAAGGTGGTCTCTGGAAGCATCGGTTAGTCCATTATAAAAGATATCAAGTATTTCATTTTTTCTTGAGAGGATGATCAGGCAAAGCATTAAGTAATCGGAGAAGCCTCCCCCAAGATTGTGGGAGACTCTCTTCTTCAATTTGCACAAAATTATATATTTCCCTTAAGGAAGCTTGTTTCTTATGAGCGGGGAAATATTTAGCAGAGAAGTAATATATCATATCCTAGGGACTACGCACACAACCATGAGCAAGAGAATTAAACCATGTTTTAGCATCACCCTTTAATGAGAACGGAAATATTTTAAGGATATAGTAGTAAAGCATTTTTTCCTCATGAGTGAATAGGGTGGCTATATCATTCAATTTAGTAAGATGTGCCACAACAGTTTCAGATTCATAGCCATAAAAAGGATCAGATTCAACCAAAGTAATTAACTCAGGATCGATAGAGAAATCATAATCCTTATCAGAAATACAGATAGGTGAAGTAGCAAAAGCAGGGTCATATTTCATTCTAGCATTCAAAGACTTTTCTTTCAGCTTAGCTAACAGTTTCTTAAGATCATATCTATCTTTGCAAGCAAAAATGTCTCTAGCAGTTTCTTCATCCATAAAATAACCCTCAGGCACATCAGGCAATTCATATCTAGGGGGAGAATCTTCATCATCACTTTCGTCAATATTATCAGTTTCAATAATTGTAGGGGATCGTTGCAGAAAATTAAAATTTTCCTACGGTTTCATCAAGATCTATCTATGAGTTCATCTAAGCAACGAGTCAAGAGAGAGAGTTTGCATCTACATACCACTTGTAGATCGAGTGCAGGCGTTCGAGGAGTGGTGATGATGAAGACGTTCCCAACGTGATTCCGATCACCGATGACCAAGTGCTGAGCGGACAGCACCTCCGCGTTCAACACACGTGCGGGGACGATGGCGTCTCCTTCGTCTTGATCCAGCAAGGAGGAAGGAGAGGTTGAGGAAGACAACTCCAATGGCGGCACGACGGCGTGATGCGAGATGGAGTGGTCATTCTCCAGGGCTTCGCCAAGCTTATGCGGAGGAGGAGAGGTGTTGGGGAGGGAGGGCTGCGCCTTCAATGGTGTTTGCAGCCCTCCCTCACCCCTCTATTTATAGGGGAAGGGAGGAGGGGCGGCCCCTCTAGATGCATCTAGAGGGGGGCCAAGGGAGGGGCTTGCCCCCAAGCAAGGGGGGCGCCCCTTTAGGGTTCCCCTCAACCCCTAGGCGCATGGGCCAAGGGAGGGTGCGCCCAGCCCACTAGGGGCTGGCTGCCTCCCACGCAGCCCAAGTGGCCCCCCGAAAGGGGTGGCCCCTCCCGGTGGTCCTCCGGAAGGTGGACCCTCCATAATACCGATATGACCCGAAACTTTTCCGGTGTCCGTTTGACGACTTCCCATATATAAATCTTTACCTCCGGACCATTCGGAACTCCTCATGACGTCCGGGATCTCATCCGGGACTCCGAACAACATTCGGTAATCACATACAAGTCTTCCTATTAACCCTAGCGCCACCGAACCTTAAGTGTGTAGACCCTACGGGTTCGGAGACATGCTGAGACATGACCGAGACGCTCTCCGGTCAATAACCAACAGCGGGATCTGGATACCCATGTTGGTTCCTACACGCCTCGATGTTGTCATCGGATGAACCACGATGTCGAGGGTTCAAGCAACCCCGTATGCTATTCCCTTTGTCGACGGTATGTTACTTGCGAGACTCGATCGTCGGTATCCCAATACCTCGTATAGTCTCGTATCGGCAAGTCACTTTACTCGCATCAGTAATGCATGATCCCGTGACGGACACTTGATCACTTTGAGCTCATTATGATGATGCATTACCGAGTGGGCGATGATACCTCTCCGTCATACGGAGTGACAAATCCTGTCTCGATCCGTGTCAACCCAATGACACTTTCGGAGATACACGTAATGCACCTTTATAGTCACCCGATTACGTTGTGACGTTTGGTACACCAAAGCATTCCTACGGTATCCGGGAGTTACACGATCTCACGGTCTAAGGAAGAGATACTTGACATTGGAAAAGCTCTAGCAAAGCGAACTACACGATCTTTGTGCTATGCTTAGGATTGGGTCTTGTCCATCACGTCATTCTCCTAATGGCGTGATCCCGCTGTCAATGACATCGATGTCCATAGTTAGGAAACCATGACTATCTCGTCGACCAACGAGCTAGTCAACTAGAGGCTCACTAGGGACGTATTGTGGTCTATGTATTCACACGTGTATTACGATTTCCGGATAATACAGTTATAGCATGAATAAAAGACAATTATCATGAACAAGGAAATATAATAATAATGCTTTTATTATTGCCTCTAGGGCATATTTCCAACAGTCTCCCACTTGCACTAGAGTCAATAATCTAGTTTACATTGTGATGAATCGAACACCCATAAAGTTCTGGTGTTGATCATGTTTTGCCCGCGAGAGAGGTTTAGTCAACGGATCTGCAACATTCAGATCCGTGTGCACTTTACAAATTTCTATGTCTCCAACTTGAACATTTTCACGGATGGAGTTGAAGCGACGCTTGATGTGCCAGGTCTTCTTGTGAAACCTGGGCTCCTTGGCAAGGGCAATAGCTCCAGTGTTGTCACAGAAGAGTTTGATCGGCCCCGACGCATTGGGTATGACTCCTAGGTCGGTGATGAACTCCTTCACCCAAATTGCTTCATGCGCTGCCTCCGAGGCTGCCATGTATTCCGCTTCACTTGTAGATCCCGCCACGACGCTTTGCTTGCAGCTGCACCAGCTTACCGCTCCACCATTCAACATATACACGTATCCGGTTTGTGACTTAGAGTCATCCAGATCTGTGTCGAAGCTAGCGTCGACGTAACCCTTTACGGCGAGCTCTTCGTCACCTCCATAAACGAGAAACATGTCCTTTGTCCTTTTCAGGTACTTCAGGATATTCTTGACCCCTGTCCAGTGTTCCTTGCCGGGATTACATTGGTACCTTCCTACCAAACTTGCGGCAAGGTTTACATCAGGTCTGGTACACAGCATGGCATACATAATAGATCCTATGGCTGAGGCATAGGGGATGACACTCATCTCTTCTTTATCTTTTGCCGTGGTCGGGCATTGAGCTGAGCTCAATCTCACACCTTGCAACACAGGCAAGAACCCCTTCTTGGACTGATCCATTTTGAACTTCTTCAAAATCTTATCAAGGTATGTGCTTTGTGAAAGACCTATGAGGCGTCTCGATCTATCCCTATAGATCTTGATGCCTAATATATAAGCAGCTTCTCCAAGGTCCTTCATTGAAAAACACTTATTCAAGTAGGCCTTAATGCTGTCCAAGAATTCTATATCATTTCCCATCAAAAGTATGTCATCTACATATAATATGAGAAATGCTCTGAGCTCCCACTCACTTTCTTGTAAACGCAGGCTTCTCCATAAGTGCGCATAAACCCAAACGCTTTGATCATCTCATCAAAGCGAATGTTCCAACTCCGAGATGCTTGCACCAGCCCATAAATGGATCGATGGAGCTTGCATACTTTGTTAGCATTCTTAGGATCGACAAAACCTTCCGGCTGCATCATATACAGCTCTTCCTTAAGATAACCGTTATGAACGCTGTTTTGACGTCCATCTCGCCATATCTCATAATCATAGTATGCGGCAATTGCTAACATGATTCGGACGGACTTAAGCTTCGCTACGGGAGAGAAAGTCTCATCGTAGTCAATCCCTTGAACTTGCCGATAACCCTTAGCGACAAGTCGAGCTTTATAGATGGTGACATTACCATCCGCGTCCGTCTTCTTCTTAAAAATCCATTTGTTTTCTATCGCCGCCGATCATCGGGCAAGTCGGTCAAAGTCCACACTTTGTTTTCATACATGGATTCTATCTCGGACTTCATGGCTTCTAGCCATTTGTTGGAATCTGGGCCCGCCATCGCTTCTTCATAGTTCGAAGGTTCACCGTTGTCTAACAACATGATTTCCAGACGGGGTTGCCGTACCACTGCAGTGCGGAGCGTGTCCTTGTGGACCCACGAGGTTCAAGTGGCAACTTGATCCGAAGTATCTTGATCATCATCATTAATTTCCTCTTGATTGGTGTAGGCATCACAGAACACTTTCACGAGCTGCACTCTTGTCCTGTTCAAGAGGTAGTACTTCATCGAGTTCTACTTTCCTCCCACTTACTTCTTTCGAGAGAAACTCTTTTCCAGAAAGGTTCCGTTCTTGGCAACAAAAATCTTGCCCTCGGATCTTAAGTAGAAGGTACACCCAATGGTTTCTTTAGGGTATCCTATGAAGACGCATTTTTCCGACTTGGGTTCGAGCTTTTCAGGTTGAAGTTTCTTGACATAAGCATCACATCCCCAAACTTTTAGAAACGTGACTTAGGTTTCTTCCCAAACCATAATTCATACGGTGTCGTTTCAACGGACTTAGACGGTGCCCTATTTAAAGTGAATGTAGCTGTCTCTAGAGCGTATCCCCAAAATGATAGCGGTAAATCGGTAAGAGACATCATAGACCGCACCATATCCAATAGAGTGCGATTACGACGTTCGGACACACCATTACGCTTGAGGTGTTCCAGCGGCGTTAGTTGTGAAACGATTCCACATTTTCTTAAGTGTGTACCAAATTGCGTGACTTAAATATTCTCCTCCACGATCCGATCGTAAGAATTTTATCTTCGTTCACGTTGATTCTCTACTTCATTCTGAAATTCCTTGAACTTTTCAAAGGTCTCAGACTTGTGTTTCATCAAGTAGACATACCCATATCTACTCAAGTCATCTGAGAGTGAGAACATAACGATATCCTCCATGAGCCTCAACGCTCATTGGACCGCATACATCGGTATGTATGATTTCCAACAAGTTGGTTGCTTGCTCCATTGTTAGGAGAACGGAGTCTTGGTCATCTTGCCCATGAGGCATGGTTCGCATGTATCAAATGATTCATAATCTAAAGACTCCAAAAGTCCATCGACATGGAGCTTCTTCATGCACTTGACACCAATGTGACCAAGGCGGCGAGTGCCACAAGTATGTGGGACTATCGTTATCAACTTTACATCTTTTGGTATTCACGCTATGAATATGTGTAACATTACGCTCGAGATTCATTAAGAATAAACCATTGACCATCGGAGCATGACCATAAAACATGTCTCTCATATAAATAGAACAACCATTATTCTCGGATTTAAATGAGTAGCCATCTCGCATTAAACGAGATCCAGATACAATGTTCATGCTCAAACTTGGCACCAAATAACAATTATTAAGGTTCAAAACTAATCCCGTAGGTAAATGAAGAGGTAGCGTGCCGACAGCGATCACATCGACTCTGGAACCATTCCCGATGCGCATCGTCACCTCGTCCTTCGCCAGTCTCCGCTTATTCCGCAGCTCCTGCTGTGAGTTACAAATATGTGCAACGGCACCGGTATCAAATACCCAGGAGTTACTACGAGTACTGGTAAGGTACACATCAATTACATGTATATCAAATATACCTTTGGTGTTGCCGGCCTTCTTATCCGCTAAGTATTTGGGGCAGTTCCGCTTCCAGTGACCCTTCCCCTTGCAATAAAAGCACTTTCGGTCTCGGGTTTGGGTCCATTCTTTGACTTCTTCCGGCAACTTGCTTACGGGCGGCAACCTCCTTGCCGTCCTTCTTGAAGTTCTTCTTACCCTTGCCCTTCTTGAACTTAGTGGTCTTATTGACCATCAACACTTGATGTTCTTTCTTGATTTCAACCTCGGTGACTTCTGCATAGAGAACACTTCAGGAATGGTCTTTACCATCCCCTGCATGTTGTAGTTCATCACAAAGCTCTTGTAGCTTGGTGGGAGCGATCGAGGATTCTGTCAATGACCGCCTCATCGGGGAGGTTAATATTCATTTGGGTCATACGGTTGTGCAACCCGGACATCTTGATGTGCTCACCGATGTAACTGTTTTCCTCCATCTTACAACTATAGAACTTGTCGGAGATGTCATATCTCTCGACCCGGGCGTGAGCTTGGAAAAAAAGTTTCAGCTCCTCGAACATCTCATATGCTCCGTGATGCTCAAAACGCTTTTGGAGCCCCGGTTCTAAGCTGTAAAGCATGCCGCCTTGAACGAGGGAGTAATCATCGGTAGCGAGTTTGCCAAGCATTCATAATGTCTTGGTTCTGCAGGACGGGCGTCACCTAGCGGTCCTTCTAGGACATATTGTTTCCTGGCAGCTATGAGGATGATCCTCGTGTTCCGGACCCATCCGTATAGTTGCTGCCGTCATCTTTCGACTTGGTTTTCTCTAGGAACGCGTTGAAGTTCAAGTTGACATGAGCGTTGGCCATTTGATCTACAAGACATATTATGCAAAAGTTTTAGACTAAGTTCATGATAATTAAGTTCATCTAATCAAATTATTTCAATGAACTCCCACTCAGATTAGACATCCCTCTAGTCATCTAAGTATTACACGATCCGAGTCGACTAGGCCGTGTCCGATCATCACGTGAGACGGACTAGTCATCGTCGGTGAACATTCTCATGTTGATCGTATCTTCCATACGACTCGTGTTCGACCTTTCGGTCTCCGTGTTCGAGGCCATGTCTGTACATGCTAGGCTCGTCAAGTTAACCCTAAGTGTTTTGCGTGTGTAAATCTGTTACACCCGTTGTATGTGAACGTAAGAATCCATCACACCCGATCATCACGTGGTGCTTAGAAACGACGAACTTTAGCAACGGTGCACAGTTAGGGGAGAACACTTCTTGATATTGTTGTAAGGGATCATCTTATTTACTACCGTTGTTCTAAGTAAACAAGATGCATAAACATAATAAACATCACATGCAATTATATAGTAGTGACATGATATGGCCAATATCATAAAGCTCCATTGATCTCCATCTTCGAGGCTCCATGATCATCTTGTCACCGGCATGACACCATGATCTCCATCATCATGATCTCTATCATTGTGCCTCCATGAAGTTGTCACGCCAATGACTACTTCTACTTCTATGGCTAACGCGTTTAGCAATAAAGTAAAGTAAGTTACATGGCGTTCTTCAATGACACGCAGGTCATACAAAATAAAGACAACTCCTATGGCTCCTGCCGGTTGTCATACTCATCGACATGCAAGTCGTGATTCCTATTACAAGAACATGATCTCATACATCACAATGTGTCATTCATCATTCATCACAACTTGGCCATATCACATCACATGACAATTGCTGCAAAAACAAGTTAGACGTCCTCTAATTGTTGTTGCATCTTTTACGTGGCTGCAATTGGGTTCTAGCAAGAACGCTTTTCTTACCTCACGAATAACCACAACGTGATCTTGTCAACTTCTATTTACCATTCATAAGGACCCTTTTCATCGAATCTGCTCCAACTAAAGTGGGAGAGACAGACACCCGCCAGCCACCTTATGCAACTAGTGCATGTTAGTCGGTGGAACCGGTCTCACGTAAGCGTACGTGTAAGTTTGTTCAGGTCCGCTTCAACCCACAATACCGCTGAAGCAAGAGAAGACTAGTAGCGGCAAATAAATTGACAAGATCCACGCCCACAACTAAATTGTGTTCTACTCGTGCAATAGAGAACTACGCATAGACCTAGCTCATGATGCCCTTTGTAGGGGAACGTTGCGAGAAAATTAAAATTTTCCTACGGTTTCACCAAGATCTATCTATGAGTTCATCTAAGCAACGAGTCAAGAGAGAGAGTTTGCATCTACATACCACTTGTAGATCGAGTACGGAAGCGTTCGAGGGAGAGGTGATGATGAAGACGTTCCCAACATGATTCCGATCACCGATGACCAAGTGCTGAACGGACAGCACCTGCGTTCAACACACGACGGATTTACGATGGCGTCTCCTTCGTCTTGATCCAGCAAGGAGGAAGGAGAGGTTGAGGAAGACAACTCCAATGGCAGCACGACGGCGTGATGCAGATGGAGTGGCTGTTCTCCGACAGGGCTTCGCCAAGCTTATGCGGAGGAGGAGAGGTGTTGGGGAGGGAGGGCTGCGCCTTCAATGGTGTTTGCAGCCCTCCCTCACCCCTCTATTTATAGGGGAAGGGAGGAGGGCCCCCCTCTAGATGCATCTAGGGGGCGGCCAAGGGAGGGGGCTTGCCCCCAAGCAAGGGGCGCCTTTAGGTTCCCCTCAACCCTAGGCGCATGGGCCAAGGGAGGGTGCGCCCAGCCCACTAGGGGCTGGCTGCCTCCCACGCAGCCCAAGTGGCCCCCAAAGGGGTGGCCCCTCCGGTGGTCCTCGGAACCTTTCGGTGGACCCTCCATAATACCGATATGACCGAAACTTTTCGGTGTCCGCTTGACGACTTCCCATATATAAATATTTACCTCCGGACCATTCCGAACTCCTCGTGACGTCCGGGATCTCATCCGGACTCAACAACATTCGGTAATCACATACAAGTCTTCCTATTAACCCTAGCGCCACGGAACCTTAAGTGTGTAGACCCTACGGGTTCGGGAGACATCTTGAGACATGACCGAGGCGGCTCTCCGGTCAATAACCAACAGCGGGATCTGGATACCCATGTTGGTTCCCACACGCCTCCTCGATGTTGTCATCGGATGAACCACGATGTCGAGGGTTCAAGCAACCCCGTATGCTATTCCCTTTGTCAGACGGTATGTTACTTGCCCGAGACTCGATCGTCGGTATCCCAATACCTCGTATAGTCTCGTTACCGGCAAGTCACTTTACTCGTACCGTAATGCATGATCCCGTGACCAAACACTTGATCACTTTGAGCTCATTATGATGATGCATTACCGAGTGGGCCCAGTGATACCTCTCCGTCATACGGAGTGACAAATCCCAGTCTCGATCCGTGTCAACCCAACAGACACTTTCGGAGATACCTGTAATGCACCTTTATAGTCACCCGATTACGTTGTGACGCTTTGGTACACCCAAAGCATTCCTATGGTATCCGGGAGTTACACGATCTCACGGTCTAAGGAAGAGATACTTGACATTGGAAAAGCTCTAGCAAAAGCGAACTACACGATCTTTGTGCTATGCTTAGGATTGGGTCTTGTCCATCACGTCATTCTCCTAATGACGTGATCCCGTTGTCAATGACATCCGATGTCCATAGTCGAAAACCATGACTATCCGTCGACCAACGAGCTAGTCAACTAGAGGCTCACTAGGGACGTATTGTGGTCTATGTATTCACACGTGTATTACGATTTCCGGATAATACAGTTATAGCATGAATAAAAGACAATTATCATGAACAAGGAAATATAATAATAATGCTTTTATTATTGCCTCTAGGGCATATTTCCAACAATAATTTCATTCTCTCTAACCCTAGCAAGTTGTTCATCAAGAAATTCACCTAATGGCACAATATTATCAAGCATAGAAGTACTTTCATCATAGGCATCATGCATAGTAGAAGTGGCATCATCAATAACATGCGAAATATCATAAACAATAACAGATGTAGGTGTCGCAAATTTACTCGTAACAGAAGGTGAATCAAGTGCAGAGCTAGATGACAGTTCCTTACCTCCCCTCTTAGTTGAGGGAAAAATCTTGGTTCTTTCATCTTTCAAGTTCCTCATAGTGATCAACAGATATAAATCCCAAGTGACTCAAAGAATAGAGCTATGCTCCCCGGCAACGGTGCCAGAAAATAGTCTTGATAACCCACAAGTATAGGGGATCGCAACAGTTTTCGAGGGTAGAGTATTCAACCCAAATTTATTGATTCGACACAAGGGGAGCCAAAGAATATTCTCAAGTATTAGCAGTTGAGTTGTCAATTCAACCACACCTGAAAGACTTAATATCTGCAGCAAAGTATTTAGTAGCAAAGTAGTATGGAAGTAATGGTAACGGTGGCAAAAGTAACAATATCAGTTTTTGTAGCAATCGTAACAGTGGCAACGGAAAAGTAACTAAGAAAAGATCAATATGTGAAAAGCTCGGAGGTGATACGTCTCCGTCGTATCTATAATTTTTGATTGTTCCATGCCAATATTCTACAACTTCCATATACTTTTTGGCAACTTTTTATACTATTTTTGGGACTAACATATTGATCCAAAGGCCCGATGCAGTTCCTGCATTTGCATGTTTTTGGTTTTGCAGAATATCCATATCAAACAGAGTCCAAACGGGATAAAAACGGACAGAGCTTATTTTTGGAATATTTGGAAAATATGGGAGAAAGATCAGCGCGAACGGTGTCCGAGGTGGCCACGAGGTAGGGGCCCACACCCGTACCAGGAGGGCGCGCCCCCCACCCTCGTGGGCCACCCGTAAGGCGGTTGATGCCCTTCTTCGGCCGCAAGAAAACTATTTTTTGGAAAAAATTCACGTCGAAGGTTTCAGTCCAATCAGAGTTACGGATCTCCGAATATAAAAGAAACGGTGAAAGGGCAGTAGAACAGAACGCAGAAACAAAGAGATAGATCCAATCTCGGAGGGGCTCTCGCCCCTCCCACGCCATGGGAGCCAAGGACCAGAGGGGAAACCTTTCTCCCATCTAGGGAGGAGGTCAAGGAAGAAGAAGAAGAAGGGGGGCTCTCCCCTTGCTTCAGTGGCCGGAACAGCTGCGGGGCCATCATCATCACCGCCATCTTCACCAACAACTTCACCGCCATCATCACCAACTCTTCCCCTCTATGCAGCGGTGTAACCTCTCTCTTACCCGTTGTAATCTCTACTTAAACATGGTGCTCAACGCTATATATTATTTCCCAATGACGTATGGCTATCCTATGATGTTTGAGTAGATCTGTTTTGTCCTATGGGCTATTTGATGATCAAGATTGGTTTGAGTTGCATGTTTTATTATTGGTGTTGTCCTATGGTGCTCTCCGTGTCGCGCAAGTGTGAGGGATTCCCGCTGTAGGGTTTGCAATATGTTCATGATTTGCTTATGGTGGGTGGCGTGAGTGATGTGAAGCAGACCGAGTAAGTAGGTTGTTTGCGTATGGGATAAAGGGGACTTGATGCTTTAATGCTATGGTTGGGTTTTACCTTAATGATCTTTAGTAGTTGCGGCTGCTTGTTAGAGTTCCAATCATAAGTGCATATGATCCAAGTAGAGAAAGTATGTTAGCTTATGCCTCTCCCTCAAATAAAATAGCAATAATGATTACAGATCTAGTTATCGATTTCCTAGGGACAAATAACTTTATCGTGACAACAAACTCTTTACTAAACAGCCCCTAGTCTTTATTTACGTGCTATTTACTTTCTTGCAAGCTTATCCAAAAACACCTACAAAGTACTTCTAGTTTCATAGTTGTTTCCGGTAAAGCGAACGTCAAGTGTGCGTAGAGTTGTATCGGTGGTCGATAGAACTTGAGGGAATATTTGTTCTACCTTTAGCTCCTCGTTGGGTTCGACACTCTTACTTATCAAAAGAGGCTACAATTGATCCCCTATACTTGTGGGTTATCAGTAGGCAATGGGTCAATGATGGATAATTATGTCGGATGCGATTCCTCATGCAACAGTTATAACATATGGTGACACAGAACTAGCTCCAGTTCATCAATGTAATGTAGGATGTATTCCGAATATAGTCATACGTGCTTATGGAAAAGAAGTTGCATGACATATTTCCCGTGGCAGTGGGGTCCTATTGGAAACTAAGGGATATTAAGGCCTCCTTTTAATAGAGTACTGGACCAAAGCATTAACACTTAGTGAATAAATGAACTCCTCAAACTACGGCCATCACCGGGAGTGATCCCGATTATTGTCACTTCGGGGTTGCCGGATCATAACACATAGTAGGTGACTATTGACTTGCAAGATAGGATCAAGAAATCACATATATTCATGAAAACATAATAGGTTCAGATCTGAAATCATGGCACTCGGGCCCTAGTGACAAGCATTAAGTATAGCAAAGTCATAGCAACATCAATCTCAGAACATAATGGATACTTGGGGTCAAACCCTAACAAAACTAACTTGATTACATGGTAAATATCATCCAACCCATCACCGTCCAGCAAGCCTACGATGGGATTACACACGCACGGCGATGAGCATCATGAAATTGTTGATGGAGGATGTTGATGATGACGACGGCGACGGATTTCCCTCTCCAGAGCCCCGAACGGACTCCAGATCAGCCCTCCCGAGGAAGATTCGGGCTTGGCGGCGGCTCCGTATCGTAAAACGTGATGAATCCTTCTCTCTTATTTTTTTATCCCCGAACGTGAATATATGGAGTTGGGGTTGAGGTCGGTGGAGTCCCAGGGGGCCCATGAGGCAGGGGGCGCGCCCTAGGGGGGCGCACCCTGCACCCTTGTGGAAAGGGTGTGAGCCCCCTGATGCTGATTCTTTCACCAGTATTTTTCATTAATTCCAAAACGTGTCTCCGTGGATTTTCAGGTCATTCTGAGAACTTTTATTTCTGCACAAAAATAACACCATGGCACTTTTGCTGAAAACAGCGCCAGTGCGGGTTAGTTCCATTCAAATCATGCAAGTTAGAGTCCAAAACAAGGGAAAAAGTGTTTGGAAAGTAGATACGTTGGAGACGTATCATTTTATAATCATTTTATAGTTATTTTATATCATTTTTG
The DNA here is from genome assembly GCA_021605145.1 of Aegilops bicornis. Classification (NCBI taxonomy): domain Eukaryota; kingdom Viridiplantae; phylum Streptophyta; class Magnoliopsida; order Poales; family Poaceae; genus Aegilops; species Aegilops bicornis. The sequence continues at coordinate 638,962,840 of CM038672.1, read as the reverse complement.
GTACTAACCTATTGACATAGTGCCAAGTGTCAGTTGTTGTTTTTCCCATGTTTTTTACATCGCAGGAAATCAATATCAGACGAAGTCCAAATGGCACGAAACTCCACGATTTTATGGGCTAGAAGGAAGAAGTTGGGCCCTGGTTGCACCTGGGGGGGGGGGGTCCTGAGGAGGGGATAACCCACTAGGGCGCGCCAGGAGGCCCATGCGCGCCCTGGTGGGTTGTGCCCACCTCGGGTGCCCCCGGACCGCCTCTTTGCTCTTAAATACCCCAATATTCCAGAAACCCTAGGGGAACTGACGAAATATTCATCCAGCCGCCGCAGAGTCCAAAACCGCCAGATCCAATCTAGAAACCATCACAGAGGGGTTCACCACTTCCATTGGTGCCTCTTCGATGATGCGTGAGTAGTTCTTTGTAGACCTTCGGGTCCGTAGTTAGTAGCTAGATGGCTTTCTCTCTCTAGCTGAATTCTCAATACAATGGTCTCTTGGAGATCCATATGATGTAACTCTTTTGCGACGTGTTTGTTGGGATCTGATGAACTTTGAGTTTATGATCAATCATATCTTTTTATATCCATGAAAGTTATTTGAGTTTCTTTGATCTCTTATATGCATGATCTCTTATAGCCTTGTATTTCTTCTCCGATATTTAGGTTTTGTTTGGCCAACTTGATCTATTTATCTTGCAATGGGAAGAGGTGCCTGGTAGTGGGTTCGATCCTACGGTGCTTGATCCCAGTGACAGAAAGGGAACCGACACGTGTATCGTTGCTACTAAGGATAAAAAGACGGGATCTATATCTACCGCCATAGATAAACGGATCTTGTCTACATCATGTCATCGTTCTTATTGCATTACTCCGTTTTTCCATGAACTTAATACACTAGATGCATCTTTGGATAGCGGTCGATGTGTGGAGTAATAGTAGTAGATGCAGGCAGGAGTCGGTCTACTAATCTTGGACGTGATGCCTATGTAATGATCATTGCCTGGATATCTTCATAATTATTTGAAGTTCTATCAATTGCCCAACAGTAATTTGTTTACCCACCATTTGCTATCTTTCTTGAGAGAAGCCACTAGTGAAATCTACGGCCCCCGGGTCTTCTTTCTCATATATTTGCTTTGCAATCTATTTTATTTGCACTTTTTATTCACATCTGTTAAACCAAAAATACAAAAAATACTTTGCTGCACTTTATTTTATTTGCGATCTATTTATTCAATCTATTACAACTTTCTCCCATCAACACGCAATTTACGGCGCTGCACCGAAAGGATTGACAACCCTTTAACCCGGCCGGGTTGCAAGGTGTTGTTATTTGTGTGCAGGGGTTGTTTATGTTGTGTTGCTTGGTTCTCCTACTGGTTCGATAACCTTGGTTTCATATCTGAGGGAAATACCTACCGCCGCTGTGCTGCATCATCCCTTCTTCTTTGGGGAAATACCGACGTAGCTTCAAGCGACATCAACTGGAACAACTGTTGGAAATATGCCCTAGAGGCAATAATAAATTAGTTATTATTATTATATTTCCTTGTTCATGATAATCGTTTATTATCCATGCTATAATTGTATTGATAGGAAACTCAAATACATGTGTGGATACATAGACAACACCATGTCCCTAGCAAGCCTCTATTGGCTAGCTCGTTGATCAATAGATGGTTACGGTTTCCTAACCATGGACATTGGATGTCATTGATAATGGGATCACATCATTAGTAGAATGATGTGATGGACAAGACAATCCTAAGCCTAGCACAAAGATGCGTAGTTCGTATGCTAAAGCTTTTCTAATGTCAAGTATCATTTCCTTAGACCATGAGATTGTGCAACTCCGGATACCGTAGGAATGCTTTGGGTGTACCAAAGCGTCCTGGCAATAGCTGGGTGACTATAAAGGTGCACTCTGGTATCTCCGAAAGTGTACATTGGGTTGGCACGAATCGAGACTGGATTTGTCACTCCGTGTGACGGAGAGGTATCTCTGGGCCCACTCGGTAGGACATCATCATAATGTGCACAATGTGACCAAGGGGTTGATCACGGGATGATGTGTTACGGAACGAGTAAAGAGACTTGCGGAAACGAGATTGAACAAGGTATTGGGATACCGACGATCGAATCTCGGGCAAGTACAATACCGCTAGACAAAGGGAATTGTATACGGGATCGATTGAGTCCTTGACATCGTGGTTCATCCGATGAGATCATCGTGGAACATGTGGGAGCCAACATGGGTATCCAGATCCCGCTGTTGGTTATTGACCGGAGAACGTCTCGGTCATGTTTGCATGGTTCCCGAACCCGTAGGGTCTACACACTTAAGGTTCGATGACGCTAGGGTTATAAAGGAAGTTTGTATGTGGTTACCGAATGTTGTTTGGAGTCGGATGAGATCCCGGACGTCACGAGGAGTTCCGGAATGGTCCGGAGGTAAAGATTTATATATGGGAAGTCCTATTTTGGTCGCCGGAAAGGTTTCGCACTTTATCGGTATTGTACCGGGAGTGCCGAAAGGGGTCCGGGGGTCCACCGGGGGGGTCCACCTGCCCCGGGGGGCCACATGGGCTGTAGGGTGCGCCTTGGCCTATATGGGCCAAGGGCACCAGCCCCAAGAGGCCCATGCGCCAAGGAAACTTGGGAGGGAAGAGTCCTCAAGGGGAAGGCACCTGAGGTGCCTTGGGAGGATGGACTCCTCCCCTCTTGGCCGCACCCCTTCCTTGGAGGAAGGGGCAAGGCTACGCCTCCCCTCTCCCTTGCCCCTATATATAGTGGAGGGAGGAGGGCATCCACACTGAGCCCCTGGCGCCTCCCTCCCTCCCGTGACACCTCCTCCTCTCCCATGGTGCTTGGCGAAGCCCTGCGGGATTGCCACACTCCTCCATCACCACCATGCCGTTGTGCTGCTGCTGGATGGAGTCTTCCTCAACATCTCCCTCTCTCCTTGCTGGATCAAGGCATGGGAGACGCCACCGGGCTGTCACGTGTGTTGAACGCGGAGGTGCCGTCCGTTCGGCACTAGGATCTCCGGTGATTTGAATCACGGCAGTACGACTCCTTCAACCCCGTTCTCATGAACGCTTCCGCTTAGCGATCTACAAGGGTATGTAGATGCACTCTCCTTCCCTCGTTGCTAGTTTCTCCATAGATAGATCTTGGTGACACGAGGAAAATTTTGAATTTCTGCCACGTTCCCCAACAGTGGTATCAGAGCTAGGTCTATTGCGTAGATTCTTTGCACGAGTAGAACACAAAGTAGTTGTGGGCGTTGATTTTGTTCAATATGCTTACCGTTACTAGTCCAATCTTGTTTCGACGGTATTGTGGGATGAAGCAGCCGGACCGACCTTACACGCGTACTCTTACGTGAGACAGGTTCCACCAATGACATGCACTTGGTGCATAAGGTGGCTAGCGGGTGCCGCCTCTCCCACTTTAGTCGGAACGGACTCGATGAAAAGGGTCCTTATGAAGGGTAAATAGCAATTGGCATATCACGTTGTGGTTTTATGAGGTAAGAAACGTTCTTGCTAGAAACCCAAAGCAGCCACGTAAAACATGCAAACAACAATTAGAGGACGTCTAACTTGTTTTTGCAGGGTATGCTATGTGATGTGATATGGCCAAGAAGAATGTGATGAATGATATGTGATGTATGAGATTGATCATGTTCTTGTAATAGGATTCACGACTTGCATGTCGATGAGTATGACAACCGGCAGGAGCCATAGGAGTTGTCTTTATTTATTGTATGACCTGTGTGTCATTGAACAACGCCATGTAATTACTTTACTTTATTGCTAACCGGTAGCCATAGTAGTAGAAGTAATAAGTTGGCGAGACAACTTCATGGAGACACGATGATGGAGATCATGATGATGGAGATCATGGTGTCATGCCGGTGACAATAATGATCATGGAGCCCGAAGATGGAGATCAAAAGGAGCAATATGATATTGGCCATATCATGTCACTACTATATAATTGCATGTGATGTTTATTATGTTTATGCATCTTTTACTTAGAACGACGGTAGTAAATAAGATGATCCCTTACACAAATTTCAAGAAGTGTTCTCCCCGACGTGCACCGTTGCTACGGTTCGTAAGCTTCTAAGCACCACGTGATGATCGGGTGTGATGGATTCTTACGTTCACATACAACGGGTGTAAGACAGATTTACACAGCAAAAACACTTGGGGTTAACTTGACGAGCCTAGCATGTACAGATATGGCCTCGGGAACACAGAGACCGAAAGGTCGAGCATGAGTCGTATGGTAGATACGATCAACATGAAGATGTTCACCGATGTTGACTAGTCCGTCTCACGTGATGATCGGACACGGCTTAGTTGACTCGGATCATGTAATCACTTAGATGACGGAGGGATGTCTATTCGAGTGGGAGTTCATAAGATGAACTTAATTATCTTGAACATAGTCAAAGACCTTTTGCAAATTATGTCGTGAAGCTCGCGCTTTAGTTCCACTGTTTAGATATGTTCCTAGAGAAAATATAGTTGAAAGTTGAAAGTAGCAATTATGCGATCAAGAGAAAGCTTATGTCCTTAATGCACCGCTCGGTGTCTTTGAACCCCAAACGTCGTCTGTGGATGTTGTGAACATCGGACATACACGTTTTTGATAACTACATGATAGTTCAGTTAAACGGTTTAGAGTTGAGGCACCAAAGACGTTTTCGAAACATCGCGGAACATATGAGATGTTTTGAGGGCTGAAATTGGGATTTCAGGCTCGTGCCCACGTCAAGAGGTATGAGACCTCCGACGAGTTTTCTTAGCCTGCAAACTAAGGGAGAAAAGCTCAATCGTTGAGCTTGTGCTCAGATTGTCTAAGTGCAACAATCACTTGAATCGAGTGGGAGTTGATCTTCCAGATGAGAAAGTGATGTTTCTCCAAAGTCATTACCACCAAGCTGCTAGAGCTTCGTGATGAACTATAACATATCAGGGATAGATATAATGATCCCTTGAGGTATTCGCGTTGTTTGACATCACGAAAGTAGAAGTCAAGAAGGAGCATCAATTGTTGATGGTTGGTGAAACCACTAGTTTCAAGAAGGGCAAGGGCAAGAAGGGATACTTCATGAAGCGGCAAATCAGCTGCTGCTCTAGTGAAGAAACCCAAGGTTGAACCCAAACCCGAGACTAAGTGCTTACGTAATAAGGGGAACAGCCACTGGAGCAGCATTACCCTAGATACTTGGTAGATAAGAAGGCTGGCAAGGTCGATAGAAGTATATTGGATATACATTATATTAATGTGTACTTTACTAGTACTCCTAGTAGCACCAGGGTATTAGATACCGGTTCGGTTGCTAAGAGTTAGTAACTCGAAATAAAAGGCTACGGAATAAGCGGAGACTAGCTAAAGGTGGTGACGATATGTGTTGGAAGTGTTTCCAAGGTTGATGTGATCAAGCATCGCCCGCTCCCTCTACCATCGAGATTGGTGTTAAACCTAAATAATTGTTATCTGGTGTTTGCGTTGAGCATATACATGATTGGATTATGTCTATCGCAATACGGTTATTCATTTAAGGAGAATAATGGTTACTCTATTTATTTGAATAATACCTTCTATGGTCTTGCACCTAAAGAAATGGTTTATTGAATCTCGATCGTAGTGATACACATTTTCATGCCAAAAGATATAAGATAGTAATGATAGTACCACCTGCTTGTGGCACTGCCATTTGAGTCATATTGGTATAAAACGCATGAAGAAGCTCCATGTTGATGGATCTTTGGACTCACTCGTTTTCGAAAAGTTTGAGACATGCGAACCATGTCTATTGGTGTATACACATGAAGAAACTCCATGCAGATAGATCGTTTGGACTCACTTGATTTTGAATCACTTGAGACATGCAAATCATACCACATGGGCAAGATGACTGAAAAACCTCGGTTTCAGTAAGATGAAACAAGATAGCAACTTGTTGGAAGTAACACATTTTGATGTGTGCAGTCCAATAAGTGCTGAGGCATGCAGTGAATATCGTTATGTTCTTACTTCACAGATGATTCGAGTAGATGTTGAGTATATTTACTTGATGAAACACAAGTCTGAATTATTGAATGGTTCAAGTAATTTCAGAGTGAAGTTTAAGATCTTCGTGACAAGAGGATAGAATGTCTATGATATGATCATAGAGATGAATATCTGAGTTACGAGTTTTGGCATGCAACTAAGACACTGTGCAAATTGTTTAACAATTAATACCGCCTGGAACACCATAGTGTGATGGTGTGTCCGAACATCATAGTTGCACCCTATCAGATATGGTGCGTACCATGATGCCTCTTATCGAATTACCACTATCGTTCATGGGTTAGGCATTAGAGACAACCGCACTCACTTTAATAGGGCACCACGTAATTCCGTTGAGATGACACCGTGAAAACTATGGTTTAGAGAAACCTAAGCTGTCATTTCTTGAAAGTTTGGGGTCATGACGCTTATGAGAAAAAGTTTCAGGTTGATAAGCTCGAACCCAAAGCGGATAAAATGCATCTTCATAGGACACCCAAAAACAGTTGGGTATACCTCCTAATTCAGATCCGAAAGCAATAGGGATTGTTTCTTGAATCGGGTCCTTTCTCGAGGAAAAGTTCGTCTCGAAAAGTTGAGTGGGAGGATGGTGGAGACTTGATGAAGTTATTGAACCATCACTTCAACTAGTGTGTAGCAGGCACAGGAAGTTGTTCCGTGGCACCTACACCAATTGAAGTAGAAGCTTATGATAGTGATCATGAAGTTTGGATCAAGTCACCGACGTACCTCGTAGGGTGACAAGGATGCGTACTACTTGAGTGGTACGCAATCACATCTTGAAGGTCATGTTGCTAGACAACAATGAACCTACGAGCTATGGAGAAGCAATGGTGGGCCCAAATTACGACAAATGGTTAGAAGCAATGAAATCCGAGATAGGATCCATGTATCAGAACAAAGCATGGACTTTGGTGGACTTGCCCGTTGATCGGCAAGCCATTGAGATAAATGGATCTTTAAGAAGAAGACGGACGTGGATGGTAATGTCACCATCTATGAAACTCGACTTGTGGCGAAGAGTTTTTCACAAGTTCAAAGAGTTGACTACGATGAGTTTTTCTCATCCATAGCGATGCTTAAGTCCGTCGGAATCATGTTAGCATAAGCTGCATTTATGAAATCTGGCAGATGGATGTCAAAATGAGTTTCCTTACCAGTTTTCGTAAGGAAAGGTTGTATGTGATACAATCAGAAAGTTTTGTCGATCCTAAGGATGCTAAAAGGTATGCTAGCACCAGCGATCCTTTCTTAGGACTGGAGTAAGCATCTCTGAGTTGGAATGTGAGCTTTGATGAGATGATCAAAGATTTTGGGTTTATACAAAGTTTATGAGAAACTTGTATTTCCAAAGAAGTGAGTGGGAGAACTATGGAATTTACGATAACAATATGTTGTTGACATATTGATGATCAGAAATGATGTAGAATTTCTAGAAAGCATATAGGGATGTTTGAAAAGTGTTTTTCAATGGAAAACCTGGATTAGGCTACTTGAACAATAAGCATCAAGATCTATAAGATAGATCAAAATGTTTAATAATACTTTCAAATGAGCATGTACCTTGACATGATCTTGAAGGTGTTCAAGATGGATCGATCAAAGAAGGAGTTCTTAGCTGAATTGTAAGGTATGAAGTTAAGACTTAAAGCTCGACCACGGCAGAGCAGAGAGAAAGGGCGAAGATCGTCCCTATGCCTTAGACATAGGCTCTCGGTATGCTATCTTGTGTACCGCACCGGAAGTGTGCCTTGCCATGAGTCGATCGAGGGTACAAGAATGATCCAGAATGGATCATTGGACAGCGTGATCAAAATTGTCCTTGGAGTAAATAAGGACATGTTTCTCGATTATGGAGGTGATAAAGAGTTCGGCGAAAGCGTTACGTCAATGCAAGCTTTAACACCTATCCGAGTGACTCTGAGTAGCAAACCGGATACGTATAGTGGAGCAACCGTTTGGAATAGATCCAAGTGGAGCGTGGAAGCAGCATTTACAATATGACATGGAGAATTGCAAAGCACACACGGATCTGAAAGGTTCAGACCCGTTGACTAAAACCCGTTGACTAAAACCTCTCTCACAAGCAAAACATGATCAAACCCCAGAACTCATTGAGTCTTAATCACATGATGATGTGAACTAGTTTAATGACACTAGTAAACTCTTTGGATGTTGGTCACATGGTGATGTGACCTGTGAGTGTTAATCACATGGCGATGTGAACTAGATTATTGACTCTAGTGCAAGTGGGAGACTGTTGGAAATATGCCCTAGAGGCAATAATAAATTAGTTATTATTATTATATTTCCTTGTTCATGATAATCGTTTATTATCCATGCTATAATTGTATTGATAGGAAACTCAAATACATGTGTGGATACATAGACAACACCATGTCCCTAGCAAGCCTCTATTGGCTAGCTCGTTGATCAATAGATGGTTACGGTTTCCTAACCATGGACATTGGATGTCATTGATAACGGGATCACATCATTAGTAGAATGATGTGATGGACAAGACCCAATCCTAAGCCTAGCACAAAGATCGTAGTTCGTATGCTAAAGCTTTTCTAATGTCAAGTATCATTTCCTTAGACCATGAGATTGTGCAACTCCCGGATACCGTAGGAATGCTTTGGGTGTACCAAACGTCACAACGTAATCGGGTGACTATAAAGGTGCACTACGGTATCTCCGAAAGTGTCTGTTGGGTTGGCACGAATCGAGACTGGATTTGTCACTCCGTGTGACGGAGAGGTATCTCTGGGCCCACTCGGTAGGACATCATCATAATGTGCACAATGTGACCAAGGGGTTGATCACGGGATGATGTGTTACGGAACGAGTAAAGAGACTTGCCGGAAACGAGATTGAACAAGGTATTGGGATACCGACGATCGAATCTCGGGCAACTACAATACCGCTAGACAAAGGGAATTGTATATGGGATTGATTGAGTCCTTGACATCGTGGTTCATCCGATGAGATCATCGTGGAACATGTGGGAGCCAACATGGGTATCCAGATCCCGCTGTTGGTTATTGACCGGAGAACGTCTCGGTCATATGCGCATGGGTCCCGAACCCGTAGGTTCTACACCCTTAAGGTTTGATGTCGCTAGGGTTATAAAGGTAGTTTGTATATGGTTACCGAATGTTGTTTGGAGTCCCGGATGAGATCCCGGACGTCATGAGGAGTTCGGAATGGTCCGGAGGTAAAGATTTATATATGGGAAGTCCTATTTTGGTCGCGGAAAGGTTTACGCACTTTATCGGTATTGTACCGGGAGTGCCGAAGGGGTCCGGGGTCCACCGGGGTCCACCTGCCCGGGGGCCACATGGGCTGTAGGGGTGCGCCTTGGCCTATATGGGCCAAGGGCACCAGCCCCAAGAGGCCCATGCGCCAAGGAAACTTGGGGAGGAAGAGTCCTCAAGGGGAAGGCACCTCAGGGTGCCTTGGGGAGGATGGACTCCTCCCCTCTTGGCCGCACCCCTTCCTTGGAGGAAGGGGCAAGGCTGCGCCTCCCCCCTCTCCCTTGCCCCTATATATAGTGGAGGGGAGGGAGGGCATCCACACCTGAGCCCCTGGCGCCTCCCTCCCTCCCGTGACACCTCCTCCTCTCCCATGGTGCTTGGCGAAGCCCTGCGGGATTGCCACGCTCCTCCATCACCACCATGCCGTTGTGCTGCTGTTGGATGGAGTCTTCCTCAACCTCTCCCTCTCTCCTTGCTGGATCAAGGCATGGGAGACGCCACCGGCTGTACGTGTGTTGAACGCGGAGGTGCCGTCCGCTCGGCACTAGGATCTCCGGTGATTTGAATCACGGCAGTACGACTCCTTCAACCCCGTTCTCATGAACGCTTCCGCTTAGCGATCTACAAGGGTATGTAGATGCACTCTCCTTCCCTCGTTGCTAGTTTCTCCATAGATAGATCTTGGTGACACGTAGGAAAATTTTGAATTTCTGCTACGTTCCCCAATAACAACTCGGTGGGACCGATGTGCTAGGGCTTAGGGCAAACATTGACTCGGTGGCACCGATTGCATCAACTCGGTGAGACTGAAGTGAAGCAATAGGGTAACAGAGAGAATGTCAAGCCAACTCGGCGAGACCGATTGCATAACTCGATGAGACCGAAATAAATGTAACAAGTCACAGAGCATTGGCAATGCCATCTCGGTGAGACCGAGATCCGTATCAGTGAGACTGAACTGTTAGGGTTTCTAGCAGTGAACTCGGTGGCGCCGGATAGAAAGAATCGGTGGGGCTGAGTTGGACTCTGGGATTTTGACATATTTGGATGAAGAAAGTGGTTGAGGGTATTTGGAGCAATATCACTAAGCATTTGAGCAAGCAAGCCATTAAGCAACACCTCATCCCCTTTTAATAGTATTTGCTTTCCTATGGACTCAATGTGATCTTGGATCACTAAAATAGAAATGAAGAGGCTTGAGCTTTTGCCAATATGTGTCCTTAGCATTTTGAGGGGTCCACATTTCTACTCCATGCCATGCCATTAATTGAACTTCCTGAGATATTAATCTTGAATGGATATTAGTTCAATGAGCTATATGTTGTTATGAATTACCAAAACCACCCGGGGATTACTTGCACTTTCAATCTCCCCCTTTTTAGTAACTGATGACAACATATAGATCAAAGCTTCGACAAATGATAAAATGAATGAAATACATCCTCGCTTTGAGAAGTATGTGACAAGCAAGAGCTCCCCCTAAATTTGTGCATTATTAAAAATTTGTGTTGAATGCAAATGCACAATCGATTAGGATCATGGGTCACTCTTCCATGTCACATGGTGGAGCGCACAAAATGATAAGAGTTAAATAACATGCACTCATCACCAAAGATAAAAGTGATTGATCATACACAAACAATCATAGGGATAGATATGCAAGCACACATTAAGCATAGTATGATCAAACACATGATCATACAAGGTATACCACAACCATAACACACATGTAGCATCAAGTAGCAACAACCAACCAAAGTAGCAAGGCAAATGAAAAACCAACAAAAGCAAAAGACTCTCTCTCTCTCTTGAAGCCTATGATGTCTACACTTTCTCCCCCTTCGGCAACAAGTTACCAAATTTTTTGAAAACATATAGTGCTATACGACACTCTAGGCACGATCTCCGGGAGATCCTGAAGGGGTCTTCTGGCTTGTAGCTCCGGTGTGCATAGACGGCGTCGAGAGGAGCCCATTTGCAAATGCTTCAGCTGATGTCTGTTGAGCAGGAGGAGTTGACACTGGAGGGGCAACTGTGGCTGTGGTGGCAGGAGTAGAATGAGCAGGCCTCAGGTCTGCAATGGCTCAGCAGAAGACCTCTGTGCCCTTGGCACTGTCTGGAATCTATCTATAGTAGGTCTGTCATCTCTGTCCTCAACATCATCTCTCAGCTTCTCAACAATAGTCTGAATCTCATTGACCTTGACATCAAGGTTGTACATCTTATCCTCAACAATCCTTTCTAAGCTCTCCCGATTCTTAGTCAAGTTGGCCAAACTCTTCTCAATCCTCAGGGTAGCTTCCAGTAGATATATGAGCTGATCTTGTTTAGTCTTGAGATTCACAATAGATGCATCTGGAGCACTTGCTATTTTTTCTGCTTTGGCAGCCTTTGCCTTCTCAATCTTCTCCCGTGCCTCAACTGAAGCAGGATGGGAAGCATCCATGACAACTTCATTGTCCTCAAAATCTGGCCTAATAGGTAAATGCTCTTTTCAAGTAGATATGTTCAAGTTCCAACCTTGGAATTGATCAACATCTGAATATGTGGAGCATATCCACATGCCCTCTTTTGGTCGGCAGTTGTCCTCTTGACTATCTCAACTATCAAACTCATGACCTTGAATTTTTGGGGAACATTAAATAGATGCAACAGGTTGATGGAGTGACCATGTATCATCCTATGATCTCCAGACTTAGGCATGAAGGTATGCCTTAGTATGTTGTTTGTGGTAGCCAGCCCAGTCAGCAGATAGTATATGGAGCCAAACTTATGAGTATCCAATGCAGCTTCAGGAATGGGCTTGTACATGTGAGCCATAGAGTTGTGATCCTTCCCGGGTTTGCCATATACACCAATATCATCTTCATTTTCTTTTGGAGCATTGATGAGCTCAGCCCACTCAGAGATTGATGACTAGTACCTGGTGCCCTCAGTCATCCACACTATCTTCTCATCCGGATAGAAATGTGCAGTGGAGTAAAATTGCATCACCATCTCATCGTTCCACTTGGTGAGCTCTTGTCCAACAAAACCATCAAATCCATTCAATCTAAAGCTCCCATGAACATGGGGAAAGTAATATTCATTGGCATCAATATACTTCCAGTCAACCCACTTCATGTCACACACAATGGGCTTCTTGTCAAGCAAGACTATCTCATAGAAGTCCCGCTGCTCTCTGGTGTGGAAACGGTAATCAACAGTAGTCCTCCTCCTTGTGGCATATGGATCAGTCTTCCTCCATAATCTCAGACCTGCATCCTTTCTCAGTTTCATGTTCCCAGCTACTGGATGATCATCATTGTGGTCCGGAATCTCTGGCTTCAGTTTTCTGAGCACTAGTGGCTCATCATCCTTTTGGACCTCTGGCACTGGGGCCTTGTTCTTCTCTGTTGCGGGAATGTTCCTGGTGGATATCTTTGGAGCTGAAGTCTTGGGTGCAGCAGGTGGAGGTTTTGAATTGGGATTGGAGGGAGCACCACCAGTCTTAATGGTATCAGCCATAAATTTCTGAGACTTTGGAGGGGGTGCAACAGGCTCTTCCTCCTCCTCATCTTCCTTATCCTCTTCCCTCATGGAAGGTTTGCCAAGAACCTTAGCAATGGTTGTTCTGGCCCTCTTCTTCTTCTTTCCATCACCAATCTCATCATCAGATTGTTCAAGAGTGAACTTCATAGTTTCTTGATTCACAGTTGACTTTCTTACTTTTGACATGGGAGCTCTCTTGGTAGGAGCTTTCTTCTGAATAGTTGGCTTGGTGGTAGCAGCTGCAGCATATTCCTTCTTAAGGACTTTCTTCTTTGATGTCATTTCTTCCTCAACTACAAAATTTTCATCCTCGCCGTCAGAATTTCTCTTCTTCCTCTGTCTGGTAGCAGCTTTAGGCAAGTTTCTAGGGGTGCTTCTACTGCCATCATCAGAGCTGCTGCTTGGAGTAGTGCCTTTACTAAGGTTGACCTGTTCCTCTGATCTGTTCTGACTGTCACTAGCTTTAGATATCTCTGCAAACTAACCCTGTGAATAGATGGACATGGGTAGAGGGGATGAGCATCACAAAAAGCAGCTTGTTTTTGCAAAAAATGAGACAAAATCTTAATTTTAGTTTTCTGCAGAAAGCATTTCGGAGCTACCGATATGATAATCTCGATGACACCAAAGCACTTAACAGAGTCTAAACATACAGCAGCGGTTAGACCGAGTTGCAGTTCGGCGACTCCGAGATGCTAGGGTTTCACTGAGAAATTGCTTTCGGTCTCACCGATCAGTACACTTCGGTCAGACCGAGTTGTACTTAGTGCAATGGCCAGGGCCAATCGATGGGACCGAAAACTTCATTTCGGTCAGTCCGAGATGAGCTCGACGGAAACCTAACCCTAAGATTTTGCATCAAATCTAGTCTAAAGGAACTTTTGTGTGGATATGAAGCTTTCAATTGTGGCAAGAATACAGGCAAAAACTTTGTGCATTGAATCGGATAAAGGAATTTGAACAAAGGGTTCGAACCATACCCTAGCTTAGTGATGGCTCACTACGGCGGCAACGATGGAGGGGATTTCCGTTGATGGCGGTAGAGACCTGCGACGACGGCGCACAGGTGGAGACGGTGACGATCTAGAGACCAAGGGGCGGCAGTAATGGGGGCGCGGCCTCGAGTGTTTGAAGGAATTTCCAAACGATGGGCCACGGTATATATACTCATACACTGTCGATGGCGCCGAGTGGAACTCTCGGTGGTGCCGAGATGCAAAACTGCTTGCAATTGCTGCAACTCGGTGAGACCGAATCGTTCTGATGGTGGCATCGAGGTGAAAACCTAGATCAATCTAGTGGTTTCGGTGGGACCAGTGTGAGTGGATTGGTTTGACCAAAATTCACAAGAAGGTTTTGGAAGTCAGCCCTTGACGGATCTGTGACTCCGAGTGGTCCTCACCCAGAGGGTCCGAAAAAGACTTGTTCGAACTTTTTGATGTAGCATGAATAGAATTTGAGAAGAGAAAAAGCATAGATAGGTAGAAAAGGTTCTTAGGCATTATTATCCATGCATTTGGCCAATAAAAACTAAACAATCAAAACTACAAATGGATGTCTTCGAATGGAGAAATTATGCAACCAACATGCTCACACAATAAGATAGCAAATCAAACATGTGTCAAAGCATGCACAAACAATCTAGCATCTATCAAGCAATTGGCAATGACTAGGTCATCTATATATGAGTATATTGACTGAGAAGTCAAATGAGAACATTTGATCGTAGGTCATACTCATGTTTAAGCACAACTGGGGTTACCACTTTTACATAAAGCATTCTTGTGTTCACACCATTAGAGTTGCTTTAGCTCAATTTTTAGAGCAAGGCCCCCCCTAGATGTGATATGCCCCCCTAAGAGGGATGAACTAACCTTGGGTTTTGTAGATGATGAGTTCAGTAGATGTTGAAGATGTGGATGCTCAATGTTGATGTAGATATTTTGGAGTAATCCATTGGAGTGTTGCACTTTCAATACCTACATGGGTTAGTCCCACAAGGAACATACAAGGATATCCACAGACATAGAGTGAAATACACATGTGATGATGTCCATGAAAGCATTAGGTTACCTTGTCCCTTGTCTTACCAACAAGAGAGTTTGTGACTCCATGAACTAGTGCAAGATGTGAAAGTTGATTGCACATGTTCTTGCCAAAATAAATATGAGTGAAGTATATTGGCAGACTCACCCTCAAGAACATTCTAGTTCTTCTTCTTTGGGATGCACATCAACTTGATGGGAATCCTTGGAGTTATAGTCGTACTTGATGAAGTAGAACTTGACGTAGTCTTGGGAACCCACTTGACCATGGCCTTAGGAGCTTCTTCAAATGAATCAATCTCTTCTTGAAGCTTGTCCTTGCCTTTTAGCTTGTAGTCTTGTGGTCGAAGATCATCTTGAGCTTGTGTTTTGCTATTTCTTGAGCTTGCGTTGGTTTTTCCCTTGAAGAGGAAATGGTGATGCAGCAAAGTAGAGATAAGTATTTCCCTCAGTTAGAGAACCAAGGTATCAATCCAGTAGGAGACAACGCACAAATCACTAATACCTGCACAAACAATCAAACAACTTGCACCCAACGCGATAAAGGGGTTTTCAATCCCTTCACGGTCACCTGCAAAAGTGAGATATGATAGAAATAGATAAAACTAAACAAACGATAAAGTATTTTTTTTGGGTTTTTTGGTTTATAGATCGGAAAGTAAAAAGATTGCAAAATAGTAGATTGGAAACTTATATGATCGAAAATAGACCCGGGGGCCATAGGTTTCACTAGAGGCTTCTCTCAGGATAGCAAATAATACGGTGGGTGAACAAATTACTGTCGAGCAATTGATAGAAAAGTGCAAAGTTATGATGATATCTAAGGCAATGATTATGAAATATAGGCATCACGTCCGTGTCAAGTAGACCGACTCCTTCCTGCATCTACTACTATTACTTCACACATCGACCGGCTCCTGCCTGCATCTAGAGTATTAAGTTCATGAAGAACAGAGTAATGCATTAAGTAAGATGACATGATGTAGAGGAATAAACTCAAGCAATATGATGTAAACCCCATCTTTTTATCCTCGATGGCAACAATACAATACGTGCCTTGCTGCCCCTACCGTCACTGGGAAAGGACACCGCGAGATTAAACCCAAAGCTAAGCACTTCTCCCATTGTAAGAAAAACCAATCTAGTTGGCCAAACCAAACCGATAGTTCAAAGAGAATTACAAAGATATCAAATCATGTATAAAATAATTCAGAGAAGATTCAAATAATATTCATAGATAAGCTGATCATAAATCCACAATTCATTGGATCTGGACAAACAAGCAGCAAAAGAAGATTACATCGGATAGATCTCCGAGAACATCGAGGAGAACATGGTATTGAGAATCAAAGAGAGAGAAGAGGCCATCTAGCTACTAGCTATGGACCTGTAGGTCTGAGGTAAACTACTCACGCTTCATCAGAAGGGCAATAGAGTTGATGTAGAAGCCCTCCGTGATCGAATCCCCCTCCGGCAGGATGTCGGAAAAAGGCCCCAAGATGTTATCTCAGGGGAACAGAAGGTTGCGGCGGTGGAAAAGTGTTTTCGTGGATGATTCTGGTGGTTTGGGAATATATGTGAATATATAGGAGGCAGAACTAGGACAGGGGGGTCATGAGGGGCCCACAAGGTAGGGGGTGTGCCCTCCCCCCTTGTCGCCGAATCGTGGCTCTTCTGACTTGAACTCCAAGTCTCCGGGGTGTCTTCTGGTCCAAGAAAAATCATCGCGAAAGTTTTATTCCGTTTGGATACCGTTTGGAATTCGTTTTCTACAAAACTCAAAAACAAGGGGAAAAACAAAAACTGGCACTGGGCTCTAGGTTAATAAGTTAGTCCCAAAAATAATATAAAATAGCATATTAATGCATATAAAACATCCAAAACAGATAATATAATAGCATGGAACAATAAAAAATTATAGACACGTTGGAGACGTATCAAGCATCCCCAAGCTTAATTCCTGCTCGTCCTCGAGTAGGTAAATGATAAAAACAGATTTTGATGTGGAATGCTACCTAACATATTTATCCATGTAATTTTCTTTATTGTGGCATGAATGTTTAGATCCATAAGATTCAAAACAAAAGTTTAATATTGACATAAAAACAATAATACTTCAAGCATACTAACAAGGCAATTATGTCTTCTCAAAATAACATAGCCAAAGAAAGCTTATCCCTACAAAATCATATAGTTTGGCTATGCTCCATCTTCATCACACAAAATATTCAAATCATGCACAACCCCGATGACCAGCCAAGCAATTGTTTCATACTTTTGATGTTCTCAAACTTTTTCAACTTTCACGCAATACATGAGCGTGAGCCATGGACATAACACTATAGGTGGAATAGAATATGGTGGTTGTGGAGAAAAAAAAAGAAGGAGATAGTCTCACATCAACTAGGTGTATCAACGGGATATGGAGATGCCCATCAATAGATATCAATGTGGGTGAGTAGGGATTGCCATGCAACGAATGCACTAGAGCAAAAAGTTTATGAAAGCTCAAATAGAAACTAAGTGGGTGTGCATCCAACTCGCTTGCTCACGAAGACCTAGGAAAATTTGAGTAAGCCCATCATTGGAATATACAAGCCAAGTTCTATAATGAAAAATTCCCACTAGTATATGAAAGTGACAATATAGGAGACTCTCTATCATGAAGATCATGGTGCTACTTTGAAGAACAAGTGTGGAAAAAGGATAGTAACATTGCCCCTTCTCTCTTTTCTCTCAATTTTTTATTTTGGGCTCTTTGGCCTCTTTTTTCTATCTTCTTATTTTATTTTATTTTATTTTTCGTCCGGAGTCTCATCCCGACTTGTGGGAGAATCATAGTGTCCATCATCCTTTCTTCACATGGGACAATGCTCTAGTAATGAAGATCATCACACTTTTATGTACTTACAACTCAAGAATTACAACTCGATACTTAAAACAAAATATGACTCTATACGAATGCCTCGGTGGTGTACCGGGATGTGCAATGAATCAAGAGTGACATGTATGAAAGAACTATGAAAGGTGGATTTGCCACAAATGAACGAAATATGCCCTAGAGGCAATAATAAAGTTATTATTTATTTCCTCATATCATGATAAATGTTTATTATTCATGCTAGAATTTTATTAACCGGAAACATAATACATGTGTGAATACATAAACAAACATAGTGTCACTAGTATGCCTCTACTTGACTAGCTCGTTGATCAAAGATGGTTGAGTTTCCTAGACATAGACATGAGTTGTCATTTGATTAACGGGATCACATCATTAGGAGAATGGTGTGATTGACTTGACCCATTCCATTAGCTTAGCACTTGATCGTTTAGTTTACTGCTATTGCTTTCTCCATGACTTATACATGTTCCTATGACTATGAGATTATGCAACTCCCGATTACCGGAGGAACACTTTGTGTGCTACCAAACATCACAACATAACTGGGTGATTATAAAGGTGCTCTACTGGTGTCTCCGATGGTACTTGTTGAGTTGGCATAGATCGAGACTAGGATTTGTCACTCCGATTTTTGGAGAGGTATCTCTGGGCCCTCTCGGTAATGCACATCACAATAAGCCTTGCAAGCAATGTAACTAATGAGTTAGTTACGGGATGATGCATTACGTAACGAGTAAAGAGACTTGCCGGTAACGAGATTGAGCTAGGTATTGAGATACCGACGATCGAATCTCGGGCAAGTAGCATATCGATGACAAAGGGAACAACATATGTTGTTATGCAGTTTGACCGATAAAGATCTTCGTAGAATATGTAGGAGCCAATATGAGCATCCAGGTTCCGCTATTGGTTATTGACCAGAGACGTGTCTCGGTTATGTCTACATAGTTCTCGAACCCATAGGGTCCACATGCTTAAGGTCCGGTGATGATCGGTATTATGAGTTTTTGTGTTTTGATATACCGAAGGTAGTTCGGAGTCCCAGATATGATCACGGACATTACGAGGAGTCTCGAAATGGTCGAGAAATAAAGATCGATATATTGGACGACTATGTTCGGACACCAGAAGTGTTTCGAGAGGTTTCAGACATTTACCGGAGTACCGGGGGATTACCGGAACCCCCAGGGAGTATATTGGGCCTAATGGGCCTTAGTGGAGAAGAGGAGGGCGGCCAACAGTCAAGACGCCTCCTCCCCTCTAGTCCGAATTGGACAAGGAGGGGGGCCTTCCTTCCCTCTCTCTCCTCCTTCCCCTTCTCCTACTCCTACTAGGAAATGAGGAGTCCTACTCCTGGTGGGAGTAGGACTCCCCCCTTGGCGCGCCCTCCTTGGCAGGCCGCCTCTCCCCCCTTGCTCCTTTATGTACGAGGGCAAGGGGACACCTCTAGACATAAGTTGATCTGTTGATCTCTCCCAGCCGTGTGCGGTGCCCCCCTCCATCATAATCCACATTGGTCATATCATAGCGGTGCTTAGGTGAAGCCATGCGTCGGTAGCAACATTATCACCGTCATCACGCCGTCGTGCTGACGGAACTCTCCCATGAAGCTCTGCTGGATCGGAGTTCGCGGGACGTCATCGAGCTGAACGTGTGCTGAACTCGGAGGTGCCGTACGTTCGGTACTTGGATCGGTCGGATCGTGAAGATGTACGACTACATCAACGCGTTGTGCAGTTAACGCTTCCGCTTTCGGTCTCACGAGGGTACATGGACAACACTCTCCTCTCGTTGCTATGCATCACCATGATCTTGCGTGTGCGTAGGATTTTTTGAAATTACTACGTTCCCCAACAAAGGGTATCGAGCCAGGTTTATGCGTAGATGTTATATGCACGAGTAGAACACAAGTGAGTTGTGGGCGATACAAGTCATACTGCTTACCAACATGTCATACTTTGGTTCGGCGGTATTGTTGGATGAAGCGGCCTGGACCGACATTATGCGTACGCTTACGCGAGACTCGTTCTATCGACGTGCTTTGCACACAGGTGGCTGGCGGGTGTCAGTTTCTCCAACTTTAGTTGAACCGAGTGTGACTACGCCCGGTCCTTGAGAAGGTTAAAACAACACTAACTTGACGAACTATCGTTGTGGTTTTGATGCGTAGGTAAGAACGGTTCTTGCTCAGCCCGTAGCAGCCATGGAAAACTTGCAACAACAGAGTAAAGGATGTCTAACTTGTTTTTGCATTGTGATGTGATATGGTCAAGGCATGATGCTATATTTTATTGTATGAGATGATTATGTTTTGTAGTCGAGTTATCGGCAACTGACAGGAGCCATATGGTTGTCGCTTTATTGTATGCAATGCAATCGCCCTGTAATTCCTTTACTTTATCACTAAGCGGTAGCGATAGTCGTAGAAGCAATAGTTGGCGAGACGACAACGATGCTATGATGGATATCAAGGTGTCACGCCGGTGACGATGGTGATCATGACGGTGCTTTGGAGATGGAGATCACAAGCACAAGATGATGATGGCCATATCACATCACTTATATTGATTGCATGTGATGTTTATCCTTTATGCATCTTATTTTGCTTTGATTGACGGTAGCACTATAAGATGATCTCTCACTAAATTTCAAGGTAAAAGTGTTCTCCCTGAGTATGCACCGTTACGAAAGTTCGTCGTGCCGAGACACCATGTGATGATTGCGTGTGATAAGCTCTACGTTCAAATACAACGGGTGTAAGAAAATTTTGCACACGCAGAATACTCGGGTTAAACTTGACGAGCCTAGCATATGCAGATATGGCCTCGGAACACTGAGACCGAAATGTCGAGCGTGAATCATATAGTAGATATGATCAACATAGTGATGTTCACCATTGAAAACTACTCCATCTCACGTGATGATCGGACATGGTTTAGTTGAGATGGATCACGTGATCACTTAGATGATTCGAGGGATGTCTATCTAAGTGGGAGTTCTTAAGTAATATGATTAATTGAACTTTAATTTATCATTAACTTAGTACCTGATAGTATTTTGCTTGTCTATGTTGTTGTGGATAGATGGCATGTGTTGTTGTTCCATTGAATTTTAATGCGTTCCTTGAGAAGGCAAAGTTGAAAGATGATGGTAGCAATTACACAGACTGGGTCCGTAACTTGAGGACTATCCTCATTGCTGCATAGAAGAATTACGTCCTGGAAGCACCGCTGGGTGCCGAACCTCTTTGTCAGATGGCCGACGACGTTAAGAACGTCTGGCAGAGCAAAGCTGATGACTACTCGATAGTTCAATGTGCCATGCTTTACGGCTTAGAACCGGGACTTCAACGACGTTTTGAACGGTATGGAGCATATGAGATGTTCCAGGAGTTGAAGTTAATATTTCAAGCAAATGCCCGGATTGAGAGATATGAAGTCTCCAATAAGTTCTACAGCTGCAAGATGGAGGAGAATAGTTCTGTCAGTGAACATATACTCAAAATGTCTGGGGTATAACAATCACTTGATTCAACTGGAACTTAATCTTCCGGATGATAGTGTCATTGACAAAATTCTTCAATCACTACTACCAAGCTACAAAAGCTTCGTGATGAACTATAATATGCAAGGGATGGATAAGACGATTCTCGAGCTCTTGGCAATGCTAAAGGCTGCGGAGGTAGAAATCAAGAAGGAGCATCAAGTGTTGATGGTCAACAAGACCACCAGTTTCAAGAAAAAGGGCAAAGGGAAGAAGAAGGGAACTTCAAGAAGAACAGCAAACAAGTTGCTGCTCAAGAGAAGAAACCCAAATCTGGACCTAAGCCCGAGACTGAGTGCTTCTACTACAAGCAAACTGGTCACTGGAAGCGGAACTGCCCCAAGTATTTGGCGGATAAGAAGGATGGCAAGGTGAACAAAGGTATATGTGATATACATGTTATTGATGTGTACCTTACTAATGCTCACGAGCACTGGGTATTTGACCTTTGGTTCTGTTGCTAATATTTGCAACTCGAAACAGGGACTACAGATTAAGCGAAGATTGGCTAAGGACGAGGTGACGATGCGCGTGGGAAATGGTTCCAAAGTCTATGTGATCGTAGTCGGCACACTACCTCTACATCTACCTTAGGGATTAGTTTTAGACCTGAATAATTGTTATTTGGTGCCAGCGTTAAGCATGAACATTATATCTGGATCTTGTTTAATGCGATACGATTATTCATTTAAATCAGAGAATAATGGTTGTTCTATTTATATGAGTAATATCTTTTATGGTCATGCACCCTTGAAGAGTGGTCTATTTTTATTAAATCTCAATAGTAGTGATACACATATTCATAATATTGAAGCCAAAAGATGCAGAGTTGATAATGATAGTGCAACTTATTTGTGGCACTGCCGTTTAGGTCATATTGGTGTAAAGCGCATGAAGAAACTCCATACTGATGGACTTTTGGAATCACTTGATTATGAGTCACTTGGTACTTGCGAACCATGCCTCATGGGTAAGATGACTAAAACGCCATTCTCCGGAACAATGGAGCGAGCAACAGATTTGTTGGAGATCATACATACTGATGTATGTGGTCCAATGAATATTGAGGCTCACATGTGGTATCGTTATTTTCTCACCTTCACAGATGATTTGAGCAGATATGGGTATATCTACTTAATGAAACATAAGTCCGAAATATTTGAAAAGTTCAAAGAATTTTAGAGTGAAGTGGAAAATCATCGTAACAAGAAAATAAAGTTTCTACGATTTTATCGTGGAGGAGAATATTTGAGTTACGAGTTTGGTCTTCATTTGAAACAATGTGGAATGGTTTCGCAACTCACGCCACCTGGAACACCACAACGTAATGGTGTGTCCGAACGTTGTAATCGTACTTTACTAGATATGGTGCGATCTATGATGTCTCTTACTGATTTACCGCTATCGTTTTGGGGTTATGCTCTAGAGACGGCTGCATTCACGTTAAATAGGGCACCATCTAAATCCATTGAGACGACGCCTTATGAACTGTGGTTTGGCAAGAAACCAAAGTTGTCGTTTCTTAAAGTTTGGGGCTGCGATGCTTATGTGAAAAAGCTTCAACCTGATAAGCTCGAACCCAAATCAAAAAAGTGTGTCTTCATAGGATACCCAAAGGAGACTGTTGGGTACACCTTCTATCACAGATCCAAAGGCAAAACATTCGTTGCTAAGAATGGATCCTTTCTAGAGAAGGAGTTTCTCTCGAAAGAAATGAGTGGGAGGAAAGTAGAACTTGATGAGGTAACTGTACCTGCTCCCTTATTGGAAAGTAGTTCATCACGGAAACCGGTTCCTGTGACACCTACATCAATCTGTGAGGAAGCTAATGATATTGATCATGAAACTTCAGATCAAGTTACTACCAAACCTCGTAGGTCAACCAGAGTAAGATCCGCACTGTGAGTGGTACAGTAATCCTGTTCTGGAGGTCATGTTACTTGACCAAGGCGAACCTACGAACTATGAAGAAGCGATGGTGAGCCCAGATTCTGCAAAATGGCTTGAAGCCATGAAATCTGAGATGGGATCCATGTATGAGAACAAAGTGTGGACTTTGGTTGACTT